>JBBGZY010000053.1:18730000-19432500 GCA_037952925.1 Lithobates clamitans | reverse complement strand
CGTTTCAGATTAAAGGACTTAAGTGATACTTTCTATAAAAACAAAATGTTATACTTACCTGCTCTGTGAAATGGTCTTGCACAGGGTAGCCCGGATACTACTCTTCTGGGGTCCCTCTTCAGTGCTCCTGGCCCCTCCCTCCTGTCGAGTGCCCCTAACAGCAAGCAGCCCAAACACACGTTCATGAAATGCTAGGTGGGAACCTAACCTAAGTGTTATGCCCTGTACACACAAGCGGAAATTCCGCCAGCAAAAGTTCGATGAGAGCTTTTGGTCCAAAAATGCGACCGTGTGTATGCTCCATCGGACTTTTGCTGGCGGAATTCCAGCCAGCAAAAGATTGAGAGCATGTTCTCAATTTTTCGGTCGGAAAAAGTTCCGATCTGAAATTCCGACGCGCAAAAAAAAAAAAAAAAAAAATTCGACGCATGCTTGGAAGCAATGAACTTCATTTTTTCTGCTCGTCGTAGTGCTGTACGTCACCGCGTTCTTGACGGTCGAAAGTTCAGCGAACTTTTGTGTGACCGTGTGTATGCAAGGCAGCTTGAGCGGAATTCCGTCGGAAAAACCATCCAAGATTTTTCAGACGGACATTCCGCTCGTGTGTACACGGCATTAGAGAATTTGTTAAAAACCAGAACCAATACTACTGTACAAGCTATGTTAACCTAAAGCAACAAATCATTTGAACTTACCCTGTGCAGATCTTTTGAGACGCTTTAGACTGGTTGCTACAGGTTGTTGCGCATTGAACACGAAAACTGCTTTTTTTTCCTGCATTACTGAATAAGCCCGTTTAGGTTAGCCAACTGTCCACTAAGCATTACCCTTTCTGTACGCTGACATCCTGGAATTGTGTATCAACAACACAGCTTGCCATATGGTTTTAAGGGGATAGTACAACTGAGAATATTAATTACCAAGATTGTACTTTGACAAGCCAAAATCCAAGGGTGGTAAGAATATAATCCAATTCAGTAACTGATCACTAGCCAGGATACATATTTCAGAATGACCTTTGTTATTTTCAGCAAAGCTTAGCGATTACATTAGCAATAAGCACCGACAATACAGCCAGATTTCAAATCTATGCAACAGCTGCTTGTTTTGAACCATTTCAATACAACCTAAAAATGGTGTGAATACTAAACACTAGAATTGCAAGAAACGTAAATAGCTTAAATAAATAAAATAAATCGCTGTCCAATCAATTTGAAGACCATGGTTTCATAAGGTTTGCATTACAATTACACAGCAGACATTTAAAACTACAGACGCCATTACATAAGTGGACAACACAATTTTATATAAAGCAATATAGCTTTTACCCCCAAAAGCTCTGCACACGAACAAGCCCTGCAGAAAATAGTGAGCTATAAAAGAAAGGCTTTAATACATAAAAGCTTTAATAAACAAAGACATACAGTCTTCAAAAGACGGATATGAGAAAATAAAAGCATGCTCATAAAAACATAAGCCCTAGGCGATTTGTTGCATTCTACCAGGACTCCAAAGCATAGGACATTAGTTCTTTACCAGGGGTATTAGAACACTAAAGCAAACATGGAAAATCAAGACAGGGAGGGAGGTGGCTACAACTAGACAACACCTTCAGTGGGTTTCATTGGTACCCGGCTATATTTGGTTTCATCTGAGTCTATTTTGGGAAACTAAGAAAATATACCACATTACCCTTACTGGAAACACCAAGAAAAAACATTTTACTGAAGACCACCAATATAAAATGCAGTGACTACCTGAATAAGGATTACAAAATCATTTAACCGCTTCAGCCCCGGAAAAATTTACCCCCTTCCTGACCAGAGCACTTTTTGTAATTCGGCACTGCGTTGCTTTAACTGACAATTGCGCGGCCGTGCGACGTTGTACCCAAACAAAGTTGACGTTTTTTTTCCCCCACAAATAGAGCTTTCTTTTGGTGGTATTCGATCGCTTCTGCGGTTTTTATTTTTTGCGCTATAACAAAAAAAGCGACAATTTTGAAAACAAACATTTTTTACTTTTTACTATAATGAATATCCCTCAAAAATATAAAAATTTTTTTCCTCAGTTTAGGCCGATATGTATTCTTCTACATATTTTTGGTAAAAAAAAAAAATAAATAAAAAAAAAAAAAAAATCACAAAAAGCGTAGTGATCGGTTTGCGCAAAAGTTATAGCGTCTACAAAATAAGGAATAGAAGTAAAGTATTTTTATTATTTTATTTTTTTTTACTAGTAATGGTGGCGATCATGATTTTTATCATGACTGCGACATTATGGCAGACACACTGGACAATTCTGACATATTTGGAACCACTGGCATTAATACAGCGATCAGTGCGATTAAAAATGCATCGATTACTGTAAAAATGTCACTGGCAGTGAAAGGGTTAACACTAGGGGGAGGTGAAGGGGTTAACTATGTTCCCTGGGAGATATTCTAACTGAAGAGGGAGGGACTAACTACAGGAAGTGACAGATCATGGTTCCTAGCTAATCTGAACACACGATCTGTCACTCCTGTCAGAACAGAACAGGGAAGTGAGTGTTTACACACACTCGTCCCTGTTCTGTGTCTCCTGGTCACAATAGCTGTGCAGTGGGCACGGCACGCGCCTGCTATCCGGACCCCGCGAGATCACGTACAGTAACGTGATTTAGCACAGGGGAGCCAGCCTGCCACAGTAAAAATTCGCGGCTGGCCCAGAAACGGTTGAAAAAACAAAACAAAAAAAAAAAAAACAACCATAACCACTGAATCAGGCAGTACTAGTTAAAGCGGTTGTAAAGGCAGAAGGTTTTTTTTATCTTAATACATTCTATGCATTAAGATAAAAATGCCTTCTGTGTGCAGCAGCCGCCTCAGCCTCCCTAATACTTACTGGAGGTCCCTCTGTCCATGAGTGTCTAAGCCGCCTGAGATTCCCCTCCTCCTGATTGGCTGAGACATAGCAGCGACGCCGTTGGCTGCTGTCAAAGTCAGCTAGCGAATCTCGGGGAGAGGGGGTGGGGTTGGGTGGGTACTCCATATCTGAATGGAAAGAGCTGTGACTCGGCTAGGGTGCCCCTATAGCAAGCTGCTTGCTGTGGGGGCACTGAACAGGTAGGGAGGGGCCAGAAGAGGAGGATCCAGTCTGCCTTGTGCAAATCCACTGCAACAGAGCAGGTAAGTATAAAAAGGTTTATTATTTTTATAGTAAAAAATAAGCCTTTAAAAAAGGCAATTACAACCCCATAAAAGCTTTAAGAAATAAAAAAAAATATATTATCATATCCACAAAAGTCCCATACACACTATTAGATTTTCTGCAGATTTACCAAAATCATATAGTGCAAGGGCCTGACTGGTTGCATACAAATTGAATCTCACAGAGTCCTTTCACACTGGGGCGGGCGTCAGCGGTAAAGCGCCGCTATTGTAAGCGGCGCTTTACCGTCGGTATGCGGCCGCTAGCGGGGCGGTTTTACCCCCCGCTAGCGGCCGAGAAATTGTTAAAAACCACCGCAAAGCGCCTCTGCAGAGGCGCTTTGCCGGCGGTATAGCCGCGCCGTCCCATTGATTTCAATGGGCAGGCGCGGTGAAGGAGCAGTATACACACCGCTCCTTCACCGCTCCGAAGATGCTGCTGGCAGGACTTTTTTTACCGTCCTGCCAGCGCATCGCTCCAGTGTGAAAGCCCTCGGGGGAATGAAAGCAGCGGCACTTTCGAGTCGGTTTGCAGGCACTATTAGCGCAACAGCGCCTGCAAACCGCCCCAGTGTGAAAGGACTCTTAAGGTTTGACTTCATATTAGATGGTTTTGGTAAATCTGAAGACAAAAATCTGCAGAAAATCTAATAGTGTGTATAGTTTCTTACACAGAACAGTTTTTGATGACATTTTCCACTAGTGAAAAAACTTTTTTTCACAAAGGAATCTGACACAAATTTAAGAAAAAACAGATATGAGGAGCGCATGCAAAATAAATTGGTCTAAAACGTAGCTGTGATTTAGCCTTTTCATCACATAATATTCACAGACTGGAACCACACATTGTCCAGGGCTTGCTCAAACTTACAACATTCTTATAATGTCAAACTTCTAAGCTCTGGATGTTTTCCGTTTAACACTGGATTATCCTGCGGTGCAAAATCCTCCACACAGATAACCGTGTTCTGGGAACCTCTCATCTGGATCATGTGATTTAACAGGTCAGGAATTGCCCAAATTCTCCCAAAGTTTCCATGTAGTCAAGTCATACACAACCTACCCCAAGATAAAATCTCAGACTTTTAGCTATGGAATATATGCATTACAGGAAACTATTCAGGAGAAAAATATCGCCAGCTTGCTTTGAAAACTTTGCACTCCAAGGTTCTCCAGAACACAGCAATAAAGTCATTACAGCACAATGCGCTCTCATCCCAGGAGAAAAACATCCAAAGATCCATTTTAGAGCACCTCCGAGTAGAAGACTACTCGTGTTTGCTTCAAGACGCTCTACGCATTGCAAAATTTTAAAAGGAGATGATTAACCGCTAGAGCTGAGTGATTTTCTCCCAAAAAAAAAAAAAAAAAAAAAAAAACCACACTCGATTCACGATTCGAATTAAGTTTTTCTTTTTTTGATGGACACAGTTTTTAGGTGAGGCCGCGGCTTTGGCCTAGTCCGCGGCATCCAGCCTCACGGACCAGGCCGAAGCTGCGGCCTCGCCTAAAAACTCCTGCCCGCAGCTCCTCAGGACCGCCGCGGTGTCAGTGCCGGTCCTGGTGGAAAAGAAACAAAAAAAAAAAATCGATTTGCTGAAAATTTTTATCGATTTGACCTCTCAACTCGATTCTAGATTCAAATACATTTTTCCCCATCCCTCTTAACCGCTTCAGCTCCGGAAGATTTTACCCCCTTCCTGACCAGAGCACTTTTTGCGATTTAGCACTGCATCGTTTTAACTGACAATTGCGCGGTCGTGTGACGTTGCACCCAAACAAAATTGATGTCCTTTTTTTCCCCACAAATTGAGCTTTCTTTTGGTGGTATTTGATCACCTCTCCGGTGTTTATTTTTTGCGCTATAGACAAAAAACTGATACAATTTTGAAAAAAAAGGGCAATATTTTTTACTTTTTGCTATAACATCCCCCAAAAATACATAAAAGCAACTTTTTCTTTTTAGGCCGATATGTATTCTTCTACATATTTTTGGTAGAAAAAAAATATATATACGCAATAAGCGTATATTGATTGGTTTGCGCAAAAGTTATAGCGTCTACAAAATAGGGGATAGTTTGATGGCATTTTTATTATTACATTTTTTTTTTTTTTTTTTTTTTAACTAGTAATGGCGGCAATCAGCGATTTTTACCGGGACTGCTACCTTATGGCGGACACGGCGACAATTTTGACACATTTTGGGGACCACCGGGCACTCGCATTGGCTCGGCGGGCGCGCCCCCTAGTGGCCACGGGGCGAAGCAACATTACATAACATCGTTTTGCCCAGCTGTGCCATTCTGCCGCAGTACAACTGCGGCGGCTGGTCGGCAAGTGGTTAAGACAGCCGTGGAAAAACAACAAAAAAAAAACATTGGTTAGGCTTGCCATTCTGCGCAGCAGCCTATCAGATGTAAGACGGGGTCACACCTGAATTACACAGGAACGTGCTTCGTGTTCCTGTGCAAATCCATGCAGTAAATGGGCTGAAATCACACCAAAAGTAGTGCATGCACTAGTTTTAACCACTTGACAATCTGCAAATTCTGGGAGGCCATCATATGACGGGGTCCCGTAAGCATCCGGAAGTGTCAGCGGGACCCAGTGCATCATTGGGGTAAAGGACCAAACACAGTGGCCCTTTACCACGTGATCGCTCCCATCCAATGATGGAGCGAGCACTTTGTAAACAAACCGAAACCATGCCCGTTTCAGCTCTTTCTTCCACTATACAGCGCGACAGGAGAGACGCATTGCAGTGCGAGTTTGAATTTTTTTTCTGTGCCATCAGGACCACTATAGTGCTCATTAGTGCACTACAGTAGAGCTGCACGATTCTGGATAAAAGCATCACAATTTTTTGGCTTAGAATAAAGATCACGATTCTCGGCGTAACTTCACCTTTCACACTATACAAAAAATTGGGCTAACTTTACTGTTTATTTTTTTTAATTAATTGAAGTGTATTTTGCGTGAATTGCTTTTGAAAGTCTACTGCGCAAATACAGTGCGACATAAAATATTGCAACAACCGCCATGTTGTTCTCGAGGGTCTCTGCTAAATAAATATGTATAATGTTTTGGTTTTATAAGTAGTTTTCTAGCAAAAAATACTGATTTTAACTTGTAAGCAACAAACGCCAGAAAAAGGCTTAGGCCTCTTTCACACGGACGATCCGTATGTCCGTTTTTCATCCTTCCATTTTCGGATGAAAAACGGACATACAGTCATCCCTATGGAGCGTCGGATGTCAGCGGTGACATGTCCGCTGACATCCGACCCGCTCCGATCCGAAAAGTGTAACGGAGGAAAAACCTACTTTTCCATCCGTTTTTCGGATCGGATGACGACGGACACTACGGACCGTCATCATCCGATCCCCCATAGGGGAGAGCGGCGCTCTGACAGGTCCGTCGCTGCACAGCGTGCAGCGATGGACCTGTCATCTTCCTGCTCAGCGGGGATCGGCGGAGCGATCCCCGCTGAGCCAGCGGATGTTCACGGGGCGGATCATGACTGATCTGCCCCGTGTGAAAGAGGCCTTAGTCTTTAAGTGGTTAAAGTGCCCTCATTTACAGACCAAAGTTTATCCCTTTGATCTGAAAGAACCAAATGATACAATGTTTATCTCAGCACTGAGCAAAGTTGTGAAAAAAAAAAAAAAAAAAGCCAGCCAGCAAAGTTTATGACAGCTGTCAGCAGAGAACGGCTCTGCACCGCATTGTGTAAATGCCAGATTAAGATAGTGAGGGGGGTTGAATCGAGATCTTGATGTTTTTACAGTGTTCATCAGTGCCGCTACAGTGCCCTATTAGTGTTCAGTGTCCAATAGCGCACAGCGCTCTCCCCCACCCCAAAAATTACAAATTGTATAAAATTTGGCCACTTTTAACTTTTTTTTCTCTTATTTTACCTTTTTTTATTATTTTTTTTATTTTACACTTTTTTTTTTTTTTAAAAGTCACTTTTATTCCTATTACAAGGAATGTAAACAGTGCAATAGAAAAAAAGCATGACAGGACCTCTTAGAGATCTGGGGTCAAAAAGACATCAGGTCTCATATTTACACTAAAATGCAATAAAAACGTCCCTTTAAGAGCAATGGGTGGAAGTGACGTTTTGACGTCGCTTCTGCCCTGCAATGGTATGGAGCTGGATCGGGGCCATCTTCCCCTCACTCAGTTCCATGCCAAGCAGGGGACAGGATCAGATTGCCTCCGCCGCTGCCGGGCCCTCTCCCGCCACCGATAAAAGTGATTTTGTGGAGAATCCGTTGCTGAGACCACTTATCTGAAAGCGGACCGCCCGCTGAAGAAGTAGATACCGGGGTTAATGGCAGCTAGCTGCTGCCATAATAACGATATTCCACTTCAAAGAGCCGCCGTATGACGGCGAGCGGTCCGTAAGTGGTTAATAAGTAGAGGGAACGCCTAACAATTGCAATGCTCAAATGTTGTAATGCATAGGCTGTATTAAGGTGAAAAAAACTAGAGTATCTACAACCCCTTTAACCAGTTCAGCCCCGGAAGATTTGGCTGCTCAACGACCAGGCCATTTTTTGTGATACGGCACTGCGCCGCATTAACTGACAATTGAGGTCATGCAATGCTGAACCCAAACAAAATGTATGTCCCCCTGTCCCCCCCCCCAAAATAGACCTCTGCGGTTTTCATTTTTTTGCGCTATAAACAAAAGAGCGACAATTTTGAAGAAAAAAAAAATTAAAATAAGAACACACAATATTTTATACTTTTTGCTATTATATCTATCCAAATTTTTTTTTTTTCGAAAAACATTTTTTCCTCAGTTTAGGTCTATATGTATTCTACATTTTTTTTTTAAACCAAAAATATTGCAATAAGCGTATATATTTATTGGTTTGCGCAAAAGTTATAGCATCTACAAAATAGGGTATAGATTTATGGTATTTTTATTATTTATTTTTTTTCACCAGGTATGGCAGTTATCTGCAATTTTTATCAGGACTGCGATATTGCTGCGGACAAATTGGACACTTGACATTTTTGGGACCATTGACAATTATACAGCGATCAGTGCTATAAAAATGCACATATTACTGTATAAATCTCACTGGCGGGAGAGGGGTTAACATTAGGGGGCGATCAAGGGGTTAAAGTGATTGTAAGACTTCCTTTTTTTTTTTTTAAACAAACATGTCATACTTGCCTCCACTGTGCACTTTGTTTTGCACAGAGTGGCCCTGAACCTGCTCTTCTGGGGACCACCGGCGGCTCCTCCCCACATTGTATAACCCCCTAGGACAGTGGTTCTCAACTCCAGTCCTCGGGACCCAACAGGCCAGATTTTAAGTATTACCTTGGGGAGTTGCAGACTAGAATACTGCAATCACTGAGCAGCAAGTGATATCACCTGTGATGTATTTCAGCTATCTTGCAAACCTGGCCTATTGGTGGGTCCTGAGGACTGGAGTTAAGAACCACTGCCCTAGGAGAAGCTTTCTCCGGGGTGGGTTACCTTGCGGGCACGCTCACGAGTCCAGCATTCGGCATCCATAGACGCCAAATGTAGGATTCAGCCCCGGCGCCCCATCATTGGATTTGATTGACAGCAGCGGGAGCCAATGGCTGCGCTGCTATCAACCTATCCAATCAGGACATGAGACACCAGCTAGAGCTGGTGTGCCCCTTCCCGTCATTTGAATTTCGGGGCTCAGGTAAGTATAAGGGGGGCTCGGGGGTGCTGCTGCAGCAAAGGTTTTTCACCTTAATGCATTAAGGTGAAAAACGGCAAGTGTTTACAACCCCTTCAACTGTGCTCCCTAGGTGTGTCGGGACCGACTAGGGGAGGAGAGAGATCAGTGTTCATACTTAGTATGAACACACATTCTGTCTCCTCTCCCCCAAGAGAACCGGGGACGTGCGTTTACACACACAGATCCAGTTTCTCGCTCTGTCACGAGCGATCACGGGTGCCAAGTGGTCATCGCGCCCGCCAGGCACTCGCATCGGGCGCGCGCCTCCTACAGCTACGACGGCTCGCCCAGGGCAGCCATTCTGCCCCAGTATAACTGCGGTGGCCGGTCGGGAACCGGTTAGGTATATCTGAACCCAAAACAAAAAAATGTAATAGATTACTGCTTAGTAGACCTCAGTGTGGTGGCTGCAATTCATTTTAATTTTTCAAGCTTTTTGCTTTTTTTTTACCTGATGAGCCATCCAATAACACACTACATGTAAACTGGGTGGCTAAGTCACACCTTGAGCACAGGTTCAGATTGAGGGCGGGTTTGAAGTCGTGCAAGTTCAGCTGAACTCAGGTCAACTTCGGGGGCAATTTGAGAGAAATTCTGTGCAGGAACAGATCTCTATTCAAATAGTCCCCGAATTCGCCAAAAGTAGTACAGGCACTACTTTTTGGGAATAGGTGCGGAGCTGCAAAGTCGGCGTGACGCACCGATTCGAACGGTGACATTGCCAGCAATAGCCGAGAATTTGACATGTCAAAACGGCCCGATGTGAACGTGGGCTTACTGTAACTATGGAGGGAGCCATGGTTTTCACCATAGGCTGCTCTCCTGATATGAACTACAAACATGTCCATCTCTTCCTCTGCATTACATAGAAAAGTTATGGCACAAAGACAGTAATCCATCGAGAGTGCCCTTTTTTTGTCTGAGTATAGATCTAGGTTTGTCCCAAGCATGTATGAAGCCATTTACTGTTGACTGTCATTACCTCTGTGGGTAGTTTATTCCAAAACTACCCTTTCAGTAGAATAATACTTTCTAAGATTAGTTTTGAACTTTCCCCCAGTTAGTTTGAGATCATGTCCCCGTGTTCTTGATTTTGGTTTCATATTAAATTTACTGCCCTCCTGACCCCCTTGATGCATTTAAAGATTTCGATCATGTCTCCCCTTTCCCTTCTTTCCTCCAGACTGTACATGTCAGGTTCCCGAAGTTACTCTCTATATGTTTTATCCCCTTTCAAAACCTTTCACCATTTTTGTTACCAGTCTCTGGACTTGTTCTATCTTATCAATATATCTTTCGTAAGTGAGGTCTCCAGAACTGGACTCCGTATTCTAAATGAGGTTTCACTAAAGATCTATATAGGGGAATCAGGACCTCCTTCCTCCTGCTGGTGATCCCTCTAGTGATGCATCCTAGAATTCTATTCGCTTTTCCCACTGCCTGGTCACACTGTTTGCTCATTACATAGGGGTAGGGCAATTAGTAATTGGGCACAGCACTGGATCGATACAGGACTCGGTTAAGTATTTAGGGGAGGGGGGGTGGAGGGAACATTAATCACTGTATTAGTGTCACTGGTCCCCAAAGTGTCCCATTTTCCATCGTCAACATCGGAGTCCCGCTATAAGTTGCTGATCGCCACCATTAATAGTAAAAAAAAAAAAAAAAAAAAAAAAAAAAACAAACAAACTAAAAAAAGATATAATACATTTCCCCGCCCCTCAACAGCTCAGCACTCCAGTGAGCACAGTGAGCATGGAGGAGCAGAGCTACTGATTGACAGGCAGCTGCTCTCTGCTCGGGGAGTCGAGAGAACTGAACCATCTGCAGTGTTCGGTTCTCAGTGAAGACGCAAGACAGATGCAGCATTGGACAGATGCTGCATCCACCCAACTACGAGGGGAAAAAAAGCAAACCCCATACTTTTTTTTAAGTACTTCTCCCCTCTGTCACATTTGAGAAGTAATTTTTGACCAGTACCCACTCCCACTTGGATAGCCTCTCCCCTTCTCTCCCTTTACAGATGACAGCTAGAAGGAAGATATTTTCTGTAGAGCCCACAGGAAGTGACAAGGACACTGCGTTTTCTGACAAGATCAACAGGTATTTCCTGTGCATGCTCAAAATCCTTTCATCTTTAAAATTTAGGGATATACAAGGAAACTGCAATATATTCAATTTTAATTCTTGGGTTTACATATCCTTTAGCAGTGATGCCGCTAAATGCTTGTCACACAAGAATTGGAATGAGAATTGGTAATGTCACCAACTATGCTGCTCGATGTTCTCCTTGCTGGAGAGGAAGTTGTACCCAAGGAATTCTCTTCTTTACACAATCTATGTGTGTTCCCCCATCTCTTCTCCAATATTCCCCGTTGCAGCTTTGACATGAGATGCAAACAGATGGCCAACTGGAGAAAGAAGGCATAGTAAAAACATAATACCTTTTTCTTGCTCCTCTTTTCTGTTTTGGAGGACTTGTGAAATGGCTATAACCTGTTAGGTTTTTTTTTTTTTTTTTTTTGGTTGCCAATTGTGTTCCATTGAGACTTCTTATCACTTCCTGTTTCTGATACAGCAGAAAGTAACAGATTCCCCAAGGGAAAGAGGAAATGCCCTTAAAAACAGCCGTCACTAGAACAAGTTTAAACCATTGAAAATGTCCACCTTGTAATTCTGTGTGACTTGTTTGTGTAATTCTGTGCGATTCCCCAGCTGGGACAGGTACAGCAATAAAAGCCTGACACAGGTTCGAACCTCTTTCACACTCAATTCCAATGAAAAACGGTTCTTGCTTCATACACGCTTTAAAAGGGGTTGTAAACCCTCGCCATTTTTCACCTTAATGCATTCTATGCATTAAGGTGAAAAACAATTAATGCAGCAGCGCCCCCGAGCCCCCCTTATACTTACCTGAGCCCTGAAATTTGCACGATGGGAACGAGCACACCAGCTCCAGCCGGTGTCTCGTGTCCTGATTGGATAGACTGATAGCAGCGTGGCCATTGGCTCCCGCTGCTGTCAATCAAATCCAATGACGTGGGGCAGAGTTCGGCATTCGTGTCTATGAACGCAAATGCTGGACTCGGGAGCGCGCCCGCAAGGTAACCCCCTCGGGAGAGCAATTCTCCAAGGGGGTTATATGATGTGGATGCTTTACATACCAGGGAGTCATCCAGTTCTGAAGTTTACACAGCTCTGCCACACAGCACTGACATGTCTGACAGTTAAGACCTACAGGTCCTTTCCTTACCCCCAACCTGTAACTGGATGCTGAAGGGAACAGTACACTTAAGATGGCCATACTCTAGCAGATTTTCGAACGAACAATCATACAAAAATTCTTAGCACATTTGATGACTTGACAAGTGCCATTCAAAAGTTCACTTTTAACATTCTGGCTGCCATCGCCATTAACGGAAAGCTGTCAGAGGTAAATCGCAGCGGTTTCCACTGGCAACCGTATGATCCGGCAACAGGAGAAGATTCAGCACATCACACAGCTTTTATTCCCCCTCCCACACAACTTTATTTGAAGTGTACAAATACAATTATTCATGTCACTGTACAGCAGCGCAGTGACATGCAATCCTGTATGGTGTGCTGTAATAAAATGAAGCATATCTGCATTTTATCACAGCTCCGGGCTGCGCTGCAGTGTGAATGGGACACAAAGCAGAAAATTGTTTTCTGTGCCCCCTTGTAGTGACCAGCATTTTACAATTTGGCCTCAATTTTGGAGCAAATGGACTTTTCTGAACAAAAAAACACACATAGAAATTAGTTTGAGAAAAATATTCTTCTGCTCAAATTTTCTCGTCACTGCCGCCAAAAAGAAACATCGCTTTGACCCCATGAACAAATAAAGAAAATAAAACATTCTTAAAACGAAAAACTTTCAAACAAAATTCTAAGCTTTTCCCCATTTCAGCCTGAGCTCTGCTGTACGGAGACTGCAAAAGGCTGATACAAAGTCAGATTCAGGCACTTTCCCTGTTGACATGTAAAATATTTCATGATTTAATAAATGCAGATCTACATTAATGTGTGTCTTTTACAGGGCCTGAACCTGCCTGGAGTTCGGCTTTAAAAGAAAACTTGACAGAATTAAATTGCCAGTGCTGACCTCTTGAAAATGCTTAATGTCTGGCTTTAATACTCAAGTCACTGTCTCAGAATAAGCAATGCAGCAATTAAAGTAGAAGTCTATGCTAAACCTAAAATCCCTGCATCTATAGACACCCACGATCTAACACTAACCTATCTAGCCCTGTAAAGAAGAAATCAGTATACTTACATTTTTAAGCTGATCCGACCCGATCCCATGCTGAGCTGTCAGGCACAGCTTCGCTGTGGAGGCAGGAGCAGAGGACACGTCCAACAGCAGCCCCATAGTAACTATGGGTGACATCACTTCCCATTCACTTCACAGACGCTGTCGGCTGTGTCCTCTGCAGAGCTTCCACCGGTGGAGATCGGGTCGGATCGCCTTAAAAAAAAAAAAAAAAGTATGTATACTCATTTTTCCTTTACAGGGCTAGATAGGTTAGCGTTAGATCGTGGGTGTCTATAGTTGCAGGGATTTTAGTATTGACTTCCACTTTAAGTCCCAGAGATGTCAAAACGCCTGATCTGCAAATTTGTTTAGGTCAGCATCTCAGGCTAGGGCACACTACAGCCTGAGCATCAAGCATCTTGGAGCATGTTTTATGTGCGCTTCTACGAACATGTTTCAGGCTGGAGTGGTTTTGCTTTAGCCAATGGAGTACTATAAAAGGGAATCAGTCAAAACAAAATGATGGATGATGCATGTATTGGAACACAACGTCTTACAGTTCAATGCTTTTCCATATCAACACCTCAAACAGCAAAGAAAAGCCAAAGGGCAACAAAGCTAATAAAGGGTCTGGAGGACATTAGTTATGAGGAAAGGTTACGAGCACTGAACTTATTCTCTCTGGCAAAGAAACGCTTCAGAGGGGATATAATTTAAATTTACAAATACCATGCTGGTGACCCCACAATAGGGATAAAACTTTTTTGCTGAAGGGAGTTTAATAAAGACACGTGGCCACTCATTAAAATTAGAAGAAAAGGGGTTTAACCTTAAGCTACCTAGAGGGATCTTTACTATAAGAGCGGAAGGATGTGGAATTCCCTTCCACAGGCTGTGGTCTCAGCTGGGAGCATTGATAGTTTCAAAATACTGTTATGCCTCATTTCCACTGAGCGGATTGGTTCAGGTCGGTACAGTTTGGAAGGCCTAGCATGGTCCGGTCTATTCAGGTGAGCGTTTCCACTGCAAGTGTGACCGCCAGGGGCCATACGTGGGTTTAGAAAAAATGCCTAACATGGCGTCACACGTCCGCCAATCAGTGGAATGTATCGTAGCTCCGCACTAACTGAACCATACCATTTTCTATGGCCCCACATCTGAAGCAGGACCCAGAATGGTGTGGTTCGGTTGTATGGGCCGCTTTCATAATGGAAACCCTCAAAATAGCGCACCGAACCGCTCAGTGGAAACGAGGCATTAGATAAGCACCTGAACAACCACAACATACAGGGATATACAATGTAATACTGACATATAATCACACACATAGGTTGGACTTGGTGGACTTGTGTCTTTTTTCAACCTCACCTACTATGTAACTATGTATGACTGCCTGTGTTTATCCAAGGTGTAAATGAGGGCTGTATACAACACTGGGCTGCATCAAATGTATCAAATGTTTATTGAAGCTCAATATATCCAAATGCAAGGTTTTCAGAAACAGCACCAACAGTGAGGGAAAAAATGTCCTAAATAGGCAACTAAAAAAAAAAAAATTACATACAGAAACATTCAAGGCACTCTGTATATATTGCCACATACAGCATTACAAAGGTATATTAAAAAAAAAAAAAAATTCACAAAATAAACCACTCATACAAAAAGCTTACACTCAAATAAAATTTAACAAATCTATTTGATATTTTGCAGCACATTTTCTGATAAAAGCCTCTACTCAAATGCCAGAAACCAAAACGAGGGACGCCATGTTAGTGTTTGACAACTTCAATACCAGACACTTTCGCCCCTTCCTGCCCAGGACAATTTTCAGCTTTCAGCGCTGTTTCACTTTAAATGACAATTGCGCAGTCATGCAATACTGTACCCAAACAAATTTTTTTTAAATTCTTTTCCCACAAATAGAGCTTTCTTTTGGTGGTATTTGATCACCACTGGGGTTTTTATTTTTTGCTAAACAAAATTTTGGAAAAAAAACAAAACTGATGACCACTAATAGATAGCACTGGATAGGCAGCACTAATGAGGAGCTACTGACAGGCATCTGAAGGGCACTGACAGTCATTACTGATGGGGCACATGCTGGCAGCTGATGGGCACTACACTGATAATCAATGTGCTGATTATCAGCACAGCTCCCCCCTCTGGCAGGGAGAGCCGCTGATCAGCTCTCCCTGTCAGCGTGAACCGAGAAAAGCCGCTTACCAGCACTTCCTGGTTCACACGATGATCAGCTGTGATTGGTCACAGCTGATCACGTGGTAAGAAGCCTCTGTCAGCAGCTCCATACCACAATCGGAGGTGAGGGTGTCAGACTGCCACACAGCACCTCAGATCACCATGCTCTGTGCCCCCGCAGGCGCGCGCCCGCTTGTTATCCTGATCACGTCATATGACATCCAGTCGAGATAACAGAACCACTTTGACCGATGTCATATTGCTATATGGCAGGCAGCAAGTGGTTAAAGTATATCTATGCGCAAGAATACAAATATATACTTTAGCTTACCAATCTTAAAGGCTCCATGCACACTGGGCCTAAAAAAAAAAGTCTGTTCTCTCAGGAGTAAAGAAAAAAAACAAAAAACGCTCATATAGAGTTTTTGTACAACGTTTAGACGAGTTTAGGAGAGTTTTGTTTTTTCTGCCCCTAAGCTCCAATCAGAAAAACAAACCAGAAGGGTTTTTTCTGCCTCTCAAAATATGCCTCTTAACGGTCTAAAGTGCATGGGCACATAATATTGAGCTGCTTCTACAGGCAGAACACAATTTCCTGTAGAAGCAAAGTTTTTTTTTTTTTAAGCCAGTGTGCATGGAGCCTAAAGGATGAGGCTGCATTTGTTTTCTTTTTTCAGGCCAAGTACACTTTTTGAATCTGCAGAAAAACACCTTTTGATTTTGCCAGAATCCCTTGTGACTTCCTGTACCCTGAACTGAGTATCTCACACAAAGCTGCTTTGCTTATCCATCATCTCTGAACTACAAGACACCTCTTTGCTATATAATAGAAATGGGGAGGAGGTGTATTTGTCCAAATCAGGAGAGAAGCCTGTGGTGACAACATTGCTCATTAACATATATAGTGCAGTAATTATGTTGCCACTAAGACAGGAAGTGTGTTACTGGAAGGATTAACAGGGGAAAATAAACTTGTAACTATTACAAAATGGTTTGATCACACAATTGATAAATGGACATCATGTAGGTCTGTTTACACAAAAGAGGCTGGACTGCATCACCTAAAATGTTTCTCAAATAGATCACTAAACCAATGCTGGATGGATAAAAAAAAAAAAAAAAAAGTAAAACACTGCTGCAATCATACTGGTTTTAAATGCATACCCTCAGCTGAAAATGACCAGCCAGGCACAACACTGTCCTAGAGTCAATTGGGGAAATTAGAGAGCCATCTTCACTCTGCACATGAAATGCAGAAGTTAGGAAAACAAATCTACAGACACATGAGCAAGCAGTATCCACTTAACACCCCCTAAAGTTTTTCTTAAATCATGGATACGCCTGCCACTAGTATTGTGCTGAATAGAGAGGGCAGACTACAGACAAATCAGAAAATGCAGCACACACAGATCGAAAATGCCCGCTGTTGTTGTGCAGAAACTTGCCACTCAGAAAGCAGTAACAAAAGGAGATGCAAGGCCAAGACGGGAAGCAGGGCTGCCTTGTCATACAAGGAAGAGGAGTTTTACATGTAAAAACGAAATGCTGAGACGCCATCTTGTTGCAGTAACTGGGCCTAGATCTGACACTTCCCATTCATTCACCACTTAGAAGCAGCTACCTTCCAGCATTAACATTAACCACTCCCCTTTTCCCTTCAGCTTTCCTTTTCAGCCAGATATGCTGAAAATATGTACAATGTGAGTTATGGTGAATGCACTATCAACATTAGATGTCTTTAAAGGGTTTTTTTTATTTTAATCTCTAGTAAATCAGACAGTTCAGGGCCATGTAAAAGCTGTCGATCATATGGGGGCTGGATTTGACGGTTAGAAGTCAGCTTCCCCATTTTACCATTTCCTGTCAAAGCTGTACACAGAACAAAAGGGAAGATAAGCAAAAATTAACCTTGGCTGTACATTTACAGAGCTGAAAACCTGGGCTGGCCCATTCCTGCATTCATCTGTCATACTTGGGCAGACAAAAGGGTTAATATCCCTTTCCATCTGTCAATACAAACGCCACAGAGCAAGCATAATGTGTCCACACATAAAATGTACTTGGGAAAACATCCTAATCGCAGATGGATCATTATCCTGCTGCAGAATGACAATGGTGCGATACAAATCCCAGGTACAAACTACAAACCAGGCTACAAGAAACCCGCTTTCTCTCGGTTCCCCCATCCTCCATAATGCACACTCTGACATTCCTGCTTCACAGGTCCCTCCCTTTTCCCTCTGCCTTGGAGGGTAAAATCCACCATTAAAATTGCACCCACCGGCTCCTCCGGCACATAAATTATGCAGCACAACACTCAGACACGCAGGAAACTGGTCGTGCATGTTCCATGCATATACACGCCGAGATTTTATTTTATCAACTGCAGGATGGCCTTAGCCAGTTAGATTTCCAATCTGCTCAGTTATCTAGTTAAAAAAAAAAAGACGCAGCTCTACCCTAGCAAGCAAATGTTACTACAGTGCAAACGCCTGGTTACTGTAGCGTTCTAACAAAATGTCTCCACTAAGACACTCCTTCCAGCTTGTGTGTCCTCCACGGTAAACCCCCACCTTGAAGGATTACTAAATTATGTGCCCACAAGCCAGAGGTAGAGGTTTCCTCCGTGATGCATCCACCCCATGCTTCACAGACAAGCCCCCACCCCCAACATTGCCTCCATCTCACCCCCCCAATTCCTACCGTTTACTGCATTGTTTATGAAAGCTGCCAGCTCTCCCCGTAGGAAGCAGATGACAGTCCTCCCACAAGCCCCGGTACAGCAAGGGTTATATGTGACATGAAAATTTAAACCACCATAACAACAAGAGGGAAGAAATATCCGCGGCCCTTCGTTCCCCCACCCCTAAACAGCTGGCTTCCTCTCCGTGCGGTCTACTAAGGAAGGGGGGAGGGGAGGTCGATGTAGGAAGAATTTAAAAAAAAAATCTTTCATAAAAGGATTAACCAGCTGATGGGGAACTACAAGTCCCAGTCTGACCTGGATATGATGGGCCTTGTAGTTCCACAACAGCTGGCAGCTCCCATCCTGACCATCTGTGACATGAAGGAAGAGGGTGACACTGTGCAAAATGTAATACATGGAGACATACATGTGTGATAGGGAAGGGGGCCTGTGCAGAATATAGGGGGGGTGGTGGCATAAAGAAAATGTCTGATTATGCACCCATCACCAGGATGAGTGCCAAAGAAGGGGTAAAAAGGGGTGCTGTGTGCAGAGGGCAGCACTATGGGAGGCTTATGTGGAGATGGGGGGCGCCATGAGGTGGGTGATGTGCCAAAGAGGAAAAAATAGGGGCAGCATGTGGGATAGAGGTGCTATAGCAGAGCAAGAGGTACCAGGAAGAGGGGGCGCAGGGTCTGATTGATTAACCCCTGATCTCCAGATTTGGGAGGGGGGGGCTGGGTTACAGGAATGGGGTGCTGTGCCAGAGGGTACCTGGGAGGGAGAAAAAAAGGGGGCCTGCATGGGGGGGCAGAAATAAGGGGGTGTCCGATGGAATCCTGGTCTACTGACAGGAGTGGGTGCTGTGCCAGAGAGTGCCTGGAAAGGACAAAACCAGGGGCCTGAAATAAAGGGGAGTGATGTAGTCCTGATCTGGTGACAGGAGAGTGGGGTGCTATGCCTGAAGAAAGCAGCATGTAGTATGGGGACACCAGGAAGAGGGGTGTCTGATGAATCCCTGGTGTCCAGATTGGGGGGCAGAGTGAGAGGAGAGGGGTGCTGTATGTGGGTTGGGGGGGGTCACCATAGTAGAAGGGGGGGTGATGTAGCCTTGTTCTGGTGATAGGAGTGGGGTGCTATGCCCGAAGAGAGCAGCATGTAGTATGGGGGCACCAGGAAGAGGGGAGGGGTGTCTGATGAATCCCTGTCCACATTGAGGGGGGGGTGCTGTAGGTGGGTTGAGGGGTCACCATGGTAGAAGGGGGGAGGGATTGCTATGACTGAGGGTTGCCATGACAGGGGGAGGGGTGCCTGCTGAATCCCTGATGTCCAGATTAGGGGGGGGAGGGGTGCTGTATGTGGGGTCACCATGATAGAAGGGGGATGCAATGCCCAAGTGTTGCCATGACAGGGGGAGGGGTGTCTGCTGAATCCCTGATGTCCAGATTTGGGGGGGTGCTGTATGTGGGGTCACCATGGTAGAAGGGGGGGTGCTCTGACCGAGGGTTGCCATGACAGGGGAAGGGGTGTCTGCTGAATCCCTGATGTCCATATTTGGGGGGGTGCTGTATGTGGGGTCACCATGGTAGAAGGGAGGGGGTGCTATGCCCAAGGGTTGCCATGACAGGGGAGGGGTGTTTGCTGAATCCCTGATGTCCAGATTTGGGGTCACCATGGTAGAAGGGGGGTGCTATGACCGAGGGTTGCCATGACAGGGGAGGGGTGTCTGCTGAATCCCTGATGTCCAGATTTGGGGGGTTGGGGTGATGTATGTGGGGTCACTATGGTAGAAGGGGGGTGCTATGACCGAGGGTTGCCATGACAGGGGGAGGGGTGTTTTCTGAATCCCTGATGTCCAGATTTGGGGTCACCATGATAGAAGGGGGTGCTCTGACCGAGGGTTGCCATGACAGGGGGAGGGGTGTCTGCTGAATCCCTGATGTCCAGATTTGGGGGGGTGGGGTGCTGTATGTGGGGTCACTATGGTAGAAGGGGGGTGCTCTGACCGAGGGTTGCCATGACAGGGGGAGGGGTGTCTGCTGAATCCCTGATGTCCAGATTTGGGGGGGGGTGTTGTGCTGTATGTGGGGTCACCATGGTAGAAGGGGGGTGCTATGACCGAGGGTTGCCATGACAGGGGGAGGGGGCGCTCTTAGGCCGTGTCGTTCGTTGTTACCTGCTGTCCGCCCAATGTGTGACCATCCACGGCTGTCCAGGCTCTGCCCTCCTCGGCCCTGCTCTTCAGTCCGGCCCCAGGGGCTGCGATCCGCCGGCAGCGAGGCCCGCGGCGTGGACGGAGGAGGTGAAGGGCGGATGGACCGGGGTGGGTGGGGGGGGACGGGGAGGATGAGGGGAGAGCAGGAGGAGACGTGCTGCTGGGCGGTGACGGGGAGGGCGGCGGCCGCTTCCTTTTCTTTTTTTTTTCGCTCTCTCTTCTTTTTTTGTCTTCTCGGTCGGCTCCCCTCCTCGGTGTGTCCCGTCCGCTCCCCGCACTGCCGCCTCTGCGTCCTACACTGGAGCGAGCCAAACACACGGCGCACCTTACACACAGCGTCCCCCTCAGATCCCTTCAGCCATCGAGCAGAGATGGGCGCGGTAACCCTGCGGACAGCGCCGGGAAACCCCACGCACGGGCGGGCGGGGCTTAGGGTAAGTGGGGGGCGGGGCCAGGGGACGACGTCAGCGCGCCGCAGCACGCACAGTGCCAGTGCTACCCAGGGAGACGGAGAGCGGAGACTGGCCTAGTGCTGATTCCTGAGGGGGACGGAGCCTGAGTCCCTCTGTGTGTGTCTGGACAGGCCGCTGTGTGCGCTCACACGACTCTATTCACAGTGAAAAAGAAGTCATTTCCACTTTCATAAATATCTACTGCTTATGGGGGATGCTGAGCTCGTATATAGTGTAGCTGTGGTGGAAAGAGAAACTGCTAAAGAGAACCTGTCACGTTTGTAGTAGTACTTTAACTTGGGCTCTGTTCACACTTGAGGCCCTATTCACATCGGCACGTCACTCTACTTTTATTGTTTTTCGTGCCATGGCATAGGGCTGCCCTACGTGCCACCTTTATTGGGAGCAGAGCGAGAATTGTCACCAGCACGCCATGGAGCTCCAAAATGGGCTCTGAAGCTTTATTCAGCCATCACATCCATAGTTGCCAATATTCTCAAAAAAAAAATGATGTAGGCGGAGTATTATTTTAATTTGGGGCAGGAACAGGGAAAAAGAGGGAAGGAGACAGAAACAGGAATGCATACCTCCCAATTTTTCTGAGATGGGAATAAGGGACATCTATCAGCAAAAGTATGCAGGCATAGGACACACCCCTTGCCATGCCCCCTTAAAGGAGAAGTGTACAAAAAACAAGATTGGTTAAACCCACAAGTGTTTTTTTTTACCACTACTATTCCTTCATATTGGCATTTGGAATTTACAAATGCAGCAATTTAGAAATCAGATGAAAGGTTTGGCGCTGGAAAACACACTTTGATCGATAAAAAGTGCATTTTCTATACATCTATATAGCTCAGACCAAAATGAGGAGGTACAGAGGGACATTGCTCCAAATCAGGGACAGTCCTTCGAAATCAG
The DNA here is from genome assembly GCA_037952925.1 of Lithobates clamitans. Classification (NCBI taxonomy): domain Eukaryota; kingdom Metazoa; phylum Chordata; class Amphibia; order Anura; family Ranidae; genus Lithobates; species Lithobates clamitans. Next base: position 19,410,826 of record JBBGZY010000053.1, on the reverse strand, counting down.
GGACAGTTGGGAGCTATGGGGATGGAGAGAGAGAGAGAGAGAAAGAAAGAGGGATGGAAGAAGAGAAAAAGAAAGAGGGATGGAGAAAGAAAGAGGGATGGAAGGAGAGAGAAAGAGGGATGGAGTGAGAAAGAAAGCGGGAGAGAGAAAGATGGACAGAGGGAGAGAGAAAGAACAAGAGAAAGAGGGAGGGAGAGAGAAAATGAAAAAAAAGAGAAAGCAGGATGGAGGGAGAGAGAGAGAGAAAGTAAAAGGGAGAGAGGGGGAGAGACACTTTCAATTACTGTCCAGGCATAAGAGAGTTTCTTCTTCCCTACCTCATGCAGCTTGCCACAACACTGGAGGCCCGGACAGCGCAGACATTGGGTGGGATGTGGTGCAGCCTGTCTCCTGCTACCTCCCCTACAATAGGTAGCTGCACTTTTCTTTTGGATCCATAACAGAATCTCCGGTCTCCCAGCTCACCCATCTTAATATGTGGTCAGGTCAGGATGGTACGGCAACCTTCCGCACGCTGTACCGGGTGATGGCAGAGCAGTACAGCTTTTTTATGGTGCAGACCCCCAGCTCAGTCCGCCCCTATCCGGGACAAAGCCTTATTTTCCAGGGATTCTGCCCAGGACATGCTCAGACTGGCACATGGGTCTGAATTCCGTGAATGTCCCGGGCAAATCAGGACTGTTGGCAACTATGCACATTGTTACAGCAAACAGAAACGTTTCAGAGGCATGTAAGATCTCTTCATCAGGCATGTGTGTCACATGCCTGATGAAGGGGTCCTGCGTGGCTCCAAAGTGCTGCTGTTTGCTGTAACGATGTGATTGCTGAATAAAGCTTTGAACCCAATTTTGGAGATCCATGGTGTGCTGGTGACATTTCTTGCTCTGTTTGTTCACAGTTCCAGCTGGTGGTCACTTCAGCACCCACTTATACATACAGCCACTTTTACAGGAACGTGTGCGTTGGGAATAGTGCCTTGGAATTTATTGGGAGCAGAGCTTGTCGCGTATTTTGGCCACTTGTGGGATTCTTTTAACAATGGCATTGCAAGGACAATGTGCATTTTTCACGCTCTTCAGGAACCCACCTTTCTCTACGTTTTCCCTGGACGCACAGGTGGGAATGGAGCCTGAGTGATTTGTCCCTCAGAAGCGATCAACAATAAGATTTTCATTATATTCTATGGAGCCTGTTCACATCTGAGCAATGTGGTGTCACTTGTCGCACCATAGACTTACAGACGCTGCTTTGGGAGAGGATCAGGTGTCTTTGACCCTATAGATTTCAATGGGAGTGCCTGAGTAACATGCAGCTTACATGCCTAACAGCCAGTCTCCTCCTAGTAACCTGCTTTACATTGACTTAAACAAAATGCTCACATCTGAAAAGCAGGCATAAAAGATGCTAAATCCTGAAGAAACTGTGTAGGAGGGCAGTAAAAGTAGGCAGTTGAGCTGTGGTTTTACCAACACCACCTCCCACCATGACAGCCCACCTAAACTAGGGCATGCAGTCGCTTAGTGCTGGGTTTTTTATTTTTTGTTAAACAAACAAAACATTTCCAAACATTTTGAAAAGAAAAAATATTTTCTTAGTTTCTGTTATAAAATTTTGCAAACAGGTAATTTTTCCCCTTCACCGATGGACACTGATAGGCTGAGGCAGCACCGATGAGGCTGCACTGATATGTGACACTGATAGGTGGCACTGATGGGCACTAATAGGCGGCACTGATAAGCAGCAGTGATGGGCACTGATAAGGAGGCACTAATTGGCACTGATTGACAGCAAAGATTGGCACTGATTTGCAGCACCGATAGGCAGCACTGATGGGCACTATTGGGGCTGCACTGATAATTAGGACACTGATGATCAGTGCCCTGATTATCAGTGCAGATGTCCCTTTTCACAGTAGCCAGTTACCAGCTCTCTCTTCTCCTCACCCTGTGACAGCGTGAGGAAAGGAATGCCAATAACCGTAAAATGTGTTTACATCGTGATCAGCTGTGATTGGCTCTTTACCCCAACCTGTAATCAGCTGTGTCATGTGAATTGGAAAGCAGTAGCTGCAAGCACACAGTTGCTGCCCCCCATTTGAAAGCTTTGCGGGTGCGTGTCCCTGAACACAGACAGCATGAGTTCAGGGACACACATCCTTATGGATTTAAAATTGGGAGCAGAGGCTGTGCCCGTACAGCCGCTGCATCCCAATTCACATGAATGAGACTGCCTGTACGAGGATGCATTCCATGCAGACAAAATGCCCTCATGTACACTTAAGTATGTGTAGCACTAACTCTCGGTGGAGCTGCTGGTTTAAGCAGGCTTGTTACCTTCACTCTCGATACCTCTGTTTCACTGGCACCGGGTCTAGGGTTCCGTTGAGTTTACCTCTGGACGATATAAGCACCAAACACTTGAGTAGGTTTTCCAATGCTTTAATAAACGAACAAGGGAAGTAGCAGGAAAGAGGCAAAAGGAAAGCTGCAGGGAAGCTCAAATACTCTTCTTAGTATTCTTTAGAACATTTCTCTGATATTAATCACTTGTGGTTGAAAGCGCTCCCCTTGTGGGATTCAATCTTTGCCCGCCTGGATAGACCCCTCTCACTGGTCTAGCAGCCAGCACGCAGCACGAACTAAAGTCTCTGCCACAGACTTGTTTGGAATAAAACCCATACGATCCTCTGCCACAGGATGTATTGGTTTGTGGTGAAAGTCAGATACAGTACTTGAACCTTTAAGCCAACCCGGCAGTACTATACTGTAAGATTACTTCAGAATGCGTCCTCCAACCGAGTCACCAGGCCCCTCTCCAGACCAGCACTCTGCATGATCCTTCCATGACGGGTCCTCCCCTGGGATCTTCTCGGTTGTCCAGCTTCTCTACTCAGGATAGACAGCTCAGGACCATTCCTCTGCTGCTGTGGTAGGCCCCAGACAGGCTTCTGGGCCCACCCACAGGCCGCAGCGACCGGAGTACCACGAGGTGGTATTCCTAGTGCATACCTGTCGGCCAGGAGGGCCAGCAGGTGGCTGAAAACGAACCCTAAAACATGTCGTCTGTCCCATAAATACCCTCTCCCAGAATGCAACTCGGAGGACCACCTCCACTGAGTTATCTCCGGGAAAGAGGAGCACTCATCCGCTTCAACAAGTTGCTTTTCCAACACCAGCCGATGGTGACAACGACACCCACCGGCTCAATGTGGAACTACATGCAACGTCAGCCAAGCTGGAACAGAGGCAAATCTAACTTCCTCTAATAAGTGATCCACTAAATTTAACTATCAGCGGTAGATAAAAATCTACCAGCGCTACATATGCATGTGTAAACGAGACCTTACTGGAATGCAGATGTGTGAACTTAAGGTGTCACTAAACCCATATTGTAGAAAGCTATCAATAAATGTTGTGTTACATGCTGTTCATACTCACTTGACACTATGAGATGGTCAGCTGGTCAGAATTGATGGGAAGATGGATAGATCCAATTACAGGGCAATCTTAGTATAAAACCTGTTAGAATCTGCAAAAGACTTGAGACTGAGGTTCACCTTCCAGCCGGAGAACGACCCTAAACATACAGTTAGAGTTACAATGGAATCAAAGCATATTCATGTGTTAGAAACCAGCTAAACACAATGGGGATGGGATATTACATGTGGATTGATGAAGGCTTCACCTCCCTCCTATTTGAAGACACAGTCTGGAGGTGTGTGACACAGCCTGTGGCTGGCAAAAATCCACCCACACCATGTTATTGCGAAAAAACAATAAAGATTTGATTCAAAATATATATTTGTACAATAATTTAAACCAGTTTATTGATATTGTTTTTTTATTTTTACTCTGTATTCCAAAGGTTGTTGTTTTTTTTTTCTTTTTTAACATTTGACCAGCAGCAGAGGGTTAGAAGCTCCTCCTGCTTATGTTTCTCTGCAGACAGGCTGGGAAATATATGGATCATGTGACAGCTTTATGTTGATTAGGAAAAAGGTACTTAGATTTTTTTTATTAAAATAATTACAGTGCCGACATCCATATACAGAAATAGAAGGGCAATGTAAATTTAACAGCATGTGTTTAGTATCACTTTAATGGCACTGCAGCGTGATGAATCGGAAGCTATAGCCTGGGCAGGTCTTGGTCAACCATGACTGAGTTGCACTGAGCTTTGCACATCACAATCCACATGTAGCCTAAAGTAACTGTTCTTCTTGCATTACTACTTAGTAGTTCTATGTAATACAACAGCCGGAATCCTAAACAAAAGAGGGATAACATTTATTTCCATGTAAATTTACATAGGAAGCAATGTAACTTAAGCTGTATCCAAGATTTACATTTTGAAGAGTATGCAAATTATAACAAATACATTTTCAGTGGCTAAAAAAGACAGCTGTAACAGGTTCTTGGAAATTCTGCACAGCCAGGTTTTAAGTGACAGCACAGATTTGAATTTAACCTCTTACATTGGTAAACACAGGATAGAATGCAGACTGGCTAAAGGAAATAAGGAAGGAGAGAAAGAACTGAGCTGGCCATACACATAGATGTTAAAGAAATCTAACAAATTCATTTAATCATGCTAAACAGCATAACTGGACAAATATCCCACTGCGGCCACTATATTCTGACAGCCTACAGTAGCGGCTGTCAGAATGCCCAAACAGTGCCTGCATCTGATTGGATGCAGGCACTGTTCGTCTGACAGTTTTCCAACTTCAGATTTTCAATTGAAGGATGTTGAGTGGAGTAGTGCTAAAAGTGTCACCTACCGATCAAAATCCTGAAGAACCAGCTGAAATTTGATCAATGTATGGTCAGTTTTAGGCCTCATGCAACCTGGACATTTTTAATATGGCTGTTAGGGGTGTCTGGCATTTTTTTTTCTGTCTCTAAACGCCCCTGCATGTTAGCCTATGTGTCCATGCACACATAAACATTTAGAGGAGTTTAAGAGCAGGAACGTTTAGAGGCAGAAAAGAACCCCACAGCCAGTGCATCTAGGAAGTAGGAACTTTTGCATTTCGGCAGAAAGAGCGTTAACACTAGGCACGTTTAGCTCTTGAGCGTTACTTCATTTTGTTAGCCAGAGTAAATGATTATTCTGGCCAATGAAATGAATTAACGCCCAAGTGATTGACTTGCCTAAACGTGCCTAAACGTGTTACATGCATTTACATGCGTCAAATGCTTTTTCTGCCAACACGATGCTGCCAGGAGGAAAGGCATCTAGAAGAGATAGCAAAACGTCCAATGTGCATGAGGCCTTAGAGGAGTGCAGGTTGGTCCTGCTTTAGTTAGGTTTACCTTATGGTCCAATGCATTACTTTTAAAAGATCAGTCCACTCAAAAGCGACAGAGTTTCAGTCTGATAAGATAAGTCGCCACTTAGATTTTCACATGTCTGCAGTATTGAAAATTAACCTATATTTTGTCCACTTTGGCAATGCCATGCATACAGCATATGCATCTGTGCATTGCATTATAACACAGGTGTATTATAGTGCATTAGGATATTATTATCTTTGCATTGAGTGGTTACTGTGTATTACTCTGCATTGTGGTGATACACATTTTAAAGTGGGCACGACGCATTATAAATGGTTTTATGAACAAGCCCGCATATCACAGACCATATCTCCCACCCAACTGTTCACTAACGGTAAGAAAAAAGGAACAGCTGCTTGGGAGCGAAGTGTTGGGATGCCTTATGCCGCGTACACACGACTGGACTTTCCGGCAGATAAGGTCCGACGGAATCATTCCGGCAGACATTCCGATCATGTGCGGGCTTCATCAGACTTTTTCTTTCTAAAATAGACAGACCTAGAAATAGAACATGTTTCAAATCTTTTTGACGGAATCAGTTCCTATCGGGAAAACCGCTCATCTGTATGCTATTCCAACAGACCAAAAACGACGCAAGGGCAGCTATTGGCTACTGGCTATTGAACTTCCTTTTTCTAGTCCCGTCGTACGTCATCGCGTTCTAAACGATCGGACTTTGGTGTGATCGTGTGTAGGCAAGTCCGTTTCAGCGGAACTCCGTTGGAAAGACCGCGGGCGTCTATTCTGACGGAAAGTCCGGTCGCGTGTACGCGGCATTAGGCAGGCCACCTCTCAACTGGCATTCATTCTGTTTCAGGCATGGTCCAATGTCCACAATAAAACATTAATTTGTGTAGTTTATGGCCACCTTAATACTTACCTTAAGGCAGTCCCTTTGAGCCATGCCCCGGGCTTCTCTCTTACTCTGGAATGTGGGCAGGCTCGCCATTTACATCACGCAAAATGCAAGACCAGTGTTGACCCCTGGTCCTGCATTGTACGTGACCACATTGGCACGAGGGGTGACAGGCCACCTCTCAACTGGCATTCATTCTGTTTCAGGCATGGTCCAATGTCCACAATAAAACATTAATTTGTGTAGTGTATGGCCACCTTAATACTTACCTTAAGGCAGTCCCTTTGAGCCATGCCCCGGGCTTCTCTCTTATTCTGGAATGTGGGCAGGCTCTCCATTTACATCACGCAAAATGCAAGACCAGTGTTGACCCCTGGTCCTGCATTGTATGTGACCACATTGGCACGAGGGGTGACAACACAACCACAAAAGGAAAGTGGCCCCAAGGCATCAATCATCACTACTGGAACTGGTGGGGAGGAAGACAATACGGCTGTGGAGTAGATTAAAAGAGAAGTATTCATAAAATATTTATATATATATATATATATATATACAGGGGCGTTGCTAGGCCTACTAAAGATCTGGGGCTAGAGCCGATAGCAGCGAAGTAAAGAAAGTCATACGCTTGGGTGGGCATACACATGTATATAATAAAAATGTGTGTGTGTGTGTATATATATATATACAAGAGGTGATGCAGAGGCTGCGGACATGGTACAGGAGATGTCAGAGGCTGCGGGCATGGTACATGGGATATCAGAGGCCGCGGGCATGGTACAAGAGATGTCAGAGGCTGCGGGCATGGTACAGACCACCCCACTCCATCAGTACAGACCCCCCTCAGTACAGACCACCCCTCCCTTAGTATAGACCACCCCCCATCAGTATAGACACCCCCTCAGTGCAGCCACACCCCTTCAATGCAGACCCCCCATCAGTATAGACCCTCCACAGTGCAGACCCCCATCAGTATAGACACCTCCCCTCAGTGCAGACCCCCAATCAGTATATACACCCCCCTCCGTGCAGACCCCCCATTAGTATAGACACCCCTATCAGTATAGACACCCCCCTCAGTGCAGACCCCCATCAGTATAGACACCCCCCTTCAGTGCAGACCCCCATCAGTATAGGCACCCTCTCTCCTCCCATAACCCCCTGCACATGTCCACCTACATACTGTATAGTAAAAATGTACAGACCTCAGAACAGCACTGACGAATATACTGTACACAATGGTGTATCCCTTGTGATCCTCCTCCTCCTGTGTGAATGTAAACAGAGAGGAGGGGAAGGCGGCCCCTACCCCCCCCCAGCGACACCACTGTCTCAGGCTCCCACTGTGTCACTCAGGTTACGTGACATCACTGGTTGCTAGACCCTGGGCGGCTCTAGCAACCAGTGCAGTGGCAGAACAAAGTAAAATGGCTGAGATGTTAGTAATCTGCACGGCGCCCACATCCACCACTGATGGCATCGCTTCCCCCAGTGAGAGACTCGGGGCTATGGGCGCCAGATTCGGGGCTATAGCCCCAATAGCCACCCCCTAGCAACGCCTCTGTATATATACATACACTATCTCACAAAAGTGAGTACACCCATCACATTTTTGTAAATATTTTATTATATCTTTTCAGGGAAGCATTTATAATAGAAGAGATCGATAGGGTATCTTCTGTCATAAATGCCCTCCCCGTCAGCTATTTTACAAAGAAGCCTTATATATAGAGTCTAATACTACTTTAATCCCGGCATGCAGGCAGGAGGGTGTGCTTTGCTAAGACCCCTTTCACACTGAGGCGCTTTGCCGGTGGTTCTGCAGCGGTGCCCATTCAGATCAATGGGCAGGAGCGGTGAAGGAGCGATGTATACACCGCTCCTTCACCGCTCCAAAGATGCTGCTTGCAGGAGTTTTTTTAACGTCCTGCAAGCGTACCGCTCCAGTGTGAAAGCCCTCCGGCTTTCACACTGGAGAGACAGGAGCGGTTCTTTACAGGTGCTATACAGGCTCTATTTTTATTTACAGTATACAGTAAATATTTACAGTATCTCACAAAAGTGAGTACACCCCTCACATTTTTGTAAATATTTTATTATATCTTTTCATGTGACAACACTGAAGAAATGACACTTTGCTACAATGTAAAGTAGTGAGTGTACAGCTTGTATAACAGTGTAAATTTGCTGTCACCTCAAAAAAACTCAACACACAGCCATTAATGTCTAAACCGCTGGCAACAAAAGTGAGTACACCCCTAAGTGAAAATGTCCAAATTGGGCCCAAAGCGGCAATATTTTGTGTGACCACCATTATTTTCCAGCACTGCCTTAACCCTTGTGGGCAATGGAGTTCACCAGAGCTTCACAGGTTGCCACTGGTGTCCTCTTCCACTACTCCATGACGACATCACAGAGCTGGTGGATGTTAGAGACCTTGCGCTCCTCCACCTTCCATTTAAGGATGCCCCACAGATGCTCAATAGAGTTTAGGTCTGGAGACATGTTTGGCCAGTCCATCACCTTTACCCTTAGCAGCTCAGCTTCTTTAGCAAGGCAGTGGTCGTCTTGGAGGTGTGTTTAGGGTCGTTATCGTGTTGGAATATTGCCCTGCGGCCCAGTCTCTTCGAAGGAAGGGGATCATGTTCTTACATAGTTACATCTAGTTACATAGTAGGTGAGTTTGAAAAAAGACACAAATCCATCAAGTCCAACCTATGCGTGAGTATGTGTCAGTATTACATTGTATATCCCTGTATGTTGTGGTCATTCAGGTGCTTATCTAATAGTTTCTTGAAGCTATCGATGCTCCCCGCTGAGACCACCGCCTGTGGAAGGGAATTCTACATCCTTGCCGCTCTTACAGTAAAGAACCCTCTACGTAGTTTAAGGTTAAACCTCTTTTCTTCTAATTTTAATGAGTGGCCACGAGTCTTGGTAAACTCTCTTCTTTGAAAAAGTTTTATTTCTATTGTAGGGTCACCAGTACGGTATTTGTATATTGAAATCATATCCCCTCTCAAGCGTCTCTTCTCCAGAGAGAATAAGTTCAGTGCTCGCAACCTTTCCTCATAACTAAGATCCTCCAGACCCTTTATTAGCTTTGTTGTCCTTCTTTGTACTCGCTCCATTTCCAGTACATGCTTCCTGAGGACTGGTGCCCAGAACTGGACAGCATACTCTAGGTGCGGCCAGAGTCTTGTAGAGTAGGAGAATTATCGTTTTATCTCTGGAGTTGACCCCTTTTTTAATGCATGCCAATATTCTGTTTGCTTTGTTAGCAGCAGCTTGGCATTGCAAGCCATTGCTGAGCCTAACATCTACTAGGACCCCCAGGTCCTTTTCCATCCTAAATTCCCCCAGAGGTTCTCCCCCCAGTGTATAGATTGCCACCCAAATGCATTATTTTACATTTTTCTACATTGAACCTCATTTGCCATGTAGTTGCCCACCCCATTAATTTGTTCGGATCTTTTTGCAAGGTTTCCACATCCTGCGGAGAAGTTATTGCCCTGCTTAGCTTAGTATCGTCTGCAAATACAGAGATTGAACTGTTTATCCCATCCTCTAGGTCGTTTATGAACAAATTAAATAGGATCGCTCCTAACTCAACACACAGCCAGTAATGTCTAAACTGCTGGCAACAAAAATGAGTACACTCCTAAGTGAAAATGTCCATATTGGGCCCAATTGGCCATTTTCCTTCCCCGGTGTCATGTGACTCGTTAGTGTTACAAGGTCTTAGGTGTGAATGGGGAGCAGGTGTGTTAAATTTGGTGTTATCACTCTCACTCATACTGGTCACTGGAAGTTCAACATTGCACCTCATGGCAAAGAACTCTCTGAGGATCTGAAAAAAAGGATTGTTGCTCTACATAAAGAAGGCCTAGGCTATAAGAAGATTGCCAAGACCCTGAAACTGAGCTGCAGCACGATGGCCAAGACCATACAGCTGTTTAACAGGACAGGTTCTACCCAGAACAGGCCTCGCCATGGTCGACCAAAGAAGTTGAGTGCACGTGCTCACCGTCATATCCAGAGGTTGTCTTTGGGAAATAGACGTATGCTACCAGCTGCCAGTGCTGCCAGCAATGCTGCTGAGGTTGAAGGGGTGGGGGGTCAGCCTGTCAGTGCCCAGACCATATGCTGCACACTGCATCAAATTGGTCTGCATGGCTGTCATCTCAGAAGGAAGCCTTTTCTAAAGATGATGCACAAGTAAGCCCGTAGTTTGCTTAAGACAAGCAGACTAAGGACATGGATTACTGGAACCATGTCCTGTGGTCTGATGAGACCAAAATAAACTTATTTGGTTCAGATGGTGTCAAGCATGTGTGGCGGCAACCAGGTGAGGAGTACAAAGACAAGTGTGTCTTGCCTACAGTCAAGCATGGTGGTGGGAGTGTCATGGTCTGGGGCTGCATGGGTGCTGCCAGCACTGGGGAGCTACAGTTCATTGACGGAACCATGAATGCCAACATGTACTGTGACATACTGAAGCAGAACATTGCATATAATGCATATAAAAGCAAAGGAGAAGGCCTTCAAAAAATACAAGGTTGAGGGATCATCCTCAGCATTCAGACTTTATAAAGAATGCAACAAGAAATGTAAGGGTGCAATTAGGACGGCTAAGATAGAACATGAAAGACACATAGCGGAGGAGAGCAAAAAAAATCCCAAGAAATTCTTTAAGTATGTAAACAGTAAAAAAGGGAGGACAGACCATATTGGCCCTATAAAGAATGAGGAAGGACATCTGGTTACAAAGGATAGGGAGATGGCGAAGGTTTTGAATTTATTCTTCTCCTCAGTCTTCATGAATGAATCGGGGGGCTTCAGTAACCAAAACTGCAGTGTTTATCCTCATGACACAACACAGGAAGCACCTCCATGGTTAACAGAGGACAGAATTAAAATTAGACTTGAGAAACTTAACATTAATAAATCACCGGGACCAGATGGCTTACATCCGAGGGTACTTAGGGAACTCAGTCAAGTGACTGCCAGACCGTTGTTCCTAATTTTTACAGACAGTCTACTGACTGGAATGGTACCAGCTGATTGGAAAAAAGCCAATGTAGCACCAATATTTAAAAAGGGCCCAAAATACATCCCTGGGAATTACAGACCAGTTAGCCTAACATCAATAGTATGTAAACTCTTAGAGGGGATGATAAGGGACTATATACAAGATTTTAGTAATGAGATTGGTATCATTAGCAGTAATCAGCATGGATTCATGAAGGATCGTTCTTGCCAAACCAATCTACTAACCTTCTATGAGGAGGTGAGTTGCCATCTAGATAAAGGAAGGCCCGTAGACATGGTGTATCTGGATTTTGCAAAAGCATTTGACACAGTTCCCCATAAACGTTTACTGTACAAAATAAGGTCCTTTGGCATGGACCATAGGGTGAGTACATGGATTGAAAACTGGCTACAAGGGCGAGTTCAGAGGGTGGTGATAAATGGGGAGTACTCAGAATGGTCAGGGGTGGGTAGTGGGGTTCCCCAGGGTTCTGTGCTGGGACCAATCCTATTTAATTTGTTCATAAACGACCTAGAGGATGGGATAAACAGTTCAATCTCTGTATTTGCAGACGATACTAAGCTAAGCAGGGCAATAACTTCTCCGCAGGATGTGGAAACCTTGCAAAAAGATCCGAACAAATTAATGGGGTGGGCAACTACATGGCAAATGAGGTTCAATGTAGAAAAATGTAAAATAATGCATTTGGGTGGCAATCTATACACTGGGGGGAGAACCTCTGGGGGAATTTAGGATGGAAAAGGACCTGGGGGTCCTAGTAGATGATAGGCTCAGCAATGGCTTGCAATGCCAAGCTGCTGCTAACAAAGCAAACAGAATATTGGCATGCATTAAAAAAGGGGTCAACTCCAGAGATAAAACGATAATTCTCCTACTCTACAAGACTCTGGCCGCACCTAGAGTATGCTGTCCAGTTCTGGGCACCAGTCCTCAGGAAGGATGTACTGGAAATGGAGCGAGTACAAAGAAGGACAACAAAGCTAATAAAGGGTCTGGAGGATCTTAGTTATGAGGAAAGGTTGCGAGCACTGAACTTATTCTCTCTGGAGAAGAGACGCTTGAGAGGGGATATGATTTCAATATACAAATACCGTACTGGTGACCCTACAATAGAAATAAAACTTTTTCAAAGAAGAGAGTTTACCAAGACTCGTGGCCACTCATTAAAATTAGAAGAAAAGAGGTTTAACCTTAAACTACGTAGAGGGTTCTTTACTGTAAGAGCGGCAAGGATGTAGAATTCCCTTCCACAGGCGGTGGTCTCAGCGGGGAGCATCGATAGCTTCAAGAAACTATTAGATAAGCACCTGAATGACCACAACATACAGGGATATACAATGTAATACTGACACATACTCACGCATAGGTTGGACTTGATGGATTTGTGTCTTTTTTCAAACTCACCTACTATGTAACTAGATGTAACTATGTAAGAACATGATCCCCTTCCTTCGAAGAGACTGGGCCGCAGGGCAGTATTCCAACACGATAACGACCCCAAACACACCTCCAAGACGACCACTGCCTTGCTAAAGAAGCTGAGCTGCTAAGGGTAAAGGTGATGGACTGGCCAAACATGTCTCCAGACCTAAACTCTATTGAGCATCTGTGGGGCATCCTTAAACGGAAGGTGGAGGAGCGCAAGGTCTCTAACATCCACCAGCTCTGTGATGTCGTCATGGAGTAGTGGAAGAGGACACCAGTGGCAACCTGTGAAGCTCTGGTGAACTCCATTGCCCACAAGGGTTAAGGCAGTGCTGGAAAATAATGGTGGTCACACAAAATATTGCCGCTTTGGGCCCAATTTGGACATTTTCACTTAGGGGTGTACTCACTTTTGTTGCCAGCGGTTTAGACATTAATGGCTGTGTGTTGAGTTTTTTTGAGGTGACAGCAAATTTACACTGTTATACAAGCTGTACACTCACTACTTTACATTGTAGCAAAGTGTCATTTCTTCAGTGTTGTCACATGAAAAGATATAATAAAATATTTACAAAAATGTGAGGGGTGTACTCACTTTTGTGAGATACTGTAAATATTTACTGTATACTGTAAATAAAAATAGAGCCTGTATAGCACCTGTAAAGAACCGCTCCTGTCTCTCCAGTGTGAAAGCCGGAGGGCTTTCACACTGGAGCGGTACGCTTGCAGGACGTTAAAAAAACTCCTGCAAGCAGCATCTTTGGAGCGGTGAAGGAGCGGTGTATACATCGCTCCTTCACCGCTCCTGCCCATTGATCTGAATGGGCACCGCTGCAGAACCACCGGCAAAGCGCCTCAGTGTGAAAGGGGTCTTAGCAAAGCACACCCTCCTGCCTGCATGCCGGGATTAAAGTAGTATTAGACTCTATATATAAGGCTTCTTTGTAAAATAGCTGACGGGGAGGGCATTTATGACAGAAGATACCCTATCGATCTCTTCTATTATAAATGCTTCCCCTGGCATCCCCGTTCCCCATTTCAGGTCTGATTTCAGCCCGAATTTATGTCTGAATTCGGACCTGAAACAGACCAAAAGACGCACAGGGCTCCAGTGCAAATTCGCACCAGAGCTGCAGCGGAGATATGTGAACATAAGGAGCCGGTCAAAATCTCCTGCTATTGCGAATTGGATGTGGAGAATCCAATTCGCAATGGTGTGAACCCAGCCTTAGCCATGCATTTGCAGCTCAGCATGCAGTAACAGCCCCCAATCTGTGCCACAATGAAGTCACTCCTGTGTCCATGCTTTGTGGCCTGGCCATTCAAGAGGCCAAAGGGACAGAATTCGGTAGGAAGACTGGGTGAAGACGGAAGCGCCCTGGACCTGTTGGATTGGTGACAGCACAGTGCTGAAGGGCACATTATGACTGGTAAATCTGTCATAATGTACTTGTATCCATGGTGATAAGTAGGGTTGTCCGGATACCGATACTAGTATCGGTATCGGCACCGATACCGAGCATTTGCCCAAGTACTTGTACTCGGGCAAATGCTCCCGATGCTTCCGCCAATACCTGAAAGTCAGCTGTGATCGGCGCGTGGGGGAGTTACAAGATTCTCCCCCAGCGGCTTTCAGCGGCTTTAGTGACATACAGCAGTGATCGGTCACCGCTGACTGTCACTGCATCCTCCTCCATGCCCCCTCCTTTCCTCTGTCCCCCTCCTTTCCTCTGTCCCCCTCCGCTGCCCCCCTCCGTTCCGCCGTTCCTCTCTCCTTCTCTGTGCCTCTCCGCTGTCCCCCTCCGTTCCCCTCTCCTTCTCTGTCCCCCTCCGCTGTCCCCTCTGTTCTGCTGTGCCTCTCTGCTGTCCCCCTCCGTTCCGCCATTCCTCTCTCCTTCTCTGTGCCTCTCCGCTGTCCCCCTCCGTTCCTCTCTCCTTCTCTGTGCCTCTCCGCTGTCCCCCTCCGTTCCTCTCTCCTTCTCTGTGCCTCTCTGCTGTCCCCCTCCGTTCCTCTCTCCTTCTCTGTGCCTCTCCGCTGTCCCCCTCCGTTCCTCTCTCCTTCTCTGTGCCTCTCCGCTGTCCCCCTCCGTTCCTCTCTCCTTCTCTGTGCCTCTCCGCTGTTCCCCTCCGTTCCTCTCTCCTTCTCTGTGTCTCTCCGCTGTCCCCCTCCGTTCCTCTCTCCTTCTCTGTGCCTCTCCGCTGTCCCCCTCCGTTCCTCTCTCCTTCTCTGTGCCTCTCTGCTGTCCCCCTCCGTTCCTCTCTCCTTCTCTGTGCCTCTCCGCTGTTCCCCTCCGTTCCTCTCTCCTTCTCTGTGTCTCTCCGCTGTCCCCCTCCGTTCCTCTCTCCTTCTCTGTGCCTCTCCGCTGTCCCCCTCCGTTCCTCTCTCCTTCTCTGTGCCTCTCTGCTGTCCCCCTCCGTTCCTCTCTCCTTCTCTGTGCCTCTCCGCTGTTCCCCTCCGTTCCTCTCTCCTTCTCTGTGCCTCTCCGCTGTCCCCCTCCGTTCCTCTCTCCTTCTCTGTGCCTCTCCGCTGTCCCCCTCCGTTCCACCCTCCTTCTCTGTGCCTCTCCGCTGTCCCCCTCCGTTCCTCTCTCCTTCTCTGTGCCTCTCCGCTATCCCCCTCTGTTCCTCTCTCCTTCTCTGTGCCTCTCCGCTGTCCCCCTCCGTTCCTCTCTCCTTCTCTGTGCCTCTCCGCTGTCCCCCTCCGTTCCTCTCTCCTTCTCTGTACCTCTCCGCTGTCCCCATCCGTTCCTCTCTCCTTCTATGTCCCCCTCCGTTGTCCCCTCCGTTGTGCTGTCCCCCTCTCCTTCTCTGTCCCCTCCGTTCCGCCGTCCTCCTCCTTCTTCCTTTGTGTATGGATAGAGTCAGCTGACTCTGTCCATTCACATAACTGAAACATTGTAATCTCCTGTGATTACCTGTGATTACGATGTGTCAGTTTATGAATGGAGAGGAGCCGCTGTCTTCCCTCCATTCATTCTCAGTGCAGCTGAGGCTGCAGAGAAAGGGACTGGGGACTCTCTATCCTCGGTCTCTTTCTCTGTCTCAAGGGGGAGATATCAGAGGTCTGTTAAGACCCCTGATATCTCACCAAAGCCCCCCAACAGGGCTGATTAAAAAAATAACAAAAAAACAAACATTGCAATAAAGAATAAAAAAAATATTATTGTAAAAAATAAAAATTGTAAAAAAAGTATCGGTACTTGTACTCGGTCCTAAAAAAAGTGGTATCGGGACAACCCTAGTGATAAGCACTACTGACAAACAGTGCTAATATAATGAAATGATAAATAAATTGACCAAAAAGGATTAATGGTGAAAAAAGGAAAACAAATGCAAGTACCACACACAAAAAATGAACTAGCAGTGATGCACAAATAATGAATAGATAGAATATAAATTATCCAATGAAATCCAGTACTGGTGAAAAAACTCTCACACTAGATAAAACTAAGGCAGGTACCATAGAAAATTATAAAAATGATGATACATGATAAAGTATAAACACATAATTGATAGTATAACATATATATAAAAAAAGATAAATAAATCGCTATTGAAAAAAAGGATAAGTGAATCGCTATTTGAAAAACAGTCCCAAATCCAATAAACACAGTGTGAATAAATAAATTAGAAAAAGTCCATAAATAATGTGAAGATAAAATTTCAAAGAAAAGGATCCAGTCTCCAAGGTAATTCACACCCAAGTGAGTATTAGCACTCCTTACCAACCATAGATGACCACCATAGGTAGTCTCACCAGGCACAGGGAATTTCAGGTCTCCCGGGAACCTATTCCACCGTCAGCAGTATATAACTAAATTCTTGTCACTCAAAAGATAAAAACAAAGAATGCTCCCATAGTGCAGTATTCCATAAGAAATATTTGAATATTCCAAATGAATTGCACTTACAAGATTATTCATCCTTAAAAGCGTGATCTGTTTGCAAATCAAAGATGGAGATCGCGGCGACTCCACAGGCTTCCGTCCGCTTGCTGTGTTGTTTCCTATCAATCTCCTAAGAGAAAACGTAATGACTTCACCATGACAGGGTCCACCCTACGCGTTTCATCACGACTTGGCCAATCCCCAGACGCTCCAGACATCAATAGCGATTTATTTATCTTTTTTTATATATATGTTATGATGTCAATTGTGTTTATACCTTACCATGTATCATTTTTATAATTTTCTATGGTACCTGCCTTAGTTCTATCTAGTGTGAGAGTTTTTCCACCAGTACTGGATTTCATTGGATAATTTATATTCTATCTATTCATTATTTGTGCATCACTGCTAGTTAATTTTTTGTGTGTGGTACTTGCATTAGTTTCCCTTTTTTCACCATTATTCCTTTTTGATCAGTTTATTTATCATTTCATTATATTAGCGCTGGATCTTGATTTATCGCATTGTTTTTGAGTTTAGTATTAGACTTTTTGGTGCTGGCTGCTTTTATTTTTTTTTTCCATTTCGAGCGAAGCGTTAACCCCAGGGTTCTGTTTACAAACTACTGACAAACAATCAGAACTACTGACAAACCTATAGAATTAATTATTGCTATCATATTTACAGTTTCAGTATACTTTGATGATAATTAGAGCCTGAAGATAGAATGTGAACACTTGACTAAGTAGAATTTCTCTCCTGCAGCACCCTACAGACTGTTACTCCCTCTGCATCTCCTATGAAGACTATTGCTCCCTCTGCATCTCCATGCAGACTGCTGTTACTAAGAGTTTTCCATCAATCACCATGTGAGGGACAGAAACATCACTTTTGACCATGTAAAAGTAATGGTTTTAGTTATCTTCACCACCTGCCCAAACTTGCTTCTCCTTGCACACTTGGTTTCCTCCTGCACAACTTGTAGTCACATTAGAGTATAACACATCCTCTTCTAATGGGTATGAAGAACTCACTCTGAATAAGCCCCTCTACTGGCTCTGGTGACTCGCTACTACTAGGCCTGAGGTCTGCAGAACCTCTCCCCGGAGACCTAGTAGGTTAAAGTCTATGTTCTAGGAAATGGACTACTGCTCCCAGCCAGTCCAACTTGCAAATCATGTGTTCTCCGGGCCACACTGATTTGACACACACAACCCCACAGTCTCTTCTCTGATCCAGGATTCTCCATCATCCACCGTGTGTATTGATAAAGACTCCACTAGTGACCGTGTACTAACAGAGTTCCCTTCACAGACTCCTTGGCACATCCTCCAGCCATCCACTGTGGTAACACTCACCAGCCTTACAACCTTCCAGCCCTGAGTCCCTGATGAGGAACTTTCCCGGACCATGCGTTCCGACAGCTTCTCCTGCCCTCTCTGCTCCAGGAGTTCCCTGCCACCGACCGTGTGGTGACAGAGACATTGCCAATGACCGTGTAAAGGCAATGTTCCCTCACAGTTCTCCTCGGGCCTCCTCCTGCGATCCCACACCCCAACCAGATGGGGGTGTGATCCTGCAGCTGTCTAGCACTCCATTCCTCACATCACTCAGTCGACTACTCCTCCCAAGCAGCATGTGACCTCAGCATATATAGGAGGCCCACCCCCTGCTAATGCCAGTTAGGGATTGGTCAGAGCTCTCTTGTGCTGCCTGCCACTCCAGCTCTAGACCCAGCCTCCTCTTCCAGAACATTCTCCCTGAAAGCAAGGGAGGCGTCTCAGAACTGGAGCCAGGTGGTCACACCCACTGCTACTCTAAACACTCTCAGCCCCAGGATCAAAACAGACAGGCCTAGTACGCAGCATAAGCCTGCCTAAATTTGCCTGTGCTGAATAAACCTAGTAAAATAACCCTTACTAGCACCTACCTTCTGGTAGAGGGTGCTATATACTAGTTTGCTTTGAATATTAAAAATGAATTAAATAGCTGTGGGTGTATGTTTGTGTATATGGGATTGTATTTTTTATTTTTGTTTGGTTGAACCTGATGGACTTGGGCGCCATGAGATTTTGCATACTTTAAGACCTTGTTTACACCTGTGTTTGGAGGGTTGTAAAACCGCAGTTGAGCTGCAAGTTTATTGACCCTAGCCAACTGCTCCCACTTAAGCTGCCAAGGCAGTGAAGGGGGTGTACATATTTGGCCAGCCATTCTTCGAATCAGCTTGGCAAAAATGAATCCTGCTGTCATGTTTGGTGGGCAGTACTGCTATGATTTCTATGACTATCTGATTTATAACTGTCCCTCAATCTGTGCTTTAATCAGTGGCCTGAGATTGGGTTTTAAAAGCATAAAAGTATGATATACACTCATCGGCCACTTTATTAGGTATACCTGTTAAATTGCTTGGTAACACAAATTTCTAATCAGCCAATCACATGGCAGAAACCCAGTGCATTTAGGGATCTAGATGTGGTGAAAACGACTTGATGAAGTTCAAACTGAGAACGGGGAAGAAAGGCGATCTAAGTGACTTTGAACATTGCATGGTCTTTGGTGCCAGACGGGCTGGTCTGAGTATTTCAAAAACTGCTGATCTAGTGGGATTTTTTTATGCACAGCCATCTCTAGGGTTTCCAAAGAATGGTCTGAAAAAGAGAAAATATGCAGTGAGAAGCATTTGTGTGGATGAAAATGTCTTGTTGATGTCAGAGGAGAATGGGCAGACTGGTTTGAGATGATAGAAAGGCAACAGTAACTCAAATAACCACTCATTACAACCAAGGTATGCAGAATACCATCTCTGAATGCACAACACATCAAACCTTGAAGCACATGGGCTAGAGCAGCAGAAGACCACAACGGGTGCCACTCCTGTCAGCTAAGAACAGGAAACTGAGGCTACAATTCGCACAGGCTCAACAAAATGGAACAATCGAAGATTGGGAAAATGTTGCCTGGTCTGATGAGTCTCGATTTCAGCTGCGACATTCAGACGGTAGGGTCAGAGTTTGGCGTAAACAACATGAAAGCATGGATCCATTCTGCCTTGCATCAATAGTTCAGGCTGGTGGCGGTGGTGTAATGGTGTGGGGGATATTTTCTTGCCACAATTTGGGCCCCTTAGTTTCAAATGAGCATGGTTTAAATGCCACGGCCTACCTGAGTATTTTTGCTGACCATGCCCATCCCTTTATGACTACAGTGTACCCATCTTCTGATGCTTCCAGCAGCATAATGCACCATGTCACAAAGCTCAAATCATCTCATCACTGGTTTCTTGAACATAACAATGAGTTCATTGCACTCCAATGGCCTCCACAGTCCCCAGATCTCAATCCAATAGAGAACCTTTGGGATGAGGTGGAAAAGGAGATTTGCATCATAGATGTGCATCCGACAAATCTTCAGCAACTGCGTGATGCTCTCATGTCAATATGGACCAAAATCTCTGAGGAATGTTTCCAACACCTTGTTGAATCTATTCCACGAAGAATTAAGGCAGAAATAAGGCAAAGGGGGGTCCAACCCGGTACTAGCAAGGTTTACTTAATAAAGTGGCCAGTGAGTGTAATTGTCTCCATAGAAAGATTTTGCTTTACTTTTTGCATGGATCTAGGTGTCCCAAAGCCATGAAACATCAGGTGATCTTCTGATTGACCTTAACAAATTGAACCGGCAGAACAAACCTGTGATGGGGTTCTCTGCAAGCTATAAAGGACCTTGCTGAATAATCTCTGTAATTTGTTTGTCACTGAACAAGAATTCTACCTTTTTAGTTGCTGGACTTTGAACTGAACTGTAAGCTTCAGTAAATGCAATTTATTTAGTCGCAAACTGCCTTTGGTGTCCACTACTGAGTAACGTCTTTCATTTATAACTATAGCATGGGAGTTCCCCTCGCAATGACAGCAAGTTTGTAATACACACTTTCATGGTTCCAGTGTAGTACAGGAGGATAAAAGCAGAATCTTGATTGGTCTATAATGTATCACAGGTGGCACTGCTTACACATACCTCCTGTTTTAAATTGCACAAGCACAACCAAATGTACTTGCATCAAAAAAATACAATTATGTTCAGTAAGTCATGTCCCTTGGGGTAATCATAATGCCTGGGATTAAGGGTCTATTCACACCAGGTGTGGAAGAACTACCTTGACTCCTACCTAGCCAGTTTAACCACCGCGTTGCAGTGGTGTGTGCTGAAAAAAAGTATGGCATGCAGAACTTTTTTTTCAGTGCAATGCAGTATGATGCAGTCCATTGCCTTGCACAGCACTGCGGCCAACAGAACCTAAGGAAATGTCACTGAGTGACATTTCAATAAAGTTCTTTAAAAAAAATTGTAAACAGTGCAATGCACTGCGATCAGCATTTTGGCACTGCTGTCATCCCACCAGCAGCTGCATTCTGCATTCTCTGTACGCTGGCATGAAACCTTCTGGTTTTCATGGGCTAATAAAAGAGCAAACATTACTTAAAGTGTATCTAAAGCGATTTTATTTATTTTGGATAGAGTGGGGAAGGGGAAGAACCTTTGGTGTGTTTTTGTTGCTGTCTATGTCCCTACTAGAGAGGTCACCCTCTTTATTTATCCTAGTGATCATTTTCCCCTGATTTGTCTATAGGGCTAAAGGTAAAGAGTAATCTTTTTAATGGGACTCAGATTAAAAAAAATAATTAGAAATTAAGTATAAAAGACAGGCAACTAGTATTTTAACCGCTTGCCGGCCAGCTGGCGTCATTTTACTGCGGCAGATCGGCACAATCCCGCGAACCGTCGTAGCTATAAGTCGGCTCGCGGGATCGGGATAGCAGGCGCACGCGCACCGCCGGAAGTGCCGATGCTCATGGCCTAAGGTCGCGATGACCGACGGCCACGAGAGATCGTGAGCACGAGCAACATAAGACGGAAGTGTGTATGTAAACACACAAATTTCTGTTCTGAGAGGAGTGACAGATCGTGTGTTCCTATTAGGAACCACGATCTGTCACTTCCTCTAGTCAGTCCCCTCCCCCTTCAGTTAGAATCACCTCCCAGGGCACACAGTTAACCCCTTGATCGCCCCCGGGTGTTAACCCCTTCCCTGCCAGTGACATTTTTACAGTAATCAATGCATTTTTATAGCACTGATCACTGTATAAATGCCAATGGTCCCAAAAGTGTGTCAAAATTGTCAGATGTGTCCGCCATAATGTCGCAGTCATGATAAAAATCACAGATCTTTACCATTACTAGTAAAAAAAAAAAAAAAATAATAAAAATTCTATAAATCTATCCCCTATTTTGTAGACGCTATAACTTTTGCGCAAACCAATCAATATACGCTTATTGTGATTTTTTTTACCAAAAATATGTAGAAGAATACAGCCTGAACTGAGAAAAAATTTGCTTTTTTAAAAAAAAAATGGGGATATTTATTATAGCAAAAATGACAAAATATTGTTTTTTTCAAAATTGTCGCTTTTTTTTCGTTTATAGCGCAAAAAATAAAAATCGCAGAGGTGATCAAATACCACCAAAAGAAAGCTCTATTTGTGGTAAAAAAAGGACGTCAATTTTGTTTGGGTGCAGCGTCGCACAACCGTGCAATTGTCAGTTAAAGTGACGCAGTGCAGAATCGCAAAAAATGGCCCGGTCATTCAGCAGCCAAATCTTCCAGGGCTGAAGTGGTTAAGGAGAGGTCAGCAATAACGGGGCTCACGTTTCTCTCTTAATAGGTTGTCTTTAAATCAGGTGTAAATCCTAACTATGTGACATTTTATTTGCTAAAGCCCTGTGTACCATAAACAACTGCTATGTGAAAATACTTGCTTTTTTTTTTTCATACTTTGTAGCATCTCACTGCTGCTGATCTTCTGCAGCCTTTTTGGAGAAACTCCCTGTCTATATGCACTCCAATGATGGCTGCAATTAAATTTCTCGGGTGGGTTTGCTGATGATGACAACCGTGGACCATGCATGTGAAATATGTGCTGAAATTACTACTCGTAGTCTCCATTAGAAGCCCATGTGACAGGATGACAATGTAGAAGCACAATTCAACAAAAAGTGACAAAGCGCTGTCATTTCCTAACAGAAGGACTGTCAGCGCAGGATCACCAGATATTATTTTATGAAGGCTGCAGATTTTAAAAGATTAAAATATTCATAAAACATTTAAAATTTAGTTAATGATCTTGTTAAAATGTTAGTGACTGTGCTTACATCTACCTTAATTTATTAATTGCAGTTGATAAGGATAAAAAAATACAACATTTCTAAAAATATTTTTAAAAAAAAAATAAATAAATATATATATATATATATATATATATATATATATATATATTTTATTTTTTTTTTTTTAAATACACATACAGCAAGTGATCAGCATTTTGTGTTGTTGTTCTGAGTGCTCTAAACTGATAAAAGGTAAAATCAGATGCTAACAGTTGCTATGGGATACTGCACTTTTCACGTCATTATTGTTATTTTCGCTGCCTTATTAAAGCGAACTGAAATGAATGATTAACCTATTAGTTAAATGGCCGCTTAACAGAGGGAAGTGAGACATGATACTCCGGCTCTTCGTGCCAAAGTGGTGGATTACGGGAGTTCAGGATCAGGCTTCTGTGCCGAAACATGAAAATCTGATGAAAATCCAATTAAATGTAGATCGGATTGCATTATGTCTTTGCCAGCTTGCTATAAATTGTGTAAAAGGCCCATATGTTTGCTAATATGCTTTGATGACCCGCCACATGAGGTTCAAGTAGTTTGATTGCACAGATTGTCTATATTTTTATGCCGGATATCCCCCTAAGAATAATTTCTAGTTAATCTCTATGGATGGCGATATGCAGCATTATATTTGCAAATGATCTTAATATTTTGGGTAACAAATAGGATAGGCCAGGGTTTACAGAGACTACTCATGTTTGATTCAATTAACTTTGTTATGGGGGGCCTGATTTTTCCTGACTTAATGGCTAAGTCCTGACAATTACCATTCCATAGTCTGATGTGATGTGTATTCTGCTACTCCTGAATTTTTAATCTGAAAATGCTAGTTGCCATACCTTTGGTTTCAATATTTTCAGCCACTGTCCTGAAATAATTAGTGGTTGAGTTCTGATTTTGACTTTTCTAATCCACATTTATCTGCGTAAGTATATTCCAAAACTTTTTTGTTTAGACTGTTTTTTGATGTTCAGGTGGATTTTTTCAGTCTGTGCCTTGCTGGGGATATTTCACTTTGACTTTCTGTCTTGCAGACACAACAGCAAGTGAGTAGAAATCTTCCTAAAGTAAGGGGAATTCCATCTTAGACAATTGCCTACAATGAAAGACTTCACCTCACATCTGGCTAAATAACAATGATTACCAGGACAAATAGAGAGGAGAATCTTACCTATGGGGACACAACTTGCTACAGGGTCTTACTCTTCCCTACTTTATTCAAAACTAAAAAAAAGCCTTTACATACATTTTAAAGAAACCTGGTGGATAAAAAGGTATTTTTTTTAATAAAAACTGGTTAAAAATAGGTTAAAACCTCTTATTAATCTTTAATTAACATATTCTTATCCTTCTCCTCTTGGCTATTTTGCCTGCCTCTTTTTTACTTTTTATTTT
Source organism: Lithobates clamitans (assembly GCA_037952925.1). Lineage (NCBI taxonomy): Eukaryota > Metazoa > Chordata > Amphibia > Anura > Ranidae > Lithobates > Lithobates clamitans. The sequence continues at coordinate 19,386,646 of JBBGZY010000053.1, read as the reverse complement.
TAACCATTCACATTTAGAAAACATGCAGTTTTATTAAAATTAATAACATACAATATTCTATACTGAAATTAATAATATTGTCATTATACATTTTATGGTAGAAAATGTGCATTTATTATCTGCAGCATTTTAATTGTTTTAAAGTCAAGGTTGGTCAAAATAGAGAAAAATATTTTTTGTTATGTCTTTTTAAATTGAATGCAATGAAAATATTCTTGTTAGCCTGTCCACCCAAAAAATATTATCTTAATTATTGACAAAGTTGTTGCTAAAAAGTAGCTTAAAAGTAAAACTTGCTCTATTCAGTGAGCACTGTATACAGACGCAGCAACCGAAGTGCTGAAATTTGTCTGTAGCTCCAACCCACGGTACCTCCAGACCATTTGTTGAGTTCAAATGCCCAGTTTTTAAATGTTCACTGTGTAGCATTAATTGAGAAAAGAATCGAAAGAGGTGTGATTTGGGGTTGTGCCTGTTTATATTTTAAGTGAACCCTTAGTCATTTACTGTCTCTGAAGCATCATAGACAGTGTGGGGTATGCATGAAGAGACTGTAGCAAGATTGAAATAATTTAGGCTTGTTTTTACTATAATTAGTAAGAGAACGAATGCAGAAAATTCCTCATGAGAGTACCGATCGTTTTACAGGATACCTGTCAAAATGCTAATTTTCATCCAAGTCACCATTCATCTCTGCTGTATCAGCAGAGATGAATAAAGATACGAATATGCCACCTGTGTTGGACTGTATGATATGGACTAAATAGTAGATGTGCATGCTGGCTGACCAAAATATGATCCAAGGGTTTAACAATTTGGTTCTGAGTCTGACTGATGAGCTTTATTATGGATATTTCAAGACAAAGCCATTGCCAGTTTGTGAGCCAAATTCAAATATCCAAATGAAGCTTACTGCTGTGAGTGAGGACAAACTTCTAATCCCCAAGAGGAAAATTACTGCAGTTTAAGAATGAGGATTCCATCTGTTTGGGCGACCCTTTGTTTTCAAGGGCTCAAAACTAGTTTTTAATTAGAAAAAAAATGTAAAATAAGTTTTTGAACAAAATATGAAGAATAACTGCTTGCATTTGCAACGGGGCGCAGTGTACTGGTGCAGTATAGCAAAAGAAAACGTTGGATAACTCTGCCATTGATTGCAAAGCAAAATTTCCAAACTAACTTTTTTTTATGTGACTTGGGGTTTCCTATTTATGATGCATGGCAAGTAGCTATGAGGGAAAGGCTTTTCAAACACAAGACAGGTCCTGGTCCACCACTAGGATTTTGGGTGTGGAATGTGATTACTTTAGCTCAGACATTAGGAAGATGGCCAAAGGAAGGAGAGTGTAGGAGCTATGCAAATCACACACTGTAATGACACTGCATAACAGAACCAGTTCTGACTTGATGAAACATCTCATTTCAAAGTGGACTGGTGGTTCAGACTATTGTATGACTGAATTCCTCCCAAGCAGTGCCAGACTTCCCCCCATGTAGTAGTCATTGCAGAGATATAAGTACACCAAGCTGTTTACAGGACCATCAAATTTGGTCAAAATTGATGGCAAGATGAATGCAGTATGTTATCAAAAAATCCTGGAGGAACATTTGCATTCATCAGCCAGGAAGCTGCGCATGGGACGTACTTGGACCTTCCAACATGACAATGATCCAAAACACAAGGCCAAGTCGACCTGTCATTGGCTACAGCAGAATAAAGTGAAGGTTCTGAAGTGGCCATCTCAGTCTCCTGACCTCAATATCATTGAGCCACTCTGGGGAGATCTCAAACGTGCAGTTCATGCAAGACGGCCCAAGAATTTACAGGAACTGGAGGCTTTTTGCCAAGAGGAATGGGCAGCTTTACCATCTGAGAAGATAAAAGAGCCTCATCCACAAATATCACAAAAGACTTCAAGCTGTCATTGATGTTAAAGGTTGCAATACACAGTATTAAGAACTGGGGTATGTAAACTTTTGATCAGGGTCATTTTATATATATATATATATATATATACACAACATTCCAGTGTGGTTGTACAGTGAACCTGATTAGTACAGATCAGACTGGGGTTCTCGGTCACCTTGTGCCCCTAATAAACACAGGGTGACTTAGACATAGGAGGTGCATGGGGAGCTGAAGCAAGGGTTTCCCAACCTCTCCAAGGGATTCTGGGTTCAAGTGACTCCCATCACAGGTCCCCTTTCAGAAAAGTCCCTCTTCTAGTGAAGTCATGGGTGTAGTCAGCGCCCATATAAAAGTCAGTGTGGAAGCATCCCAGGGTAGTTGGGGGTTTGGGAGTCAAACACTCCCAGAGCTGCTAAGATGTAGTTCCCTATAGAGCTGATTTAAAGGGCCCTTTGCAGGACTGAAGTCCTAGGCGAGGTGGAACAAGACACAGAAGAAACGACTGTAGATTACCTGTCTCCCCTGACCTTCTTCTGCAGATCCAGCAGCAGGGTGCATATGGCCTTTTAGGCCAGGCCAGAGTCCTCTAATGTGAGTAGTGTTGAGGCCTGGGAATGAATATGCCATCTGGAAGTGTGCCTGGCTGGGAAGAGCTTTGGAAGGGACATTAGAATAAGATTGTTTCTACTTGGTGATGAATGCTATAAACTTAGTATTCATAGGGAAGTGGTCCCAACAGAGGCATAACTAGAACCTTCAAGGCCCCAGTGCAAGAAACCATGATGGCTCCCCCTGACCCGCCCCATGCTTCCAATTTTGGGAGGGCTTCCATGGACATCCTCCCAGAACCCTGCTTCCCGTGTGCCCCCTGGGACATGCATCCAGCGCAATCACAGCGGCCCTTTACTATGTGATCAGTTGATCATATGTAAACAGACTTGCTGGTTATCAGCAGTGCAGGCTATTAGTGCCACGTATCAGTGCTCATCAATGCTGCCTATTAGTGCCTATCAATGCTGCCTATCAGTGCTCATCAATGCTGCCTATCAGTGCTGCATTTTAGTGCCACCTATCAGTGCCCATTAATTCCGCCTATCAGTGCCCATCAATTCTGCCTATCAGTGCCACCTATCAGCACTCATTACCGCTGCCTATCAGCGTCCATCAGTGCCACCTATCAGTGCCCATCAAGGCCACCTATCAATGCTGCCTATCAGTGCCCATCAGTGCCACCTATCAGTGCTCATCAATGCCACCTATCAGCATCTATCAGTGCCCATCAGTTCCACCTATCAGTGCTCATCAATGCTGCCTATCAGTGCTCATCAATGCTGCCTATCAGTGCCCATCAGTGCCACCTATCAGTACTCATCAATGCCACCTATCAGTTCCTATCAGTGCCCATCAATGCTTCCTATCAGTTGTGCTTATCAGTGCTCATCAATGCCGCCTATCAGTGCCCATTAATTCCGCCTATTAGTGCCACCTATCAGTTCTTATCAATGCCGCATATCAGTGCCCATCAGTGCCACCTATCAATGCTCATCAATGGAACCTATCAGCATCCATCAGTGCTGCCGATCAGTGCTCAATGCCCATCTGTGCCACCTATCAGTGCTCATCAATGCTGCCTATCAGTGCCACCTATCAGTTCTCATCAATGCTGCCTATCAGTGCCACCTATCAGTGCTCATCAATGCTGCCTATCAGTGCCACCTATCAATGCTCATCAATGGAACCTATCAGCATCCATCAGTGCTGCCGACCAGTGCTCAATGCCCATCAGTGCCACCTATAAGTGCCCATCAATGCTGCCTATCAGTGTCTATGAGTGCTGCCTATCATTGCTCAATGCCCATCCGTAATTGATAATTAATGGCCTGATGCGCAAATCAATCAATCGAATATAAATAAAGCGGCAGCCAACTTAAAATAAAGTGTGTCCCCACAGTACTGAAATACGGTAAATGTATAAACAGCGCTCACTCAAAACCACTAAAAATAAAAATTACAAACATAAAGTGCAAGTTACATGTGCAATAAAAACGAATCCAATAGTGTAACGTTAATAGTCCAATAGTATACAAAAACAATGACATATATACTAAAGTGCAAAAAGGTGTCCAGAAAAGAGCAATGTCCATCAATGCTGTCTATCAGTGTCTATTAGTGCTGCTTATCAGTGCTCAATGCCCATCAGTGCCACCTATCAGTGCTCATCAGTGCAGCCTATCAGTGCCCATCAGTGCTGCCTATCAGTGCACACAAATGTTGCCTATCAATGTCTATTAGTGCTGCCTATCAGTGCTCAATGCCAATCATTGCCACCCATCAATGTATGCCTATCAGTGCCCATCAATCCCACCTATCAGTGCTCATCAGTGCCACCTATCAGTGCTCATCAATGTAGCCTATCAGTGCCCATCAATCCCACCTATCAGTGCTCATCAGTGCCGCCTATCAGTGCTCATCAGTGCAGCCTATCAGTGCTCATCAGTGCAGCCTATCAGTGCTCATCAGTGCAGCCTATCTGTGCCCATCAATCCCTCCTATCAATACTCATCGATCAATGCTGCCTGCCTCCCCAGCAGGTCTCTGAGCTGAGAGCGTGTCTCTCTCATACAGCTCACAGTCGTCATTGACAGTTTTCCCTCTCCTCTCTCGCACGGGATGAGAGAGGGGACAGCCGATCTGCTCCATCTCCAACCCCCCCTTCTCCTGTGTGTGCTCTGCGGGAAGTGTGAGCTTGTTAGCTTCACACTTGACTTCCCACAGAGCACACACAGGAGAGGGGGCTGGAGACGGAGCAGATCAGCTATTTCCTCTCTCATTCTGTGCGAGAGAGGAGGGAGAACTGTCAATTATGGCTGTGAGTTGTATGAAAGACACGCTCTCAGCTCAGAAACCTGCAATAAGCAACCCAGCTGGGGCCCCCTGACAGTGGCGGAATGCCAGGGCCCGGTCGCAAGTGCGACTGCTGCAACCCTGGTAGTTCCGCCACTGGGTCCCAAATCTTTGGTGCTTCCAGGGAGGGGAGGTGAAAAGGGAAGATGGCTTACAAATGATATGCTTGCGTTCTGCACAGAAATTACAACTCAGAATGTCTACTCCTGTGTATGGCATCAAATGTAAAGTCAGATGTCACTGAAACATTTGGGAAGTTACAGTAAGGTTAGGAAAATGCACTTTATGCGTGGACACTCCTTTATTCCTAAATATTAAGGCCTATGGCCAGAGATGTTGAGAGTGGGCAAATGGGCAGAAGTATAAAACAATATGGCGGATGAATCCATCAACAGGTGGGTAACTGTCCTATCCAAGAAGAGGTGGAGCAGGGGGTTGCTCTATTTGGCCCCAACATCTTCCCAATCCTAGTTCCCCTTACATGTTGGGAACCTACTCTAGTGAGGGGACTGGCATTTCCCAGTGCCCTCTTGTTGGCCCTCCTGGCCAGTTGACCTAACATTAAAGTCCAGGAATTTCATTATGGTTACAGCAAACAAAACAAAATGTATTTTTCAGCATACATACCAGCTAGAAAAAAAATACACTAACAGTTTGTGTTAAAAACAGAAGTTTTAGTTGCACAACATTTACAGTTTCCATGTTGGAGCATACTGTATATTAATAAATTAAAGGCAGAATGTGTCTGTCATATCCAGCAAACTGAACAAGAATGGCAACATCCCCACTTTATAACTAGCTTTTAGAACCAGGTGCACATGGAAGAGCTTTGTACACAGCAAACAAATCAAAAAGTATATCCAAACACACTTACCAACTAGCCAGCAAAGGAAATACACTATCTAATAATTTGCTTTTAAAACTGAGATTATATTGCATTATAGTTACTCTGGTCAATTCCTGCATTCATTACACTGTCCATGAACCTCAAACACATAGAATTTTCCCTGAATCCATGGTAGTGGTAAACCTGAACCTTATCCATAACCAACAGCAATAATTTAAGTGAAAACAGAAATATAGTAAAAGGATTACAGGAACATATATAACAATATTTAGTTTAAGTGTTCGGCTTTAGATACACTTCAATAGTTTTTCCAACTCACGTAGATGGGAAATGAACATTGTAAGCTGGTAATCCGGGTAGTTAATGATGGATTGTTCAAGTATATGTAAACCCAAGATCTACTTTTCAGTACGTATCATATCTCTATGCAGTTTTCTTAAGCAAATCCTTTTTTGTGAATATTTTATGAAGTTTCTTACCTGGAGATCCTGCCAGTAACAGCACTGACAACACGAAGGAGAGCTGACAACAAGATATTACCTCGCAATTAACAGCAGTGTTAGCCTGCCATGTGTGATCTTTCAGTTGGCTGTTGGACTGCCTATCTGATAGACCTAAGAGGCAGCCCAATGGCCAACTGAAAGAGCTCACATGGTAGGCTGACAGCACTGCTACTAATTGATTGGCAATGGCTTAGTGTTGTCAGCCTGCAACAGGTAGTGCTGTTACTGGCAGGATCCCAAGTAAGAACTTTGCTTAAGAAAACAGTGCGTCGTGAAGCCAAACACACTGAAAAATGGACTTGGAGTTTACATGCACTTTAAGGAAAAGAGCTCCATATTCTTTAAATTTAGCTAACAGGTTTGGAATGATAATGAAAAAGATGATTTTAAGGCGATAAAATAAACATTAAGGGTGAAAAGGAACACCCATGTCTAATGGTACTAAAAATACAAAAATAGCCAAAGTTGCTGAATGGTGGGAAAATAAAGAGGAAATCACAAGGCCATCAAAGTTGTTGGTCTCAAATGCCACAGACCTGACATTATTAAAAAAATCCACCTTGACACAGTTTTTTTCCTTGTCTTGTGGAAAGTGTAAAAGGGAGAAGGCCCTAGGCTAGGCCAGATGGATCAAGTTGATGATTAAAATAGTTGTATCAAAAGTTTGTTATATGTGCATGAAAACTACTTAAGTTATATGGATTATTCCATGCAGATGTGGAAGTAGTTGGTTGGAAATTATTTTGCTGAAAAGCTTGACACAAAATTGTATAAGATGTAGTATTAGCCGCTGCAAATCGCTAAATACATACTTTTCAAGATGTGAGCATGAAAGAAATTTCTAGGAAAGAGGTGAATGGACCTAAAGAGCCTAATAAATAACAGAGCTAATGTTAGATTGCAATACTAAAAACTTGTGAAAAAAAATAACTAGTATTTTTTACAGTGAGAGAGGCCCAAGGCTTTAACAAGACACAGAAGTTACACAAGTACAAGCAACATTTGTGAAACCTGATGCAATGCTTTGGCCAGTATGAACACTAAATACAGTCCTGTGTAATCTGATATACTGTAGATAATAAGTAAAAATTAGTCTATCGTGCTTCATAACTATTGACACTACTTATAGCTTCCATTGTGACATACTGTGTCATTGTACCACTACTGAGCAAATACTGCAAAACTGTTTCAGTCTGTAAGATCCAATTTGCTGAATCGTGGTAGGTAAAACAGTGTAAAAATATACATTATCTCCATCCTTGGGGCATGGACATTTATTACACATCTTACAACTCCCACAGGGATGACTCAGCCAGCAAAAAGATGTTATTTGTACCAAAAGAAAGTTTGTTTGGTATACTTCTCATGACTGTAACATATGCTGTGCTTCAGACTTTTTGTCAAAAGGTCCTTGATAGCACGCAAGGAATATTATTCCCTTTACTTAAAAATCCCCATCAACACCTACACCTTTGGCCATGGTTTTATCCTGGTTTTAAGGGTGTCAAATTGAATTTATAACCAAAATTAAAAGTCATCTCTTAAGCAAGTTATTAGTAGTGGAGATCTATAAATCTCTAGAACTCACAATGGTTTTGTGGTTATATTCTATCCTATTTTCAGTTTGACCCATAGATAGTGAAAGGCAAGATAGCAGCCCTTATAGGTAACTATCTTGATTACTATCTTCAATTTCCCTGCTATAATTAGCAGAAGAAAGAAGAGGTTTCTTTACAAAAGTTGTAGGCATTCCAAGGGAGAGGAATTATTTATCCCACCCACAACATAACAGAATAATACTTTATTTTTATCGCTCCTATTCACTTCTTCCCTTACCCTCCACTGACCTCCCTTCCCCTTCTTTCATGCTTCTCTTCCATTTTTCCTCACCCTCTGCTCCCATTCTATTCTTCCCTGTTCCTTTTCCCATTCATCTCTTTTGCCTCTGTTCACCCCTCTTTACTATATATACCCCATTCCCTTTTCCCCCTTCCTCTCGACTGCTTCTCTTTACCCTTCATTCCAATTCCTTTTTCCTTACCATCTGCTATATACCCCTCTTCTCCCCCTTTATTGCCCAATTTTCACTTCCTCAATCCTCTCCCTTGCCACTCCTAACCCTCCCCAAACTTTCCTCCCATTCCCCTTCCCTTCATTTTTCCTGTTCTAACCTATCCCCTCCGCTTCTCATCTTGTCTTTATGTGCCATATTTTATTTAAAAAAGGCAGAGAGCCCCTGGTAATGGCAAACTACAAGGTGTTATCTTGATGGTACCTTGTCCCGACAAGGCTGGTGAAACTATACCCTGTTACCTCGTCTCTCTGATTCCGGGGATGCGGGAAAGAGGGCGACACGTTCCATGTCTGGTGGACCTGTCGGAAAGTCTGACATTTCTGGATTAGAATGTTCAAACTTGTCTATTCGGTGATGGAACAGAATATACCCAGAGTGAAGGGATGTCATCAGCACACCAAGGAATCCTCAAAAGGGTTCAAAGCTTTATTTTTGTGGTCACATAATAAACCAACAGTAAAGTTTCGGAGCCCTGCAGGGCCCCTTCATCGTTGCTGTATGTTTCTTATGTGACCACGAAAATAAAGCTTTGGACCCTTTCGAGGAATCCTTGGTGTGCTGATGACATTCCTTCACTTTGATCATCCACGGTTTCCAGCCTGTGGTCAATATAGCCCCCAGCACTTCTGAATAGTCAATTTCTTGAACGTGTGCGTGGGGAATACTGCGTTTGGACAGAATATACCCAGAGACGCCAAGACAACACTGTTTGCTGACTTGTCAGAAGAGATCCCCAAACATCTTTGAACTCTCATATTTTTTATCTACCTAGCAGCTAAAATAACTATAACGCGAGCATGGAAATTGCCTGTGATTAATGTCACGTTGGTGAAACACAAAATATCATGGATTATGATTAATGAAAAACTGACCAGCATCCATAGAGATGAACAAGCTAGGTTTGAAAAAGTGTGGAGCCCCTGGATTGCGTACCATCAAGTTCCCCAGACACTGGGACACCTTGTTGATGGAGGCCCGGACCAAAAGGACCAATTCCGGCTTTTTCTCCTACTTTCCTTCTTCCACTTTCTTCCTTTTTATTATTGTTTTTGTTATGCTTTATCAACTTCTATAGGGATGCTGATGGGGGACTACACAGCCTCCCCAATCTTAATGTCTCCCCGGGAAGGAGGTATCGTGCTATGAAGCACTGGGATTAATACTTCTCAAACTTCACCTATATCTCAAAGGCACTTGTGCTATGTGTGACCTACAGTTTATTGTAATGTTACTTCATTATTATTTCCATATTTTGACTTTCCACAATAGGTGGTTGACACTCATGGGTTCATTGCCTTAGATGTTGCTCTGTTTGGTAGAGCCTGATCTTTTTTATTTGTATGTACTCTGGTTATTACGATTTGGTCTTTGATCATATTGGAGGGTGCATCCACTTTTTTACATTTATTTAATTCACATTGTTTACATTCTTTTGTATTATGTTAAAAACTTTGCAATAAAAATTATTGAAAGAGAAAAAAAAAAGATAGAGAGCAATAGTACAGCAGGTGGGCCGGCACCCGAACTCATGTGCGGAAATCTAACTATTGAATTCTATGAGAGGTATAATAAGAAGGCATATAGGGTGAATAGTCAGTTTTGTGTGGACTGGACTTTAATTGTTTTCTGGCTAAATGAGCCTTGGCATTGTATGTCTACTAGGCGAATTAGACTGTTTGTCTTTTGGGCAGGAACTGACATGTCGCAAAAAATATATGTGACTGATCAGCTTTCAAAACATGAAGCTCTATAAATACAGGATAATAATAATACTATTCAGACAAGTTGCACAGTGAAAGTGTTAAACCTTTATAATGGAAATTGTGATGTATCATGTATGTCTCAGAGTATTCTACCTCTTATTCTTCTCCCTTGTCTCCAATTAAATCAAAACAAGGTAACTCAGGATACAAGCAGGAGGGATCCCGGGAGGATCCATGTCCTTTCGCCTTTAAAAACAATACAATTGCCAGTTCTACTACTTACAGAGTATCAGGGCAACAGTTTATCTGTATGTAATCAAGTGTTAAAAAAGTGAAGCATATATAAGCCTTTCTCCTGTTATCCTACTAAATTCTGAGGTTAGATGCAAATGGATGCTTTGTAGGGTGCAACTCTAGTAACTCTAGTAGTACAAGACCTTCTTTTCAGGCTTATATAAAATGGTAGTACACTTACGAACATCTTTTTGTTTGCCATAATGTGCTAGTATGCCTGTCATAATGTGCCCTCCGGTGCTGTGTTGTCACTGAACTGGCGGGTCCCAAGCGCTCCCACCTTTGCCTCTTCAATGGACATGTGCACGGGAGTCGCAGCATCTTGGCACAGATTGGGTGCTATAAATGTGGTCTAAGCTGTGCATGCGTGATTCTGATCACATTATCGCTGACAGGCAGTGGGAGGCGTTTATGACAGAAGAGATCATTAGGATCTCTTCTATTACAAAAATCCTGCCTATCAGTAGTTTTTGGAAATGAACTTCAATACCACTTTAAGAAAATTGTACAAAATATAATATCAATGTGCAAAATACAATACAGTAGTATTTTGTAATCTGAAAGTAACTATAAATTTGGTTAGTTGTTAAAAACACCACACTAGTCAATAGAAAAAAAAGACTTATCCAGCACATGTACTGAAAATGGAGCGAGTACAATGAAGGGCAACAAAGCTAATAACGGGTCTGGAGGATATTAGTTATGAGGAAAGGTTGCGAGCACTGAACTTATTCTCTCTGGAGAAAAGACGCTTGAGAGGGGATATGATTTCAATTTATAAATACCGTACTGGTGACCCCATTATAGGGATAAAACTTTTTTTGCTGAAGGGAGTTTAACAAGACACGTGGCCACTCACTAAAATTAGAAGAAAAGAGGTTTAGCCTTAAACTACCTAGAGGGTTCTTTACTGTAAGAGCGGCAAGGAAGGGAATTCCCTTCCACAGGCGGTGGTCTCAGCGGGGAGCATTGATAGATTCAAAAAACTATTAGATAAGCACCTGAACGACTGCAACATACAGGGATATACAATGTAATACTGACATAAAATCACACACATAGGTTGGACTTGATGGACTTGTGTCTTTTTTCAACCTCACCTACTATGTAACTATGTAACTATGTAACATCTCTGCAACACATGCACATTTGCCCCAGTTTTATCACATGTATCTTTAAATGCTCCAAATATAGAAAATACTGTAAATGTTAATCTGACAAAAATCCAGTGTGCAACTAACATCCAGCTTAAGCTGACAACACATTGCTTTTGCTGTTCTGAATTTTCAGGCAGCTTCTCAGCCATGCTTGCTAGACTACAGTACCCCCTGTGCAAAAAAGTGGAAACTACCCCAACCTATTATTAGCCTTTGCAGTAAGGTGCACATGGAAGGGCAACGCATATCACAAACAAACAACGATTTCCCAGCACACTTCCCAGCTAGCCTGAAAAATAACCAAATTGACCCTGTATAAAAATTCACATTAAAAATAGAAGGATTTTGTTTCCACACATTTACAAATATATGTATAAGCCGCAGTGCCTATGTCAAGGTTCCTCTGTGTATTGCGGTCCCAAATCTATAATTTTCAGAATCTCCCAAGAGTTAGGATTGCAGTACACAGAGGAGCCTTGACGCTGTGGCTTACGCATATATTTGCAAATGTGTGCAAACAAAACCCACTGTTTTAACGTGAATTGTTAGACAGGGTCACATTGGTTGTTTTTCAGGCTAGATTGTAAGTGCGCTGGGAAATCTTTGTTTTTTTGTGATGTGTGTTGCCCTTTCATGTACACCTTACTGCTAAGGCTAGTTATAGGTTGGAGTGGTTGCCACTTTTTTGGATGCGGGAATGTACTGGATGCCTTTAGCTGCCATTGTGCTTTTGATAGGCTTCCTGTGCATTCCTGTGCCTTTAAGGAGGGGTGGGCTCCCTCCAGGCAAACCTGCCCTTAATCTATCCACTGCTATATGTGCTGCAACTTGGGAGAAAATGAAATGATAAATTATAGAGTTAGGACCACTGTACACAGAGGCGCCTTGACGTAGCCACAGCAGCTTACGCATATATTTTCAAAATGTGCAAACAAAACCCTCTGTTTTTAACGTGAATTGTTAGACAGGGTCAATTTGGTTGTTTTGCAGGCTAGCTGGCAAGTGCCCTGGGAAATCTTTGTTTGAGACTACAGAACACTGCCTATCATCACCCACCCCCTCTCTCTGCCCCCTCCACACAGTTCTTTCCCAGTAAAACAATGCTACTGCCTTGACCCCCAAAACCTTGCCCACACTCTCTTCCTCAGTCCTGAGAAAGCCGAACTTGTGCCTCGTCGAAACGTCAAATAAAATATTCACTGTGCGTTCCCCCTTTAAGACCCATGAGTGCCGATTTCTTTTAAGCTGTTACTCCTCCACATTTTGGATACCCTGCTTTTCTACTTTTTGATGTTTCTGCCATGTGCAATACCAAGTAAAAAAGAAAACAACATAGCAATAGCTTTCCTGTTTGGCTTAGTGGTGTATACCCTTATAGAAGAAGTCTCACTTAAATTTGTATTAATGTGTTCTGTTCTCCAGGGGTCAACTTATATGTAGTACTTTGTCCCACCTAGTTATGTGCTATCTAAGGCTTGCTGTGAGGTTGGACAGACCACCCCTCCTCCCTCCACGACAGTCCGACAGCATAGCTAGCAAAGAGATGTCTGCTTTGACAGATGGCACTTTTCGCCATCTCCAAGCACTTGCCTGAGACAAATGTCTCACAAAGAAACATGCAGGGGTTGGGAAGGCTTGTCAATGAAAATGTTCCAGGCAAGCAGGCAACTGCTTGGAGATAGTGCTGTCTGTCAAGGTAACCATCTCCTTGGTAGCTGCTTTGTCGGATGGCCATGGAGGAAGGAGGCGTGCTTTGTCCATCTCAAAGCTTGCCTTAGACAGCACATACAGTAGGAAGATGGAACAATGTACTACATGTATTTTGCCCCTGAGTAACAGAACTCATTAGTAAATATTTAAGTGAGTCTTCTTCTTTAACAACATAGTCCTTCATATTTTCACTTTTTTATATAAGTGTTCAGATCAAATAGAATTGGACAGGGGCAATTGATTTTATTTTTTTTTTTCTGGAACGTCTGACCTGCATACTTTTATAGTTTAGTGAGTCATAATATGTTAAAGCCATTGGATTAGCATGACAGCCAGGCAAGTAGCGCACCGCATGTTAGCACATTATGAAAGACTTACCTTAAAACGAAGCCCTACAGCGGTGAGCTGTCACCACTGCAGAGGCTTCCATCTTCACCCGGTCTTTCTTCCGAGTTCCCAGACCCTGGCCACTTGACTTGCCGAGCCGCGTTGATGTCACTCCCGCACGTACAGTACATGCGGGTGTCTTGGCCGCGGCACACAGCTCTGAAGGTATGCTGTTCCATCAGAAAACATGTACCATTGACGTCACCAGCTGCTGCTCACTAGAATATCTCCTAAATGGTGCACGTTTAGGAGATATTAATTTTACCTATATGCAGTGGTGGCCCATCCATACGTGATGCAGAGGCGCCACCCCTCTAATCCATGCACCCGGCCCCTAATCTACATGAAGGCGCCGGACGCATGGATTACGTGATTTTCTTTTTTTTTTCGAAGCACATTTTGTTTGCTGTCCCCCCAAAAATGGAGCACCAGCCGCCACTGCCACTGCCCACAGGTAAGTTTTATTAAGCTTATCTGTAGATTTAAAAAAAGAGTTTTCTAACACTTTAATAAATTAGAATGTGTTTATTTCTTATCAAAGAACTTAGTCTGAAGTCTTAGATTCAAAGTAGGCTGGATCTACTTTGTTGTTTCTTTAGCTAACCCATAGTGCTCTGTCCTTTGTCATGCATTAAATATTTATTTGTTAAGCATTATCTCCATTGACGTCATATTTCAGCATGGCCTTCTCCTTTCTACTGTATATGTGCAGCTGTGGAGCAAAAAATCTTCTGCTGGCAGCTCATTAGCCCAGCAATGACAGCTGGCTTCCGGGTTTAGACTAAACCTGAACCAGTCACTAGTGGTCACTAGTGACTGTCTGCAAAAATACTCCCCCAGCATTGGTGGCCAGTAGCTGGCTGCAAAAATACCCCTTCCCCCCACAGCCATTGATCACCAATGCCCGGGAGGAGGTATTTCACCAGTGACCATTATGGACGAGATTCTCTGCCTGCAGTTGCACATATATAAAAGGGACGGGGATGCTCATGACACCGCTGATCTAATGTGGCCACATGCCACAAGCATCCCTGCCCCTTTGAGTACCCCCCGCAGCTCATTGGCCCAGTAATGAGAGCTAACTTCCCAGATTTGCACAAACTTAGGTTCAGACCAGACCCAAACCTGAACCTCATATCGTGCCTAGTGACCATAGTTCCCAACTGTTCCAGATTTCAAGGGACTGTCCTTGATTTGGTGCAGAGTCCCTCTTTCCTCCTCATTTGTCCCTCATTTTGGTCTGATCTATATAGTTGCATAAAAAATGCACTTATGTTCTTTCAAAAAGTGTTTCCCAGTGCTAAACCTTTCATCCAATTTCTAAATTGTTGCATTTGTAAATTTTAAGAGCCAGTATAAAGAAATAGTAGTGGTAAAAAAAACACTTTTGGGTTTAACTAATAATTTTTTTGTATAATTCTTCTTTAAGGGTGTCAGAAACCATAAAATCAGACTCAGACAGAAGTACAGTTAAATCACACTTGTTTAATAATAAAAGTAAAAAGAACAAACGTAGTCAAAACATAGCCAAAGTTCAGTAACCGGAACAGATAGTCAGCCAAGCCAGAAGTCAAGGATCAAAGTAGTGGAACAGCAAGCAGGATCCGGAGCCAGAAGGGATGTCAGCAAAGCCAGTCTTTAAACAGGCAAGCAGGAGATGTTTCTTGTGATGTTGACCAAGACGAAGCAGAGCTCCTCTGGACTGGATGGCTTAAGTAGGCAGGACTGACGAGCAGGATATCAACAACAGCTGAGTAACTGTGGAGAGAGATGGGAGCTGGCAATTATCCGACAGCTGAGCGGCCAGCTCAGGGAAGGAAGGGCTGAGCCCAGCCCTGACAAAGGGGGCGTAGCAGGGGGAGTGTCTTTGCCTATGTACTATTGCTAATAGGTGTCCCTCAGTGCCATCTCAAAAAGTTGGGAGGTATGCTAGTAACCACCAATATTTCTGATCAAAATGTTTTTTGTCACAAATGCTAACTGCTAATCCCTGTCCCTGACTATTTTAGGAAACTCTTCTTTAACCTGATGCGGACCACCCCACGCACATTTGCTGCGGCACAGAGGCCGCTCTGTGCAGAATCATGTACAGGTACATGTACACGCGCCACCAGCGACTCACTCCCACTCTGATACATTACTAGTAAAAAATATAAATAAATAAAAATTCCAAAAATATATCCCATGGTTTGTAGACACTATAACTTTTTGCGCAAACCAATCAATATATGCTTATTGGGATTTTTTACCAAAAATATGTAGCAGAATATTGGCCTAAATTGGCCTAAATTTGATTTTTTACATTTTTTTTACTGGGTATGTTTTATAGCAGAAAGTAAAAAATATTGTTTTTTTGTTTATAGCACAAAAAATAAAAACTGCAGAGGTGATCTAATACCACCAAAAGAAAGCTGTATTTATGGAAAAAAGGATATTAATTTTATTTGTGTCCATCGTCACAGGACCGCGCAAGTGTCAGGTAAAGTAACGTAGTGTCGTATTGCAAAAAATGGCCTGGTCACGAAGGGGGGTAAACCTTCTGGAGCTAAAGTGGGTAAACTGCTTAGATTCAAGTTTTTTCTTTAGCCATGTCTATTTAAAGTGGTTCTAAATTCAAAATGTTTTTTACCTTAATGCATTATACTACTGCAGTGTGTAGCATGGCTCTCCCTTATTGCATTCTCACAGGTGCCCAGCTTATGATCTTGCCCCCCAGGCCCACTACATTCAGAAAATTCCCCTGGGCACATTAAAATGTCTGCTACAGAAGCGTACATACAGGTTGTCATTACAACCCAGGCCCATGCTCCAGGGGGCCCGTGCAGCCCCCCTGTATGCCTGGATAGGAGGGTGGCGGGGGCGGCAGTATGTTGAGGAACATATCCCGCTGTGTAGCTGCTGAATGCCCACTTCTCCTCCCTCCCACAGACATTCAGCGGTTGCAAGAGGGATAAAGAGGGCATAGGCTCCTTCACATGCCACTCCTGCCACCTCCCTGTCCTTGTCCCTGTCCTGGTACCCCAGGCCTCTGTGTACTTCCCTGGCCTCCCCCCTTAACACCCCGCAGCACTGCCGGGTTTTCCCCTCCTATCTGTCATTTACCCATTCCTTGTCTCAATGAATAGAGTCAGTGATCAATTTTTTTTAATTCATTCATAGCTGGGGCATAGTAAATTGTGTTTACTATGCCTCAGTTTATAAATGAATGGGAAGCTCTGTGCAGAGCTATTCCTTTCCATTCATTCTGTGCAGATGAGCCTGCAGAGAAAGGGACTGCTGGATCTGTCCTCAGTCCCCTTCTGTGTCTCAAAAGTGAGACATCAGGGCTTAGACCGCTGATATTTCTCCAAAGCCCCCCACTGGGACTCCTAAAAAAAATATGTAAAAAATAATAAAAAATAACTGTAAAAATGAAAAAAATTAAATAAAATGGTAAAAAAAATAATAAAAATCTAAAGCAACAAAAATAAAAAGTACTGACACCAGTGGTGGTGGGAGGGGGGGGGGCAAGACGGCAGGAAGGTGTGGGAGTAAAGGGCCCCCGGGGTCAGTCGGGGGTTAGGGGCACCCTTCATGGTTTTTTGCACAGGGGCCCTGAAGGTTCTAGTTATGCCTCTGGGCTGCTACATGCATACAAACAGTAAAATGCAAGTACAAAACACATGTGCATTTACGAAACATCTATGGAAAAAATATCTACACAATTTACCGGCCCTTTCCAATGTTTTAGAATTGAAGAAACAACTTTTAATTCTTCTTACTTTGCCTCATTATAAATTTTTTCGGATAATCAAATCAGCCACGAAATCAGACAGGATGGGTTTTGCATATGTATGTTTCATTGGCTGTTAATCAGACTGAGAAGCTTGTAGTCATTAAATCAACTCAATAAATGAGATACGAGAAAGTACAACATTTTTATACAAATTGTTTGTAAAGAACAGGTTCAGATGACACAAAAACCCAATCATTGATCAGCCAATGCGTCCAAAAAATATTGTAGCTAAATCCGACGAGTCCACATAAAGTGGAATTCCAGACTCTAACTAATTAAGTCTTAAACTGCTCCCACCTCCCTTCTTATGCCCCGTACACACGGTCGGACTTTGTTCGGACATTCCGACAACAAAATCCTCGGATTTTTTCCGACGGATGTTGGCTCAAACTTGTTTTGCCTACACACGGTCGCACAAAGTTGTTGGAATTTCCGATCGCCAAGAACGCGGTGACGTCAAGCACGTACGACGAGACTAGAAAAGGCCAGCTCAGAACCAACCCTTTGGGCTCCTTTTGCTAATCTCGTGTTAGTAAAAGTTTGGTGAGAGACGATTCGCGCTTTTTCAGACTCGTGGCTTTCAGATCGTTTTCTGCCGTTCAGTTTGTGCTTGTGGGTTTGTATCTGCTCTTCAGTGCGTGCAGTCAGTTCGTATTGGAGTTTCCTGTGCGATCTTGTCCGCTCGTTGCTGTTTTTCAGGTCGCTCTTCACAGGCCTTGCTGTTCTTCAGTGCGTTCTGTTACTTCGTTCTGAGCAGCCGACCGTTTTCTAGCCATGTTGCGTATGCGTACTCCTCGTAGAGTTCGTGCTGTGCGGGGGCTTGGTGTTGGGGTCCTGACCTTGACACAAGTCCAGTCCATGAACAGGGTGGGGAGGAGTTCATGGACCAAGAATTGGTTGCTTCAGCGTGACCAGTTCTGTCATATGCCTTTGCTCCGTGAGATCCGTGAGAATAATCCTGATGATTTCAGGAACTTTCTCAGGATGACGGACCCCGTGTTTCACCGTTTGTTGGCTTCGCTGACCCCCTTTATCAGCAGGCAGGATACCTGCATGAGGCAAGCCCTCACCCCGGAACAGAGGGTTTTTAATTACCGGCTGGCCAGAGCCCGAAGAGTGGTGGAGAACACATTTGGAATCCTGGCCAGCCGGTTCCGATTATTTATGACACCCATCCATATGGCGGAGTATAAACTGAACCATGTAATACTTGCCTGCTGTGTTCTCCATAATTTTCTACGAAAACATTCAGCCAACTATGCTGGCTCAGTTGGGCCTGAGGCCGGAATCCCAAATACTTCAACAATGACGGCACTTGAAAGCGGCCGTCCTGGCTTGCCCTCCCTGAATGCCCGTGATGTCCTGGTTACGATACCTGGAGTTCTTTGCGGGTAGGGGGGCTATCAATATGCCAGACAATATGTGACACCTTTTTCAAATAAAAAACAACCAAAAGAAATTCTTGGTGGACATTTACTGCTTGTGTTTGTTTTAGCTGACCCTGACAGAAATGTGTTGAGTGCAGAAAATGTCGTGATTGGGTAACCTTATAAAAAACAGTGTTGGCTGGTACTTCCTAAATGCAAAAACACATTTCACTACAAGTGCACTTGCAACTGCACTGAACCTGCACTTGTAGTGCAAAGAGGATTTGCCCTTAGGAAATAACCCCCATTTGTGCATAAAACAACAATTACATCACCCCAAAAGTGTTGTAGTGTTGAGACAATAATCCACACATTCTTGAGTAAGGCACTTTTTTATACCTGCACAATCACATGCGCATTTACCAAAGGTTTTTAAAACAAACCAACATGTTTGTTGTATAACAATGTTTGCAGTAGCATTATGAAAAATCAAAATATCCATTTCAGATAAAACAGGCCTGTGTAAAACCAACAAGAAAGCCAAAAAACTAGAACTTACAAAGTTCACATTAGGTAAAACCTGAAGGCTATATCAGACATCAGTATTTAGGAACTGGGTTTGATATAGCATTCAGATGGGGGGAAATCACCCCTGGAAAAGCCAAATTTGGAAGATGCACACCAATTTACAAATGTCCACATGTGCTATCTGCCATCAGGGGGGATCAAGGGACGTGTTTTGGGGGAGCAAGCCCTTCCTCAACGCTACTTTATAATTGAGGAAGGGGTTGCCCCCCCAAAACACGTCCATTGATCTCCCGTGATGGCAGATAGCACATGTTGGCACACTGTGTGCATCCTCCAAATTTGGCTTTTCTAAACATTGAAAAAAGTTTGGTACCATAAAACAGGTGATTTTGTGGGGTTTAAATTCGCCCCAAAACATCAATGATGTTATTATTTTTTTTAATAACATCACTGATTTGTTGCTGGATGTTTTGCAATTGGAGATTACACCCCATGATCTCCCCTATCAGTATCTGGGCACTTTCAGATGTAAATCGTTCTGGATCCCTCACATCACGATCACCTAAAAAGAGATAAAGAACAAAAAAAAAGGTCTCAAAAATCTGCCACCAGCCATCTCTTTTACCTGAGCCTGTGGTCGCAGACACTCACCTGTTGTGGTGCCAATCTCCACCACGTCTTCTTCTTCCTCCTGCTCTTCTTCTTGTGTTGGTATTTCACCTTCTTCCAGAGGGGGGGGGGTCTCTGGTCTCCTGGGATGAGGGGTGTCCGAGTCTTTTATCCCCTATGTAAAACAAAAATGGTATACTTAGCACACAGATATTTGATGGCAGAACTAGAAATAGGAAACATTGCTTGGAAGTGGGGTACAATTGTCTATTTTAGCCGAGTTCCAAGATGTATATTTTTTATTGCCCTTTGTCAAGCTGCAATACTTTACCTGTTTGGTACAAGCTTCACAGATGGAGACCCCCCTATAGTATACACTGGAGCACCTGTGTGCCCCCCCTAAAAAAAATGGTGTTCTTGTGTCCCACACTAGTGCTCCAGTGTCCAGATGTGAAAACAGCTGCTCAGTGTCCTCTCCTTACACACAATCTAGCATTTGCATTTCATTCTAGTAACAAACCCATCTACACAAACAAATATTTGGCATCCAAGTAGGTCCCCAAAAATGTGTGAAAATGCATATGGCCTAAACAATGGTGTTCTAGAGGCCGAAAGAAAAATGTTTGATACGAACGAATAATGTGCCCATGAACATTAAAGTTGACCTTTGGAAACGTTACAACTAATCAAAGCATATGGAGCAGAACGAACGTAATAAAGACAGAAAGAATAGGAACACAGCACAACTACTTACTTTTTTGCAGCACTCTCCGGATCTTTCGGTACTGCTCTGGCTCTCTCAACTTCAGATCCGACCACCGCTTCCTGAGCTGATCTTTAGACCTTCGTACCCCGAAATTCCGCTCTAGACTCCGGACCACTTTACCAATGATTTTGGCCTTTCGGATGTTGGGGTGGGGGTAAGGCCCATATTTTCCGTCATAGTCGGACTTCCTCATGATGTCTACCATCTCCAACATCTCCCCAAACGACATATTTGTGGCCTTAAAACGTCTCCTTCTGGATCGGGACGTGCCTGGATCCGCCCTTTCCTCCTCCTCCTCCTCCTCGTTGCTACAATTAGCCCGCACCTGCTGTATGTCCGCCATCATGCTCTTCCCCCACTGCGCCGAACGAAAAGGGGCGGGGAATACACTAGAAAGAACGTCAGGTGCAGGCGGAGTTACACGCATGCGCAGTGTGTATAAAGCGTAACACGCGTGCGTATTACGTTTGATCTGTGAGCGGAGGAAGGAGCATTGAACGCGGCGATCGTAAGAACGAAGGTAAGAGACAAACTTGGGCCTATACTGCCTATACGGCAGACATCACTTTTTTAAAGATTTTCATTGGTGGCCTGAGGAGCACATATCTGAGGGAGCGCACTAAAGTCCTTGATTCACAGAGATCCGGAGCAGCAGATGACATCTATGTCCCCAGGATGTTGTACTACGACAGGCTGCACTTTCTGGCAGGCCAGACTGAACCCAGGCCATCCCTCTCCAGTCTTCCTTCCACGCTTCCTTCCCCCCTGGCTGAGGCTTCTGACGCCCAACCTGGGCCTTCCAGGCCACATGTGGAGGAGCCCAGATTGAGCCAGGTATAGCATTCCTCTAAATATTTCTGCTTGTCCAATCAATGATGTTAACTAGATGTTAGTTGGGAGTACTAATTTATGATTGTGATTGATGATGCAAAAACTAAAACCATGTCCCTTTTTCATACACAGGGAAGTCTCAGCCAGGAGGTGGCCGGGCCGAGCCGGCTGGCTGATTTGCAGGTCCCTCCACCCCCCCTGGAAACAGAAAGTGGCAGTAGGAGGAGTACCCTAGAGGAGGCTGCTATCAGATTTTTTTGTAGGGCTACAGAGGTCCTGGGAGCACCACACACCAGGCAGGAGAACCTTGCTGCATTCATAGCCTATAAAATGCAGAGGATGGAGGAGGGCCAAAAAGCCATGTGTGAGGCCCTCATATCAGAGGCTCTGGCGAAAGGTGTGAGGGGCCAACTTACACCTCACACACAGCTTTGGGATGGTCCTCCTCCTCCTCCTGCAGGTCCTACTCCTCCTCCAGGTCCTACTCCTCCTCCTGCCACATCTCCAACTGCACAGCCACAGCCCGGAAGGAAGTGTGAAAGGAAGACCAGACAGTGAGGACCCTGGATCCAGTCTGGTCGACCAAAAGATGCAGCCTCTTGTGGTACCACAGCCTGGGGACACTGATGTCATCTGCTGCTATCCGGATCTCTGTGAATCCCGGACCAGACTGCCCTCCCTTACATATGGACTCCTCAGGCCACCAATTTTGAGGTTTAAGAATTGATGTCTGCCGTGGGGGTCCCAGGCTTCACTAATTTCTCCTGTTGATCCAGTGTTGCCTTCCTCTTTGTTTGGTTCTGAGCCCTTAATAAAGGATTTTTGTTTTGAATTATACTCTCCTATGTGTTTTACTTCAAAAATGATGGTTTGTTTGTGAGGATTCAGGTACATTTCTAATATACAATGTGAAATGAACAAGGGACACCAACAACAAAAAATCTCATGGAGATTAAATAATAAAAGATATCACTGGTGTTGGGGTAACTTGCCACACAAAACACACACAAAAATATTCTGGAGTAAAAATAAAAATAACATTGAACAAAGATCAGCCTTGAAAAAAATCCAAACATTAAAGAAAAAAAAAAGGCTTAAAAACAAAAAAAACAAAACATAAAAAATATAAAACTGTCAGATGTGACAACTAATAACAATATATTGAGGGAATCCCACTAAAAAAACACAAATAAAACTTTGTGAGAAGTGTGTGTGAATATGAGCAGCAAAACTACTTAATTCTTGTCACATTATAAAGAAGAAGAGAGTGCGCTGTATTAAACCATTTTTTACATTGCAGCGTGACGAAAGTGCTGTATCCATTGCGAACGCTAAGTTTACCAGAGCGAGCTGTCCCGTGTCGGAATTTCTTCTGAGCATGCGTGGCACTTTGTGCGTCGGAACAGGCCACACACGGTCGGAATTGACGCGATCGGATTTTGTTGTCGGAAAATTTTATCTCCTGCTGTCCAACTTTGTGTGTCGGAAAATCCGATGGAAAATGTCCGATGGAGCCCACACACGGTCGGAATTTCCGACAACACGCTCCGATCGGACATTTTCCATCGGAAAATCCGACCGTGTGTACGGGGCATTACTCCTATACTAACTATCCTGTAGAAGGAAGATGCTTATACTTGCCTATTCTCAGGGTGCTTCAGGGGAGGGAAGAGAACGCCATCAACGGATGGAATGCCAGGGCGGTGCCATTACTCATAAGGTTTACTATTGGGCATCCCCTGAAACTATAGATAGGTAAGTATAAGCATCCTTCTACAAGGTAGTTAGTACAGCAGTTAGATTGGGAGTGAGAGCAGTTTAACCTTAGTTATTTAGAGCCTGAAATTCAACCTTAAGGTGGTTCCAAACTCTAAAAGTTTCCTACCTTATTACATTCCCTGCATTAAGGTACAAAATGCTCCAATACTAGTGTAGCAAGGTCAACAGGTCCCCTTTAGTCTAATGAGAACCTCCAAAGCCAAGGACAGCTGATATCCCTCTGTATAGAGTGGGTTGCAAGGCATAGTGGGTGTAATGCAAGGTAGATTCATGGGTGCCAGACACTTCCTGAATGCAAAGAGATTTATTTTCTCTTGAACAGAACAGTGGGAGAGAGGGTTAGGGCCAGGACACCCTTAGGTAGTTGCAATGTCAGTTGGCAGACTCCGAGACTTCTACAGGTAGACAGCCATTCAGGGAAAGGCATCCAGCAAGACACTACATCTGCATGTGTAGGAGCGCTGTCTCCTATGGCAACAGTCTTAGAACAGTACACAAATTGTAACAAAATCCTTTACTTTTTATACAGTCACTTCTTGTAGACTCTCAGCCCACTGAGCTCCCAGTCTCTCTCACTAGACTTGCTGATTCACTGCCACTGAATCTCGTGAGCTCTTCTAATCTTCTTACTTTAGAATCTTCCTCAAGCATCACCCCCACTTCCCTGCTTGGTCCCTGACTTGCCACTCCAGATACTCCTCAAGCGTCACCCCACTTGCTGGTTCCCCGGCTTGGCACCTGCTGAAGTTTCCCAATTCTTCGCCATCCCTGGTTGGTGAGAATACTGCTCTGGTACTTGCGTCAGCTACTCACTGTGGTCCCTGGTAACAAGGTGGTTGGACCCTTAGTGGCAACAGCTTCCCCTCTACCTCCGACCACGACAGGTTCCCCGGCCAGCAGAACCGTCACTTCTGGTTGGACTTCAAGCCGCAATTCCAACCCTACGCTGCTCTCTTGTTTCTGGATAGGCCCATAGACAGCCTAGCAGCCAGATGTGCCCGGGATAGGCCCAAACTTCAGCCTAGCAGCCCGGGCAGCACAACACAGGTCCACCCAGACAGCCGTCCAGATGGCACAGAACCCCGATCACCTGATCTCACCCAAATAAATAGGCTCTCCCAGCAGGCCAAGGGACCCAAGAAAATCCCTGCCCATTGGCTGAGATACCCTATCTATTCCTAATCTGTCCTTACAATGCCCTTGTCTTATCTAATGTCACCAGATACCCGGCCATCTAGTGACAGAAGAGAGAAGTGCAGCCATTCCAGACTTAGGGTGAAATCAATTGATCCCTCACAATTGGCCAACGCAAGGATACCTGGTAGGTAAATTTAGGAGCAACCCTGCCTAGCCATCAGGGTGCTACACTAGTTTCCTCCCTCCCTATCCCAAAACACTTACCCAAGTCCTCAATCTATCTAGCACTGTCCATAGCACTCCACTGACTTGCTGGTCTCACAGTTTACACAAGCAGCACAGTGACTCATAGTTTGCTGCTGCTGCCAGTCAAATCCTGTGAGGAAGGAGGGTACGTGGTCGAGCTACACTGTGTGTATCTATGGACGCACACAGCCCGGCTCAGGAGTTTGCTCACATGGGTGCTATGGGGGCCCCCGCAGGAAAGGTGCTGGTGGGGGATTCCAAAAAAGCAGGTAAGGGACCACTCTGTGCAATACATTACACAGAGCAGGTAATGTCCCCCTTTATATCAGGCATTCCCATCAGCATCCCCCTTTACATCAGGTGCCCGCATCAGAGTCCCCCTTTACATCAGGCATCCCTATCAGTGTCCAACTTTACATCAGTGGTCCCAATCAGAGTCCCTCTTTAAATCAGGCATCCCCATCAGTGTCCCCCTTTACATCAGGCGCCCGCATCAGAGTCCCCCTTTACATCAGGTGCCCCAATCAGACTCCCCATTTACATCAGGCGTCCCCATAAGAGTTCCCCTTTACATCAGGCATTCCCATTAGCATCCCCCTTTACATCAGGCGTCCCCATCAGAGTCCCCCATTACATCAGGCGTCCCAATCAGTGTCCCCCTTTACATCAGGCATTCCCATCAGCATGCCCCTTTACATCAGGCACCCGCATCAGAGTCCCCCTTTACATCAGGCATTCCTATCAGTGTCCACCTTTACATTAGGGGTCCCAATCAGAGTCCCCCTTTAAATCAGGCATCCCCATCAGAGTCCCCCTTTACATCAGGCGCCTGCATCAGAGTCCCCCTTTGTATTAGGCGTCCCTATCAGAGTCCCCCTTTACATAAGGTGTCCCTATCAGAGTCCTCCTTTAAATCAGGTGCCCCCTTTACATTAGGTGTCCCCATCAGAGTCCTCCTTTACATCAGGTGTCCCCATCAGAGTCCTCCTTTACATCAGGCATTCCCATCAGCGTCCCCCTTCACATCAGCCATCCCCATCAGAGTCCCCCTTTACATTAGGCATCCCCATCAGAGTCCCCTTTTACATCAGGCGTCCCCATCAGAGTCCCCCTTTACATCAGGTGTCCCCATCAGAGTCCTCCCTTTACATCAGGTGTCCCAATCAGAGTCCCCATTTACATCAGGCGTCACCATCAGAGTCTCCCTTTACATCAGGTGTCCCCATCAGAGTCCCCCTTTACATTAGGCCCATCCAATTCCCCCTTTACATCAGGCATCCCCATCAGAGTCCCCCTTTACATCAGGTGTCTCAATCAATGTCCCCCTTCATCAGGCGTCCCCATCAGAGTCCCTCTTTACATCAGGCATCCCCATCAGAGTCCTCCTTTACATCAGGTGTCTCAATCAATGTCCCCCTTCATCAGGCGTCCCCATCAGAGTCCCTCTTTACATCAGGCATCCCCATCAGAGTCCCCCTTTACATTGGGTGTCCCCATCAGAGTCCCCCTTTACATCAGGTGTCCCCATCAGAGTCCTCCCTTTACATCAGGTGTCCCCATCAGAGTCCTCCCTTTACATCAGGTGTCCCCATCAGAGTCCTCCCTTTACATCAGGCGTACCAATCAGTGTCCCCCTTTAAATCAGGCATCCCCATCAGAGTCCCCCTTTACATCATGTGTCCCCCTTTACATCAGGCGTCCCCATCAGAGTTCCCCTTTACATAAGGCGTCCCTATCAGAATCCTCCTTTACATCAGGTGTCCCCATCAGAGTCCTCCCTTTACATCAGGTGTCCCAATCAGAGTCCCCTTTACATCAGGTGTACCCATCAGAGTTCCCCTTTACATTAGGCTTCCCCATCAGAGTCCCCCATTACATCAGGCATTCCCATCAGAGTCCCCTATTACATCAGGGGTCCCCATCAGAGTCCCCCCTTACATCAGGTGTACCCATCAGAGTCCCCCTTTACATCAGGCTTCCCCATCAGAGTCCCCCATTACATCCGGCGCCCCCTTCAGAGTCCCCTATTACATCAGGGGTCCCCATCAGAGTCCCCCTTTACATCAGGTGTCCCAATCAGAGTCTCCCTTTATATCAAGCGTCCCCATCAGAGTCACCCTTTACATCAGGTGTCTCCATCAGAGTCCCCCTTTAGATCAGGCATCCCCATCAGAGTCTGTCTTTACATCAGGCATCCCCAGAGTCCCCCTTTACATCAGGCGTCCCCATCAGAGTCCCCCTTTACATCAGGCGTCCCCATTAGAGTCTCCCTTTACATCAGGCGTCTCCTTCAGAGCCCCCCTT
The DNA here is from genome assembly GCA_037952925.1 of Lithobates clamitans. NCBI lineage: Eukaryota > Metazoa > Chordata > Amphibia > Anura > Ranidae > Lithobates > Lithobates clamitans. The sequence continues at coordinate 19,359,816 of JBBGZY010000053.1, read as the reverse complement.
TCCATCAGGTGTCCCCATTAGCATCCCCCTTTACATCAGGCATCCCCATCAGCCTCCCCCTTTACATCAGGTGTCCCCCCCCGTACTCACAGCAATGTCGCCTTCCATCCACCTTCGGACCGGCCGGGATGAGTCAGCACAACAGGAAACAATGCCACAGTGATAGTGTTCAGGGAGCAGAGCTCTGCGCTCTGAGGAAATTCTAAGGGAAGCCAATAGAGCTTTCTGTTTGTAATCACGTGATTGCAAACACGTCATGCTTCGCATAACACCTGTGTGTTCGGCGTCCCGCACACACTTAAAGGGCCATTATGGGGGGGGTTTATGTAGGGGGCGGCGCCCCTGGGCCCCCTATTGATAGCCCGCAGCTGCTGGTCAGCCTGCCTGTCATGTTATAGGGACTGTGTATGAGGCTGCAGTGGACAATTAGGCTCAGTTCACACCTATGCAGTTTGCTTTTGATCCGTTTCTGCAGTGCATTTTGCATTTTTGCACATGCGTTTTTGACACATTTTTCACACGTTTTTTGATGCGTTTTGCATTTTTTATGCTTTTTTTTCTTTGGTAAATTTATTGTTGGGTGTATTCAAAATCGCGCCAAAAACACACTACAGGCGGTCCCCTACTTACAAACATCTAACAGAAAGTGAGAGGAAATCTACCCATAGGAAGGGAAATTCACTCCTGTAAGAATTAATATGGGAAAACTTGTCTCCACTGATGCTTTATCACCAGTCCACGTTTCCCTAACAACCAAAAATGTTCAAAATTTAATTGTCATTGGAACAGAAAGTGAGGTGAAATCTTCTGAACAGGGGCACAGACAGCAAAACAAATGTTACAGGGGTAATAACCCTTCCCTTTGCTATCCAAAAAACTTAAAAATAGATTTTTTGGCTGGAGCTACATTTAAAAAAATGTACCTGTTCTGACTTTTAAACAGATTCAACTTAAAGTGGTGTTCCAGCCAAAATGATACATTTTTAAATAAAAATACCCCTATAATACACAAGCTTTATGTATGCTAGTAAAGTTAGTCTGTAAACTAAGGTCTGTTTTGTTAGTTTATGGCAGTAGTTTGTTATTTTATAAACTTACAGCAGGCCGTGGCCATCTTAAGTGTGGGCATCTGAAGCCAGACTGTATTTCTTCCTGAATCTTCCTGGAAGCACAAGCAATGTAATAGGTTTCAGGTCAGTTTCCATAGCAACGGCAGTGTCAGAGGAAGTTGCTTCCCCTTCCCAGAAGGCATTGCAAACAGGAAATGATGCGATGGGCCACGGCCAGGGAGGAGGAAGTGAAAAATGAATACAGCAGATATACAGTAAGTGCTGAGAAAAAAAATTAAAAAATATCCAATTTGTTTACAGTGCACAGTTTAATGAGGGATGCTGAAGAGTTGTAAAAGTGGGTGGAACTCCACTTTAAGAACAAACCTACGGTCCCTATCTTGTTTGTAACCCGAGGACTGCCTGTACATGTTTTTCTGTAGCTGCTCCACTGAAGTCTATTGAACCACAAATCCACCGTTTTGCTTTTAAAAAAGTCCCTGACCTTTTCCAAAAATGCAGCAGCTGAAATTAGGAAAATTTTATACTTACCTAATGGTAATTTTCCTTTCCTGATGCAAGCATGACAGCATATACGTATGGGTAGGCTCCGCCCCCTGTCCTATCTCAGGACTGGTTATACTATAAGAGTAAGTCTCTTCCCTCCCCGCAGCATTCTCCTAACTTAGTATCACTGCAAAGCCTTTCTTTCATTTCTTTTTTATTTTCGGGAGGGACCTATATACTGTCATGCTTGCATCAGGAGAGGAAAATTACCGTTAGGTAAGTATAACATTTTCCTCATTCCTGACACAGCATGACAGCATATACGTATGGGTTGTACCAACTCACTAGATGACAAGGGTGGGTACTGCTGAAGTGTTTAAGTTGAGGATTAGATCTATCCCCACCAACGAATGAGATGTATTGTAGTTAAGGCTGCTGGGTTCACAAGAATGGACCCCCAGCGTGTTGAATGTAGACCAGGTTGTAGTTTACATATTAACTCTGGAGGGACTCCTTTGGAGTTCCCCCCATGGATGCGCAATCAGTTTGGAAGAGCGGTCTCTGCTCTTATGTGATAGATTTGTCCTAGCCATATAGGCCCTTTGACTGACTTGATCCGCACCCCTGTGATTGTCTTTATTGGACAGTGCTTGTCTTCTGATGTCGTTAGGCCTGACGAGCCTATCTTTTTACTCCTTGAAGAAGGGCCAATTGTATGTCTCTCTTCAACATTGTTAGATCACAGTGGGATCAAAAGTAGTGTAGGTACTACTTTGAAGTCGCTGCGACTTGGAATTGCACCGCTATGAACTATACTCCTTGGAGATCATGGGGTATGATTTGTGGAGATCAAGCCTTACTGACGGCTAGAGAGATTAATTGCAAGGATGGCCTATGCAATTTTGGATCCTCATCCTTCCGCTTGTTATTCAAGTCTTACTTTTGACTAACGACCATGTAGCCACAACCCTTGTGCTCTAATGCGTCATGGAGGGAATGCAATGAATTGGTAGAGAGGAATGAAAATTCCATTGGTTTCCTTAATGCACAGGACCCACGGATCCTAAGCTCAAATTTACATATAACTGTCAGCTGACCCTACTGGGCGGCTTGGGTTTAGGCAAATAAAGATGATTTTTTATTCTTTATTCTCCGCTATAGTTCTCCCAGGTTTAACCTGTCATTCACTGTTCGTTACTTTGCCTTTTGGCTATCCTCTGGTCATTGGCGATTAACATAGGGGATTAATCCTCCTCCTAGATATCACCAGATCCGACTTGAACAGTCACCACTCTGACTTAAAGCGGCGTGTGTTTACTTGTGGGATGAGTCATAAGGGTTCACTGACCACAATGATTACTGGAGAAACAGCATACAGTCTTGTATCCGCAGTGGCTGAACTGCATCATTGGCTACTCCATTTTCAATCTAGGATCTGCCATCATAGAGAGCTTATCACTGACCAGAACTCTGCTTTCATCCTGTCTGGGGTCCTGACAGTCTAGCTACCGAAGTGAGCTCAATCACAGGTCACAAAAACTACTTAACAGCAGTATGAACCTTCTTCACCACCTGATCTATTTGGTGTCCCAGGGTCTCTGTAAAGGATATTGTTTCTTCTGTTGGAAGAATGTCACCCTTGGTTAATCTGATGAAGCCTGTTTGGCTGGCTGCTTTTGAGGCAGAGGTACCCTTTAGATGACTTTGTTTGAATAGCTTAGTACCTGAGCTCCATACAGTCAGTTTGGACGGGATTAAAGTATCCACCTTTTGCTTCTGATATGTCAACTTGCTATAGTAATTTCCCAGAAGCAAGCACTGAGGTAGAGGTTGCCTTTAAATAAACACAGCTGTTTGATTAGGCTTGGCATGGAACCATTAGTGACTGTAGGCTTTCTCAGTCCCTGCCCATTTGTCACTACCTCTAGCCTGCAACTTTGTTTTGCATTTTGGCCGACACAGCAGTTACCACCAGACCACTATGATTACTGTAGAGATCTCTTGATCTGCCTCTTCTGGCAGTTAACTACATAGTGGTTCCTTCAGGGCTGAAGAGGATCTGTCCCCTGTTGCATAAGCAGGTTGACTGGTGTTGGTGTTGAGGGCTGGGGATATCTACACTCATTATGCCCATAATGTGCACTCTTTTAGGATATAGCATATACCTACCTGCCCTTACATTAGTTAAAGTTGCTGGTCTCTAGGAAGGCTGATTCCTACTGGTTCACAGATGAGCTGAAAGCCTGGAGCCATGCCTGGGAGTATTTGCCATAAGTAGTAACCACTACAAACCACATCTCTCTGTGGGATACCCAAAATAACACAAGCAATTACATATTGCTAACAGGTAAGTACTAAGGAATGTGACTAAACAGATCCTGACTTTATTTTAGCATCAAGGTCAACATGTACATGCATAGAAGTAAACACATAACAGTTATTCATACTGTAGAGTTAATGTAATCACAGGCAAGCAGCGCAAGTTAATGGTCATCTGATAATTAGCATTAGCAGGTTAAACCTACCTTAGACACATGTACCGCCAAGGATCATACCACAACCAAGTATCAATACACAGTGAGCCCAATGTGCAGGGCCAGGCTCTGCGTTAATAGGAAAGGGCTCAGTAGCATCTGTTATCAGTCCAAGCATTAGTAATACTGCAGACACAGACTTCAACCTTTGAAACATTAATAACAGAGTGGCACCATGGACAGCCAGTAAGATTCGAATGTGTGATATATGCTTTTCAGAAATGCAAATTAACAGCATACCTGAAGAAAAAGACTGTAGGGTCAGGCTTGTTCAGTTAAGGAAGGCTTCAGCACAGCACACCTGCTATCAGCATTAGCAGTTTTGCAGACACAACCACAACCCTTCAGAAATGCAAGCTTAACCACATACTTGCAGCAGTAACTGAATAATATGAATTTGTGCACCATGTGGTGCCTTATCCACCTGCATGCTTCAAATCCAAACAGAAAGTCCAATGAATGCCCATCCATGGCGTCATGATAAAGGAGCAATCCCTAGAGGCCAGATGCCCTCACCCCCCTTTCTTCCTGGATCCTGAGGGGGGGAAGTCTCCCCTATATAGGCATTCATGTCTGCCTGTACAGTGGGGAGCTTCGACACAGGAGAGGCTTGAACCTGTTTGGCTTGGCCAGAAGCGTCCGGAAAAGGTGAGGGAAAAATAAAAATTCTGCTTTCAGCAGTAGCATAACCGACTGTAGCAGTGAGGAAAAAAAAGAGAATGCTGCGGGTAGGGAGGAGACCTACTCTTATAGTATAACCGGTCCTGAGATAGGGCAGGGGGCGGAGGCTACCCATACATATATGCTGTCATGTTGTGTCAGGAAAGCATAGATGTGTACACGTCCCATTGGAAACCATGTTAAATGGACCGTAGTGCATTTCTGCTAAAAGCATTAAAAAACACGTTTGCTTCCTCCCCCTTTCGCTGCCATATTTGGCACCTTTCAGGGGAGAGGGGGGAGTGGGCACCGGTTTTTGACAAGTACCCGTCCCCACTTCCGGGAGACCTCGCCACGGCGAGGTCCATCAGAAGTTCAGCCCCCCTCCTCATTTCACTGCCACCAGGCCATTCAGAAAGGGCAGCACACTTCGAGCATGTGCAGTAGGGAACCGGCTATGAAGCCGCTAGGCTTCACTGCCGGCAGTTTCCCTTATGAGGAATGGCGGCTGCATCCGAGAGCCGAATGAAAAATTGGCTGGGGTGCCGACATTGCCGGATCTCTGGACAGGTAAGTGTCCTAATATTAAAAGTCAGCAGCTACAGTATTTGTAGCTGCTGACTTTTAATTTTTGAAGGGGGAGGGGGGGTATTGGCGCTCCACTTTAAAGCCTGAATTTTTTTTTTTCAGCTTTGCTGTGTCACTATTAAAGAAATGTTTTCTCACTTTCTAGCAGTGAGAGGAATCAAACACAATGGAGACACAGCAATAAAAAAATAGACAAAGCTTCTAACCCTCTTCTACTATAAACAGAATTTTGTCTGGAGCTGGGCTTTAGCTTTACTTCCATATTTGGAACTATGATATTATCATGATGCTGAGTACAAACCTACAGTGAATGGAGATGTGCATCTGGTAACTACAGCGTTCCTGCCTATGTGTAAACATTTTTTTGGATGGGGGGGACGGACCCAGAGATGAATTAATGGGGCCCTAGGCAGAGTGGCAGGTTTGACTGTCCCATCGTTTCACCTGACATTAATGGCAGTAGGCACAGAGAAGGTGCCATCCCCCCCACCACCCCTGTAGAGCAGGTAGCTTACGATGTCCCTGTAGCTAACTCCAGAATATCAATTGCATGCAGCATAATTTTGTCTGCTATCAGTCAAAAGGCTGTCATTATGCATTACATGTCCTGGTAACAAATCTAGAAAACACTGCATTTCTAAGCAGTATACTGTATATTCAAGCACCTGCTGCCTTAACTAGTTTTATTTTCATTTTGTGCTCTGCAAGCAATATGCATATATTTTCTCCTGCTCAGGTTTTTTAACATTGATTATATCTATTTTACTGATTGGTTAAAAATGCAGCTAGAATTTGTAAACGCTCAGAAATCTGAGTAACAAAGGAAGGCTGGGTATTTATGGCATGCAGGGAAATTAGCCATAGTGACTCCTTTGGGCCATATAATTAGAATTATATGCAGAGATGTCAACCTAGGGAGAAGCTTACCAGAGTGATGACCAGAGTGATGTCTAATTGAAATAAGGGGTGTAAGAAGCTCACCTTCTGTATAAATGCTCCAAACCCCATAAATAATAAATGTTCCAGACTCACCTTACAGCTGCACAGAGACACAATCAGTACCAAACTGACCCACTGAAAATGGGTTTAATATGATCTCTGATATGTTTGAAAAATGGGCGCTAGGTTTTCCCTATATAGAACCCCCCACACAAATATTTGGCCAGGTAGACTACCCCTGGTGTTTGACAGGTAACTCTGTATTTGACAGAGTGGATACGACCATCGGGAAGCATTGTGAAGTTGCCAAAGATTTCCCTTTATCAGCGGGTTTAATGATTATTTCAGGGTTGGTGTGTAATGATTTAATGGACTGTTTTTGTGTCTGTGAAAGATTAGAATGTCCTTGAGGTTTCAAATTTAAATCTTCAATGGTGTTGAGCCCTGGTGTTGTCCGCCGCCTGTGTGTCCTTCCCTCCCCTCTATCCTTCAGGCCTAAATCTAAAATCTTCCCCTTACTAAACACTAATCCCAATATCTGGGCCTTTGTCCAGCAAACTACTAAAGCCATTGAAGATTTAAATTTGAAACCTCAAGGACATTCTAATCTTTCAGAGACACAAAAACAGGCCATTAAATCATTACAGACCAACACTGAAATAATCATTAAATCTGCTGATAAATGGGGAAATTTGGCGATTATGAACACTACACAATATGAAACTATGTGAATATAATAACAAATAAAGGGTACCAACCCATCTCCAAAACAGTATTAGAGAACTTTTGTATTGAATACCGCACTATTATCTTTAAAGCATACCAACAAGGAACTATCGACAAAAATACCTGGAGTTTTCTAAATACTAAAGATCCTAAAATACCAACATTTTATACCCTACCGAAAATACACAAGTCTGCAACTCAGACACCTGGCCACCCTATAATATCTATAGAAAGTTTATATAATGCCATCCCTCATGATAAGGGAGTGGATGTTGTTGAAAGTCACCTACGTGAAAGAGGGCCTTCCTCCCACAAGTACAATCTATTTGTCATTGAACTGCTTAGCTTCATTCTTAAGCATAATGTATTTTCGTTTGGCTCTTCCCATTACCTCCAGGTGCATGGGGTTGCGATGGGGACCAAGTGTGCCCCATCATATGCCAACCTGTACCTGGGGGGATGGGAAAGGGACATTTTTGCCCATGATGATCTCACTGGTCAACTGGTTCATATTATATCATTGTATCGCTATATCGATGATGTACTCATTTTTTGGTCTGGTACTGAGGCTGAACTTTTTACAAGTAATCTCCATAAATGATTTCAACCTCAACTTCACAATGAACTGTAGTCAGACGAAAATCAATTTCTTAGACTTAGAAATATCTTTGGACGAAGACGGCAGGATAAATTCTTCCCTTTATAGGAAGCCATCAGCTGGCAACACAATTTTGCACGCTGGGAGCTCTCATCCTGAACCACTACTCAAAAGCATCCCATACAGTCAATATTTAAGGATAAAATGAGACTGTAGCAAGGAAGAAGATTTTAAAAAAGCTGCTAAAGATCTATACCTTAGACTTAAAAATCGAGGATACAGTCATGCTTGCCTAAAAAAGCATATAATACGGAAACTCAAAAGGACAGAAACTCCTTAATATTTTCCTCCAAATGCCATAAAGAATCTGAAACAGTCAGTGTCATTACTCTGATCAACATCTACAGGTCAGACAAATCTTTGGAAAATTCTGGCCTCTACTATCTGCTGATCCTACAATTAGGAAATATGTAAGCAATTACCCTGAAATTGCCAAGCACCATCCCTGAAAGATCGCCTTGTCCACAGTCATTTTGACATTTCTAACCCAGTTGAGCTTAAAAATCCGGGTACATTTTCATGTGGACACTGTGATATTTGCTTATTTGTACTTAATAGCACTGAGGTTATGCTTCCCGATGGTCGTATCCACTCTGTCAAATACAGAGTTACCTGGCCAATTGTTTGTGTGGGAGGTTCTATATAGGGAAAACCAAACGCCCATTTTTCAAACATATCAGAGATCATATTAAACCCATTTTGAAATGCAAGATGGAAACAGCCATCAGTAGGCATGTAGGAACTTACCATCACTTTAACCCTAATATGATAAAATTCATGGCCTTGGAGCATTTTCCACTGCATGCGAGAGGGGGCAGTGTAGACAAAACATTGCTGCAACTTGAGGCTCAGTGGATTTACACCTTGAAGGCCACTGAAATCCCTGACTTTATTGAAAATCTGAGTTTTAAGCCTTTTCTATGATGACCTATTTACTCATTCCCCTCCACTTCCCCATATATGGGGTGCATAATCTAGCTCCCCCCCCTTTTTCCCTCCCAATTTGTCCCCTCTATTCCTCTCTTTTTTTTTTATTAGATTCTACTTTTGAGAATGTGTACTCATTTGCCATGCTCGCTCCCTCATTTGTGGGTTACTGATTTGTGGTCACTGGCCCCAAACTATTGGTTGGGGTTTCCTGCTGCATCAGGTCCCGCCCCTGCCTGTTGGGTGGAATCCGCCTTCCCTGGGATCTGGGGCACATTTGCGGTCATATGGAAGCCCAGGACACTAAGAGGTGCCCTCCCCACTTGGTGCCCATCTCACGCTGTTGTCCTGTGCGTGTGGTCCCGCCCCCTAGGGATTTGCCACCCTTGGCATTTATCTCTCCCCTTCACTTTTTTCTAGCCTTATGTGGAGCTCATCTCTCCTCCTTCGCCTGCCCCTCTGCCTAAGTGCGTGGTAGGGAGGGCTGCCCGGTAGGCGTGCCGCTTGTTTGGTTCTCCTTCCTCGTGTCCGTACCCCGGTCACGCCCCCGATCGCTGCCTGGCATTGTGGTTGCTGTTGTATGAGAGACCAGACGGGACTCTCGCTCATGCGCATAGGCGTTATCATGTCCGCATCTGGTCGGTGACGTCACACACAGACCAGATGGAAGGCGCACATAAGGCGGCCTCTTAGGTAGTACCAACTACAGAGACGGAGGGCAACTGCTGCACTCTCCTTGTTGAAGATAACACCATTATACACTGCATACTTACCTCCCTGTTTAGATAATGTAAAGTCTGCTGAACCAAATCCGGTTCTAATACTGGTGTCTTCTCTATTTGGTTTACCATCTCACCACTTTATTAATTCTATTTATGCTTTTCATTCAGTACAGGTTATTTCTTATGCCACTATGCTAACTCGCATTAACAGACATTAGATACCCCTCTTGTTCCCTGTTTCTTATTATTCACAGATAACTATTTTTATTTTCATGTTGATCATTTTGAGACAATTGTCCAGTGCATCCCTTTATGTTTGGATGCATCTTTGATTTTGTTACTGATATATATTTTTTAGGTATTATTCTTGACTTCAATGGTCTTTCAACTATTTATATTTTTTACATCTTTCCATATACAAAAATCCCTTAGTATTTGCTTGATCCTTTTACTTACAATCTTATCAATCAATATATCTGACCATGAGGTGCTAAATCTTTTTTCCTTTTCTTTTTTTTTTCTTTCCTTTACCAATTTCTCATTATTATTTTTTTTCTTTTTTAGAGTTGTCTAGTACATCCCTATCGGATTTAAATTTTTCTTATACCCCAGACGCCCTCCACCCCATGCTCTGAACTTATTGATTTTAAGTGAGTATTCAGTTTCCATCCCAATTTTTCCTTATCTCTGTTTTATTACATAGTTACATAGTTACATAGTAGGTGAGGTTGAAAAAAGACACAAGTCCATCAAGTCCAACCTATGTGTGTGATTATGTGTCAGTATTACATTACATATCCCTGTATGTTGCGGTCATTCAGGTGATTATCTAATAGTTTCTTGAAGCTATCAATGCTCCCCGCTGAGACCACCGCCTGTGGAAGGGAATTCCACATCCTTGCCGCTCTTACAGTAAAGAACTCTTTACGTAGTTTAAGGTTAAACCTCTTTTCTTCTAATTGTAATGAGTGACCACGAGTCTTATTAAACTCTCTTCTGCGAAAAAGTTTTATCCCTATTGTGGGGTCACCAGTACAGTATTTGTAAATTGAAATCATATCCCCTCTCAAGCGTCTCTTCTCCAGAGAGAATAAGTTCAGTGCTCGCAACCTTTCCTCATAACTAAGATCCTCCAGACCCTTTATTAGCTTTGTTGCCCTTCTTTGTACTCGCTCCATTTCCAGTACGTCCCTCCTGAGGACTGGTGCCCAGAACTGGACAGCATACTCCAGGTGCGGCCGGACCAGGGTCTTGTAGAGCGGGAGAATTATCGCTTTATCTCTGGAGTTGATCCCCCTTTTAATGCATGCCAATATTCTGTTTGCTTTATTAGCAGCAGCTTGGCATTGCATGCCATTGTTGAGCCTATCATCTACTAGGACCCCCAGGTCCTTTTCCATCCTAGATTCCCCCAGAATTTCTCCCCCCAGTGTATAGATTGCATTCATATTTTTGCCACCCAAATGCATTATTTTACACTTTTCTACATTGAACCTCATTTGCCATGTAGTCGCCCACCCCATTAATTTGTTCAGGTCTTTTTGCAAGATTTCCACATCCTGCGGAGAAGTTATTGCCCTGCTTAGCTTAGTATCGTCTGCAAATACAGAGATTGAACTGTTTATCCCATCCTCCAGGTCGTTTATGAACAAATTAAATAGGATTGGTCCCAGCACAGAACCCTGGGGAACCCCACTACCCACCCCTGACCATTCTGAGTACTCCCCATTTATCACCACCCTCTGAACACGCCCTTGTAGCCAGTTTTCAATCCATGTACTCACCCTGTGGTCCATGCTAACGCACCTTATTTTGTACAGTAAACGTTATGGGGAACTGTGTCAAATGCTTTTGCAAAATCCAGATACACCACGTCTACGGGCCTTCCTTTATCTAGATGGCAACTCACCTCCTCATAGAAGGTTAATAGATTGGTTTGGCAAGAACGATTCTTCATGAATCCATGATGATTACTGCTAATGATATCATTCTTATTACTAAAATCTTGTATATAGTCCCTTATCATCCCCTCCAAGAGTTTACAAACTATTGATGTTAGGATAACTGGTCTGTAATTCCCAGGGATTTTTTTTGGGCCCTTTTTAAATATTGGTGCTACATTGGCTTTTCTCCAATCAGCTGGTACCATTCCAGTCAATAGACTGTCTGTAAAAATTAGGAACAACGGTCTGGCAATTACCTGACTGAGTTCCCTAAGTACCCTCGGATGCAAGTCATCTGGTCCCGGTGATTTATTAATGTTAAGTTTCTCAAGTCTAATTTTAATTCCGTCCTCTGTTAACCATGTAGGTGCTTCCTGTGTTGTCTCATGAGGATAAACACTGCAGTTTTGGTTACTGAAGCCCCCCGATTCACTCGTGAAGACTGAGGAGAAGAATAAATTCAATACCTTTGCCATCTCCCCATCCTTTGTAACCAGATGTCCTTCCTCATTCTTTATGGGGCCAATATGGTCTGTCCTCCCTTTTTTACTGTTTACATACTTAAAGAATTTCTTGGGATTTTTTTTGCTCTCCTCCGCTATGTGTCTTTCATGTTCTATCTTAGCCGTCCAAATTGCACCCTTACATTTCTTATTGCATTCTTTATAAATTCTGAATGCTGAGGATGATCCCTCAACCTTGTATTTTTTGAAGGCCTTCTCCTTTGCTTTTATATGCATTTTTACATTGGAGTTAAGCCATCCAGGATGTTTGTTCGCTCTTTAAATTTATTACCCAATGGGATACATTGGCTAATGCCCTTATTTAATATGCTCTTAAAGCAAACCCATCTCTCCTCCGTATTCTTTGTTCCTAATATTTTATCCCAATTTATGCCTTTTAGCAAGGTTCGTAGTGTAGGGAAGTTGGCTCTTTTGAAATTCAGTGTCTTTGTGTTCCCTTCATGTTTCCTATTTGTGTGATTTATACTGAAACTAATTGACTTGTGATCGCTGTTACCTAAATTGCCCCGTATTTCCACATCTGTGATCAGGTCTGTATTGTTGGTAATCAGTAGATCTAGTAATGTTTTATTTCTAGTTGGTGCGTCTATCCATCTGACCCATAAAATTGTCCTGCAAGACATTAAGGAACTGGCGAGCCTTAAATGAATGCGCAGTTCCCTCCGCCCAGTCTATGTCTGGATAATTAAAATCCCCCATTATGATAACACTTCCCATCCTTGCTGCTAATCCAATTTGTGATAGGAGATCCGTCTCCACTTCCTCCCTCAGGTTAGGGGGCCTATAGCATACCTTGGCACCTCACTTTATAAATATTATATATATCCTACATAATTTTCTCCCCCCTTCTTCTTGATCACTCTACAGCCTGGTCACTGTGTGTCTTCTGTGGCCATGCAGGGCTCCTCTTCTCTGGGTCGGTTGGTCCCTCTTGGCAGTGGTTACTTTCGGGAAGTTTGGTTAGGTTCTCCTCCCTTAGGTGCAGGCTTTGGCAAGTGATGTATACGTGTATATCTAATGATACATATATGTCTTTAATATTTTGTACTTACTTCATTCCTGTTTGTATTTCTGTACAGTCTTACGCATTTCCTGACTGATATGTATAATCCCTGATGAAGCTAGTAGGCGAAACTAAAAATGTCGGGCTAATATTCAAATATGAAACTTCTGTTTAAGCTGAACATTTGCCATATGACCACCTTCATCATGAAATGTTGAATACTCTTGAACGAATTGGCTCTGTTTTGTTTTAACTGTATTTTCATTAAAATTATATACTTTTGAAAAAAATATACGGTTTCCATTATTATCTGTAAGCACCGCGACAATCCCCCTTCTCCTTTCCCATTTCACATATTTGACTATTTGGGATGTGGTGCTAAATACTTGGGTGTTCTACCTTTAGCCGGACATATTCAATATAAATGTCTACATAGACACAATCAGTTCTTCAGTGACATCGCAAGTAAAAAGTAACACATTTGCAGAAATACAACCAATATGCATGTCTGACCCTGAATTCCCGGTATAGCAAGTTTTACATGGATACATTGCTCCAACTGGGACCAAAGATAGTATGTAGGTGTTATCAGTGGCGACCGCCCCATACGGGACGCAGGGGCGTCGCCCCCCTAATCCAAGCTCCCGGCCCCTACTCTACATGCAGGGCACCGGACGCCTGGATTCCAATGTTTTTTTTTTCTTTTGAGGCACATGATTAGAGCCTGAAGCTCTAATTGGCTTCAAAAAAGGGTGGACTTGGGGCGCAGAGCATTGTGCCCCAAGCCCACCCACTTGTGTGACAATAGCAAATTAATATTTACTATTGTCTTCCTGCTTCTCCTCCTTCAATCAGGAAGTGGGTCTTAAGACCTGATTTGCCGAGAAGAAGCGATTGTATTGGCCGGTACTGAGGGGGGGGGGGGAGATGGCAGCTGTGATTGGAACATCGGAGTGATCTCTCAGCTCTGCATTGCTGCCAAGAGCCCGACCGTGTGATGGTCTGTTTGCCGCTGGAGGGCCAGCTGCCACTGGGTGTCATACCTGACTGGAAGCTGGAAATCAATGTCGTAGGCACCACTACTGCACTGGTTGTTGATGTCTTCTGGGTTCTGTACCAAGCAGCTGTCCTGCTGCTTACTGTACATAGGAGGTCACCTGCTCTGCACAATGGTCATTTGGAGAACACTTAGCCTTTTCTCAATGAATGCGTGTTCTCTGGAGGAGCTGGACATTGTGATGTCATTGCCCCATCTCTCTGCCTTGTGCAATCAGAAAACACTGTACATTCAATAAAAAATGCAAAGTGCTCCCATACAGAGAAAGCAACCTTCTGTGTTCACAATGCAGCAGGGCAGCTGCTCAGCATAGGGAACTAATGGGGGCCACTGAAGTAGTGATAGCTACTACAGTGAGTTATGGCTTTCACAGGGATCCCAAAAGTAAGGCACATCCAAGCTGAACCAACATAAAAATTTAGGAAAGTGCCATAACTGGAATTCAGCTTTTACTCATTTACTCAGTCATTTAGTCATTTACTCAATACAAACGAATTGTATAAATTACCAGTTAAAATCCAGCATACCTGCTGTGATGGGTGCTGGAATGCAAACAGCCATAACATTAATGTATCAAAGAAATTAATATGCATTATCATTAGAGGTATTGTTTTTGAGCTGGAGATTAGAAAGACAGGGCAACCCACTATGGGGCCCCATTACACATAGTTACAGCCCTGTGTACAGTGAGGGGAAAAAGTATTTGATCCCCTGCTGATTTTGTACCTTTGCTCACTGACAAAGAAATGATCAGTCTATAATTTTAGTGGTAGATTTATTTTAACAGTGAGAGACAGAATAACAACAAAAATATCCAGAAAAAAATTTTTCAAAAAAGTTATAAATTGATTTGCATTTGATGAGTAAAATATTATTAGTATTTGACCCCTTCGCAAAACACAACTTAGTACTTGGTGGCAAAACCCTTATTGGCAATCACAGAGGTCAGATGTTTCTTGTAGCTGACCACCAGGTTTGCACAGATCTCAGGAGGGATTTTGTTCCACTCCTCTTTGCAGATCCTCTCCAAGTCATTAAGGTTTTTGAGGTTGACGTTTGGTAACTCGAACCTTTAGCTCCCTCCACATAATTTCTATGGGATTAGGGTCTGGAGGCTGGCTAGGCCACTCCAGGACTTTAATGTGCTTCTTCTTGAGCCACTCCTTTGTTGCCTTGGTGGTGTGTTTTGAGTCATTGTCATGCTGGAATACCCATCCATGACCCATTTTCAATGCCATGACTGAGGGAAGGAGGTTCTCACCCAAGATTTGACAGTACATGGCCCCGTCCACACTGCAAGTTGAGTTGATGCCAAAGAGCTCGGTTTTGGTCTCATCTGACCACAACACTTTCACCCAGTTCTCTTCTGAATCATTCAGATGTTTCATTAGCAAACTTCAGATGGGCCTGTACATATGCTTTCTTGAGCAGGGGGGGGCTTGTGGGTGCTGCAGGATTTCAGTCCTTCACAGCATAGTGTGTTAACAATTGTTTTCTTGGTGATTATGATCTCAGCTGCATTGAGATCATTGACAAGATTCTTCCATGTAGTTCTTGGCTGATTCCTCAGCGTTCCCATGGTCATTGAAACTCCGCGAGGTAAGATCTTGCATGGAACACCAAAGCGAGGGAGATTGACAGTTATTTTGTGTTTCTTACATTTGCAAATAATCCCACCAACTGTTGTCACCCTCTCACCAAGCTGCTTGGCGTTTGTCTTGTAGCCCATTCCAGCCTTGTGTAGATCTACAATCTTTTCCCTGATATCCTTGGACTGCTCCTGGTCTTGGCCATGGTGGAGAGATTGGAATCTGATTTATTGCTTCTGTGGACAGGTGTCTTTTATACAGGTAAAAAGCTGAGATTAGGAGCACTCCCTTTAAGAGAGTAATCCTAATCTCAGTTTGTTACCTGTATAGAAGACACCTGGGAGCCAGAAATCTTGCTGATTGATAGGGGATCAAAAACTTATTTTACGCATTAAAATGCAAATCAATTTATAACTTTTTTGAAATGCGTTTTTTTCTGAATATTTTTGTTGTTGTTCTGTCTCTCACTGTTAGAATAAACCTATCATTAAAATGATAGACTTACTTGATTTAAAAAAAAAATACAATTATAAACTGATCATTTCTTTGTCAGTGGGCAAATGTACAAAATCAGCAGGGGATCAAATACTTTTTCCCTCACTGTAGATGTTAGGCTGGGCCGGACAATCATCGCCTTCTGGAAGTGTTGGCATGTCCAAATTAAAACCTGAGTTAAAAAAAAATACAATTATAAACTGATCATTTCTTTGTCAGTGGGCAAATGTACAAAATCAGCAGGGGATCAAATACTTTTTCCCTCACTGTAGATGTTAGGCTGGGCTGGACAATCATCGCCTTCTGGAAGTGTTGGCATGTCCAAATTAAAACCTGAGTTGTTGGGTTGAAAACTATTAGCAAAGGGCAATTTTATCACATGACCCAATGTGGCAGCTAGGCCCGTGATCTTCGATAAAGGGGTTTAGCAGATTGATTTTTAGGAAGACTCATCTAATGAGCTGCTCTGCCTGAGCACTGGTAGTCCGAAAAATGGAGATCAGTCATCAGAGCTATTGAGGAAAAAATTATGTTCTTGGAAGTTTCAGCTATTTTGGTGGACTTACAGCACTTTTCCTTTTGTTTTTATTTATTTGGTATCATGTCTGCAGTGTGTTTTCAGAACCTTCATTTCACTAGAGATTGTGGGGGAAAAAAAAAAGAATGGCTAACAACCCATTTAAGAATTGTGTGATCCTGTAACCAAGAGCTGCTATCACAGGAAAGCTCTCTGAGGACGTATTGCCTCATCACAGCACATGTACAAAAAACAAACAAACAGGCACCTTAGCGATAAAGGGAACATGAGACCCACAGGATTATTATGTAAATTGGATACAAATAAAACAGCTATAGAAGGCCTTCTTGAAGCAAACCGACAAAGAATGTGAAAATACTAAGGGCCCTTTCACATCTACGCACATGCAGAAATGTCCCTTTAGGGTTTATTTACTAAAGCTAGAGAGGGCAAAATTAGTCACAATTCTGCAGAGAAACCAATCAACTTCCAAGCTTAGTTAAACAAGCTGAGTTTAGAAACTGATTGGTTTCACTCCAGAATTGTGACTAATTTTGCACTCTCTAGCTTTAGTATATAAACCTCTTTGTGAGCACCATACTGTATGTATTTTCACATGTATGTTTTGGGTTTTAAAGCAACTACTGTATGTCAGGTTACAAATATTCCAGACAAAAGGTTCTTGTAGAAGAGCTTTTATACTCTTCTTTCCAGTGGCCTGTATCTCCTACCTACCTCTCAGGTGGCCCGTATCTCCTACCTCCTCTTTATTCCAGTGCTGCAACCTCTGTAAGACTCTTCAACATTCAACAGTTTTGGGAGTGCTGGATGTCTGTGTCCCCTACCTTGTACATGGGTTCCTTTCAGCAGTTGTAAAACCCCCTACATCGTTACAGGACTTTAAAGTGACAGAGGTCAGAGAATTGAACAATGGCACTCAGTGAAGGATACAGGCATTTGACACAAGTAGTGAGTACCAAAGAGTTTTGTGGAGGCTGCAGGCACAGGAACGGTGGGAAGGTAAACAAACAGAGGATAGGTGTCACGGCCTGGAGTCAGGCTCGTAGGCCAGTAGCTATAGCAGTGGAGCAGCAACCACCGACAAGCGGTACAGGAACACAAGCAGGTTACCCTGGCTGATGACATGGGTTCACCTGAGGTGTGGGATCTAAGTACTAACCGGTATTCACCAGAGCTCCTAATGGTGGAAATGGGCTTTGCTGCATGTTAGTACCAGGTTGCAGTCTTCAGGGTCGCCCCACCAGGAGGTGAGCAAGCCGTGGGTCCAGTAGCAGATATGGCAGATAGGGATCAAGCAGAAGTGTAGTCAGTAAACAAGCTAAAGGTCTGTAACAAATAGTTGCAGGTTGGGATTATACAGAAGTGTAGCCGAGGAAAAAGCCAAAGGTTGGTAATGAATGGTGGTGAAGATATGGAAGGCATAAGAAGAAAAAAAAGCGAGATATTGGCTGGAGAGAGCACAATAATCTGGCAAACAGGAAGTGCAGAGACATGGCTATAATCAGGATGTTCATGGGAGGAGCAAAGAGTTCAGGGTTCAAGACACACAAGATTTAACACAGGATCATTCAAAGAAATTTCCAGCATTCTAGGTGACTCGGGAAGCAGCATCATTGCCAGACACAGCAGAGGTCACAGGTTCAAGTCCAGACCCTGACTATAAGTAAGTATAAAACCTCTTCTCTTGAGGGGACCTTTCATCTGAATTTTTTTCAACCTGATCAGATTGCAACAAATATACTACCCTGCCTCCAACACCCCAGTGGTCATTGTGTGGCCCAGGTGCCACATGCAGCTCTTTGGCATTTTCTGTCTGGCCCTTAGGGCCCCTGCAAACAGTAGACAGTGTTTCTCTATTGTTCCTACAGTGTACTGTGATGTCTTAATTCCCTCTAATACCGGTGATTTCTAACAATTGCATGTAATGTCAACAGTCTATATCTCCTAAAGCATGTCCCCAGTCTCCAACAATTACTATAGTATGTTCTCAGTCTTTGACCATCTCCTGCAGCATGTCTTCATTCTCTGATCATCTCTTGTAGCATGTCCATAGTCTCTGACTATCTCCTGTTGCAGTGTAATAGCCACAGGACTGCCAAAGGCACTAACATTCTGGTAATTTAGTTAAATGTTAAAAGAAAACAAGGTGGACTTTTAAATGATGAATGGGAAGTTGGATGGCTGCATTCCCACAGCACATACAAATGAGCATTTATCAAATATCCATAAAAGCATAACACCAATGAGCTTATAGACAGGGGATGAAAAAGGTTGATGTGTTTCACACAATAAACATGCTTTCTCAAAACCACAAAGGCACAACCCACCAAACACCTTAATATGTAAAAGCACATGATACTTCAGGTGTGTTAAATTAGGTAGTCAAAATCAAAGTTCCCAGATCTATTTTCATTTAAAGGTGGACTTTTAAAGAGGAAGTAAAGTCTTCCTTTTTAATTGTACCTACAGGTAAGCCTATAATGAGCCCTTACCTGTAAGTACTGTAAATATCTCCTAAACTTGCACCGTTAGGACATATTTACTATATACGCCGCTGCCGCCATCATTGGCGCATGCGCTCTGAAGCAACGGGCGCCCTTTCCGTTTCTTTAGGGCCCCGTGGCATGACCGGCGGCTCCCATGCGCATGCGCGGGAGTGACGTCATCGCGGCTTCAACCAATCACAGCGTCGGAGCCCACGAACCCGGAAGATATACCGAGCAAGATGCCCGCTGTGTCAGCGGTGTGCGGGCGCCGCTACAAGGCTTCGTTCTAAGGTAAGTATTTCATAATGAACTAGTATACGATGCATACTAGCTCATTATGCCTTTGTCTTACAGGTTTTTTATGTTTTTTTTAATCGGGTTTACAACCTCTTTAACCACTTCAGCCCCGGAGGATTTGACAGCTCAATGACCTGAGGTCTTTTTACAATTTGGAACTGCGCTGCTTTAACTGGTAATTGCGCGGTCATGCAATGTTGTACCCAAACGAAATTTGCGTCCTTTTTTTCCCCACAAATAGAGATTTCTTTTGATGGCATTTGATTGCCTCTGCTATAAAAATTATATTTTCTAATTTTTGTTATAAAAAAAATTTAATAAACTCAATTTTAGTCATACATTTAGGCCAAAATGTATTCAGCCACATGTCTTTGGTAAAAAAAATGTCAATAAGGGTATATTTATTGGTTTGCGCAAAAGTTATAGTGTCTACAAACTAGGGTATATTTTCTGGAATTTACACAGCTTTTAGTTTATGACTACCTATCTCATTTCTTCTTCTTTATTTTTTTGTCACAAATGATTGAAAAATGACAAAAAATAAAAATAAAATTTACACAAAGTTGTCACTAAATGATATATTGCCCACATATGCCATGGTTATGTGTGGAATTACACACCAAAATGCATTCTGCTGCTTCTCCTTAGTATGGGGATACCACATGTGTGAGACTTTTTGGGAGCCTAGCCGCGTGCAAGACCCTGAAAACTAAGCACTGCCTTCAGGCTTTCTAAGGGCATAATTTTTGATTTCACTCCTCACTATCTATCACAGTTTTGAAGGCCATAAAATGCCAAGATAGCACAACCCCCCCCCCCCCAAATGACCCCATTTTGGAAAGTAGACACCCCAAGATATTTGCCGATAGGCATGTTGAGTCCATGGAATATTTTATATTTTGCCACAAGTTGCGGGAAAATGAAAGCAGTCTTTTTCTGCAATCTAAAATTGCCTCCACCTCGAACTCCTCTTCGCCATTAACTAGGATAGGCTTGGGTGGGCCAATACTACGGCCAGCAAAGGAGTTGGGGGTGACCGGCTTCAAGAGGGACACATGGAAGACTGGGTGTATCCGCAGGGCGTTAGGAAGGTCAAGTTCATATGCCACATCGTTAATTTTTCTTTTCACCAGAAAAGGACCCAAGTATTTAGGGCCTAGTTTTCTGGACGGACAGGCCAACTTAAGGTTAGTAGTAGATAACCAGACAGAGTTGCCCAGTTCCAGAGCAAGTTCTCCACATCTCTTCCTGTCAAAAATTCTTTGATTCTGTTTGTTATTATTTGAGAAAAAGTCCAAGGTTTCGGATACTGCAGGGACAGGGCACTCGGGAATAGACCCAGGCAAGAAGGATGGATGGAAACCATAGTTAGCATAGAATGGTGACTGATTGGTAGCTGGTGCAGTGAGTTATTGTAAGAGAACTCCGCGATGGGGAGCAGGGAAGCCCAGTCATCCTGGGAGAATGCAGAAAAACAGCGGAGGTATTGCTCCAAGGTCTGATTCGTCCTCTCGGTTTGTCCATTTGACTGGTGGTGATAGGCCGAAGAAAATGATAATTCAATCTCTAGGGAGCCACAGAGGGCTTTCCAGAATCTGGAGGTAAATTGGACGCCTCTGTCGGAAACTATGTTGGTCGGTACTCCCTGCAATCTGATGATTTCTTTGATAAAGATGGTAGCGGTTTCCATGGCCGAAGGGGTGCCCTTCATGGGGAGAAAGTGGGCCATTTTAGACAGCCTGTCTACCACAACAAAGATGGAAGAGAAACCTTCTGATGGGGGGAGTTCAACAATAAAGTCCATTGAAATCATGGCCCACGGTCTCTCTGGGACTGGTAATGGTCTCAACAGATCCCATGCTCTTGCCCGGCTACTCTTGCTTCTGGCACAAGTATTACAGGACTCAACGTATTCCTTGCAGACTTTAGCAAGGTGAGGCCACCAGAAGGTGCGTTGGACGAGATCAATTGTCTTCCGTGTGCCGAAGTGACCGGCCAATTTGTGATCATGGCACAAGTTTAACACCCGTACTTTTAGCTCTTCAGGGACCACAATTTTGTTTTTGTACCAGAACAGCCCATCTTTGGTACAAGCTTCAGCAGGTGATGACATTCCCATAGAGGACCGTCTGATCTGAGAGATGAGATCCTCCTGTAAGATCAGGAAATTCCCAGAAGGGAGGATGGTGTCTGGAGGCAGGGTCTTCTCTGAATCAAGGAACATTCGGGAGAGGGCGTCGGATTTGACATTCTTGGATCCGGGTCTGTAGGTAATGTGAAAAATAAATCAGGAAAAAAAAGTGCCCATCTGGCTTGCCGGGGTTTAAGTCTCTTAGCCGTGCTTAGATATTCTAAATTTTTATGGTCTGTGTAGACCAAAATGGGGTGAGCTGCACCCTCCAGGAGATAACACCATTCCTCCAGAGCTGCCTTAATGGCTAGAAGTTCCCGATCTCCCACGTCATAATTCCTCTCGGAAGAGGAGAGCTTGCGTGAAAAGAATCCCACAGGGTACAGGAGTGCTTTAGCATCTTGTCTTTGTGAGAGCACGGCTCCAACCGCGACTTCGGAAGCATCCACTTCTAGGACGAAAGGCAAGGCAGGATTGGGATGTTTGAGGATGGTGGCTGAAGTAAACAGAGCTTTGAGTTTTTCAAAGGCCATTTGCACCTTAGGGGTCCAGCAGAACCGGATCCCCTGTTTGATGAGTTCCGTAATGGGAGTTATTATTGAAGAGAATCCTTTAATGAATTTTCTATAAAAATTGGCGAAGCCAATAAAGCGCTGTACTCCTTTTTTGTCTACAGGTGCAGGCCAATCCAAGATAGCAGATACCTTTTGCGGGTCCATTTTCATACCGTCAGGAGAGATGGCCGAGCCTAGGAACTGGATGGATTGAAGCTCGAACTCGCATTTTTCGAGTTTGGCATAAAGCCCATGTTGTCTAAGTCGGGTAAGTACGTTTGGCACGTGTTTGTGATGGTCAGTCAGGGAAGCAGAGAAAACCTGGATATCGTCCAGATAAACGATGATGTATAGGTCCAGAAAGTCACGAATGTCATCGTTGACGAAGTGCTGGAATGTGGCTGGCGCGTTGCACAGGCCAAAGGGCATGACGAGGTACTCGTAGTGCCCGAATCGAGTACGAAAGGCCGTCTTCCATTCGCCCCCCTCTCTTATGCGGATCAAATTGTAGGCTCCGCGGAGGTCCAGCTTGGTGAAGACGGTAGGAGATCCTAATCTCTGAAATAGTTCGGGCACTAGAGGTAGCGGATATCTGTTCTTTATAGTAATTTTATTGAGTTCCCGGTAGTCGATGCAGGGACGTAAGGAATGATCTTTCTTCTCTACAAAAAAGATGCCTGCACCTGCTGGAGATGTGGAGGGACAAATGAATCCTTTCTTTAGGTTTTCGTCAATATAGGCTTTCAAGGTGCCCAGCTCCTGCTCAGTTAAGGGAAAAATCCTCCTGAAGGGAACTTCAGTTCCGGGTAAAAGTTCTATCGGGCAATCGTAGGGTCTATGTACCGGAAGAGTTTCTGCCCCCTTTTTGTTGAACACATCCAGGAAATCCCGGTAGGGTTCGGGAAGGTTTTGATAAGACTTGGTTTCCGAGTCCAGGCAAAGGCATTGAGAGGATGTCATGGGAGTCCCCCGTAAACAGTGTTGTTTGCAATACTCAGATGAAAACTGGATCTTGCCTGTAGACCAGTTGATACTGGGATTGTGAGCCTGTAGCCAAGGCATTCCTAAGATAATTGGAAAGAGAGGAGATGAGATGACATCCAGGTGTAAAAGTTCCTGGTGTTCCGGGCCAATGGTGGCCAGTAAAGGAACAGTTTCCTGGGTAACAGGTCTGGAGCTGAGGGTGGAGCTGTCCGCTAAGAAAACTGCCAGTCCCTGGGCCTTGGGTTGGATAGGAATATGATGATTTTCAGTGAAGGTCCGGTCAATGAATCCGCAACATGCTCCTGAATCAATAATGACCGGTACTGGGATGTATCTTCCAGGTAGCTGTAATATAACAGAGAGTGTTAGATGGTTACCGGATCTGGGTGAAACAGGTGCACACAAAGAGGAGGAGGGCAGGCACTTACGTCTCTTGTTGGGGCATGCCCTTGCAAAGTGTCCAGACTCTCCACAGTACAGGCACAGATTGAGTGTGCATCTGCGCGTTTTCTCTTCTGGGGTCAAAGAGGGATGGAGCAGTCCTAGCTGCATGGGTTCAGGAGCTTCCTGGGTTGGAACAGCTGGGACAGGAGGAGCTTGGTTCGGGGCACTAGGAGCCCTGGGCAACATCCAAGTGAGGCGTGGGTGGCCAGTGGACCTCTCAGAACGTCTTTCTCTAAGGCAGCGGTCAATCTGGATTGACAATTTTATGAGCTCATCCAGTGTCTGAGGTACCCCTACCCGTGCCAATTAGTCTTTAAGAGGGTCAGACAACCCCAGCCGGTATTGGTGACGCAAGGCCGCGTCGTTCCACTCCGTATCAGAGCTCCAACGCCTAAACTCCACAGCGTAATCTTCGGCCGATCTGCGGCCTTGTTGTAGGGAGTGCAAGGCGGCTTCTGCCGTGGCTGTTAGCTGGGGGTTCTCGTATAACTGAGACATTGCAATGAAGAGGTCATTCAAGGAATCCAGAGATCTGGCTTTTTGCTCCAGCAGGTGATGGGCCCAGGTCTGAGGCTCGCCGGTCAAAAGAGATATGACGAACCCCACCTTGGTGGCTTTCAGGGAAAACGTACGGGGTTGTAAGGCAAAATAAAGTTCGCATGCGTTGCAGAACGCCCGGAACTTGCAACGTTCTCGGAGAACTTTTCAGGTGTAGGCACCCTGGGCTCTGGTGGGAGCATTACTACAGAGGGCGCTGAGGCAGGATTAGCAGGTGCTGCTCCCTGAGGAGATGCTGAGAGAGCCTGGACCTGTCCTTCCAGTCTGGTATAGCCCTTCTGTAAGCTTTTAACTGCTTGGGTGAGGCCCGCTAGGTGCCTGAAAAGTTCATCCATGGGGGAGGCCCCCTGCCCGGACTCAGTCATGGCTGCCTGATACTGTCAGGTCCCTCACTTACCAGACAGGTGAGTCCGCTTGGGCAGAGGGTAGGCTCCCTTACGTATCCGATTCGGGGCCCCTGATAGAGCAGACAGGAAGCCCGCGAATACGGAGTGGTATGAGGGCCTGGTGTTTGGATCCTGGAGAAAGGTGGTCTTTCCAGCAGCAGGTAGAACTCAGGAATACTGGAACTGATGCTGAGCAGGAGCTTATCAGGCTGGTCACACACAGGCAGAGCTCGGCAACGGGCTGGCAGCAACGGTACAAAGGGAGCAGGCAGAAGCAAGGTCAAACAAGCCGGGGTCGGGTTCAGGCAGCAGTCAAGGAAGTCCAAAGGGCAAGCCGGGTCACAACGGGTCAAACTTCAGAGATACGGAACACAGAGAGGATCACGGAACTAGACACAGAGCTGTTGATCAGGCAGCACCGAACAGGGATAGAGGCAGACTTAAATAGGCTGATTGGCGCCAAAATGCCGCGCTCGTGCACGCACCAATTCGCCAAAGCGCCCCGCGCCCCCGCACGCGCCCGAGCGCGCCCCCGACACCGGCGTGCACGCCAACACTACCGGGCACGCCCGCAGTAATGCCCATAGGTGAACACGCGCTAGCGCGAACGCGCATTAGCGCATACGCACGCACGCCCGGACGCCACCCTGCACGCCACGGCCGGCCAGACCAGACACGCCAGTGCCCCCAGGAACACGCGCCCCCGCACGCACAGGAACACGAGCACCAACGCGCCCCGGCGCGCACCGGCGCCCAACCAGGTAACCTCTCTGACAATTAGGGTCTCTCAAAATGTGATGGCCATCACATCTTTTGAGACCCCAAGACCCTGTGTACATGTGCCTATGACTGTGTGGTGCTGTACCCTACGCTAATACTAAACTAGTGTGTGATAGCGTTTGAAACAGTCACCAATGCAAAGACCAGGTTGGTCAGGACAGGAGGGACAATAAAAGTGAGTGTCACGCCTAAATCCGCGCTTTCTACAGACACAACATCTTCTTTGGGGGTTTCTTTGGGTAGGGGTACCAGAGAGGACATGCGAAAAATGCCTCTCATGCAGCCGGCTTACTGCATTTGGATTGGGAAGTTGGGCCAGAGCACCGTCTGGAAACAGAAAGGCTCTGATGATCTCTTCCTGGAATTTAAGGAAGGATCCAGTTCCTCCTGAAGCTTTGTACAGCACAAAAGCATTCAGCAAAGCCAATTGAAATAAACAGACACTTTTTTGTACTAGCGTCTGGCCTTGCGGGCAATTAAGTATGGCGCCAACAACTGGTCGTGGAGGTCCACCCCTCCCATATAAAGGTTATAAAGGTTTTTGGACACAGAGGGGTTTCTCCACAACACCAGTCACTGTAGGAATTTTGACCTGCGCGTCTGCGTGAAGGGAGGACAGAATGAAAACAACTTCACAGCGAGCAAATTATTACATCTCAAGCAGGCTCTCTCCCCCAGCATAAGACGGGAATCTACAAGCCGCTGGGGTAAGCCCCGGCAATTAGATCGCACGGTGCCACATGCGCCAATTTTATGATCAAACAAGTGACTAAAAAGTTGTCCACATACAAGTGGTACCACTTTCCGAATAAGGGTGACACCAAGTCCTACACAATCTTACCAGCGCTCCCTATGTAGTCAGGGCATATCTCTGTCTCTACGTAACTATCTCTTCCCTCGTAAACCATAAAACTATATGTATACCCTATGGCCCTGACACAGAGCTTATACATCTTGACCCCGTATCTGGCACACTTGCTAGGAAGAATCATTTTGAATGACAAGCGGCCAGAAAACCTAATCAGGGACTCATCAACGCAGACAACTTGATGGGGAGTAAACAAGGCTGCAAAACATTGTTTGAAGTGGTTTACGAGGGGCTGAATTTTGTAGAGCCGATCAAATTCAGGGTCCCCCCTGAGGACGGCAGAGTTCATTATCGTTGAAATGCATGACCTGCAGTATCTGCTCGTATCGTGTCCTGGTCATGGAGGCAGAGAGCACGGGCGTATGGTGAGTTGGGTCAGTGGACCAATATGACCGCAACTCACTCATTTTAGTTACGCCCATGAGGAGGGATAGGCCCGGGAAGGTCTTAAATTGGGAGACCGTAATTGGTCTCCAATCTCTGGCAATGGTCAGCTGGGGATTAGCGGCGATGAATTAACCAGCATATAAATTGCTTTGGTCCACAATAGATCTATAGAGATCTTCGGTAAAAAACAGCGAATAAAAATCAAGTGACTTAAATCAACTGTTTCCACCTGAATTCCGGCTTGACCAGGGAATGGGGGAAGTACGGGTGCTGCAGAAGTGGTGGGTTCCCAATTAGGATTGGCGAATGCAGCAGGAAGGGCACTATGGGCTCGACGGGCCTGTCTTTGTCTTCTTCTTGGTGGCAGCGGGACACTACTCGTGCTTGCCACCTCGCCAGCTTGAACTGCACTTATAGGACTTGCCATGTCACCAAGTGTTACTACAGTGCTGGATGTACGACCAGGATGTACTAGGCCACTGGTGCTTGCCAGTTCACCAGAAGGAACAGTGGCGCTAGTACTGGCTCTCTGCTCCATAAGAGGGACCTGCAGTTCTTGTACCTCAACAACAGCAGAAAAAGATCGGGGTCTGGTACGCCTGACCTTGGCAGGGACCACAACTCTGTCGTCAGAGCTATCTGTCATTGTGCCGCTGCTGTCTACAGGTTCGTATTCTGAGCCTGAATCTGACAGATGAGTGACTTCCTCTTCACTATCTGTCATGCTCAGAAACGTGTAGGCCTCTTCACTGCTGTACCTTCGATTTGACATTTTGATCTCTAAATTTACTAGTACAGTAATGAGACTCACAGGTAAAAAAGCACCCGACTGTCAGCGACCGAGTCAAGCACTACTAAAAAAACTGTTAGCGTTCGCAGAGATCAGGCCCGACTCTGTGAATGCTGTAGTTATGTGTTTTGGGTTTTGTAAGTGACAGTGATCGATTGATACTGCACTTGGGTGGCCTGGGCGGAGGGGCTAAACGCAGGTGCTAGCAGGTATCTGGGTTGATCCCCCCAACACTGCGTTTTTGGAAACCCTTAACTGCTAGGGATGCTAGTATAGATCTGATCAGATCAGATATTGATCTGTTCAGACACTATACTACTAAGGGAGGCGTATGGTGCGTGCGTGGTTGTTAGCGTTACTAGCACTGATCTAACGCTGCCTGAGGAGATCAGGGGGTTAAACCTTTATTGGGTAAAATACGGCGGGTGCCCTGACGCTATAAAAAAAAATCTAGCTAAACTGTGTTACCCGTGACACTTATACGGTGATCACAGGTGACAGGGGGTAATCAAGGGGTTAAACCTTTATTGGGGGGGTTGGGGGGGTCCCTGGACCTATCTGGGCCTAATACTAATTACCCTAATGCCGCGTACACACGGTCAGACTTTTCAGCTACAAAAGTCCAACAACCCGTCCGACAGACTTTCGGCAGACTTTCGACGGACTTTTGGTGGACTTTAAACAGACTTTGAAACAACCGGACTTGCCTACACACGATCACACCAAAGTCCGACGGATTCGTACGTGATGACGTACACCGGACTACAATAAGGAAGTTGATAGCCAGTAGCCAATAGCTGCCCTAGCGTAGGTTTTTGTCCGTCGGACTAGCATACAGACGAGCAGATTTCTGGGTCTGACGGAGTTACGACGTAAAGATTTGAAGCATGTTCCAAATCTAAAGTCCGTCACATTTGCGTCTGGAAAAGTCATCTGAAGGTCCGGTGAAGCCCACACACGATAGGATTGTCCGCCGGATTTGGTCCTTCGGCGTCCGTCGGACAAGTCCGGTCGAAAAGTCTGACCGTGTGTACGCGGCATAACATTGATTAGTGTCACTAATGACACCAGTACAGCGATCAAAAAAAAATCTGAACGCTGCACTGGGTGACACAGTGACAGGTGGTAAAGGGGTTAACTGGGGGGTGATCGGGGGGTGAATTGTGTGCCTACGTGACCTGGTGTCAGTGTAGTGTTGTGCAACTCACTTTTAGATGTTATCTCTCCTCGGTCTGGAACGGAAAAGACCAACACGAGGAGAGATGACATTACTTCTCCTTTCAGTGTTTACAGTTACACGACAGGGGAAAGATCTCATTGGTAAGGACCAATCACCAGGTCCAGGCCAGATATCATTGGCCTGGGCCTGGTTATTGATCGGTTCCTGATCGAATCCGATCGTTGCGGACGGCGGGGGGGCCCCTGCCGGCTGCGTACCCCTCCATTTCTTAACATGTTTCACGGGAACACATAAGTATAATGAGTCTAGTGATATTTTTGTACTTTGGATTGACTAATTTTCTGTCTCTGTAATACCCCTCACCTCCTGAAGAAGCGGGGTGTTACAACAAAACGTGTTGAGGAATTGCCTACCTATGGAAGACACCTACCTACTAATTCTCTCTGAGATTTTAATTTAGTGTAGTGGCATCACTTATTCTTTGGGAGGCATTCATGAGAGGTTTTTATGTACAAATTGTATATGTTCATCTTTTAAATTATGTGATTTTATAGAAGTTGTAACAATAAAAAAGGTATATTTGTTTAGAATTGTTCATTTTTGGCATTGCTGTTCATTGTTTTCTTCCAACCTTTGACGACCTCCTGTTGCATGTCTGCAGTCTCTGACAGCTTTCTGTAGCATACATTTACTATATATTTTGTGCTGCCCTTTGGTGATGTCAAAGGCTGCACTTGAGACCCTGTATATCAAGAAAGTTGACGACCAATGCTCTATTACCTAAATTCTCTTAAAAGCTCAATTGTTATGTTTTAACATTAGGTTAGATATATATAAAAAACAATCCTGGAATATGGAATAGCAAAAATGTAAAAATGCACATAAAACAATTAAAGAGAGTCTGTCACTAGACCATTAATTTAAGAAAAAAAAAAACCATAAGAAGACATGTGCATTTAACATAATTTATGCATGTTATTTACCTGTAAAAGCCTCCCTTGCGTACCCACAAAAAACCCAAGGACTACAGCTGGGCACCACCATCTTGGATGTGATGTCAGCATCCACAGCAGACTTAGATCTGTCACTCAAATGATACTCTATAGCAGGAGTCTCCAAATTATGGCCCTTCAGTTCTTCAGGAACTACAATTCCCATCATGCCTAGTCATATCTGTGAATGTCAGAGTTTTACAATGCCTCATGGGACGTGTAGTTCCGCAACAGCTGGGGGGGCCTAGTTTGGCGACCCCTGCTCTATAGTATTCACCTATGCTCCTCCCCCAACATATACATAAATGGTATGTACAACGGTCAGGGGTGGGGAAGCTGGGCCAGCACAGAGAATAATTAGGCGCTCCTGGTAGAGGAGTTGCCTACAGTCAGGTTCATAAATATTCGGACATCGACACAATTCTAATCTTTTTGGCTCTATACACCACCACAATAGATTTGAAATTAAAACGAACAAGATGTGCTTTAACTGCAGACTTTCAGCTTTAATTAGAGGGTATTTACATCCAAATCAGATGAACGGTGTAGGAATTACAACAGTTTGTATATGTGCCTCCCACTTTTTATGGGACCAAAAGTAATGGGACAATTGGCTGCTCAGCTGTTCCATGGCCAGGTGTGTTATTCCCTCATTATCACATTTACAAGGAGCAGATAGAAGTTCCAGAGTTCATTTCAAGTGTGCTATTTGCATTTGGAATCTGTTGCTGTTGACTCTCAATATGAGATCCAAAGAGCTGTCACTATCAGTGAAGCAAGCCATCATTAGGCTGAGAAAACAAACCCATCAGAGAGATAGCAAAAACATTAGGTGTGGCCAAATCAACTGTTTGGAACATCCTTAAAAAGAAAGAATGCACCGGTGAGCTCAGCAACACCAAAAGACCCGGAAGACCACGGAAAACAACTGTGGTGGATGACCGAAGAATTCTTTCCCTGGTGAAGAAAACACTGTTCACAACAGTTGGTCAGATCAAGAACACTCTCCAGGAGGTAGGTGTATGTGTGTCAAAGTCAACAATTAAGAGAAGACTTCACCAGAGTGAATACAGAGGGTTCACCACAAGATGTAAACCATTGGTGAGCCTCAAAAACAGGAAGGCCAGATTAGAGTTTGCCAAACAACATCTAAAAAAGCCTACAGTTCTAGAACAGCATCCTATGGACAGATGAGACCAAGATCAACTTGTACCAGAGTGGTGTGAAGAGAAGAGTATGGAGAAGGAAAGGAACTGCTCATGATCCAAAGCATACCACCTTATCGGTGAAGCATGGTGCTGGTAGTGTCATGGCGTGGGCATGTATGGCTGCCAATGGAACTGGTTCTCTTGTATTTATTGATGATGTGACTGCTGACAAAAGCAGCAGGATGAATTCTGAAGTGTTTCGGGCAATATTATCTGCTCATATTCAGCAAAATTGTTCAGAACTCATTGGACGGCACTTCACAGTGCAGATGGACAATGACCCGAAGCATACTGTGAAAGCAACCAAAGAGTTTTTTAATGGAAAGAAGTGGAATGTTATGAACGATTGAGCATGCATTTCACTTGCTGAACACAAAACTAAAGGGAAAATGTCCCAAGAACAAGGAGGAACTGAAGACAGTTGCAGTAGAGGCCTGGCAGAGCATCACCAGAGATGAAAGCCAGCGTCTGGTGATGTCTATGCGTTCCAGACTTCAGGCTGTAATTGACTGCAAAGGATTTGCAACCAAGTATTAACAAGTGAAAGTTTGATGGATGATTGTTAATCTGTCCCATTACTTTTGGTCCCTTAAAAAGTGGGAGGCACATATACAAACTGTTGTTATTCCTACACCGTTCACCTGATTTGGATGTAAATACCCTCAAATTAAAGCTGAAAGTCTGTAGTTAAAGCACATCTTGTTTGTTTCATTTCAAATCTATTGTGGTGGTGTATAGAGCCAAAAAGATTAGAATTGTGTCGATGTCCCAATATTTATGGAGCTGACTGTATAAGGAGGGACGGAACTATGCTGGAGAACTGTCAAACATACATTGCAAATGAATAAAAAATAATTAATGAAAAGGAAAATAAAATAATTGATTTTTCTGTGCTTTTATGTGCAATTTTTTTTTTAATTAATAACAGGGTCTCTTCAAAGATATACACTGCAAAAATAACTTTATTTCCACTTTACTGTCAAGTATACATAACCAACAAAGTGGTCACATTCTACATCATAATTGAAAGACGTGCTGTGTTGCGTGTGAAAAGTGAAAGTGAGTAAATGGCATACTCAGGGATGGAAACTGGTGCAGGAATTTTATCATTGTTTTTTTATAGCTTGTTTTAGGATTGGAGAGTAGTCAGAATAGAGAAGTCTATTATTTTGAGAAGAATACCAGTCAAAATGTAAACATCTTCACTTTCACTATGAACATTCATTTGTACATATAGCTGCAGCTTCTGAAAAACAAAAAAAAAATGTGAAGAAAAAATTAGATTACTTTGACTAATGATAAATGTGTGTTTACAGCGGAGTTCCAGGCTTCCTCAGAAAAAAATAAAAGTCAGCAGCTACAAATACTGTAGCTGCTGACTTTTATTATTAGGGCACTTACCTGTCCAGGAATCCAGCGGTGTCCTCACCTGAGCTGATTTTTCAATCGGCTCTCGGGTGCTGCTGCCGCCATCTCGGCTAAGGGAAACCGCCAGTGAAAGGAGTTGTAAAGGCAGAAGGTTTTTTATCTTAATGCATATGCATTAAGATGAAAAACCTTCTGTGTGTAAAAGCCTTCCTCAGCCCCCCTAATACTTACCTGAGGTCCCTCTCTGTCCAGCGATGTCCACCAGTCCCTCGGCCATCTGGAACTCTCCCTCCTGATTGGCTGAGACACAGTAGCGGGGCCATTGGCTCCCGCGACTGTCAATCTAAGTTGGTTAGCAGGGTAGAGAGGGGGCGGGGCAGAACAGCAGCTCCATGTCTGAATGGACACACGGACCTTCAGCTCGTCACGGGTGCACCCATAGCAAGCTGCTTGCTGTAGGGGCACTCCACAGGAGAGTGGGGCTAGGAGCAGCAAAGAGGCACCCTAGAAGAGGAAGATTCAGGCTGCTGGATGGAGGAGGTACATATAATATGTTTGTTATTTTTAAAAAAAAACAGAAATGAGACTTTACAATCACTTGAAGCCATGTGGCTCCACAGCCGGTTCCAGACATGCGCGGAGCGTGCTGCAGTTTGTGAACGGCTGAACTTCTGGCTGAGTTTACCTGTCAAATCCAGGTACTCGACAATGGAGGGATAGAGAACAGATAGGTGGAGCTTCCCCTTTTGGGTGGAGTTCCGCTTTAAGCAGCCTGACCTGCAGTTTCCAGAGTTGTATTTACATACTATTCTAAGAATAAATTGCTCCACAGTGCCTGCAGGTAAAGCCATTTTACTACTTTTTAGACATATACAGATACTTGAATTTGTCCTGAGCCTGACCACAGGTTCAAACCACAAGTGATTGTAAAGCTACGTTTTTTAATTAAAATAACAAACAGGTTTATACTTATGTCATGTACCTAATGGAGACTGGAAAGTTGTGGGGGTTTCTCTTGCATCTCCTGCCCAATACTTCTGAAGGTGGAGACAGAAAGTGCGAAGGCATGGTGTGGCACAAGTGCCACACTGTAGCTGGCTGATGGTATCACACCACAGGTGAGTAGAATTGGAATCCACAGTCCTCAGGACACAGGAACAGCTTGGCACCAGAGCAAAGGAAATCAGAGAGCAGGTCGGAGTCAGTAACAGCCAGGCAACATGGGACTGATTCAGTAGACAGGGAATGTCCAGGAAGCAGGTCAAGGTTGGTAACAGCTGGGCAAAGCAGTACAGAATCAGTGGGCAGAGACCAATCCAGTAATCAAGCTGAGGTTGAAGGTAGCCAGATGAGCAGAGTTGAGGCAGGAAGCAAGGCAAAGTTCAGAGGAAGCAGGTTCATACACAGATGGGCGGATGCAGTAGATCAAATCTCGGGACACATGGAAACAAGCTGAAGACCATTCAGCAACTTCACTCAGCGACATGTCAGTTTAAATAAGCTGCTGGGCACCAAGTGTGCACTTCAGTTGCTATGTGCACACACCGAACTGTTACAGAAAGTCTGGTATTGCCCTTTCTTTCACCTAGAAGTATGAGCAGTGCAATGCAGATGAGCATAAGTATAAGTCTGCACTGTTTTTCTGATCCTGGGAATCCAGTTTACCTTGCAACTTACCTGCTCTGAGTGGCCCGAAACCTCCTCTTCTGGGGTACCCCACCAACACTCTTTGCTCCTCGACTTCTTGGTGTGCCACCATAGCAAGTTGCTTCTTATGGGGACACACCTATGGGCTCACTCCTGAGCTGGGCTCTGTGGGTCCATTGACACACCGCGTGGCTCTGCCCCACTCCCCCATCACATTTTACATACGTTATAAATGTGCATTTTTATGCACTGCTATTATCATCAATAGGCTATCTAACCCCTTGGCGACGTGCACATGCATATATCCTGACACAGTTACCTCTGCTTGCAATCGGGAGTTTTCAGATCACGTGACTGCCGTGACAGCCAAACACGGTGGTCACGTGCTCTTAAGCCTCGCCCCACCTCGCGGCATCATAAACCTTTTAAAGGAGGTTAAAGTGCTTCAACGCACCAAAACAAAGACACATCTTTTTTAGCTAAAGAACACCACACAGAAATGAACTAGCACCTGTTCACTTTCTTTTTTTCAAATATAATTTTTATTAACACCCACAACAGGCGAAATCAGGTCAATACAGCAAAAAGAAGATATAACATATAAACTACAGCTGGAATATAACCTCATTCATCTAATATATATCGGAACTGATCAGTAGAGTCGCCTATGAAGCCAATCCCTGACCAGCTCCACTACATGTTGTCTTCTAGAGGGGGTACATAAAAGAAATTCAAATAGCAGACCTGACATCACTCGTTCCTTTTTTCCTATTTCCAAAATAGAACTAAAAAAAAGTGTGGAACAGAAAAGGAAGAGAGGGGAGAAAAGAGGGGTAGGGGGAGGGGGAGGGAAAAAGTGAAGGGAATAAGCAGCGGGAGGGGGTGTAGAAGGGAAGAGAGGGGGACTGGGTTTCGTTGGTTCTGGATAGCCAAGGCATATAGGGGATGTTATTCATATATGGCTCTACTGTCCAAGGAGGGCCAACCCCTCTGCAGACAAGATGAACTGCTTCCAGGCACTCCAAGTCCTGGAATATTTATCTTATTTTTGTTGCTCAACTCCTAACATGTCCTCCATTCCACTAATGTCTAGCACTTTACGCAGCCAGTCAGCCACTGTTGGCGGTGATTGTTTCTTCCAAAAGAGTGGAATGCAGGACTTTGCAGCATTAAGGAGGTGCCTTAAAATTGATTTTTGATACCATTTTACAGGGATATCGGAAACATGAAATAAGAAAAATGCCGGATCACCAGGAATCTTATATTCTGTAAATTTTTGGGTCACTTCCCGGACTGTCGTCCAGAAGTTAGTCAATTTAGGGCATGACCAAAATACGTGAAGTAACGTACCTTTGTCTCCCTGACTCCTCCAGCAATGGTCAGAAGTGTCCGGATAATATTGATGCAAGAGGCGGGGGGTAAGGTACCATCTCATCATTAATTTATAATTGAATTCTTGAGTTTTCGTACAAACTGAAGACTTCAAAGCGAGTCTAAGTATATTCTGAATTTGAGCCGGTGTAAATTTTCATTGTAGGACCTGTTCCCATTTATCCAAGAATGGCAGATGTGGTGGAACTGCTGGGCAGTTCAGCATGGAGTATGTTTTGGATAGAACCTGTGTTATATTGCCTTCATCTGAACAGTATTCTTCAAGCATCACCAGAGGACGATCAAAGTTACGAGGGGTAGATATGGTATCCAAAAAATGTCGTAACTGGAGTGCTGGCCAGAAGGTCAATCTAAAGGGGCCCTCTTCCATCATTAATTCCTCGATGGAGGGCCAACTGCCATTCATTAGAAAGTGGGATGCCTTTCTAACGCTGCTTTTCTGCTTTTCTGCCCAGTGTATTGCTTCACACTGACCTGAACATCTCTTCTTTCCTGCTGCTGGCACCACTCTGAAGACAGCTAGCCGGGATAATAGGTGGAGTGCAGTTGGTATCACTCCACATGGGACAGGAGCTGGCACTACAGAGGAGGCATCGGCCTATGGGGCTCTTGCTCTCTAATACAGCTCCAACTTTACAAGTAGTCTCTCTGCATTGTATTCTGTTTGATGCTCTGGGATGTTGGTTCAGCAAGCCTAGACTGCAATCTACTAATCACCTGTCCGAGATCTCTGGTAGATCGTGATCTACAGGTTGCTGACCCCTGCTGTGTACTTTGTATAAAGAGGAAGATTCTGCCTTGCAGAGCTGCCAAAATGGGCCACCTTCAATGTTAGGGTCCCATGGAGTTGGTGTGCACTGTTTTTTTTTGGATTAGCTTCATTGCTATCACAAGGGATGAACAACGACAGCATGGGTCATGACTGGTCCTGTTTATGAATATATCTGGGGTCTATTAGACCCCAAATCTTTCCCCTAGCCTCCCATTCCGCCGATCAGACAGAGATTTGTCTGATCGGCTGCTTTCCTGGCTGCTGGCAGGCAGGTAAACAAAGAGAACAGACAAACTACTTATTGCTCCTGGTTTCAGGGGTCACAGAAAAAGAGGGATTACGTCAGTTCCTCTCTCTCTGTTCAGGGCAGTCATCGCTGCTGGCTGCATTGTTCTCGGGCACTGCGATTGTACGGTAGAGCCCAGGAGAGGTAGCTGCGGGAGGGGGGTGGGACCCCTTTCCGCCACCCGCAAAAGTGATCAAGTGGCTGATTAGCCACTCGAATCACTTCTGCCTGTTAAGGTCTGTAGGTGCAGGCATCATTCCGGTATAACCACTGAAACTGGAGGATGTCCATGGATGTCCTCCCAGCAGGAAGTGGTTAATGAGTTTACAGGGTAAAGTTTTCACAAAATATTATCAACAATAATGTAAAGAAGCAGAGTAATATAACTATTGTGTAAGTACATGTCAAGGACTGATAACATTGAATATTTTAGGCCTAGGACATTTTGGAAACTCTTCTTTTTTTTTAAACCAGATTTCATTTTCATTGTTTTATACCAGAAAAACATGTACACAAAAAAATAAAATAAAAAATAACATTGAAATCAAAACACAAATATTCATGACATCACAAAAGCATATACAAAGCCCCAGCAATTTTTTTTAACCCACCCCTTTTGCCACTCATTCCATTGTCAAATCAGTACACAGTCCTTTTATCCTATAAATACAAACAATTTTCTTCCCCTATGTCTATATTCCGGCAAACATACCTCCTAATTCAGTCCCGTATCCATATGGTCAAGCCACGGCTTCCAGATAGTATCAAACCTCTTAGATGAATTCCTCATAAAAACATGCCTCTCATAGGAAAGGCATCTATCCAGATCAAATATCCAATCAGATATAGTCGGAGGGTGAAGGGAGGTCTCCGAGCCACAAAAAGCGCTCGTGTAACAGTAAACCACCTTGGTGGCTTAAGGACTGAGCTATCAAGATAGCCCAGTAGAAATATTAAAGGATCCACTGAAAGATTCAACTCTAAAATCCCATTAGGTGTACCCACAACCTCTGCCCAGTGCCTCTGGAGTTTCGAGCATCGCCATAGTAAATGTATCAATGACCCCGATTTGCCACATCTGGAGCAAGCCGAGTCAGTTGTTAAGCCAATATTAAACATAAATTCTGGGGTCCTTTACACCCTATGCAATATATAAAATTGTGTTAATCTAAATGAGGGTGAAAGAGATACAAGAGCAAGAGCCAGAAGAATCCTATCCCAGACATGATCAGAGATAGGACCAATATCGCGCTCCCATTTCTCTCTAGATGAACAATGAAACTTATTAGAAGTACGTTGTAATAGAGACTTATACGTAACAGATAATAGGCCTTTAGTAGCGGTTGCCTGAACCACCCTTTCCAAGACTGGGACCGGGGAAAACAACACAGAAGAAGAAGAAAATTTGGCATAAAAGCCATGTCGCACAACCATCTAGGGTTCAAAGAGAATTCTCTCACCAACTGATCAAAGGATTTAAGTACGCCCCTCATATAAAGTTGAGAGAGGGTAAAAACCCCCACTCGTTCCCATCGCTGAAAGCCCTGGAGGGTCAGTATCTCAGGGAGCCTTTCATTGCCCTGTATAGGGGTATTTTTAGTTAGGGAGGAAATCCCTATTATCCTCTTAACAGATTCTCACACCTTATATAGAAGTACCAGGGTGCGTATATTAGAGAAAGAAGAGCACCCGATGCCCCCTCCAGGGCTAGTAGTGGCTGGCGTACCTGGAAACCAAAAGAGACTAAGAGAAATGAGGGAGCAGCTGAGGCGTCCGATTCCCACTGTACTACATGCTGCAATTGAGCAGTAAGAAAATAACTCTTTGGGTTTGGGGCCTCTAACCCCCCAGCCTCTTTGGATATTGTAGGAGATCTAGTTTGATGCGGGTGGTCTTATTTCCCCAAATCAAATGTCTAAAAATCCTATTAATCTTAATATAGTTCTTCAAAAGGATCCAAACTGGGGAATTATGAAAAAAGTATTATGCCCCGTACACACGGTCGGATTTTCCGACGGAAAATGTGTGATAGGACCTTGTTGTCGGAAGTTCCGACCGTGTGTAGGCTCAATCACACATTTTCGATTGGATTTTCTGACACACAAAGTTTGAGAGCAGGCTATAACATTTTCTGACAACAAAATCCGTTGTCGGAATTTCCGATCGTGTGTACACAAATCCGACGCACAAAGTGCCACGCATGCTCAGAATAAATAAAGAGATGAAAGCTATTGCCCCGTTTATAGTCCCAACGTACGTGTTTTACGTCACCGCGTTCAGGACAATCGGATTTTCCAACAACTTTGTGTGACCGTGTGTATGCAAGACAAGTTTGAACCAACATCCGTCAGAAAAAATCCTAGGATTTTGTTGTCGGAATGTCCGATCAATGTCCGACCGTGTGTACGGGGCATAAGAGTTGCAGCATCCAGACCATCTTAGTTAAATTTATGCGGCCTATTACTGAAAGGGGAAGTTTACACAAAACCCTACTTTGAATTTGAAATCTTGTCAGTAATGGAGCAATGTTATCCGCTATATATGACAGAGGGAATGTGGTCATGATGACTCCCAGATATTTGAAAGAGGAAGCAATTACAAGTTGTGGGCATATTGATGGCACATCCTTCGGGAGTGGATCCAGCGGCAGAAGGACGGTTAATAGCAAGCCCTGAGAACTTTGCAAACTCATCCATATAGCTCATAATTGCTGGCACGGAGGACCGAAGATTAGCTAGAAATAGAATAACATAATTAGCATATAATGCTAACTTTTCTTCCATAGTTCCTCTTACTAAACCCGTTGTGTCCGAAGCCACCCGGAGAAGGGATGACAATGGTTCAATAGCAATGGCAAAAAAGAGGGGTGACAAAGGACACCCCTGCCTTGTGCCACGAAATAACATAAAGGAGGAAGACTGTGCGCCATTAACCCTAATCGAAGCCTTAGGGCTAGAGTATAATAGTTGAACCCATTGACAGAATGTGCCCCCAGACCAAATTTCTCCAGAACACCCCAAAGAAAGGGCCATTCTACACTGTCAAATGCCTTAATGACATCCAATGCCAGGAAGGCCCGATCCGTATGGTTAATCGCTGGGATCTGCATATTAAGATAAGCTTGCCTAATATTAACAGATGTTGACATGTTAGGGATAAAGCCAGCTTTATCAGGGTGAATAATATGTGTTATCATCTTTTTCAATCTATTGGTTAAGACCTTAGCTAGTATATTCACATCTGTTGATAATAAGGAGATGGGCCGGTATGATTCTGATTATAATGGATCTTTATCTTTTTTCAGAATAACCATAATCACGGCTTTGGACATTGAGACTGGGAGATGCCCCTCCACCAAAGCTGAATTAAATGTTTTAAGTAGGGTAGGTAACAGCACTTCACCATATTTTTTATAAAGTTCAATTGGAATACCGCCTGCTCCTGGTGCTTTGTTACTCGCAAAGCTAGCCAGTGCAGCTTCCACATTGAAGACCTCCTGATCCTCCTGTGATACTCTTGGGAAAGTAATCCTATCAAGGTAAGCAGTCAACTCAGCAGAGGTGTAGTTAAGCCATGATGTATATAGATCTGGATAAAAGGAATAGAAGATAGACAAGATATCTCCTGTGGTGGTATACACCCGCCCTCCGTGATCCCTAACGCCGTTACAGATGCAATGCCTGATTGCGCGCAAACGACCTGAGACAATATTTTACCTGCTGCCTCCCCTTCAGCTTAGTTCAGCCATTTCTGGAAGAATTGTTTGTTTAGGCCCTATCTACCAGCAGCAAGCTTAGCTTAGTCTGCAAAGTTTCCCCAGGCTATTTTATATGTTGTACTAAGATCTAAAATAAATCCTCAGCCGCTAGCGCCTCCCTCTTAATCTGTTCAAGCTCTCTACGCAAGGTTGTTTTAAAGCTACTCACCTGTTTAATCAAAAGTCCTCTCAAGTAATCCTTGAGAGCATCCCATACTATCCTAGTAGGTGCTGATCCTTCATTCTGAGCGATAAACACCCCCAGGTGGTCCAGCAGGACTCCCTCCTGAGGAAATAAATCCAACCAGAATGGATTTAGACGCCAAGGGATTTTAGACCTGAACGCCCGAAGGCCATAGTAAATATCACAGGTGAATGGTCAGAAATACCGTATATACTCGAGTATAAGTTGAATTTTTCAGCACATTTTTTTGTGCTGAAAGTGCCCCCCTCGACTTATACTCGAGTCAAGCACTTTTCTGCAGCAAAAAATTTCATTTTCCGAACCGACTTTGGGGCCCCATATCTCAGGGCCACTTAGAGTTAGGAACCCCAAATTTGGTGGGAAAACCCAGTGGAACTGGTACCACAACATATCCAAAGCTGAAGTTCCTAACACCAAGTGGCCCTGAGATATGGGGCCCCAAAACTGGTTCGGAAAATGTCATTCTCTGCTGTAGAAAAGTGCTTGACATTTTCTGAACTGATTTTTGGGGCCCTGTATCTCGGGGCCACTTGGTGCTAGAAACCCCAGCTTTGGAAATTTTATGGTGCTAGTTCCACTGGGTTTGCACACCAAATTTGGGGTTCCTAGCACTAAGTGGCCCCGAGATACGGGGCCCCAAATTTGGTCAACTGTGTCCATCTGCAGCAATGTCATTTCGGGACCCTTTGGGTTCAGAGACCCCAAATTTTGGCTGCAGCTAGGGGGCATCTAGGAACCCTTAACTACCAAGTTTGAAGTTCAGGGGACCTATGGCTGCAAATGGGCACAGTGAGGCATACAAATGGGAACAGTGATGCTGCAAATTGGCATTGTTTGACCCTCTTTTCCACTTACAGTAGCTGTGCATTTCTCACCCTCGTCTTATACTCGGGTCAATACGTTTTTCCCATTTTTTTTATGGTAAATTAGGGCCTCGACTTATACTCGGAACGACTTATACTCGAGTATATACGGTACCTCTTGGCTCTATTACCACATCCTTAAAAGCCATGACGAGCACAACACCAGATCGATTATTGATAGCGAACCAAATGTTTTAGAGTGACAAGTATATGAATTTTCAGTAGGATGTAACCTCCGCCACTTATTATGTAACCCTAATTCCCTACAGAGCCTCCCTATAGAAGAGAGGCCATCTATAGGTTAGGAGCGAGGAGATGGAAATCTATCCTGTTCTGGGCTGATTATATTATCAAGGTCACCAGTCAATATTGGAAGTGGGGGAGAGGCCTTTACAAATGACATAAGCTGAAGAAGAATCTCAGGGTTATTTGGAGGGGGAATATAAATGGCAGCAATGATCAATTCAAAGTCACATATCTGACACGGAAGGAAAATAAACCTGCCATTCACGTCCACTAGCGTCCTAGTGCATGATATATCATTATATATTAATATAGAGACCCCCCGGGAGTGAGAAAAAAAAAAGAATGGTATGCCTCCCTAACCCTCCTTTGCTGAAACCATCTGATGGTATTACCGGTGGCATGAATCCCCTGCAGACAGACAACTGATAAACGGAATAGGGTTATATAATCAAAACCAGCATTTCTTTTTAGAGAGCAATTCATGCCACAAATGTTCCAAGAAAGATAACGTATATACTGCCTAGCCATATTCAATTAAAAAGCAAACCAAAAAAAAAAAGACTATTCACCAGACCCTTTATTATATTGCTCAGTGAACATAATAAACAGTCCAGGCAACTGATAAAGGAGTGAAACAACCCAAAATAGAAGGAGAAGGGGAAAAAAACAACACACAAAAAAAAGGAAACAAAAAACACCATTGGGGGTTCCTATACTAGCAGTGAGTAAAGTAAGCAATAAGTGAAAAGTGATAGGGGGCCCGGCCAGCCCATTTCCAGGAGATGAGAAGGGAGAAGAAAAAAAAAAGCGTTTCCTTCCCCTCAATTTAGTCCTGTCACCAAGTTGAAAACTGTTGGTCAAGTCATTCCTGGGCAGTGTGAGGGGAATCCAAAAATTTTACTTGATCATCATGAACCACACGAAGATGAGCTGGATACATCATAGAGTATCGAAGGTTCAGTTTCTGCATCTTTTTTTTTAACTTCCTGAAAGAAGACCCGTTGTTTTTGGAGAGCAGGGGAAAAATCCAGGAAGCACATAATTTTAGAGCAATTTGTAACTAATTTCCTTCTTGGGTCTAGCCCTACGCAACATATTTTCTTTATCTCTAAATATCAAAAACCAGATAAGAAAGGATCTAGAGGCACTTCCCACTGGAAGTGGGCGGGTAGAAACCCAGTGGGCACGCTCTACAGCAAAAAGCCTTTTTTCCTGGCAGCAGTGTTTTGGCAGAAAAAATGCCTAACGCTTGTAAAAGTGTGTTAAGGTGCATTTAGGTGCTTTTACAGGCGCCAAGTGACTGGGCGTTAATTCATTTAATTGGCCAGAATAATGAATTAAAAATGGCTAGGATTGACACGTGTTAGGACGCACCAAGTGCTCTTTCTGGCAAAATGCTCCTGGATGCACTGGAAGTGGTTTTTTTTCCTGCCTCTAAAAGCTCCTGGAAAGTGCATGGATGGACACATAGGCTAACATGAAGGGGAATTTAGAGGCAGGAAACATAAACCTCTGACGCCCCTAGGAGCAGCTGCAAAAAAACATCTAGTGTGCATGTGACCTAGGAAATGTGTGTTCAGCTCAGGCTCGATGGTATGTAGTCAATGCTTCCACAGCTGCTGCTAGAGTTCGGACAAGGGATGGAACCTGTTCTGGTTCCTGTAGAGCTTCAAAGAACAATGGGGTAGCCCCTAGAAGTTGCACATTTAGATGTCCTGGAGTGATGGATAGAGTGGTAACCTCAGCCTGGACTCCAACCAGGCCACCCAATGTGTTTTACTCCACCCCCCCAGAGCTTAGTAATGGGGATCTAGTGTGCATTTGGGCAGGCTGAAATAGTTTGTTAGTGCTGTCCCGGCCAGGAAGGTAGAAGTTAATGCCTTTCACAGCTCTTTGGTTGTTTTGGTGGGTTCTTCTCTGGGTCCAGCCCACTGGTCCTGTGTGACATAAAAAGGGACCGTGGTCTGGTATAAGGAGAGTTCGGGGCTTCTCCCTAACGAGAGCCCCAGAGAGGTTTCCCCTTGTAGAAAAGAGAGATTGTGCACCCATAAGGGAGGAAGATGATGCATGACACCCACGAGGAGCAAAAGGAGGCTATCTATCAGCATCGGAATGTAAAGCTATCTGAACCTTGGGTTCGCTCTGAAGACACCAGCACTAGTCTGTGCCCCGGATGGACTTGTATCTACATGGAGATGCCTATGAAAGGCTGTAATTGCTTAGACTACACCGTAGCAGGTATGCCGGGGCAGCACACAAGCCTGTAGTTAGTGTTAGGGGACTAGGTAAGAATAATGTCTAGATCTTTTGGA
Source organism: Lithobates clamitans (assembly GCA_037952925.1). Classification (NCBI taxonomy): domain Eukaryota; kingdom Metazoa; phylum Chordata; class Amphibia; order Anura; family Ranidae; genus Lithobates; species Lithobates clamitans. The sequence continues at coordinate 19,316,464 of JBBGZY010000053.1, read as the reverse complement.
CTGTGAGATGTCTATTTTGTACTTTCTTAAGTAAAACGTTGTCGTTTGCCTGGTCTGAAGTTACTGAAAGGGATGTAGTGTAAGTAACCGGCACACACATAGTCCACCGTGTGGGTTTTATACACATTGGGGTATGAAGACATCAGTGTGGAGTGGAATAGTGTGAAGACACGAGTGGTTACCTAGAGTAACGGAAGTTTAAAAAGCAGCCTGTCGATAGTGTGTACCTGCAGTGACGTATCAAGGGTATTAGAAATGTCATGGGCGCCATATGAAAGGGGCGCTCGTGAGTTGCTCTTCTTCCCAGGGCTGGATTATAGATTCTACCCACAATTACCGGCTGACTGAATTATAGGCCCAAGACAGTGAGCTGGCCCGCGGCACCTGCTACATACATTGCCTTGCAGAGCACACTGCACTGCTTAACCTAGTGCGCTGAGGCTAAGCACGCTCCTCCCCTTGATGTCCCGGGCGGCATGACGTCATCCAGAGACCGGCCCGAGAGGCTGGTGGGAAAGGAGTGTGGGTGGCGCAGGCGCCACTTCAAGCAAGGAGGAGGAAGCGCCGTACAAGTACAAGAACAAGTAAGCTCTCCCTCTGCATGGGGTTAGGGAAGTTGGGCAGATAAGTGCAGCTCAGTGTACTGGCTCTGGCTGAAGTGGGTTAAGTTTTTGGGAGAAAGGGCGGGCGGGGGGGCTGTCAGTGCCTCCTAGGCCTATCACTACCTTTGCTCATTAGTGCAGCTCATCAGTGCCAGTGCCACCTATCAGTACCAGTGTCACCTATCAGTGCAATCTACAGTATCTCACAAAAGTGAGTACACCCCTCACATTTTTGTAAATATTTTATTATATCTTTTCATGTGACAACACTGAAGAAATGACACTTTGCTATCATGTAAAGTAGTGAGTGTACAGCTTGTATAACAGTGTACATTTGCTGTCCCCTCAAAATAACTCAACACACAGCCATTAATGTGTAAACAGCTGGCAACAAAAGTGAGTACACCCCTAAGTGAAAATGTCCAAATTGGGCCCAATTATCCATTTTCCCTCCCCGATGTCATGTGACTAATTTGTGTTACAAGGTCCCAGGTGTGAATGGGGAGCAGGTGTGTTAAATTTGGTGTTATCGCTCTCTCTCTCATATTGGTCATATTGGAAGTTCAACATGGCACCTCATGGCAAAGAACTCTCTGAGGATCTGAAAAAAGAATTGTTGCTCTACATAAAGATGACCTAGGCTATAAGAAGATTGCCAAGACTCTGAAACTGAGCTGCAGCGGTTTAACAGGACAGGTTCCACTCAGAACAGGCCACACCACGGTTGACCAAAGAAGTTGAGTGCACGTGCTCAGCGTCATATCCAGAGGTTGTCTTTGGGAAATAGATGTATGAGTGCTGCCAGCCTTGCTGCAGAGGTTGAAGGGGTGGGGAGTCAGCCTGTCAGTGCTTAGACCATATGCTGCACACTGCATCAAATTGATCTGTATGGCTGTCATCCCAGAAGGAAGCCTCTTCTACAGATGATGCAAAATAAAGCCCACAAATAGTTTACTGAAGACAAGCAGACTAAAGACATGGATTACTGGAACCATGTCCTGTGGTCTGATGAGACCAAGATAAAGTATTTGGTTCAGATGGTGTCAAGCGTGTGTGGCAGCAACCAGGTGAGGAGTACAAAGACAAGTGTGTCTTGCTTACAGTCAAGCTTGGTGGTGGGAGTGTCATGGTCTGAGGCTGCATGAGTGCTGCCCGCACTAGGGAGCTACAGTTCATTGAGGGAACCATGAATGCCAACATGTACTGTGACGTACTGACGCAGAGCATGATCCCGGAGACTGGGCCTCAGGTCATTATTCCAACATGATAATGACCCCAAACACACTCCAAGACGACCACTGCTCTGCTAAAGAAGCTGAGGGTAAAGGTGATGGACTGGCCAAGCATGTCTCCAGACCTAAACCCTATTGAGCATCTGTGGGGCATCCTCAAACGAAAGGTGGAGGAGCACAAGGTCTCTAACATCCACCAGCTCCGTGATGTTGTCATGGAGGAATTGAAGAGGAATTCAGTGTCAACCTGGTGAACTCCATACCCAAGAGGGTTAAGGTAGTGCTGGAAAATAATGGTGGCCACACAAAATATTGACACTTTGGACCCAATTTGGACATTTTTACTTAGGGGTGTACTCACTTTTGTTGCCAGCGGTTTAGACATTAATGGGTGTGTGTTAGCCATTATTTGAGGAGACAGCAAATTTACACCGTTTTACAAGCTGTACACTCACTACTTTACATTGTAGCAAAGTATAGTTTCTTCAGTGTCGTCACATGAAAAGATATAATAAAATATTTACAAAAATGTGAGGGATGTACTCACTTTTGTGAGATACTGTATCAGTGCAGCTCATCAGTGCTGCCTATCAGTGCCCATTAGTGCAGCTCATCAGTGCCAAATCATAATTTGTTAATTGAAAGATTAAAGATCTTGACCTGTAGTTTTGTTAGCTGTTTTTTTTGGTTAAGGTTATCTGAAAGATGGGTTTCAAATGTTTTGACAGCGGCGCAGTTTCAGTGCTTGCCATAGGCGTCATTTTCACTAGATACGCCTCTGTGCACCTGTTATAACTAGAATGTATTCTAGCAGCGAGAGAGATGTTATCGGCCCTCCTTCCATCCGGTGTCTGTCTCCCATAGCAATGGGAGCAAATTGCACCACAGAGGTTCCCATCCTGTACAGAGGTACAGAAGTTCAAGAGTTAAGTTAAGTGCACGTGTAGAGCCCTAGCAGAGAGCACGGTGGGGCCCACTACTGTGGAGTAATAGTGGAAAATGCTAGACAAGTGGATGTGGACAGAGCTCAGCATGTCCCTGCTAAATGCGCATTACAGAGAAGATGTACATTGTCACAGGGGACTGAGAAACAACTGGGGAACAGTTGCGGTGTCAGTGTACATAGTGTTCGTTCATCTCTAAGAGTAGAGGCCCGCCTTAAGGTTGAGTATTCCCCCTCCACGGCAGCATCAGCCTTGTACCAGGACATTGATGAAGACCACACAAAACAAGGGTACCCGATGTGTGCAGTAAAGTATCCCTGTAACAAAATGTCTAATGTTGCCCAGAAGAAAAATTGGTGTATATTACGCTGACATGCAAACGTATATCAAATAGCAGCCATATATATATATATATATATATATATATATATATATATATACAAACTAATGTATACTGTGCAATGACCACAAAAAAACAGTGAAAAGTGATGTGAAATTCACACCCAAACTAAAGTCCATGTGCCATCATATAAAGATTTTTAAACCATAAATATAACAGTCCTTGGATAAACGGTGAAAATAGATTATGTAACCAGAAGTGGAATTCCACGTGACATCGGTGTTGAGGTGAAGACACAGACAATAGAACCACCACCGGTTAGTGAGGAGGCTTACGGGAGTAAGAGGACTCAAATAGGCATATGCTCAGTGAATCAACAAGGCATATGGTGTAAACACCAAAGTATGGAACCTCCATGTCTGGGCTCCAGATCAAGGTGGAAGACAGTCCAATTGGTCAAGAGATGTCACAGAGAAGCAGTCCTCAGAAGCAGACAACTTGTTAGACCAAATCCTCTCAAATGTTCAAAATAGCATGACCAAAAAAGAAAATACTCCACATAGCGTGATTCCGTATAAACATAGAAATGTATTTTAAAAAAATTGGAAACACTCACATTTAGAAAGTGGATCAAGCGCTTGAAAGATAGTTTGTGGGTAACCCAATGATCAGCAGGGCTCGTCCCAACGCGTATCATCTAAAGAGACATCATCTGGGATATGAGCCTGCTGTTGTCACTGTGTATATATATTTTATGAGGCCCAATAATGAGATTACCAACCTGTGATCATAATTGGTGCTTCCTTCATGTGAACACTGCACTTCCTGGTTTGGACAAAATGACATGCGTTCCAAGCCTCACTCTGAATAGTTTTAAAATCCATTGACATTTGAGGAGGTGGGCCTTTGCAAGTCAAGCCTCACTGTGATCCGCATGTAAAGTAACTGGGTCAGCTGACACACAGAGCATCCTATGAAGATGTTGACATAGACCATGCCCCATATAACATAGTTGCCAACATTGTAAAAAAAAAATGTGGGACACTTTTGTGGCTGTAGGCGGAGCCGTACAATAATTAGGGGGTGGGGGCATTCGTTAGTAGGCGTGGCCTAGGGAAAAAATTATAGTGCGCCGCGTCGAAAATGGGCGTGGTTTACGCGACATAGTGAGCGTGGCTTAAATGGGCGTGGCTCAAGAGGGTGTGGTTAGAGTCTGAGATGAATGAGGGATGGAGAGGGAAAGAGGGGGAGAGGGATTAGAGGGGGAGAGGGATTAGAGGGATTAGAGGGGGAGAGGGATTAGAGGGGGAGAGGGGGAGAGGGATTAGAGGGGGAGAGGGGGAGAGGGATTAGAGGGGGAGAGGGATTAGAGGGATTAGAGGGGGAGAGGGGGAGAGGAAAATGACGGGACAGCAGCCCCAGATCCTACACAATAAAAATATGTGTATTCTAGAAAGTTTAACAATCAGCAGATAAAGATACTCCAAACACCTGGTGTTAGCACTTCAATCATCCCGGCACCATGGTTGTTATGGTGTCAGGATGATTGAAGTGCATTATTTCTGTAATTACATTGTAATATAAAATGAAATCATTCAACTCACCATAATGCAGAATCAGTGGGATCCCTGAGCGTGTCACTAGCCACTTCGCCTGCCCCCAGCCGTCCGTCCTTGCGTCAGATGCCCCAGCAGAGTCCGTCCTTGCATCAGGTGCCCCCAGCGGAGCCCCCCTCACACCAGGAGTCCCCGGCGGAGCCCCCCTCACACCAGGCGTCCCCAGCGGAGCCTCCCCTCACACCAGGAGTCCCCAGCGGAGCCCCCCGCACATCAGGTGTCCCCGGCGGAGCTCCCCCTCACATCAAGTGTCCCCGGCGGAGCTCCCCCTCACATCAGGTGTCCCCGGCGGTGTTCCCCCTCACATTAGGTGTCCCCGGCGGATCTCCCCCCCACATCAGGTGTCCCCGGCGGAGCCCCCCCTCACATCAGGTGTCCCCGGCAGAGCCCCCCCACACATCAGGTGTCCCCGGCAGAGCCCCCCTCACATCAGGTGTCCCCGGCGGAGCTCCCCCTCATATCAGGTGTCCCCAGCGGAGCCCCCCCTCACATCAGGTGTCCCCAGCGGAGCCCCCCCTCACATCAGGTGTCCCCAGCGGAGCTCCCCCTCACATCAGGTGTCCCCAGCGGAGCTTCCTCTCACATCAGGTGTCCCCAGCGGAGCTCCCCCTCACATCAGGTGTCCCCAGCGGAGCCCCCCCTCACATCAGGTGTCCCCGGCGGAGCTCCCCCTCACATCAGGTGTCCAGGGTAGAGCCCCCCCTCACATCAGGTGTCCCCGGTAGAGCCCCCCTCACATCAGGTGTCCCCGGTAGAGCCCCCCTCACATCAGGTGTCCCCAGTGGAGCCCCCCTTTCATTAGGTGTGTGTCCCCAAAGGAGCACTCCCTCACATCAGGAGTCCCGCAGCGGTGCGCCCCCCCACCTCAGAGGTGTCCTGGTAGTCACGTGTCCGCAGCATGGCTAGCATCAGACAGGAAGACGGCTGGGGGGGGCTAGACGGAGCTCCTGCGTCACTGCCCACCCTCCGCCCCGCTCCGCCTCACCCCGCCTACCCCCCCGCCCCGCTGCCAGTCTGATATGGAAAGGGGCGGGGGGTAGGCGGGGTGAGGGGGAGCGGGGCGGCAACGCAGGAGCTCCATCTAGCCCCCCCAGCCGTCTTCCTGAGCTTCATCAAAATGGCGGCCGGCGAAGACTCTAGCGGCGGCGGAACCGGATTTCTCGGGACATTTCCTGGGACACCAGAAATTCGGGAATTGGGCCCAAGTCCCGGGAATGTCTTGGGAAATCCGGGACAGTTGGCAAGTATGCATATAACTATGGACAACACATGGTTCAAGCCTCACTATGGGAGGATAAAGTCAGCAGACACATCCATCATGTCATCAACAGAAAATGCAATGATCATCGGCATTGGGCTCGCCACCTACAGGTGTAATGTGGTACAGACCTCAATCTGAATAAACAGAGAGGTCAGTATATCAACCGCAATCTAAACATGAAGTGTGAACGGCAGTGACACCATCATGTAATTTGAAGAAAAGGGGAAGCAACTAATCATATATTAAACGTAAGAATAAAATTAAACAATTTGATCACAGGACTGATCTATATCAAAAATAATATAAATAATAGCTAAAATTAGATGTAAATACATTACATGAAATTTTTTTTAAAAGTTAGTATAAAAAATTATTTGTTAAATGAATATTCAGGAAAAATTTATATAAACTACACCTTAGGCTTTATTAATGAATGCATTGATGTCCCTTTCAATATTGAGGCCCAAGGAGGAGTGGCATTGGAGCTCGTAAATCCAGTAAGTTTTGAGGCGTGACACTCCCCTGGTCTTGGCCCCACCCCTCCAAAGAGGAATGTATTTGTCAATAATTATGAATGTTATGTTATGAAACTGTTGATAATATCTTGGGACATTATGTTTAGTGTCACCTTTCTTAATGAGAGTTATGTGTTCATTAACTATCACTGGAAAAAGCCTGAATAGTTCTGCCCACATACTGCTTACTGCATTGGCAGGTGAGCAGATATACCACATTTTTTGTGGCACATGTACAGAAATGTTTAATGTCATATAGAAGATTGGTGATAACTGATTTGAATTGTAAGGTCTTACACCATCCTCGTGTCTTATAAATACACACATTGCACGTCTTACATGGAAAATAGCCAACCAGATTATGAAAAAAGGATGTTCTAACTGGGGGGTTTATGATGTTAGTTGCAATTTTGCTCTGTAAAGATGGCACCCCCTATATATCACCTTAGGTTGATCCAGCAGTAGGGCACCCATCCTAGTGCTTACGAATGATTGAGTTAATCTGCACATGTTGAGTAGAAAATCAGGTGATCAATGATCACTTAAAGGTTTCATTAAACTCAGAACGGGATTTGTCCCTCAGCAGAGAGTTTCTCTCCGTCTCTAATGCTCTCCCTAGCTTACCCTCAACTTCACTTTGGTTATATCCCTTATCCAGGAATGCTTTAGGACATTAGCCTGAATTTTGAAGATTTCAGTATCAGAACAGTTTCGACGCAACCTCAGAAAATGGCTGCACAGAACTGAGCAGAACCACGATGGTGGCAACTGTCCAGAGGGACGAATCTGTTGAGGTCAGTTGGTTTGAAATGGGTTTTAAATGTGAATTGACCACCAACGATCTCAATCTTCAAATCCAAGAAGGATATCTTCTCATGACTAGACTCATGAGTCAGAGAAATCCCCCTATTATTATCATTGAGGGAGGTGAAAAATGAATCGAGAGAAGCAGAACTGCCATTCCATATGAGGGGGATGTCCTTGTATCTTGCCCACACGACCAATTCGGGCCGCTGTTGAGCATAGACAACATCCTCCTCCCATTTGGCCATAAAAAGATTGGCAAGGCTGGGGGCAAATTTGGCCCCCATTGCCACGCCTCTCTGCTGCAGAAAAAAACGGTTATCGAACCAAATGTAATTGTGTTGAGTGGCGAACTCCAACAACTCAATAATATATGAACTTTGAAGTTGAGTAAGGGAAGGGTCTTTGTACAGAAAGTACTGAACTGCCTCAATTCCCAACTTGTGTAGTATGCAAGTATACAGGGAGGCCACATCGGCCGTGGCCATGATGTAGCCCCCCTGTACATCAACACGTTCCAACAACCTTATGGTTTCACCCGTGTCCTTCAAATAGGAAGGTGTGCATTTGACCAGTGACTGGAGAAAAAAAATCTATATAACGCCCAAAATGTGATGTAATCGAATCAATGTCACTTACGATAGGGCGTCCAGGGGGGTGTATAGAGTCCTTATGGATTTTTGGTAGATAGTACATGTTTGGGATCTTAGGGGCTATGGGAATTAGAAATGGTTTTTCTTTTTGTTTAAAATGTGCAGAGCGAACCCTTTATCCAGCAGGGCCACAAGACTTTTCTTGTAACAACCAATGTAGCCCAGAAGAACCTACATGGGGTAGGCCTTCCATGTGACCCAGTACTTGGCGCCCACTGAGTTAACAGGGAAACATGGAGGACATGACAAACAACCTAGCTACCCCTGTAGGCCTAACCTTGCCATCCTGCATGCATGAGGCCTCAATATTATTAAGAGTCTTTAAGTATATAAGAGGTTAAACTACAATTGAAAAGGGGATCCATAACTTTCTGCAGAGGATTAAGGCAGTTAGCAAGGCATTAGCCAGAATGTGTTGCTAAATCCAGTCGAGCTATCACCTTTTGAAAGTAAGCAAACTAAACTGTGCACAGGCATTAATGTGTGTTTAAAATATCTGCATTAAAATGCATAGGTGTTAACGGGCCCACAGTGAATAAACTCCATTATGTGCTGTTTGGAGGGGCTCTGGCTCATGTCATGCGCGGGATCACAAGGAATTTAGTTCCACCTTTGGACTGTACAGACCAATGGCAGCAATCCATATAAAGTTCTCAGCATGTTGCCTCAAATGCCGGTTTTCAATTCCAGAATTTGCAATAATAATTTGACATGGATTGAGACAAATCTACACCAAAAGGAGAAACCAAGGTAAAAAGGCTTCATTATTCATGTGTGCCTAGTTCAGTGTTATTTGGTCGCTGGACAAAAAGAGAATATAGAAACTGTATTTCAAATTATTGTCAACCAGTCTGTAGCAGTTTCTTTGTAATTAATAATTAAGTGGCTAGAGTTTATCATAGACAAGTTTGTACAACAAATTACCATGCCACTTGTATTCCTCCCATAAAAAGGATAACTATGCTAATATGTCTTTTAGTGTTATTGTCTATTTGGTATAGTAGGCTATAAATAAACCAGAGTTAGTGTTGGGCTGTTTTAACATAAAGAATAAGACTGAGAGCTACAGTTTTTTTTCCTTGCAAGTGACAAAGTTCAATGCACACTGGCTAGTGCGGAAGTATTGCCTGGTGATATGGACAAAACATAATGACACATTTTATCTCTTCCTGCCCTCCACTGATTAACCCAGGACAAAGCACTTACTTTGTGCTCTCCATCCACTACAGCTTGTTTATGCATCTTTTTAAAGAGATTTATAATTTTAGCTGAAAAATGCATTAAAGCAGCAATAACTGGTTAAAAAGGACCTGTCAAATGGCAGTTAAGCTTTAAACACACAAACATTGGTTTATCTTTGCTTGTAAATGCTTGTCTAAGCAGCATCAGCTTTAGGGATTGATGAGCTTTAAACTCCTTTCTGGAAGCCCTTAAAGCTGAACTCTGGGTATGATCTTTATTGCCGGTTTAAGTATTGTGACAACACCGCCCCTTCTCTCCATCGCATCCAATCTGAGAACCCCTAATGTATCGCTACCCCCGTATAGGCTGCTGAGTTTAGTGGTCCGTCTGTCACCCTGCCCAGCCAGGCACACAATTTCAAGCATCCAGAGACATGAAAGAGTTCTTGCCCTTGTTTTTTTTGTATTTTATTGAGGGGAATTTAACTTGGTAAGGGATAGGAAATTATGAGATGCCCAGATAATTGACAGTCAATGTTGGGACCAACTATATACATCCACAGTATATACAGCCTCCTCTCTCTCTCTCCAGCACTTCACTTGCTTGCAGGCTATCTTTCCTCAACACCTCCAGCACATCACTTGCTTGCTCTTCCTGGACCAGCTAGCACTGATTTGGTAGGCCTGACACTGGCTCAGCCAGGTCTAAAGCAGATGCCCTTTGCAGGCAGGGACCACGGGCCCCTATAGTGTAGCAAAAATATAGATAGTCCCAGTGCTAGCTGTCCCTGTGGCTACTGCTCCCAGCACCACTTGTTTAGGCACTGCTAACCCTCCTGGCTGCAGCTGGCCCTTTCCTCTACCCGTGCTCCAGACTGGCTCTGCACCCATCCCAGACTGCTCCACCTCTGTCCTTTCAGGCGTGCCTCTCAGTCCTCTCGACTGTGTGAACACTTACCAGCCCTCTTGGCTGCCTCTGCGGAAATCCTGGAGACTTGCCCGGCAGTGTTCTCCTGGTGTCCTCTCTTGCTCCTCCTGTGCCTCCTGATCAGGACACCTCTGTGGGTTGTAAGAGGGTCCTGTCCGCACCCAAGCTCAGGCCCAAGGTCACCCCACCCCCAGACTGGGGAGCTCCCTCAAAGGCCCTGACATCCTAACACTCCATCTCCATCTTCCACCCGGTCAACTTCTCCCCCAGCTGGGCTGATCCTGGGTATTTAAGGAGGCCTGCCCCCTGCCAATCTAGATTGGGGATTGGTCAGGGCTCCTCAGAACACCACAGGCAGCTCCACCTCCCCTTTCCACCTCTCTTTCCAGAAAAAAACAGAACATTCTGGAAAGAAATGGGAGATCCTGGTGATGCTACCCGTTAGTCACCCAACACTACACTGAGCCACTCCCAGTCCAGATCAAAACACACCCAGCCTTGGCTGCCAGCCAAACCTGCAAATTTTACCCACTCTCACAAAACTTGTACTAATACTCTAGCACTCTAGAAGGGTGCTACACTCACTCCCCCCCCCCCCCCCCCAACATCCAGCTAGTCTCTTAGCTGGGAAATTTACAAAAATAAGCTCCTGGGCCCAGGAGCAATGGCATCTTATAAAATATACAATTTGGATGGGGAAAAGGGAACAAACTGGGACAGGGCTATTCACAAATAAATCCGTACAAAAATAGAAGATATTCTGTAAGTATTTATACCATGTACATCACAGTATACACCTAACTACAGATTCCTGTAGCTAACATCAACGCATCAAACTTTATACATTAAGGTCAGAGCACTTTCCCCTTGAGAATAATATGCTGACCACAGGATTCTTGACTCCAGGCAGAGATGGATGAACAGCCATCTCATCCAAAAGGGAAACCTGTGAAGACCAAACACAGCAAAATCCTGCGCTAGTAACTATCTACACACTTTACAACACTTTCTGTCAGGAGGGGGTTAGCATCCTGCCAACAGAAAGAAATGTATACGACAAAGCACATCATTTTAGTTTCTGTCCATTATTTCCTGTATCAGGTTCTGTCAACAGGGATTTCTGTCCTGCTGACAGAAAAGCAAAATGAAAGGTGAACAGTTCCCTTTGGAGTTCGTGGGAGGGGCCCCTCACCAGACTGACAGGTTCCCTAAAAGAGGTACAATAGGAATCAGACTTCACCCAGCGTTCATCGATGGGAAAAGTCCATCCATCAGACACAACACAGGGTGGCAGGCCAGTCTGATCCTGCAAAAGTCAGGGAGAAACACATTCTGCAACTCTCCGGCAGTTGGTGGCTATTTCCATGGTGGCTGTACATCTCAACAGTCCTCGCGCATAGAAGTGTGGGTCGGGCAGTCTCCTCCTGCCTTCGTCCCACTGGACTTCAACTGGGGTATTAGCCAGCTCCCGCCACATTGCTAGCTTTTATAATAAAACATAATTACAATGAGACCTCAGAGAACAGCGTGGCCCTGCCCACGGTGCCCAGACCCGGAAGCATGGCCACTGGCGTGAGCTGCATGCCTCGTTCTGAGGGCCGCTGGGTGCAGCAATGCCGATCACGTGACTCTACGTGTGATGTCCGAGCCTCGCTTTGGTGACCTGCCTGTCTATAGCGAACATGTGCGCCAAGCCTCAGTATGGACTCAAAAGCCTCATTCTGAGTGAAAAGTTATAGTGACCAATAGTAAATGGCAATATGCGTTCCAAGCCTCGATCAAATACAAGGCAAAAAGGTGTAATATTAGTAAGAATCACTGGCAAATCAAAAGGTTAGCAATTACATCTAAAAGAGAGGAGGACGTCTCACATGGAGTTACCATACATTGGTAGACATTATATGTACACAAAAAATACAGAAAATCATAAATACATACGAAAGGGATAAACAATACAGCTAAGCTTGATTAATAAAAGCATTTATATCCCAATCAATGTTCATACCGAATGGGGAGTAGGACTTGAGCACATGTATCCAGAACGTTTCAAGTCTGGAGACCCCTCGTAGACATTAATCACCCCTCCAATGGGGGATGAATTTGTCAATGATTTGGAACTGAGTTCCAGTCGGGTTTTTGTTATGGTATTTTAGACACGCTGTGATTGAGATGACCCTTCTTGATGCTGGCCAAATACTCATTGACCTTCACGAGAAAGTCCTGATGGCGTGTCCCATGTACTGCTTTTTACATGGGCAGGTCAACAAATAACGATAAAGTAATTAGTGGATGTGGATGTACATGTATCTGTTTTACGTCTCCCACGGGTGTTATGCATACATTACACCTACGACAGCGATGATACCCTTTACAATGTTGGAAAAGGGAAATAGTTTTCGGGGGATCGATGATATTCGGGGCAATCTGTCCTTGTATGGACGATGCACCTCTATAAATTACCCCTGCCCGTTCTGTGAGGTTTGGTCCCAAACATCTATCATTCTGAAGGACCTTCCAATGTCTATTGAAAATCTCTTTTATTTGCCTGTGTTGGATAGAAAAAGTGGTAAAAAAAGACTACCTATATTTGTTATCCACAGTGAGTTTAGGGCAGTTTTCCAATAGTGTGTTCCTATCAACCACAGAGGCCTTATTGATGTCTTCATCTAAATCAGTTGATCGGTAGCCCTTTTCTAAAAATCTTTTCTTCAAAATTTGAGATAGATCGTGAAAATCTGTTATATTAGTACAGTTGCGCCTCATACGTAAGAATTGGCTGCTCGGAACTGACTTTAACCACTGGCTGTGATGGCAACTATCGACCGGAATGTACCCATTCTGGTCGGTAGGTTTGAAATATGTTTTGAATTCCAAACGCTGATTAATAACTGAGATTTCAAGTTCCAAAAAATGTATAGAAATGTGACTAGCCTCATAAGTCAGAGAGATACCTATGTTATTGTCATTGAAGGCTGCTATGAAGGTGTCCAGGGATTCGAAGTCTCCCTTCCATAGGAGGGGGATGTCGTCGATGTTCCTGGCCCAAAGAACCAGCTTGGATCGCCCGAGAGCATAGACGACATCCTCCTCCCATTGTGACATAAATAAGTTTGCCAAACTGGGTGCAAATTTAGTCCCCATAGCTACCCCTTTTTGTTGTAAGTAGAACTGGCCCTGGAACCAAAAGTAGTTGTGTTTTGTTGCAAACTCCAGGAGTTCCAAAATGAACTCCTGTTGAATCAAAGGGAGACCTGCATTTTTAGATAAATAGTACTAAACTGCCATAAGGCCTAAATCATGTGGAATACAGGTATAAAGGGCGGCAACATCTGCTGTTACCAGTATTAGACCCTCCTGATAATCTACTTTCTCCAAAAGTCTTATGGTATCTTGGGTATCTTTAAGGTACGAGGGAGCCAGTTTAACCAATGGATGAAGGTGGAAATCGATGTAACATCCCATACGCGATGTGACTGAGTCCCACTTACTATGGGACGACCAGGGGGGTTGACAGAGTCTTTATGTATTTTGAGCAAATAATAAATTACTGGAATGCGGGGAGCCAAGGGGACCAGACAGTCTTTTTCCTTCTTATCTAGAATGCCAAGGGCTGAACCTTTATTAGCCAACTCGACAAGGGTCCTTTTGTACCCGAGAGTGGGATCCCTAGAAAGTAGATTCTAAGTGCTCTGATTGTTAAAATCCTATTCATCTATTTGATGTAATTATCTTTGTCTAGTATGATGACCCCCCGGCTTTATCTGCAGGGCGGATGCTCAGATTTTTGCGTTCGCACAATTTTTTTAATCCGTCTTGGATGGACAGATTAATATGAACTCTTTTATTTGGCAGTTTGTTCAGTTATTGTAAAACCAGACTACGAAAAACATTAAAAGAGGGTGCTAAAATGCCAGGTGGTTTAAAGAGGGATGGGTTGGAAAGGCCTGAGCGAACATTACCATCTCCTACTGTTAATGCAGCTGATCTGGGGGGTTGGGTGAGAAAATGTCTGTGTATGCTGAGTTTACGTGTGAATTTCTGCACATCAATGAAGGTGGAAAATTTATTAGGTTTCTTTGGAGGGACTTCAGTCCCTTATCCGATAAATTTTTCTCAGTATCTGTGAAGGATACTTTACTGAGATTAAAAATACCTGTACCTACTAAGTTCTGTTTATTTTTCCCTTGAATGCGCCTCCCCCCTCGAAAGCCTCGTTTCTGAGCCTCTTTTGTGGTGTTGTGTAGGCCTAGGAAAAGGGAGGGGAGGACCTGTACTGTTTTGGTTGTAACTGTATGGGGATCTCGTAAACTGGTCCTCCTCTCTATTCACATAGGGATAAGGATTGTGATACACACCATGAGAACTCTCATCCCGGAGGGGTGAGAACCAATTGTGAGTGTAAATTGGTGTTCTCTGGAAATGGTCATTATTATAATGGTGGTCATCTCGACTATTATACCACCCTCGTGGGGATCCCTCATATCCATCATTACGATGATGAGGATTTCCAGAGCTACCACGATGTTGACCCCTGCCTCTGTTTTTGGAACCTCTACCCCCTATTATTGGTGGGATGTCTTCACCTGTTGAAATCAGCTGGGGTGTGAGTATTGTAAGATCTATTATTCAAACTGGCTGGAGATTTGTAATATCCAGAAGGTCTTGAAATGGTAGGTTGGACTGATTCATAAACCAGTCTCCTGCAAGTACCTGATATTCCAGGGTCAGAGACTTCCATTGGAGGAAGTTCATCTCCTGTTGCAATGAGCTGGAGATCTTTTTTTGCTAACTGAACACTATATTCATTCCATAGTCATTTACAATCTCGATTGTATGTTTTTTAGTTCTCTGGTCTCGTTCTCCCTTCTCCAAATGATTTCTCAAATTTGTGGAGAGGGAAGAATACTCTGATGTGGTTTTGATTGGTGTTAATTTATCTTTGAGATCCTTTATCTCTTTATTAATGATGGACAATCTAATCTGTTTCCTTGCTATCAAGAAACCAAGAAGATTGATGCCTACATCATTGAAATGTTTGAACCAGGGCTCTAAATCGGAATCACCTTGTTGGGGATGTATGTCCCATCGTAAACCTCTGGGAACCATGCGCTCCTTGGTATACTGTTCAAGGAAGGCTATATCCCACTGTAAGTGTAGTTCTGTCACCATCAGGTTTTTTAACCTAAGAAACAGCCCACCTATTTCAGTGTCTGTGCTAATAGTGACAAATACACCATCTGTGTTAAACAAACGTGTAGTTCTATAATCAAAAACATCCATTTTTCAAAGGAAGAGTAGCAGCAATAAAAAAAGGTCAAAATGTAAGTGTGAGTGGGGTGAGATTACTGTGCTAACCTGAACCATAAATCTAAGCAGCTAACACAAAATTTGACAAATTAAAATGGGTGGTAACACATAGGGGGTTATTTATGAAAGGCATATACACTTTGCACTGCAAGTGCACTTGAAAGTGCTCTTGGAAGTGCAGTCGTGTAAATCTGAAGGACAGATCTGAAATGAGTGGAAGCTCTGCTGATTTTATCATCCAATCATGTGCAAGCTAAAATGCTGTTTTTTATTTTCCTTGCATGTCCCCTTCAGATCTACAGTGACTTTACTTCCAAGTGCACTTTCAGTGCACTTTCAAGTGTACTTGCAGTGCAAAGTGGATTTTCCTTTAGTAAATAACCCCCATGGTGTAGAGCTAGAACAAAATATTGGTATATAAATCATGTGCAAAATATATTATACAATGCAATAATTAAACCACATTGCTTAATTAAAGTGCCAAGAGCAGAAGTGTAAAAAGTGAAAATGCTAATAATTAAATGGTGAATAAAGTTCATATAATGGTGTATTAATGCCACAATATGCTAGAAAAGTCCACTCGGTGAGGAGAGATCCGAGATGTGGTCCAATACAAGGGAGAAGGTGCATGAAGAAACCCAAAAAGTCACAATTGGATCACCCAGGATAGTGGGTCCTCTGCCCAATTTAGGGGGTAAATACTCTTACCAGATGGTTTGGACACACTTGCCAGCGGCAGTGAGCCAATCAAGCAGAAAATACCCAATAGTTAGACTCCAAGATGGAACACTGGACCTCTTATACTGGAAGTTGAAGCTCTAGCTCTGGTGGAAGTCATCCAAAACGTGGATGGTAGAAATCGTCCAACGTTATGGATCAGCAAATACCTCAGATGAGCAGTATAAGGATCATGGAAAGAAAAAAGCCTCCATATGGTGTAGGTAAAACAAGTAGAATTTATTTAAAAGTACAAACATCGAATGAGACGTGTACAAAAAATAGTGATTACAGATTTAAAAGCAATGTGGAGAGCTGGACTAGCAAACCCGACGCGTTTCGTCCCACTGGACTTCAACTGGGGTATTAGCCAGCTCCCGCCACATTGCTAGCTTTTATAATAAAACATAATTACAATGAGATCTCAGCGAACAGCGTGGCCCTGCCCGTTATGTCCAGACCTGGAAGCATGGCCATCAGCGTGAGCTGCACAGCTTGTTCTGCGGGCCGTTGGGCGAAGCCACGCCGATAACATGACTCTACGTGTGACATCCGAGCCTCGCTATGGTGACCTGCCATGACGTATGACGCATCTATAGCGAACATGCGCGCCAAGTCTCAGTATGGACTCAAAAGCCTCATTCTGAGTGAAAAAGTTATAGTAATGAATAGTAAATGACAATATGCATTCCAAGCTTCGATCGAATACAAGGCAAATACAAGCCTTCTCCTTTAAAGAGTCACTGTCACTATGCCTATTCGGGGAAAAAGGACAGGGTCTGTGAACAGCCCCTCCCCCACAACTCACCTTTCCCTTGATCTCTCTATCTCATCAAGTGCAAAATACCTTGAGCATTCAGGTGTGGGGTGGCATGGGACTCCTTCAATGTGACAGTAATCAGGCTTGGAGGCCAGACATTAGAGTGGGCACAGTGATGGTATATCTCTGTCACACCTGGACCTAATCACCTTCCATTCCATTTGCTCCCATACTACTCCATTTAACCAATGGGAGTGAAGAAAAATACCAGGTAACTGATGGTATAGAAACCCTTGACTCACTCCCCTTCCTTCCACATGACAGTGTTGGTGCTTGGTGGGGAAAGAGTCCTCAGTGACTTGAAGTATAAACAGGGCTTCCTCTTTCATTTCCTGTTAAGTGGACTACCACATCATTTACCCACTTAGGTATCCATCCTAAAAATAAAAAAATATATCAAGAAAAAGACAAAAAAGAACCTGAAAAAACTTCTTGGTTTATATTTATTTCCTATTTTTGGTTATGTTACAGAAATTGTGTCCTTAATCTCCACTAGGGAAAGTCAGTAAGCCTGTATTTTCAGTGCTTGCATTAAGGTAATTTTATGTGGCTTTCACACCTTTATTTGCATATGCTTCTGTCATTTTAAATCAAGCTTATATGTATCTAAATAAAATATAAATCCTAAATATACTGTATCTTAAAAAGACTAAACATTCCTTTAAATACAAAAAAGTTTCTTGTAAAGAAAATAATTATTATTTACTGGTACCTGTTCAGCCACCTGTTCCTCTGTTTTTCGCTCTAAAGGAGCTAAAGTTCTTTTAGAAATTTTCAGCATCTGACACTTACTGGAGATATGCCTGCTGTAATCCCTTCCGACGTAGTCCAGAGCACAGTAGTGATGTAAGGACTGTAGGAAATAACCACAGCATACAGTGGGGAACCAGGCACCTGACACACTCGGAAGTTTTGGATGCTAAAGATCCTGCAGAAAGCATATGAACATTTTTGCTTTAGTTGAATACAATGGATTCTCCAAGATACTAAGACAAGCTAGAAAAGCTGATATTCAATACATACTGCTTATGTTATAGAGCAGATCAGACACAAATACATCTTATTTATTTGTTTATATATTTTATTTAATAAGAATGTGAAGAATATTTTTTTTTACTTAAACATTTTTCTTTTTGTGGTTGCAAAAAAAAATCACCCAAAATGCACTTATGTTACTGAGACTTAACTTAGGCTCTGTAGTACATTTGTATACAGAAAAATATTAGCCATTGGTCAGGTACCAAAACAAAAAAGGGAGACAAATGTTGCTTATCCATTGACCATGAGAATTCAAGACTAAGTTCAAGAACAACCAACAAATAAATATCGAGATAACGGAAGCTAGACTAGGAAAGCAGCTGATATTTTCAGCAGAATTTTGGAATATGAAAAACGAGTCTGGTTTTCAAAAGGGGTATGAATTAGTCACTGTGCCTGCAAGAACTCTCTTAACAATTACCTTGATTGTGTCACACTTCCCAATTATATATGCACAATCCCACTGGTACCAGCTTGGTGTCAGTTTCTTAAACACAATGGTCTCTATGTTCTCATTCATTTTCATAATATGACGTAGAAAGGGTAGACACACAACTTCTTTCTCTTAACCTAAGGCCCATACTGGTATCTGCTAAAGAATGAACTGAAAGAGCTGCAAAAAGTTACAGTACAGAAAATGCCTATTTATATTTAGTACTACTCCTGTAGGAGCCGCTGATTAGGATCAGTTCTCTGTTCTTTGCCTCAACCCTTGTCATAAAAACCTTATCCCCTCTAACACACCAGGTTGACTGTACAAACATACAATATCACAGGAAATCACTGAAAGAAATACTTAGTACCCAGTAGTAGTGCTATATCAAAGAAAACAGGCACCAAACCAGGTAGTAAAGGCAAACATAATACATTGTCACTCAATATGGTTGGTAACTAGGCAAGCATTAAATTGATTAACAGTAAGGACTAGGAATAAAATGACATTTGGCATCCAGATCAGCATTAATAGTAGCAGGCCACCTCAAGTGCAATAGAGAGCAGAAGTAAAGTTTAGTATACCAAGTGCAGGAAATTTACCGCCAGAGCGGATTTATAGCAGCAATGCTAGTCCTGAACCAACTGGGTATGCACTATCCAAAAGAAAACAGGGGAACAAAGGGGGCTTGCAGAATAATTATTACAGGAGGGGCAGTCCTTTGGGATGTTCTTCTGCCAGCTATTGTTGGAACCCCTTAAGAATGTTGGTACACTTAATGACAGTCCCAGTTAGCCTGCATGCAGTATAGGTAGATGTGGTTCAGATGTGGTAAAGGTTCAGTATAATACGGTATAGGGTTGGTATATGTTCAGTCTAGATTTGTAATAGGTGCGGTATAGCGTACAGTATGGGTGAGGTATGGATTGGGTACACTTGGTGTCCTGCTCTCAGTGGCTCAGCCCCTGCTAACAATATCATCAATGGGCAAATTGCCCTCTCACCAGTCCCAGGGGTGCTGAGGTGCTTCTCGCTGTAGAAGGGGGGTCCCCTCGTTCTCTCCCTGAAAGCCTCCAGTAATCAGTTGCGAAAAGCAGAGGGTGAGTGAATGCTCCAGTCTCCCTGTGGTAGCGGTGCAGGTGCTGTGATGCATACATGCCAACGGTTCCGAATTTCCCAGGACATTCACAGGATTTAGACCCTTGTCCTGTTTTTACGTTGTCCTGGGAAAAATCACGGGAAATTAGCCTTCGTCCCGACTCCCAGAGAATCGACAGAGCCTTCGCTATGATCTCCGCCTCCATTTTACAGAAGATAAGCTCTCATGAAGGCTGACTTGCCAAGGGGAAGAAACAAGAGGCGGAGCCCAGGGGGGCTGCCAACAGAAATGGAGCTGCTGCCAACCCCCCGCCCCGTGGCCTGCTGCCAGTCTGTGACGTGTTGGGGGAAAAGCTGAGAGGCGGGGGGTTGGCGGAAGCTCCATTTCTATTGGTAGCCACACGGCCTCACCTCCTGTTTTTTTTTTAATTGGCAAGTCGGGCTCGGCCTCCACAAGACCTGGTCTTCTGTAATGGCAGCGGAGATCAAATCATGCATTATCCGACAAGAGGCAGAGCCAAGGGACTCTGCTTGGGCCCCTGATGCAAGGAGGGACTCTACTGGGGACACCTGATGTAAGGAGGAACTTTACTGGGTGCACCTGATGTATGGAGGGACTCTACTGGGGGCATCTAATGTAAGGAGGGACTCTACTAGGGGAACCTGATGTAAGGAAGGACTCTGCTGGAAATGCCTGATGTAAGGAGGGACTCTACTGGGGGCGCCTGATATAAGGAGGGACTCTACTTGGGGCACCTGATGTAAGGAAGGACTCTGCTGGAAATGCTTGATGTAAGGAGGGACTCTACTGGGGGCACCTGATGTAAGTAGGGACTTTACTTGGGGGATCTGATGTAAGGAGGGACTCTGCTAGGAATGCCTGATGTAAGGAGGGACTCTGCTGGGGTCACCTGATAGCAGGCGACAGTGACACACTCAGGGCTCCCACTGATTCAGCATTATGGTAAGTTGAACTCATTCATTTTATATTACAATGTAATAATACAAAATAATGCACTTCAATCATCCTGACACCATATCAACCATTGTGCCGTGATGATTAAAGCACTAACACCAGGTGTTTGGAGTATCTTTATCTGCTGATTGTTAAACTTTCTGGAATACACATATTTCCATCCCTAGTTCATCTCAGACTCTAACCACACCCCCTTTGAGCCACGTCCCCTTTAAGCCACACCCAATATTTAGTTTAAACCAAGCCCATTTTGCCCTTGGCTACACCAGGCCTACAAATGAATGCCCCACCCCCTAATTATAATAAGACTCTGCCTAGAGACAAAAAAGTGTCCCTCTAAATTTTTTGACAATGTTGGCAACTATGTGTGATGTGGGCGGTGCTCTACTGCCCCTGGGTGTCCTCACTCTCAGTCTCAGGCTCCGATCTCCATTGGTATGGTCTCCTGCTGGCAGGGTGAATATTCAGTCAGAAGGACTCTCTCTCTAACTAACTTGCTGCAGTGGCGGCTGGTGCTCCATTTTTCTGCCAACCCCACCCCCGTCACTTGCCCGCAATAGGGCCAACAGATAGATAGATAGATAGATAGATAGATAGATAGATAGATAGATAGATAGATAGATAGATAGATAGATAGATAGATAGATAGATAGATAGATAGATAGATAGATAGATAGATAGATAGATATCAACACACTGTACACAGAGACTTCTGGGTGGAGCCTGTGACATCACTTCCCTGTGTCTACAGTGTGTGGAAGTGCGGTGAGAAGGCAATTGGTTCTTTTTCTCATGTCAACGCAGAAGGATTTTTACTGTAATGTAAGCAGATATTATTAAATTTACTAATTGTTATTAGCTTTATTACTCTATGGTGTTTTCTATGCTCTCTCTGAGTACCTGTGATCTGTCAATTGTGGTGTCCAGCAGTCATTTCTTTGGAGAATTAAAGCTTTGTTTGACCTTTACGGTCAGCCCTTGAGGCGAGCGGCCATTTCATCTATTGGTGGCGGTGGATGAAATACACCTTTCTAATCACTGGATATACCTTGGAATTATATTTTCTTCACTGGTTACGTTGGATATCACAATATGGACTTTCTTTAATTATTTATTTTGCACCAGTGGAGGATTTTTAGAATCAATTTTTATGTTATATATTTTCAGTTTGAGGATTATATATGTTTGATTGATCACTGTGCATACATTGACACTGAATGTTTATCTGAACAAGCGCACCATTTATATTGCTTTATCCAATTTTTGTTGCTAGTGAGGGAGGTCACTAATTAATGTTAGCAGCTGTTTGATCCACTTATGACTAATTGTCACACATAGCACGCAAGTATTCTTTTATGCCGCGTACACACGAGCGGAATTTCTGTCGGAAAAATCTTGGATGGTTTTTCCAACGGACTTCCGCTCAAGCTTGGCTTGCATACACACGGTCACACAAAAGTTCGCTGAACTTTCGACCGCCAAGACACTACGACGAGCTGAGAAAATTAAATTCAATGCTTCCGAGCATGTGTCGAATTGTTTACGAGCATGCGTAGGAATTTTGCACTTCGGAATTGGTATAGACGATCGGAATTTCCAATCGGAACTTTTTCCGACTGAAAAATTGAGAACATGCTCCCAATCTTTTGCTGGCTGCAATTCCGCCAGCAAAAGTCCGATGGAGCATACATACGCATTTTTGGACCAAAAGCTCTCATCGGACTTTTGCTGGTGGAATTTCCGCTCGTACGGGGTATTAGTCACTTTCCTTCTCCATATTGCTGTAGTCCAGCACCTGGCTACATATAATTCCTTTTATATAGATGTATTTAAAGGGAACTTGTTAGGAGACAGTGGCGGTGCATCCATAAGGGCGCACGGGCACCGCCCCCTCTCTCCAGCTACCCCCTCTATGCCCAATGGATAGATTCATGCATTGCATGAATCTATCCAGGGCCGCCACTGTCACCCCCTATTCAGGTGTCCGGCCCCTGTTCAGGCGCCGGGCACCTGAATTACAATGGGGGGGTATTTATTGAAGCACGCGATTAGAGCCATCAGGTGCTCGGGTCTGTTACTTGGCACCTGATTGGCTGAAATGACAGGCGCCGCTACTGGATGCCTATCAGGAGGAAAGGACGGGAGATGTGGACGGCAGGAGACGCATGAAGGACCCCTCTCGTCGCCGTCACCCGCTACCTCACCAAGACAGGGTAGTTGCCGGGCAGACGGTGAGCGGGAGGGGGTCACACTGGCAGCATTTAATGGACAAACTGGCAGCATTTAATGGCAACACTGGTAGCATTTGATGGGCACACTGGCAGCATTTAATGGGCACACTGGCAGCATATGATGGGCACACTGGCAGCATTTGATGGCACAGTGACAGCATTTGATGGCACAGTGCCAGCGTTTGATGGGCACAGTGGCAGCGTTTGATGGCACAGTGGAAGCGTTTGATGGGCACAGTGGCAGCGTTTGATGGCACAGTGGCTGCAATTGATGGCACAGTGGCTGCAATTGATGGGCACAGTGGCAACGTTTGATGGGCACAGTGGCAGCATTTGATGGCACATTGGCTGCAATTGATGGGCACAGTGGCAGTGTTTGATGGACACAGTGGTAGCATTTGATGGCACAGTGGCTGCAAATGATGGGCACAGTGGCAGAGTTTTATGGACACAGTGGCAGCATTTGATGGCACAGTGGCAGCGTTTGATGGGCACAGTGGCTGCGCTTGATGGCACAGTGGCTGCAATTGATGTTTTTTTTTTTCAAAATTTTTTTGCGCGCCCCTCAAAAATTTTGAGCACCAGCCGCCACTGTTAGGAGAGCTGTTGGCTAACACAGCCAATCTAATGGTGACAGCTGTTACTGCTCCTCAAGTAAAATCACCAGCACTATACTGGATGCACAAAAAAATGGCCACAGTTCAGTATTCTGGTTTAGCAAAGGCCTTGAGTACTTGACTTTCCCAGGAGACAGCAGTAAGGCACAGTGACATCACTAGAGCCTATAGGAAGTGCGTGGAAGCTGGCAAAACAGTGCAAGGCCCTGTACCCAGTGAAAATGGATGTAGGAATGACACAGGGTCCACACTTATGCAGAGTTTGAAGCTCTGGCATGTTTATTGTGAGCAGAGAAAAATGTGTTTTCAGCTTTCTCCAAGTTTTGTTCTCCCGGATCAGGCCTGGAGCTTGGAGACATCTATGTGTCTTGGGTGGGATGAAGCCTTCAATCTTGTGTCCGAGTCTTGCTGGAGACCTGCAGGCCATGTGAGAGCACAGGTGTGCGGATTCATTCAAAGTGAGACCTGACCATGTTTAAGGCTCCCATTCAGAGACAGAGCCCTGTCAGGAGAGAGCTGTGTGACCCAGCCAGGAGGGATGTATGTTCCTGCCAAAAGACTGCAGCCCATGTTGGGGGGATTCCTTGCCACAGGACTGGGAGAGTCAGAACAAGTCTAGGGAGACTGAGAAATATGTTTTAGGTGAGTGGGAGAGCTTAGGGTGTCAGAAGAAACCCCTATCAAGAGGCCAGGAGTGCATACCTCCCAACTTTCTGAGATGGGAATGAAGGACACCTATTAACAAAAGTATGTAGACATAGGACACCCCCCCTATCTTGGCCCTTTAAAAGAGAATTATACAAAAAAAATGGTTATTTCCACACATTTTTTTACCACTTTACTACTATTCATTTATATTGGTGTAGCTAAATCCAGAGCCTTTCCAGGCCTAATGGTGACCTCCAGAGTTATGCCGCGTACACACGAGCGGACTTTACGGCAGACTTTGCTCGGCGGACTTTTCGACTGACTTTACGACGGACTTTCTGAATGAACGGACTTGCCTACACACAATCCACCGAAGTCCGTCGAATTCGTACGTGATGACGTACGACCGGACTAAAACAAGGAAGTTCATAGCCAGTAGCCAATAGCTGCCCTAGCGTGGCTTTTTGTCCGTCGAACTAGCATACAGATGAGCGGACTTTTCGACCGGACTCAATTTCGACTGACTAATTTAAAACATGTTTCAAATCTAAGTCCGTCCACCTTTTGAGAAAACCAAGTCCGCTGGAGCCCACACACGATCGAATTGTCTGACCAAATCCCGTCCGCCGGACAAAGTCTGCCGTAAAGTCCGCTCGTATGTACGCGGCATTAGGGACAGCTGACATACTTCTGTGTAGAATGGGTTACGAGGCATGGTGGATGCAATGCAAGGTAGATTAATGGGCGCCAGACACTTCTTGAATGCAAAGAGAATTATTTTCTCTTAAACAGGACTGTGGGAGATGGGGTTGGGGTCAGGACACCCTTAAGTAGATGCAATGTTAATTGGCAGACTCCGAGACTTATAGAGGTAGACAGCCATGCAGAGAAGGGCTCCCAGCTTGACACCACGTCAAGTTTCTAACACAGGTTGTAATGAACTCTTTCACTTCCTCCACAATCTCCTTTTTAGATCTCCACTCAACTGAGCTCCCAGTCACTTAGACCCACTGATCCACTGCCACAGGATCTCCTGGGCTCTTCCAATCTTCTCACTGAGTATCTTCCTCAAGCGTCACCCCGCATCCCTGCTGGGTCCCTAGCTTGGCCCTCACAGATACTCCTCAAGCGTCACCCCACTGGCCGGCTCGGTCCCTGGCTTGGCACACAAGACTGCTCTGCAAACTTCACCTCCACTTGCTGGGTCCCTGGCCTGACACCTGCTGAAGTTTCCCAATTCTTCACCATCCCCGGTTGGTGAGAATACTGCTCTGGTACTTACTCCAGCAACTCACAGTGGTCCCCTCTTAACAAGGTGGATTGTCCCTTAGTGGCGACAGCTTCAACTCTACCTCCGACCACGACAGGTTCTCCAGCCGGCAGAACCGTCACTTTGGTTGGACTGCAAACCGCA
The DNA here is from genome assembly GCA_037952925.1 of Lithobates clamitans. NCBI lineage: Eukaryota > Metazoa > Chordata > Amphibia > Anura > Ranidae > Lithobates > Lithobates clamitans. Next base: position 19,291,089 of record JBBGZY010000053.1, on the reverse strand, counting down.
GTCCCAACCCTGCGCTACTCTCTTGCTTTTGGATAGGCCCTCAGACAGCCTAGCAGCCAGATGTCCCTGGGATAGGCCTCAGGCTCTGGCCTAGCAGCCCGGGACAGTATAACACACGTTCACCCAGACAGCTGTCCAGGTGGCACAGAACCCCTATCACCCAACCTCACCCAAATAAATAGGCTATCCCAGCAGTCCAAGGAACCCAGGAAGATCCCTGCTCATTGGCTGAGACAGCCCATCTATCCCTAATCTGTCCTTGTCTTATCTAATGCCACCAGATACTCGACCATCTAGTGACAAAAAGAGAAGTGCAGCAATTCCAGAATTAGGGTGGAATCAATTGATCTCCTATCAATTGGCCAAGGTAACTATACTTCGCAGGTAAATTTACTAGCAACCCTGCCTAAACATCAGTGTGCTACATACTCCCCCTGCCTACAAAACTACGCCTCAGAGTTTCCAGAAAAATAATTTGAGCTCTCAAGCCTGAAAGTGAATGTCCTGGCAAAAATTGGGATGGGTGGGGAAACAGGAAAGGAATAAAAATAATAACAGCACATGGCATACCACATGAAATAAACATGCACAACACATACAAGAGCGAATGGTAATTCACACAGGGTAGATAAATATCAGAAATCATATATACAATTTAACGTGTGGTGTATCAACCAGTGGTTAAGGGAAACATATCAACAATAGCCTTGTATCCTAACTATCTATCTAATATATACAGTAATAAAGGGCATGAATATTTAACATTATTATCAATGTTGGGTCACTGTCTCTCATTGTCCAAGGAAGACGCTTGCAAAACGGTGCAGGAACACCTGAAAGCGATAATAAACAGCAATGCAAATGCATCCTATCACCGTGATAATACAGTCTAATATGTACATACTGTAAGTGAAGCTTAAGAAGGTTGTTATTTTTCCTCAGCCGAGAACAGCATAGCAGTGTATATACACCCTATAACATGTCTAAACCATGCACACATGAATGAAAGTGGGCCCCATTCTCATCCGTGAATGCCACCCCTTTCACAAACTTTCTTAGCATGTACTATAGATGAACACATTATATAAATGAGGGCTCACTCAGGCTGGCACTTCTCACACCACCTGGCGGCCAATATGCGACACTGGGCAGTCCATTATTCAGTGTACACGGTAAGAATTTTCACCCCTTTTTACCATAGACTATTCTGTCTAGCTAACTAACACCCCAGTGTCTTTGAATCGCCAGAGTCCAATAATATTATCACTTGGGTGAAACACATTTCCCAGCAGTTTCCCTTCTTCTTAGGGATAAGTCCTGGAATGTGTGGCACAGCTGCAATCAGGCAGCAAGCAGCCGGGTCATAATGTAAGGGACCGCACTCCAGAACACAGGTCCTCTTGCAAGGGTAATCTCAGTGTGTCCGCATGACAGCCAGGGACTAAGAAAGATTTCAATTAAAGAAACAACCTGCTGAACATCACAGGTCACTTTTCAGAGGGAACCACACTGGCAATTCCGCAGTACAGGCCAGCGTAGCTCAAGTGGGCACTCCCTGTATATGCTGGCAGCATTCAGTCCAGCACAATCTCAGCAGTACAGCCAACAGGAATGTTCTCCACTAGCAGTGACTTCTGTGCAAGGGTGAAGTGGCTTGCAGCATAGCGTCCTTAACTCCACAGAGCACACATTTGTAATCAACAAGATTTGGTGAGTAGGTATGGTTCCGTAGTATTTACCAGTAATACCTGGGATCTGGCAACTTCAAATCCTCTACTCTGGTATTTACGGCAGTGATGTAGTGTCGAATATCCTTCTTGTCAGGTCTGCAAATGATCACACTGTCCAGGTTGATTTTACAGCCATAGCCCCAGGTATGCAGCACTGAGACGTATCTTTCGGGTACCTTGGGTAACAGTTTTGGAAAGTCCACCTGCAAAGGGATCCGAAGGAAACTTTGCACAGCCTCATCCACCCATTGTGTTTCCTTATCTAAGATCTCTTCCTCTAGGTAAGCTGGTACATAGGGATACAGGTATCCATATTTTTCAGCTATTCTTTTGATAATTATGCGCTGCAATTTAGACAGCCTGGGCAGCGTTCTAGGGTCTACATCCCCGGGTAGGACCCGTGCGCCTGGAGCACGATGGACTGGATACTCAGCAACAACATCTGGCTTGCAATCAGACTTAGCTACAGGCGTTGGCTTGCGAATGTGAACTTTAGGGACCCGTCGGGCCTAACGATCCTCCTCAAAATATTTAATAATGCATACCGATGGAGCTGCATTGGCAGACAGTTCAATTTTGACACCAGCAGCAGTAGCAGGAGGAACTTCATCCTCCTCCATGTCACACTCTTGCTCCTCATCATTTTCACTCCACTTTTCCGTCCAAGACAAAGTGTCCAAAAACAGTTCAGATAATCCATCAGAGGGGATATCTGAATTGGTTATCATGGAGCATTCTTTGGCCCGGAGGTAGTTGCGCTTGGCACTGGCTTTAACCAGCACAACCGTTTTGTCACCCTTAATGGCCATAGGTATCACCTCCCCCACGGGCACACTGCTTTCACCCCTTTCAGGCTTACCCCATTCCGGTACCCATTTCTTCTGTGACTCTGACATCAAGGTGAGTAGGTGAGCCCGACAACGGCCTCGAGGAGCGACAGTCGAGCCGCTGAGACAGGAGGAGCAGCTTCCCGCACGACTCTGGTGATGGCAGGTGGGCTCTTGATATCACTCCCAGCCGGGATAGCGACGTTCTTGTCCCAATCTGCTGGCAATATCCACAGAGGTTGAGCTATGGTGAGACTACCTCAAGCAGGGGTTCCCCGCAGCGTCCATAGACGATCCAAAGCCACAGATGCATGGCCAAACCAAAAAACTTCCTGCAGCTCAGTCCCAAGGCCTCATAGCCTCCAGCCGTATACAGGGCAAGCCTTTTGACTCGCTCAGACCAAAGCCAACACACGAAGCATTCATTTTCCAATCCGCTATAGAATTTTCAAATTGCGTCATCTTCTCCAACCCACAACCCGGTACACGTGGCAGCACTTCCTTATCCTCCTCTGCAGACCGGGGGCTCCTCCCCCTGCAAACAGATTGGTGCAGTTACTTTCTGGAAACTTCAGCACCCGCCCTTTTGCTTCTGCAGCGCACCAAATCTTTAATGGGGTCTGTTTTAACCCTAGCAGCACGGGCGGGAAGTGTCAAAAGACCAGGCTGGTACTCTCCCATGAGCAATGAGACTTGTCGGTTCTTCTCCACATTGTTAGGATGCATATTAACACAGTCTATAGGAAGTAGAGATGTTACTTGCCACTTCCCCACTGAGCCAGACGAATTCCCGATGAAGCTGTAGTGGGGTGCTATGGGCGACTGCTGCAAGGATAATGCCTTTGCCCCACATTGGGCACCAAGTGTAGCCTTTCCAGGCCCAATGGGGACCTTCAGAGTTAGGGACAGCTGACATCCCTATGTGTAGAGTGGGTTATAAGGCATGGTGGGCGCAGTCCCAACCCTGCGCTGCTCTCTTGCTTTTGGATAGGCCCTCAGACAGCCTAGCAGCCAGATGTCCCTGGGATAGGCCTCAGGCTCTGGCCTAGCAGCCCTGGGCAGTATGACACACGTCCGCCCAGACAGCTGTCCAGGTGGCACAGAACCCCGATCACCTGATCTCACCCAAATAAATAGGCTCTCCCAGCAGGCCAAGGGACCCAAGAAGATCCCTGCTGAGACACCCCATCTATTCCTAATCTGTCCTTGCAATGCTCTTGTCTTATCTAATGCCACCAGATACCCGGCCATCTAGTGACATAAGAGAGAAGTGCAGCAATTCCAGAATTAGGGTGGAATCAATTGATCTGCTCTCAATTGGCCAAGGCAACTATACTTGGCAAGTAAATTTACTAGCAACCCTGCCTAAACATCAGGGTGCTACATCGGCTTTTGCAATTTAGATATGTAACAATTTAGAAATTGGATGAAAGGTTTAGCACTGGGAAACACTTTTTGAAAAATAAAAAGTGCATTTTATACAACTATATAGATCAGACCAAAATTAGGGACAAATGAGGAGGAAAGAGGGACAGAGGGCCTTTGTTCCAAATCAGGGACAGTTCCTCGAGAATCAGGGACAGTTGGGAGCTATGGGAGTGGGCCCTTACAGCTGGAGGCCTAACTAAAGGCTGAGAGAGCTAGATCTGAGAGATCAAAGACAAGAGTAGCAGTGCTGCTGGAACGAGAGCCAGATGGCTCTGCATTTTCTTATGCATTTTTGCTGTGTGAAACTGAAATTCCCTACATGGGAAACTGAGGTGTTTAACTTTTCTTTTAGTTTTCAATAAAAGTGGACCAGAAAGCCTTTAATTGAAGTTCCTGACTTGCATGGACTTACTACAAACGCATCTACCACTGAGCATAATAACCCCAACATGACACTGGGTCCATAACAAATATTTTATTTGTATTTCTACTATGTTATTTTGGGAGGGGGAAACTGAACTTTGCATTTTCATGCAAGGTCCACTTTAAATGACATGGCCTTACCAGCTTACAATGCCTTATAGCTCCGTTTGCAGCTTCAACAGCCTCTACTTTTCTGGGAAAGCCTTCCACATGATTTTACAGTGTGTCAGTGCAAATTTGTGCCCATTCAGTCAAAAAAGCATTTGTGAGGTCAGGCACTGATTAAAGATGTTACTAAAGGCACTTTAGTGTGTGATAAACCTGCTATCACACTGTCAATGGAATATGACACACATAAAGCAAGGCCCATAAGACTGGCGCTTCACTAATGGCCTGTCCACACGATAGGATTTACCAACAACAAAATCCATGTTTTATTTCCAACGGATGTTGGCTCAAACATGTCTTGCATACACACGGTCACACAAATCTTGTCGGAAATTCCGATAGCCAAGAACGCAGTGACGTACAACACGTATGACGAGCCGAGAAAAATGAAGTTCAATAGCCAGTGTGGCTCTTCTGCTTGATTCCGAGCATGTGTGGAATTTTCTGCGTCGGAATTGTGTACACATGATCGAAATTTCCGACAACGAATTTTGTTGTCGGAAAATTTGAGATCCGGATCTCAAATTTTGTGTGTCGGAAATTCCGATGGAAAATGTCCGATGGAGCCTACACATGGTCGGAATTTCCAACAACAAGCTCCCATCAAACATTTACTGTCAGAAAATCCGACTGTGTGTACGGGGCATAACATTGTAGCGCAAGCTGGTGGGAGACTCTATCCGTGCTGCCCCCCTGCAAAGTGCTGCCCTAGGCCTGGGCCTTGCCGGCCTAGGCCAGGATACAGTGTTGGGTCAGCCCCCAGATTAATTTTCTCAGAACTTCTTTGTAATTGGTAAGTAGCCATTTATTTACATCATTAGGAAACATTTTAGTAATATATGGTTTCCTTGCTTTTCTTTTCTCTCATTTGTGTCTAATGAACAAAACAGAAATTGTATATATACATGCATAGGACAGCATTGATGCATCAAGAAACATAGGGTACATTCCAATTAATAGTGAGAGATGCTGGATTACCAGGCTTGGTTTAGTTGCTGTCAAGAGGTATTAAGAGCACATCTGGTTTCATATTAGGTGAGGCATTGGCTGGATTAAGAGGGATTGGATGACCTAAAAGCAGCATAAACATGTCATATATGCCCTGCCATAAGGTCTGACCCACTGGGCATGTCCGCCAAATCTGCAAGTATGTACCCTAGTCAGGACAATCCTGAAAACAGAATCCTAAAGATCCTGAGGTAAAATGAGCTAACTGGGTTGGAATTAAGTACTATCTGTACAAAATGTTGTAGTTGGTTTCCAACACTAATACCCCGTACACACGATCGGACATTCTGACAAAATCCATGGATTTTTTCCGATGAATGTCGGCTCAAACTTGCCGTGTATACACACGGTCACACAAATCTTGTCGAAAATTCGGAACCTCAAGAACGCGGTGACGTACAACACGTACGTTGGGCCGAGAAAAATTAAGTTCAATAGCCAGTGCGGCTCTTCTGCTTGATTCCAAGCATGCGTGGAAATTCCGATGGAAAATGTCTGATGGAGCCTACACACGGTCGGAATTTCCAACAACAAGCTCTTATCAAACATTTTCCGTAGGAAAATCCGACCGTGTGTTCGGGGCATTAGACATATTGCGAGCAAGACTTGGTGATCTCCCAATTTTGAAGCCAATGTTCCTGTTCAAAAGAGATAATTAGCCCATTTTTCCATAGGAGGAGTAATGCAGCAGAGAAGTCCCACCAAGCAGTGAACTGTACAGCAGAGATCAGTTTTGGGGAGCGAGATTGTCACCACATATGCATTAGAAAAAAAATGTAAAACTGTCTCATCTGATTGGGGGTTAGTGCTATAATTAAAAAACATTTTTATTTTTAGATACTGAAACATTTCCAATCATGGAGAGTTTCAGAGAGTGGGCCATACCTGGGTTTTGTAGGGGAAACCAATGGGTCACAATCAACTGCTTCAAGTGATACCCGTTATGGTGTTTTGGTAACTACGTAATATTTGGGTAATTGGGCTATTTGAAAACTTGATAATATTTTTGTATATGCAGAACTCTCAGGCCATCCTGTATTCTGTGTTGGTATAGAGAGTAGGAGGCTAATCTGGGTCTATGATGTTGCCAAATAAGACATAGGATCCGACATTGTTGTATGTGGAAAATGTGCAGAGGAACCCTGAGTGGTAGCACATAAACAAGGTATATTGATTTTGGTAACAAGGTCATTTTTACTGCCACAACCTGGCCCAGCCAGGATAAAGGGTAAATCAACTTAGGTACAACCAGCCTGCCGGATCTTACATGCGATTATCGCTAGCTGCTGGTATAGCCGCTAGCAATAATCACTGTCTTCTCCCAGTGGGGAAGGCTTCTCCTGCCCCCCTGCTAGGAGAATGCAATGACTTGGCAGGAGGGATTCCCATGTCAACACTGTCTGTGTTGATGGGGGAATTGGGCTAATTTCTTTCATGCAACCCACAATTGCAGGAAAGAAATGTGCACTGTGTATGGTCTACTTTAGTAGCGTTTGCAGTCTGTGACAGACCCAACCAGGACAGAGGCTTTTGGAGGGGACTAGGGGCTAGCCTTCTACCCACTGATTATGGCCAATGGAGGAGACCAGGCATTTTGTCTGCTTCTTCCAGCCAGAGCATGGAAAAGAGCTCAGTTTCACGTCCCATTGAGAGAGCAGGTCATTCTCTAATGATGGACAACAACGTGATGAATGCTGAAAGCAAGGCTTGGGATAATTCTCAGAGTAAAGATTTATACTTAGCTAAGTGGATGCAGCATCAGTCCAATACTGCATCTGTCCCCCGGCGCCTCTACACTGAGAACCGAGTAATTGAACACTGCCGATCGCTCAGTTCTCACAGCTCCGTGAGCAGAGAGCTGCTGACTGTCAGTCACAGCTCTCTGCTCTGCCCCTCACTGGAGCACTGAGCTGTGGAAAAGACGGAGGTGGCCAGCTAATCCTCCTAGCGGCTTGCTGAGAGGCTGAGCCGAGTGTCGATCCAGGGATCTGGTGGATCCCGACTCCATGGTCGTGATGACGTGGAGCCTGGACTGACTTCTGTGAGGTCAGCAGAGAGCGGACTTCAGCCCGCTCTCTGCTGAAAACGGGTCACAGAAGTGCAGAACAAACTGCACTCCTGTGATCCATAGGAGAAGTACAGCTAAACGAGCTTTGGCTGTACATCTCCTTTAATGGCTGGAGGAAATATGGTGGCCTTCCTGCAGACTGGATTGGAGAAGCTCCTCCACTTGGGACAGAAATATTCATCAACAGTCTGCCTCAAGAAATCAATGAAGATATATGAATTCAACTTTTTCAGTCTGCTGGAACATTGTATGAGTTTTGTCTTATGATGACTTTTCTAGTGGACAGATTACACAAGTGAAAGCCAAACACCTGAAAGACAGGATGTGTAATGTTTCCAGGCTGTCTGGGGTGGGCTCCCTGACTAATGAAAGCTTGTCTGGGTGCCTGGCTGTTGATTAGCTTACTGGTAATTAGATAACTGTTTAAAGGAGAAGTACAGAAGTTTGTTCTGCACTCCTGTGACCCGTTTTCAGCTGACAGCGGCCTGAAGCCCACTGTTGGCTGAGGTCACAGAGCCGGTCCAGGCTCAGGCAAGATTCAGGGTCTGCCCACATGCCTGCACCGGCACCTGGCTCAGCCTCCCAGCGAGCCGCTGAAAGCCTTAACCAGCCGCTCCCAACCCCTCGTCAGTCCAGCGCTCCAGTGAGCACGGGGGGGGGGGGGGGGCAAAGCAGAGATCTCTGCGCTCTCTGCGCAGGGAGCTGTGAGAACCGAGCACGGTTCTCAGTGTTGGAGTCGGCAGAGGACAGATGGAGCATCCACCTATGTACAGTGCCTTGGAAAAGTATTCACACCCCTTGAAATTTTCCACATTTTGTCATGTTACAACCAAAAACGTGTATTTTATGGGGATTTTATGTGATAAACCAACACAAAGTGGCACATAATTGTGAAGTAGAAGGAAAATTATAAATGATTTTATTTTTTTTTTTACAAATAAACGTGAAAAATGTGGCGTACATTTGTATTCAGCCCCCCCAAATCAATACTTTGTAGAACCCCCTTTCACTGCAATTACAGCTGCAAGTCTTTTTGGGAATGTCTCTACCAGCTTTGTACATCTAGAGGGTGACATTTTTGCCCATTCTTCTCTGCAAAATAGCTCAAATTCTCTCAGATTGGATGGAGAGCATCAGTGAACAGCAATTTTCAAGTCTTGCCACAGATTCTCAAATGGACTAAGGTCTGGACTTTGACTGGGCTATTCTAACACATGAATATGCTTTGATCTAAACCATTCCATTGTAGCTCTGGTTGTATGTTTAGGGTTGTTGTCTTACTGGAAGGTGAACCTCCGTCCCAGTCTCAAGTCTTTTGCAGACTCTAATATCTATCTTCCCATCAACTCTGACCAGCTTCCCTGTCCCTGCTGAAGAAAAGCATCCCCACAACATGATGCTGCTACCACCATGTTTCACAGTTGGGGTGGTGTGTTCAGGGTGAGGTGCAGTTTTAGTTTTCTGCCATACATAGAGTTTTGCTTTTAAGCCAAGAAGTAAATTCGGTCTCATTTGACCAAAGCATCCTCTTCCACATGTTTGCTTCGTCTCCCAAATGGCTTCTCGCAAACTGCAAATGGGACTTCTTATGGCTTTGTTTCAACAATGGCTTTCTTCTTGCCACTCTTCCATAAAGGCCAGATTTGTGGAGTGCAGGACTAATAGTTGTCCCGTGGACAGATTCTCCCACCTGAGCTGTGGATCTCTGCAGCTCCTCCAGAGTTACCATGGACCTCTTGGCTACTTCTCTTATTAATGCCCCCCCCCTTGAGTTTAGGTGGACGCCATTTTTAGGTAGGTTTGCAGTTGTGCCATACTCTTTCCATTTTTGGGCGATGGATTAAACATTGCTCCATGAGATGTTCAAAGCTTGGGATATTGTTTTATAACCTAACCCTGCTTTAAACTTTTCCACAATTTTATCCCTGCCCTGTCAAGTGTGTTCCTTGGCCTTTGTGATGCTGTTTGCTTACTAAGGTACTCTAAAAAACCTCTGAGGGCTTCACAGAACAGCTGTATTTAGGGTTGAAAAAGTTTTTATTGTAATTATTAACAAGAACAACATTCAAAATACACATGTATGACAACAAGTAGCAAACTAGGATAGTGAGTCTGCCCAACGGCTATCATCCATAGTTGGACTCATGTCAATAAACTGTACAATGTAGGGGATATCAACTGTTGCCCGTTGCAGGAAACATTCAGGATCAAAGGTCATTGTTGTTCATGATAAAAATATATAAAAGAATAAAAAGGGAAAAAAAAAAACCAAATCAAACAAAAAAGAAAAGAAAAAGGGAACCCGAGAAACGGCATGGACAGGAAAAGAGGGAAACATTGGAGGAGAAAAAAGAGTTATAGAAGTGAGAGAGCTGCTGGGAAAACATGAGAAGGGTAAATAGCGATCCAGATACCTGGAGATTACCAGCTCCACCCACCCTGCATTTAATTTGAGTTTGAGGATGACCCTGTCGGGGTAGAGAGCATAGTTGTGAGTGTATCTGAAGTAGAGAAGTGGAGCCAAATGAACCACAACACCTTGTATTTATCAAAGGTGTTGTTGTCTAGTGCTAGTGCTAGCAAATGTTGGGTCCAGAAAGGGCCCCCTACCATACAATAACCTAAGGGCAGCGAGCGTTAGTGGTGAGGAAGACAATCGGGACTGATCGCTTTAATAACCCAGTAGTAGGGCCAAGAGATCGACAGGAGCCAGGTCCTGCTCAACCATAACAGAAAGCCTCCAGGAAAGGACTGGGAAACCATTCGAAAATGCATGCCATAAGAGTACTTTTATAGTAAAAATCATAATCTGGTAGTCTTGCTCCTCCCTGGAGCTTCGGGAGGGTGAGCAAGTTATATTTCACCCTAGATAGGCCATGGTTCCAAAGGAATCGGATGGCGAGGGAATGTAAAGAGACAGAGAAGGACTTGGGCACCAATACACGTATAGTTTGAAAGAGGTATAGCAACTTAGACAGGGTATCCATCTTAAGAGTGTTAATGCATCCAAACCAAGGCAAGGAAGAACCCTCCCAGGACTCTAATTCTTTCAGAATGCAGGAAAGTAGGGGAACATAGTTTAGGTAGAAGAGATTAGAGAGATTGGCTGGAATTATGACCCCTAGGTAGGAGATGCCTCTAACTTGCCATTGAAAGGAATAATTTGAACGTAGTGAGGACATCGTAGAAGCAGGTAAAGACACATTGAGGGCCTCTGTTTTGGATATGTTAATTTTAAAAGCTGAAATTCTACAAAAAGTGAGGGCAAGGAAATATGGGGTTATTGAACATAGACCAGAAGATCGTCTGCATATAAGGACAACTTATGATGACAAGAGAGTGGATGAACAGCTGTTTTTATATTGAGATCAAATTACACACAGGTGAACTCTATTTACTAATAAGGTGACTTCCGAAAGCATTAGGTTCCACTAGATTTTAGTTAGGGGTATCAGAGTAAAGGGGGCTGAATACAAATGCACACCACACTTTTCAGATATTTATTTGTAAGAAATTTTGAAAACCATTTATCATTTTCCTTCCACTTCACAATTATTTGCCATTTTGTGTCGGTCTATCACATTAAATCCAAATAAAATACATTTATGTTTTTGGTTGTAACAAGACAAAATGTGGAACATTTCAAGGGGTATGAATACTTTTTAAAGGCACTGTAAATATAAATCAGCAAAAAAAGACAGCCCATACTCTTCTTTTAAGTAGGTTACTGTTAGCTGCTAGCTGTTCATTTGATGTACAGTACAATAAGATATACTGATGATCTTACTGTTTAAAGTTTGTATTGTTTAGGATAATGTGATCAAGCTCTTATCTAACTTAGTGTGGTATAAATTCTGTGTGAATTTACAATAAAGAGAGTTCCAGTTTGCACCTAAGCTAGTGTAGTCTAGTTCTTGGGTGCAATTCTCAGGTATAATACCTGGTTCCTGGTTCCAGAGTGAAGGAAGCTTTATACTTATCTCAAAAAAGTCCCTTCTATTGCCCCTTGCCTCCTTCAAATCTTCAAATTCTTTTTTTTTTTGCTGCTGTGATCTGACTTCCTGTTAAGGGGTGGCCACATGTGTTTTCCATGGTCCCACGGTATGTAGATACTTAGCCCCCCTCTCTTGCTTGCTTCCGAGATGGATTAGGAACTATGGACTGAGGCCTATGGGATTTGTAGTGTGCATAGAGAAGTGCATATGATTGCAACTAACATCCACTGCTCCTTCCAAACAAACAGACATGAGGAGGGAAAATGAGAGGTTTGGGAGCTCATGGGGGACATTTACAGGAAGGCAGAAAAACACATTAAAAAATCATTTAATAAAAAATAGATTACAGAGCCATTAAGTAGTGGATATATATGGATTATCTTTAGAGAATAAGAATATTGTTGAGTGTCAGTTTAATTGTATTTTTTAAATGCAATAAATGTAAGTATCTGAATCTGACCTGGTATTAGCCTCTTGTGGTTCAGCAGGGCTGAGTGTGAGAAAAAGAAGCAGTACAAGGAGCCAGTTAGTTTATGAGGGATGAGTCCAACACTGTTTTACTTCTTTGACTGTCCAGTCACTGGCTGGGGTAGGTCCAGGATGACATGGGCTCAGAGGAAGTAGGCTATATGATGTTGGCCATCAGAGTTTAGACATCTAATGTCAGAGAAAAAAGTGCTGCAGGGAAAATTTGTGGATTGAAGGTGAATATTGCAGCAAAATCTGGTCCTTATTTTTGGCTGGAGTTCTGCTTTAAGAATTCTGGTATAGGAAAGAAACCTCAATGAGTGTCTTTAAAGCTGAAGTTTAGATATTAATATATCTTTGCATAGTTAACTTTTTCCAACTTGGACCAATGTATTTACAATACTTGTCCGATCTCTTTGAAAGCTGGAAATCACTGCTACTACAGCGATCACTACTAGATTACAGGTCATATGCCCTACTGCTTACTGAACACAGGAAGTTTATTGCACAGCACAGGCCCCATTCAGAGAACACTTTGTATTTTTGCAACAATGAGTAAATAATGCAAAGTGTTGTCTGGCTAGGCCTGATCTCCCTTGAAATTCCCACGAGAGGCCCACCGAGTAGACTCTTGAGCTCACCACCACTAATTGCCCTTATTTCATCTGTCTGTGCTTGTTTAGAATCTCTAACTCAAATTGCTTTGAGTCTCTATGACAACTACTACTTTCAACATGTATGCTAAAGTTGTAATACAAAGTTTTTTGTATTTTTATATAAGCCACACTTTTAAATAAAAATGTATTCCAAAAAAGACTGCAAAGTGTTCTTTAATTGGTTGAGGTGGAGAGGCAGGGCCCTGATATCATGAATGCCACCCTGTCCAATCAAAGAGCACTTTGTATGCATTGAAAAAAGGAAAATGTTCTCTGAATGGTGCCCATCATGAGCGAGTAACCTCCTGTGTTTACTAAACTTTGGGGCAGCTACTTGGCATGAGACCTGAAAGCTAGCGCCAATCACTGTAGTAGCGGTACCCCGTACAATTGCTGCCAGATCCCACAAGTATGGCACATATGTAGCAAGGTCCCAGGCCTCCTTTGATCTAATGAGAAGCTCCAGGGCCAGGGATAGCTGACATCCTTCTGTGTGTAGTGAGGTTGTGAGGCATGGTGGGTGCAGAGTAGTTAAAGTTATTGGACACCAGACACTTCTTGAATGCAAAAGAAAGTTTATTTCTCTTAATAAACTTTTTGGGGGAGAGAGGGTTAGGGCCAGGACACCCTTAGGTAGTCGCTAGATTAATTGGCAGACTCTGGGACTTCAGTAGGAGGACAGCCATGCAGGGAAAGGCATCCAGCAAGATGCCACATCTGCATGTGCAGGAATGCTGTCTCCTATGGGAACAGTCTTCAACAGTTCCTAACACAAACGTAACAGTTCTTTCACTTCTTCACTACAACCTCTCCTTGTAGTTCTCCTTGTAGTTATTCAGTCAACTGAGCTTCCGGTCTCTCACTAGACCCACTGATTCACTGCCCCTGAATCCTGTGAGTTCCTCCAATCTTCATGGTGGTATCTTCCTCAAGCGTCACACCGCTTCTCTGCTGGGTCCTTAGCTTGGCACTCAAGATATCTCTTAAGCTTCACCCCACTGGCCTGCTCGGTCCCTGGCTGCTGGCTTGACACACAAGGTTGCTCTACAAGTGTCACCTCTGCTGGTTTCCAGATTCTTCACTGTCCCCGGATGATGAGAATGCTGCTATGGTACTGGCTTCAGTTACTAATGTGGTCCCTGGTTATAAGGCAGATAGTCCCTTACTGGCGACAGCTTCTCCTTCTATCTCCGGCCACGACAACTTCGCAACTTCCGGCAGAACCGTCACTTTTGGTTGGACTGCAAGCCGCAGTTCCAGCCTTGCACTGCTCTCTTGCTTCTGGATAGGCCCCAGACAGTCCAGCAGCAAGATGTGCCCGGGATAGGCCCCATCTCCGGCCTAGCAGCCCAAACAGTACAACACACGTCCACTCAGACAGCCGTCCAGGTGGCACAGACCATAAATCACCTGACTCTACCCGAATATATAGGCCCTCCCAGCAGGCAAAGGGATTCAAGAAAACCCCTGCCCATTGGCTGAGACACCCCATACACCCATAACCTGACCCTGCATCGCCCTTCTTATATCTAGTGCCACCAAGAACCCAGTCACCTAGTGGTAAAAGAGAAAAGTGCAACAAGGCCAAACTTAGAGATCTATTGATTTCTCCCTAACAATCAACCAGGATAATTATTCCTGGCAAGTAAATTTATATGGAGCAACCCTACCTAAACTCCAGGGAGCTATAAATATATACTCCAAGCCGGACCAATGTAACTATGTATAAAATAGCAAATCGCAAAACTGCAGTTTTTGAAGTTACTGCTGTACAAATCTTTCTCTATAAGAAAACATTCCATAGCATATGATATACTTGTTATATCAGCACTGATAGTATGCTGCTATATCTTTTGGATCTATTTTTGGACAGCTAGAAAAGTTGATAAGATATCCTTCTGAATGGCAGACCAAATCTAGTCATTCGGGATACTTCCTTTGTGGGCTATTGAGATATGTATCACATGTTCAGATGTTCATTTATATGTAGGCATAAATTACAGTACATCTTATCCAACCATATATTTAAATTAGGTGTCCCTAACAGAATGACATTCAGTTTGCTAAACATCATAAACATCTGCCATTTTTTAAATAAAATTGTTGTTTTCACCTTTTTTATTCTTTGTTGCGTATCGGTGCTGCTGATCTCCTGCAGCTTCTTTGCAGCTAGCTCCTGATAGAGACAACAGTGACTCATGCCAGCATGATACAGTAAGTCCCCTACATACGAACGAGTTCCGCTCCAAGAGCACGTTCGTAAGTCCAATTTGTTTGTAAGTCCCACAAGTTAGCCTAGGTGCCAAACTAATACAATTGACCCAAATAAATGACTGTAATATTATTATTATTATGCAGGATTTATATAGCGCCAACAGTTTGCGCAGCGCTTTACAACATGAGGGCAGACAGTACACTTACAATACAAATCAATACAGGAGGGATCAGAGGGCCCTGCTCGTTAGAGCTTACAATCTAGAAGTGAGGGTCAAGTGGAAACAAAAGGTAATAACTGTGGGGGGTGAGATGATGGAGAAGATGAAAAAACTGTTGTTGTTAGGTGTGGGTAGTAGGGTTGCCACCTCATCCTAATAAAACCAAACACATATGAATTACACAGGTTCAGTGGCTGATTAAGGTGGTAATTAAACTCACTTGTTGCCTTATCTGCATTAAATTAACCTCAGAACCTGTGTAATTCACATGTGTCCGGGTTTAAAGGGATGAGGTGGCAACCCTAGTGGGTAGGCTTCCCTGAAGATAAGGGTTTTTTAGGGATCATCTAAAAGCTAATAGAGTAGGAGATAAGCAGACAGATTGGGATAGGGCATTCCATAAGATTGGAGAGGCTTTGGAAAAGTCCTGGAGGCGAGCATGGGAGGAGGTGATGAGGGAGCTAGAGAGCAGAAGGTCTTGAGAGGAACGAAGAGAACGAGTAGGTTGGTATTTAGAGACTAGGCTAGTAATGTAGCTGGGGGCTAAATTGTGGATGGCTTTGTACGTAGTTGTTATGCCCCGTACACACGATCGGACATTGATCGGACATTCCGACAACAAAATCCATGGCTTTTTTCTGACGGATGTTGGCTCAAACTTGTTTTGCATACACACGGTCGCACAAAGTTGTCGGAATTTCTGATCGCCAAGAACGCGGCCACGTACACCACGTACGACGAGACTAGAAAAGGGCAGGTCCGAACCAAGCGCGGCACCCTTTGGGCTCCTTTTGCTAATCTCGTGTTAGTAAAAGTTTGGTGAGAGATGATTCACGCTTTTTCAGACTCGTGGTTTTCAGATCGTTTTCTGCTGTTCAGTTTGTGCTTGTAGGTTTGTATCTGGTCTTCAGTGCGTGCAGCGAGTTATGCGTGACTCTGTCATTGTGTTCTTGTTCGTTCGTTACTGTTTTTCAGTTCGCTCTTCACAGGCCTTGCTGTTCTTCAGTGCGTTCTGTTACTTCGTTCTGAGCAGCCGACTGTTTTCTAGCCATGTTGAGTATACTTACTCGTCGTAGAGTTCGTGCTGTGCGGGGGCTTGGTGTTGGGGTCCTTACCTTGACACAAGCCCAGTCCATGAACAGGGTGGGGAGGAGTTCATGGACCAAGAATTGGTTGCTCCAGCGTGACCAGTTCTCTCATATGCCTTTGCTCCGTGAGATCCGTGAGAATAATCCTGATGATTTCAGGAACTTTCTCCGGATGACGGACCCCGTATTTCACCGTTTGTTGGCTTTGCTGACCCCTTATATTAAGAGGCAGGATACCTGCATGAGGCAAGCCATCACTCCGAAGCAGAGGCTAGTCGCCACCCTGCGGTACTTGGTGACGGGGATAAGCCTGCAGGACCTTAAAGTGTAAGTAAACCCTCCTATCGTTTTCAGCCAAGGAAGCTGCCATCTTTGCCTCTGTTTAATCTACAACTGCCATGATGCTGCACATGTGATCAGTTATGACACCAGCCATTGGATGGCTTGACAGTTTGGTTGAGAGCACAACCAATGGGAGCGGTACATTTCCGGCATGTGCCGGAAATGAAACTGTTTTATGGATGGGTTTACTTCCGCTTTAAGTTCTCGACAGGCATCTCCCCCCAGGCTCTGGGGATCATTATCCCGGAAACCCGTTCTACCATCATCCAGGTCCTGCAGAAGGAGTATATTAAGGTAAGATTTATCCTTTAACATCACATTTTATTGTATAAATTGTTTGTTAATATATTGTATTTCTTTCCTCATTCCCTAATGACCATGATTGTAATATGCTGTGAATGTCCCCTTTGTCCTCATGCATGCTGGATTTTTATCTATTTTTTTTTGTCCTTCATACATATTTGCCTTCACTTACCTCCCCAGCATGCTCTCCTGGCCCTATATTCACCTCATGTAGTCACTTAACAATGTATTTTATCAGCTCCATAGTAGTGCTTTACCCCCAAAAATGTTCTAAAATGTGATTGGTGCTTAAACTACATGCAGAGTGCCAGAGGCTTTTTTTGATGAGTCCCCAAATCATTTGGAACCCTCCCTCCCCCCAACTGCTAAGTCAGCTGATACCAATTTTCTATCTATCCTCAATCATCTATCTGCTGACTTTGCCAAACCCATATACACTATACCCACCTCTTTTGTGGTCAGATTTATGGATGAATTCCCCAAAGCATGTAGTGCAAGGGCCTGCCTGTATACTTTCAAATGGTACTGTTTTAAGTTTTTGTATCCTATTATTATCTTGATAGGTAATAGTAGTAGAATTTCCAAATGTGCTCAAATGTGTACAGTGTGTATTTATCTCTTTGTATTATGACACTTCTTACCTGTCCAGTGGGCTGTCAATAGTGTAACTAAGGAGGGGCTGGCCAAAGTAACACATTATTTAGGCATTCATCTCTCAATGAAGTGGAGAGGGTTACCTGTCCAAGAGCCCCCCCCCCCCCCCTATAATGTTATAAATGGCCCATGAGAGGGAGGGGGGGAATCTGATAGGTGTACCTTATACTTTGGTCTTTAAAAACTCCCTCAAATAAATGTTATCTTGATGTTGGCCAAGAATGCTTGTGTCTAATCTACTTTCCCTGTTTATGTGCAAAATGACTTTTTTTTTTTCTTGTTTGACTCCACAGTTTCCTTCCAACCCACAGGAATGGCAGACTGTGGCCTCCCACTTTGCCCAGCGGTGGGACTTTCCTAACTGCGGAGGGGAAATTGATGGGAAATACTTCCACATCGTCCCACCACCCAACTCGGGGTCATATTATTTCAACTATAAGGGGTTCAATAGTATTGTGATGTTGGAGGTGGTGTCGGCTACTTACGAGTTCCTGTATGTGGACGTGGGGAAGAATGGCCAGATGTCTGATGGTGGAGTCATCGCCCAGACGGAGTTCTACAGGCGTCTCCAGAATGGCAGCTTGGACTTGCCACCTCCAGAAGACAATGTGGAAGGACTCCCATTCCTCTTTGTTGCGGATGAAGCGTTTGCACTGGGGGACCATCTTATGCGGCCATTCCCGATGAGGACCCTCACCCCGGACCAGATGATTTTTTATTATCGGCTGGCCAGAGCCAGAAGAGTGGTGGAGAACACGTTTGGAATCATGGCCAGCCGGTTCCGCCTATTTCTTACACCCATACACATGGCGGAGTATAAACTAAATCATATTATCCTGGCGTGCTGTGTTCTACACAACTTTTTATGGCAACATTCTGCCAACTATGCTGGCTCAGTTGGGCCTGAGGCCGGAAATCCAAATGAACCAACCCTAACGGTGCTTGAAAGTGGCCGTCCTGGCTTGCCCCCCCTGAGTGCCCCGTGAGGTCCGTCTAAGATACCTTGAATATTTTGCGGGTAGGGGGGCCATCAATATGCCAGACAATGTCTGAAACCTTTTTCAAATAAACAAAACATTTTAACTACTAAAATCTTTGGTGACATTTACTGCTTGTGTTTCTTTTAGCTGACCCTGACAGAAATGTGGTGAGTCCTGAAAATGGCATGATTGTGTAACATTACAAAGCATTGTTGGGTGTTATTTACTAAAGGCAAAGACACTGTGCACTACAAGTGCACTTGAAACTGCACTTGTAGTGCAAAGTGGCTTTTCCCTTAGGAAATAACCCCCATTGTCACTGAAAACACCAATTAGTGCACAACCAAAGTTTTGGAGCGTTGAAACAATAATCCACACATTATTGATTATCAATCTTTTTAATACCAGCACAATCACATGTACATTTGTAAAAGGTTTTTAAAACAAACCAACATGTTTGTTGTATAAAAATTTTTGGGGTCACATTAGAAAAAGTAGAAATGTCCATTTAAGATAAAATAGGCATGTTTAAAACCAACAAGAAAGACACAAATCTTGAACTTACAAAGTTCACATTTGGGAGAACTTGAAGGCAATATCAGACATGAGTATTTACAAACTGTGTTTGATATTGCGTTCAGATGGGGTGAAGTCACCCCAGGAAAAACCAAATTTTGAAGATGCACACAAATTGCCAAATGTCAACATGTGCTAGCTGCCATCACGGGGGATCAAGGGACGTGTTTTGTGGGGGCAACCCCTTCCTCTCAGCTACTTTATTATTGAGGAAGGGGTTGCACCCACAAAACGCCTACATTGATCTCTCGTGATGGCAGATAGCACATGTTGACACACTGTGTGCATCTTCAAAATTTGGCTTTTCAGAAATATGTCAAAAAATGTTAGAAATTTTTAGATCACAAAAAGCACAAAAAAAGGGATTTTGAGGGGTTTTAAACTCTCCCTAAAACATCAATGATGTTCTTCATTTTTTTTTGAACATCATTGATGTTTTTCTGGATGTTTTTCAAGTCCCTATTAGACCCCATGATCTCCCCAATCAGGATCTGTGCACTTTCAGAGGTGAAATGTCCTGCATCCACAACATCACAATCACGTCTCCTTCCTCCTCCTCCTCCTGTTGTCTTTGTGGGATTTCCCCTTCTCCAGAGGTGGGGGGTCTGTGGTCTCCTCGGATGAGGGGTGTCCTCCGAGTCTTTTATCCCCTATGTTAAAAAAAATAGGTATACTTAGCACACAGATATTTCATGGCAGAAATAGAAATATGAAACATTGCTTGGACGTTGGGTACAATTGTCTCTTTTGACAGAGTTTCAAGATGAAGAAATATTTTTGTCCTTTGTCAAGCTTGAATACTTACCTGTTTTGTACAAGCTTCACAGATGGAGACACCCCTATAGTATACACTGGAGCACCTGTGTGGGCCCCCTAATAAGAAGGGTGTTCTTGTGTCCCACACTAGTGCTCCAGCCTCCAGATGTGAAAACTGCTGCTGAGTGTCCTCTCCTTACACAGAATCTAGTTCGCATTACATTCTAGTTACAAACCCATCTACACAACCAAATTATTTTAAGACAAGTAGGCCATAAAAAATGTATTAAAATGCATATGGCCAAAACTATTTTGTTTTCTAGACCGAACGAACAATGTTTCATACGAACGAATAATGTGCCCATGAACATGAAAGTTGCCATTTTAAACTGGACAACAGTTAAGAAAAGCACATGGAGCAGCATGAACGTAATAAACATAAAGAATAGGAACACAGGACAACTACTTACTTTTTTGCAGCACTCTCCGGATCCTTCTGTACTGCTCGTGCTCCCTTAATTTCAGGCTTGACCACCGCTTCCTGAGCTGATCTTTCGATCGTCGTACCCCGAAATTCCGGTGCAGACTTTTGACCACTTTCGCCATGATCTTGGCCTTTCGGACATTGGGGTTGGGGTAAGGTCAATACTTCCCGTCATAGTCGGCCTTCTTCAGGATGTCGACCATCTCCACCATCTCCACAAAGGACATATTTGATGCCTTAAATCGTCTCCTTCTGGATCGGGACGTTTCAGGCTCCGGGCTTTCCTCCTCCTCGTTGCTGTAATTAACAGACACCTGCTCTGTCTCCGCCATGTGCTCTTCCCCCACTGCGCCGAACGAGAAGGGGCGGGGAATAGACTAGAAAGAACGTCAGGGGCGGGCGGAGTTTCACGCATGCGCAGTGTCTATAAAGCGTAACACGCATGCGTAGTACATACGATCTGTGAGCGGAGGAAGGAGTAACGGAGGCGCCGATCGTGATAGCGAAGGTAAGATTTAACATTGGGCCTATACTGCTTCTAGATTGAGACCTGTATTTGCACAAGTTTAGAAGACTTTAGGCTGACATTAGGGTTTGTCTTGTGTTGTGTCTTGCAGTTAAAATGGATATCTTGAAGGATCATGACTTTATGCCAATCTTCATAGATATGTTCAGGGAGCTGTCTTGTCTGTGGCAGTTAAACCACCCTGATTATAAGAACCAAACAAAGAGGAAGGCAGCGCTGGATAAATTGATGCAATTTGTGAAGTCGGTGATCCCCACGGCAGAAATCACCTATTTGAAGATCCTGATTGGTGGCCTGAGGAGCACTTATCTAAGGGAGCACAAGAAGGTCCAGGATTCCCAGAGATCAGGAACTGCAGATGACATTTATCTCCCCAGGCTGTGGTACTATGACAGGCTGCATTTTCTGGCAGGTCAGGCTGAACCCAGGCCAGCACTCTCCACTCTTCCTTCCACGCTTCCTTCCCCCCCAGCTGAGGCTTCTGACGCCCAACCTGGGCCTTCCAGGCAGCAACATGTGGAGGAGCCCAGCATAAGCCAGGTATAGCATTCTCCTAAATATTGTTGTCAAATTAATGATGTTAAATCTATGTTAGTTTGGAGTACTAATTTATGATTGTGATTGATGAAGCAAAAACTAAAACCATGTCCCTTTTTCATACACAGGGAAGTCTCAGCCAGGAGGTGGCCGGGCCAAGCAGGCTGCCCGATACCCAGGTCCCTCCCCTCTGCCTTCAAAGAAAAAGTGGCAGGAAGATGAGTAACCTGGAGGAGGCTGCAATAGGCCTATTTTGGAAGGCTACTGAGGCCCTCAGAACACCCCACAGTGTGGAGGAGGATTTTGCTGGCATAACTGCATGCAAAATGATGCAGATGGAGGAGGGCCAACGACTCCTATGTGAGTTTTTTAATTTTGGAAGCTCTAAATAAGGGGTTGAGGGGGCAACTCACATGTGCAACCCACATTTGTCACCTCACCCATAGTCCTTCTCCTCCTGGTCCTACTCCTCCTCCTCCTCCTCCTCCAGGTCCTACTCCTCCTCCTGCCATCTCCAACACCAGAGCCACAGCCGGGAAGGAAGCGTGGAAGGAAGATCAGAGAGTGATGACCTGGGTTAGTCTGGTCTGGCAAAATATGCAGCCTCTTGTAGTACTACAGCGTGGGGACACAGATGTCATCTGCTGCTTTCATGATCTCTGGGACTTCTGGACCAGACTGCACTCCCTTAGATATGGACTCCTCAGGCCACCAATTTTGCAGGAAATTAATTGATGTCTGCCCCGGGGGTCAAAGGCTTCGCTAATTTATGATGTTTATCCAGCGTTGCCTCCCTCTCTGTTTGGTTCTGAGCCCTTAATAAAGGAATTTTTGGTTCAATTATACTCGCCTATGTGTGTTTTCCTTCAAAAAGGACAGTTTGTTTGTGAGGAGGCAGGTACATTTGTAAACTACAATGTGAAATTAACAAGAGACACCAACACCAAGCAACCTCCTTGAGATTAAATAATACAAGATAATAATGGTGTTGTGGTAACTTGACACACAAAACACACACAAAAATATTCTGGAGTAAAAAAAATAAAAAATAAAAAAAACATCAGCTTTGAAAAAAATACAAAGCCAAAAAAAAAAAAGATTTTTGGTCAGATGTGACAAATCAAAATATATTGAGGGAATCATGATAAATAATCAAGAAATAAGTTTGTGAGAAGTCTGTGTGAATATGAGCAGCAAAACTACTTCATTCTTCTAGCATTAGAAAGAAGAAGAGAGTGCGCTGTATTAAACAATTTTAAAGATTGCAGCCTGACGAAAGTGCTATATCCATTCCGAACGCTAATTTTACCAGACCGAGCTGTTCCGTCTCGGAATTTCTTCTGAGCATGCGTGGCACTTTGTGCGTCGGAATTGTCCACACACGGTCGGAATTGACGCGATCGGATTTTGTTGTCAGAAAATTTTATAGCCTGCTCTCAAACTTTGTGTGTGGGAAAATCCGATGAAAAAAGTCAGATGGAGCCATCTTTGGCCGAGTGGAAGCCAGTGGAGGGATTGACAGAGAGGGGTAGCAGAGACAGAGCGATTGGTAAGGTGGATGAGTCTGGCAGCTGCATTCATGATGGATTGAAGAGGTGATAGACTATGTAGAGGTAAGCCAATGAGAAGGGAGTTGCAGTAGTCGAGGTGAGAGATAACACATTTCACCCAAATAATACATGGAAAAAAAGGCTGAAAAGGCTGCAATATAGATATAGTACTGTATACAGCAAAGTACACAGAACCACAACCACCAGAAATGTGAACTAACACACACAACTGGACATGCAAACGCCTGTTCGTATCTTTGAAGGTTCGCAACTCGAAGGTTCATACTGAATGTAGGGGACAAACTCTATGCGTTGAAACAACCATTAGAGATCTGTGTGAAAGGTTGACAACACAAAAAACACACTTGGACACAGGGACAGAGCATTGTCATCAGTGTTAATTTCGTCAACAAAAACGTTTTCGTCAAAGATTTCAGCAAGTGCATTTTTTTAGTGACGAAGACGAAACGAAAAGTACAGCACATTTTCGTTCACTGATGGAAACTATGATGAAAATCAGATCCATTTTCGTTAACGAATGAAAACGGGAAGAAAATGTGAGGCAGGAGCGTTTACCCTTGTGAACTAATGTACGTTTTTTTCATGGAGCTCCGCCTGCTTCCGCAATCCGCTCTCAGCAAGCAAGCGCACCATGACGAGACGACTGCCAGAGACCTGAGAGTGAGAGCAAATCCAATTCCCCCTCCCAGCACAAATATTTGCCCCTCCAATCCCCCCTCCTAGCACAAATCTCCCTCACCCCAAAAATTACCTGCCTAGCAAACATCCTCTTTCTTATCAAACTTTCTATCCTAGCACAAACCCCCCCCCCCCCAAATCCCCCCTGCCATCACAAATCCCCCCTAATCCCTCCTATTAGCCCTGAATTCCTCCACACCCTTCTGGCACAAAATCCTCCCATCTCCCCTCCCAGCACAAATCCTCTTACTTCAATCCCCCTCCTAGGACAAATTCCCACAAATCCCTCCTCCTAGCACAACCCCCTCTAAATTACCCTTCCCAGCACAAATTCTTCCTCCCTACCCAAATCCCCCCCCAGCACTAAGCCCCCCCCTCCTAGCACAAACACCCAGTCCCCCTCCCAACCTTCCTTCTAGCACATATCCCCCTCCCCATATCCCCATATCCCCATTACTTTTCCCGACACAAATAGCCACCTCCCCCCCAACTTACAGGGGGGAAACCACCACAAAGCCAGTAGGAGGTGCGCTGTGTTCTGCTCTCCCCTCCTGTCAGAAGAACTTTCCTCTACACTCAGTATGAAGCACATGAGACTGGATCTTATTGTATATCAGCTTGCACTGAAATGACTGTATACACATACACACCGACACCGCCCCCCTCTATCTCCTCCAAGGGTTGCTCTTCCTCCAGCAGCAGGAAATGTGGATAGGGGGTGCTGTGTATACAGTGCAATGCCATATACAGTAAGAGCCATCCAGTCTCATGCTGTATACTGACTCCCTTTTTCCATTCCCAGCTGTGAGTAGGAGCAGGGGTAGGGAAGGAGCTCAGCGGCGGCCAGCTCATCATCCAAGGAAGGGACAGCCTGGGCCCGTGTCCCACTTTCAGTTGCTGGGAGAGAGACACGTAGGGCATTGTTCTGTCATCAGTTTTTTTCTGCTCCACCGATGCTCCAGCTGTCCGGGCCCCCTTGTGTGCCGGGGCCCCCTACAGGAGGACTGGTGGTCCCCCCTATCAGCAGCCTTGCTTGCGTGCAAAGGTGAACAAACACATCACTCCCGCATGCGTGCAAACAGTGATCACACCACACATGTGAGGTATCACTGTGAATGTCAGATTGAGGGCAATCATTTTAGCACCAGACCCCCTGTGTAAATCTAAAGCGGTAACCTGTAAAGGCTTTTAAAGCATCACCATTGAACGGGTGTACTCAATTTTAAAGTGTGACATGTTTCGTATTCATTTACTCAGCGTAAAATCATCTTTTATATTTTACCAAACAATTGGTCATTATATTGTGTTTTGTGCATTAACATTCAAAAAGTGTATTTATTTCAAAAAATTGTGTTTAAAAAACCACTGTGCAAATACCGTGTAACTTAAAAAATTGCAAACACCCACTATTTTATTCTCTAGGGCCTATGCTTTAGAAAATATATAATGTTTAGAGGTTCTAAGTAATATTCTAACAAAAAAATACAGATTTTCACATGTAAACAAAAAGTGTAAGAAAAGTCCTGGTCTTCATCCTCTATTCTCTTGATGTTCTTTTTTGCTTTTCCAAGGTAGGTATGGGACCATATTAACTAATTCCTGGGAAAGCATCTGCACTTGGTGGACTAATCGTTCATATTTAATTTGTCACTGTTAAATTATAATTTGTATCCGTTTTTGGGTGCAGAATTCCGAACTTTGGGCCCACTTGATATTGAATCCTGGGTCCAAAAAGGAACCTGTCTTAAAGTGGTTGTAAACGTTTGTTATTTTTATTTGATAAAAACAAAAACAAACATGTCTATACTTACCTGCTCTGTGCAATGGTTTTGCACAGAGTAGCCCCGATCCTCTTCTTCTGGGGTCCCCCGCCAGCACTCCAGGCACCTCCTCTACATTCGCTACCCCCATGGAAAGCCGAGGGGGCACCTGAGTGGGCTCACTCCGAGTCCCGCTGCTGTGTCACAGCCAATGGCTCCTGCTGCTATTAATTTGTCCAATGAGGAGAGCGACAGTGCTGAGAGCCTGAGCTGGCAGCACCTGCCCCCTCCACAGCTCAGCACTCCAGTGAGCGAGGAGGTGGCAGAGCAGAGAGCTGTGACTCACAGTCACCAACTCTCTGCTCGGAGGGCTGTGAGAACCAAGTGATCGGTGGTGTTCGATTGCTTGGTTCTCAGTGTTAGAGGCGCAAGGGGGGCAGATGCAGCATCCACCTAGGTAAGTATGAATTAAAAAAAAAATAAAAACTTATTTTTTAAGGTGAATAACCTTAAAATGGATTTCCACACAAAAGTGGAACTTCCGCTTTAAGGCCTCCCCCCTGGCTCTGGTTTGTGAAGGAGGGGGGAGCAGGTACCCGATTTTGACAGGTACCTGCTCCCACTGTTCAGGTCGCCTTAGGTGATTGAAAACGGAAGTTCTCCTTCCCGAAGTCTTCTGGGACACGTGACAGGTCCTAGAAGACTTCGGGACCAGTCACAGCGCAGCGCCGCTCGTGCATAGGCAGTGGGCACCCAGCTGTGAAGCCACAAGCTGTCACAGCTGGGTGCCCATAGTAGAAATGCCGGCACTGTTGAGGGAGGACACGGGGAGAACATGGCTGCGGTAAGTACACAGCTGGATCGTGGGACAGGTGAGTGGCTGTTTAATCAAAGCTGGCAGCTACACTTTTTGTAGCTGCTGACTTTTAAAAAAGCAAACAAATGACAGGAACTCCACTTTAAACCTTTGCAACCACTTTAAGTATGCGTAGACCTCCAGGGGAACTTTTGGATTCAAAGTATCTTCTAAGAAAGAACTCATCCCACCTTTTTTGGTTGGTGGCAACTATAGTTTTCAATTCTCGTACATTTTGTACATAGTTCTTTATATTTGGGACCTACTATGATACAAGTTTTAGTAAAAAAAATGCAGTAGGAAAAACTAGAGATCATCCAATACACCATACTTAGATGATTCCCCTTTGCACTATAATGAGGTTCCACTGGTTGTCATTGTTGTCCCACAGCAACTGTCCATGTAAATAGCAGTTTTTCTGACATACACACTGGCTTGAGAAAGGAGTGTTCATGCTCTGAAATGCATAGCCAATTACATCCTGCTGTTGTTATGTCACTTCCACCAGCGTATTTTCCAACACGGTTCCTGGAAGTCAGAAGTTCAAGGTGCCATCTTTCCATTATCTATCCAAATACATGGAGCCAGCCTGTGCACGGAGGGACAGAGATATCACACACAGAACAGCGGCCTTCTTTGTTGATGAGCCTGTGGACCTTTTTTGAACAATGTGAGTTGCAAATTTTGTGTTTTTATTAAACAGTACTTATGCTACACTTAGTAGGCGCTTCCCTCTCCCCTATGTCTGTTTAATTACTAGGTGCCACGAGTGTTATGGACTATTGCCAAAGACTTTTATGGACTCAATTCTAATATTTTAAATGTTCATCGGGTCAGCCATATTGGATTGTGTGCCTACTTTTTCTCTTTATCATAATAATTGCACAAAAGAAGTGCAGGCACCTTTTTTTTTATTGCATCATACTATAACAATATGGCAATATGTAACAATGTGTTATGGTGCAATTTACATGTGCGTTGGCTGGTGCCTTTGGAGTGCCTTTAGGAATGAATGGCACCACGGTGCAACTGCCAGAACATAGTGTGTTTGCATGTGCTGCTTAAACATATGTGATATTGCACACATGATCACATTGCATAAATGTGAACGGGGCCTAAGACTTTTAGTTTTTCTCAGAAAGAAAACACAGACAGCAGAAAAAAAGTAAAATAAAAAATGTAAAGAATAGTACACAAATAACGATCAGATACACACAAAATGAATATACACCCTAATTAAAATAAACTAAACCACCTTAAATACACCCCCTCCCCTAAAAAAATCCCTCTAATTAGAGGGAAAAAAAGGAAGCAAGATCTCTACAGTTCCCAGACTCACTGATATCCAATGAGCAGGGATGAGCTTAGGTTTGGTCCGAACCCACAAGTTAGCCGTACTGCTGGCCCAATGAGCCCTCCCTGCTCCACAGCTGTAAGTAACAAAAAGGCATGGCCATTAACATCCACGCCCCTTTGTTACGTGCAGCTGCTGGTGGGTAATCTCTATCCTGCAGCTCATTGGGCCAGCATATATGTAATCATGTGACAGCTTCCCACAGGTTCGGGTGAACTTGGTTCAAATGAATTTAGATCCAAACCCAGCTCATCCTTACCCATAAGTACTTTAAAGTGATTGCACACGTTCTTGCATTTATGACTTACTTTGCATTAAAGATCGTTCAGTAAGAGCAGGGGTGTCAAACTCCATTTCCTTGTGGGCCACATTGGCATTTTGATTGCCCTCAAAGGGCCGGTTGTATCAGCACCCTCCCCCCCCCTTACATAGGATGTCAAGAGCCCCCCACCATCAGAAGTCAAGCATCCCCTCCACTATCCTTTACATCAGTGCACCCCCTTGCCTTGTGCTGCTGCCAGGAGGGCTGGACAGAGAAGTGCAGGATCTGGTGAAGGAGTCCTGCCCTCTCTGCTGTTGACTGCTGAGACCAGGTAGGGACTGAGACAATGGGGTATGAGGGCCACATGAAATGGCCTGGAGGGCTAGATTCGGCCCGTGGGCCTTGTCTTTGACACCTGTGAGTAAGAGGAATGAGACTCTTCTTTAATAAAACACATTGGTGGAAGAAACAAGAAATATAAAACTTGATACCTCAAGGACTCAGATAGCTGGCCTACTGCTGTGCTGTAAATACAGAGTGAGTCAGATCAATAACTCAGAGAAGGGACACATGCCCTCCTGTTTACCCATAGAGACAGAGCAGTCAGCAAGTGCAGAACTAGCGCTAGGCTTTCTCATTAGACAGACAGCACCCTGTATTATATGTTTATTTGTAAGGTAAGAATTAAAAAAAAAGAAGATATAAAGAAAATAATATCAAAGATTAGTTTGATTTAAAACCAAGGGGTCCCTATGGGTTTTTTGTAGTTACACCTTCTGACAACTAAATCCCCACACTCTTATCCAGCTAAAAAGGAGACAAGATTTGCTTGGAAATGGTCCATTGCTGTTGAGAAATATAATTACATATCAAGTAATAATACGCCTTTTGTACAACTAAGACGCAGGTGCTGCAAGCCAGATCCCTTGTGTAATAAGTGATAAAGGTTTCCACTGCCTTGGAGAACAATTAAAAATCTACCCAAGTGGGATGAAACTAGAGGCAATTATATCATGATTCTTTCTATTTATAAAATATGTTTCTTGTTGCATAGAAACAAAATGCTTTTCCGGTCAAGAGAGTATTAAGGTAGCATTTTTTTCATTGGTCCCAATATTCTTCCATGCCTGGGTTGTGGATGTCTGAGTGCTTGTGGCCTGGGGGCAGTGTCTACAATACCAGGGGAATAATGGGAACATACAGAGGAGGTTGTGATTATTCATCAACTTTTTCCTTCAGCAGAGTAGGTGTTTTGAATTCCCCAAAGGTGGTTTTGGCCAATTATATTTTAAATAAACAGATTTTAATATATTTTCAATCACAGAGGGAGGAGAAATTAATCTCTGTGAAGCATTATGCAGCATATGTAATCTGATCTCTCTCTGTTTTTCAGGTCTATATCATGTACACTGTAGATGAACAAGAGAAAACTGCTGCTCTTGGTGGTAGCTCACCAACTGCTGGCTTTAAGTGCAGGAAACAAAATATACCTGTGTGTCTATATCATTCATCACATTTCCATTTTCTTATTTAGTATGTATAAACCAGGGCTTTTTTTCAGCAGGAACACGGGAGAACGCAGTTCCAGCACCACTAGCACTGACTTTATTTAATGGCAAGGGGTGTTGGCGTGTACTGACAGGTCTATTGATGCTGGCTGCTGGGGGAACTATTCTAACTGGAGGGGATCTGTTTTTGCAGGGGAGGGGTGTATTTTTGCTGGTGGGGGACCTATTTTTGCTGGGTACGGGTCCTATATTGCTGGAGGTCAGATATTGCTGGGGGGTCAGTTATTGCTGGAGATCTACTGTTGAGGGAGGGGTCTATTGTTGCTGGCTGTTGAAGAGTCTATTGATGCTGGCTGTGGGGAGATCTGTTGTTGCTGTCGGGGGTCTATTGTTGCTGGGGGATGTATTGTCGCTGCGGGGGGGGGGAGATTTTGTTTCAGGTGATCCATTGTTGTTGGGGGGATCTATTGTCGCTAGAGGGGGCTCTATTGTTACTGGCTGCAGGGGATCTATTTTATTGCTTTTCTTATTATCATTAACATATTCCATAAAAATGACATATCATCACAAAATAATACTTGGTTCTGTATTCTCTAAAGGGGCAGTAATGGGAGTTGGGTAGAGGGTAGCACCAATGAACAGTGCTCGGAGGTGGGTAGGAGCAGGGAAAAGGGGTCAGAAAGGGAGAGTTCCTGCACCTATCCTCTAAGAAAAAGAGTCCTGGTAGGAACATTGAGAATGAAGCATGAAACAAAAAATATACATTTCCTTTAAAGCAGACATTCACCCTCCCCATCCACTTGCCATCACTGCACTCCTTCTCCCCTCTTCTCTCACAATTTATTTTTGAATTACTTTCTTGTCTTTTGGAATTCTTCTCTAGGCAAGAACGGCCTCCCAGTTGCCCACAGCCTCCTGGAATAATGACATCATGCATTTCAGTGGGTCTCGAGCACTCTACAGTACATGAGCCGTTGGGGGTCATCAGGTGGCCAGCTTTCTCTTCCTTGTCCTTGCTGCTGGCCCCCAGATAATGCACTGCAGTGCATGTGTGTCATCTGGGGCAAACTACAAGAACCCAGCAATACAACGCAGGATTTACTAAACATGTGAGCATGTATTCTGAGGATAACTCAGTAAAGAAGGTAACAGAATGTAAGAGTCTAGGGCTTACTACGCATGTACCAATGGTGCGTTGCTGCAAGAGGAAATCTGTGTCAACTGAGAATGTGCCAAAGACGCCTCACTGCTCCAACCCGCATCTGCGCAGAAGACCTGATGGAATAAGGCAGGAAAATGCCCAGGAGGTGCACAGGAAGTGACCTCAACCCGATGGAAAAAGGCGGGAAAATGCCCAGGAGACGCATAGGAAGTGACCTCAACCCGATGGAAAAAGGCGGAAAAATGCCCAGGAGGCGCACAGGAAGTGATCTCAAACTTCCCTATATAAGCCCAGCCCAGACATTGCCAAATTGCTGGATTATCTTCAGTCCCCCCATGTTCCTGTGCTAGTGTGTGATCTGTCTGAACTTGTTGTGACCTGGAAACCTATTTGACTACTCTTGTTTGCTGCTTGCCATTGACCTCACATTTCTACCTTGACCATTCTACTTCTTTGCCCCTTTTGTACTCAGCTGCCAGATTGGAACCGACCTTGGCCTGGATCTCGACCATTCTTCTTCTGATTAACCCTTTTATACTTCATTGCCAAACTGGACTGGACCTCGGCTCAGATCTCAGACTAAGGCTTGCACAGTGCTCCACACCCCTGGCACCCGTGCCACTCGGTGTCCCCCAAGTCTCTGTCTCCATCTCCAGAGGCATCAAGGACCTGAAGTGCAAGGGAGGCCTCCCCACTACTTCGGTCTCACCTCAGGTACGTGGCCCTCATGACAGAATAATCCAGCCATGTCTGAGACTGGGAAAGGGAGTGCTTCCGCCTTCAAGGCCCTATGCCAACAAAAGAACCTCAGGCATGGGCTCATCAGCTATTGAAAAGGGAGAGTCCTATACTGCACTTACTGTCTTCTTTCTTCAATGCTCTATGATGACCCACAATGAACCACCAGGGCTGAAACAGTGTTGACCTCTCTACAACAAGGGAAACGTCTTCTTTGTGGAAAACAAGGACCATTCTTTAAGACCATGTATTGACTACAGAGAATTGAACAGTATCACAATCAAGAATCGATACCCATTGCCTCTAGTCTCTGAGCTCGTTCAGAGGTTCCGCACCGCCAAGGTCTTCTCAAAATTGGACCTATGGGGGGCCTACAATTTAATACGGATAAGAGAGGGCGATGAATGGAAAATGCCCTTTTGTACTAGGTTTGGCCATTTTGAATATCTAGTCATGCCATTTGGGCTGTGTAACGCCCCAGCAACTTTCCAACACTTGGTGAACGACATCTTTCGGGATTTTCTTGACCTCTTCATGATAGTGTACTTAGATGACATCCTTATTTTTTCACCTTCCCTCGAGGCACATCACATCCACATGCGAAAAGTCCTTTTTCTCCTCTAAGCCCATAAACTCTACGCCAAGCTTGAAAAATGTGAGTTTGAGAAAGATACCATACAATTCATTGGCCTCATTATTTCGACTTCTGGCATATCCATGGACCCCCAGAAGGTAACTGCAGTTCTTGAATGGCCAGTACCCTCGGACCGTAAAAGCGTCCAGAGATTTGTGGGATTCTCCAATTTTTATAGAAGATTCATCAAAGGCTTCTTGTCAATAATTTCACCTATCACACAACTCACCAAGCAAAACAGCCATTTTCTGTGGTCCCCCTCAGCACAAGCGGCTTTCGACAAACTCAAGGAAGCAAATCACCTCTGCCCCGGTCCTTCGCCATCATGACCCAGCCCTGCCTTACGTGTTGGAGGTCGATGCTTCAGAGATTGTGGTTGGGGCAGTCCTTTCTCAACGCCACAAAACCACAGCCATGTTACATCCAGTTGCCTTCTTTTCCAGCAAGTTGTGTCCAGCCGAAAGGAACTATGATGTAGGGGACCGGGAACTCCTTGCTGTTAAACTGGCCTTGGAAGAATGGCGATATCTATTGGAAGGAGCCTCGCACCCTATACTTATCTACACTGATCATAGGAATTTGGAATACCTCCATACAGCTAAATGTCTCAGACCTACACAAGCCAGATGGGCTCTCTTCCTTACCCGATTTCAAATGCATATCACGTACTGTCCGGGCTCCAAGCATTGTAAACCTGATGCTCTATCCCACATGTATCCCACATCAGATAACTCACCAACAACGAACGCGATTCCTTCCGGCCTATAATTTCTTCCTACTTATGGATGATCTCTTGTCCAGGATTAAACTGGCCTCCTCTCTAGACCAACTGCCCCCTGAAGAACATCTGCAAGAAAAGGACAGACTTTTCTTCCATGATCATGCTGTGTTTGTGCCCCTTCAACTGAGAGTTCCTATGCTCAAACCCTGTCATGACAACAAGTTAGCAGGGCATTTCGGGGTGACCAAAACCACCGATCTGCTTTTGCAAACCTTTCTGTGGCCTACATTCAAGGCAGTCGGCCACGCTTACGTCAATTCCTGCCGGGTATGCAATCACAGCAAAATGGAAAAGAATAAATCATGGGGTCTCCTACGCCCCCTGCCTGTATCCTCCAGACCCTGGGAACAAATCAGCATGGATTACATAGTGGAGCTACCACCCTCTGATGGGTTTACATCCATATTTGTTGTTGTGGACCGACTTTCAAAAATGGCTCATTTTATTCCTATGATTGACACTCCTTCCGCCCCAGAAACAGCTCAGACTTTTGGGAAAACAGAGAATGGAAGCGGGACTTTGTGTGAGGCAAGCTGGTGAATGTGTACAAATTAAAAAAAATTCAACATAAAATATCAGAGGCAAATCTTATATAGGATGAGGTTATTCAAAAGAAATATTGCAGGGTAATGCTGGTATAAAATTTAATAACAGATCTTGAAACCAGATACAATCGTGAATGAACACGTAATAAATCACCATGGAGCATATTGTAAACAATATATAAACAGACATATTGCAACTATAGAGTATACAGTTGTAGAGACAAATACATTTTACTGTAAAATATTATGTGCATCATAGGTTGTTAACTCTACGCGTTTCATGGCTTGTAACCAATCGTCAGGAGTCATGATGCAATTGAGCTGTATTGGAACAATAACCGTATATTAATATATGTACACATGTATGGGGAAAAAAGATATTAGGGATGCAAGTAACTGATATACTCACAAATAATGCATTGGTCAATATTGACCCATATGTAAAAAATGCAGTGTTGATCGGGGTCCACCAAATCTCCCCCGGGGTTGAGGCAGAGAGCAAGCCCCAAGATGACGTCGGCCACGGCCATCGATGGGGCCAAGGCACCCACGGGGGTCGCCAGGCCGACACAGACAACGAGGCCCAGGAGTCAAGAGAAGAACTGTGGGGGTGAAAAAGAAATGAGATGAAATGTGAGAGGTATCCTAAGTGTGTGGGGTGGAAAGTGAATGTGGGGGGAAAAAAGGCAGTAGTGAAGGACCGAGGAGAAAGTGAGTGTGCATGTGTGAATGAAAGATAAGAGTAGAAGATGAGTGTGGGGGAATGAGTGAAATGGATGTTGATGCATCTAAAAAAGCCACTGCTGGTGTCAGTGGAGCAGTGTGGAGGTGTGCAAAAGGATTACCTGGGAAAGGAAAACCAGGCCAGGCTGCGTGTCGCAAGAAAAACATGGCGAAGCCTCGAGGTACCCGGCCAGTGACAGCCGTTATATGGCCGCGGACCAGGGGCGTGCTCATGCCAGCGTCATGCAAGGACGCAAAGACGCGACGGGGGAAACGAGGGGAGGGGGAGCCGGGGAACGCCTACGGCTACCTCCCAGCCCCACAGCAACATAGCGCAGGATGGAAATCCACTGGGTGCCCCACTATGCGGAAGCCAGCGGCGCCGCTAGTGGGACGTGGAGAGCATGACGCCGATGCGTCAAGGCCAGGACCCGCCCCGTCAGTGGTGGGGCGGGTGACGGGTCATGGACTGGGCGCATCGCAACCCCGGGGGATAAATCGAATAGATCCCAGCATCAGCTGCATCAGGGGAATATTAGGATGAGACTGTGGTGAGAGATAAGATATTGTAGAGGGAACTGAAGAGGGAAAAATGAAATAGAGAAGAAGAAGGGCAGAACACAAGATGCAAAAGCAAATAGTCTCTGCCTTGAATTATATTGATTAGTACAATTTGACACAATAGACACACAATCTTGCATAGAATTCAATCGATATGCAAGAAAGTGTGGGATATAGATAATGATAATAAAAATAATAATAATAATAATGGAAAGCTTTAGCCCTGAATTAAATCAGTGTATTGCCTGACTAAAGGGAAGAAACATAAAAAAATAATAAAAAATAATAAATATTGGAAATAAAATTGAGAAATATATACTTACAGAAGAGACTAAAGGTAAAAAGAAAAAGAAAGAAGAAGGGGGAGAAAACAAACAAAAAACAACTTTAGCCCTGAATTAAATCAGTATTTTGTCTGACTAAAGGAAAACAACAAAGACATATATTTTTAGCCCTGAATTGAATCAGTGTTTGTTTGACTAAAAGGGGACCGACTAGGACAGAAAACGCCGAAGGATGTAAAATGGGTTATAGTGGTATAATCAATATTTTACAGTAAAATGTATTTGTCTCTACAACTGTATACTCTATAGTTGCAATATGTCTGTTTATATATTGTTTACAATATGCTCCATGGTGATTTATTACGTGTTCATTCACGATTGTATCTGGTTTCAAGATCTGTTATTAAATTTTATACCAGCATTACCCTGCAATATTTCTTTTGAATAACCTCATCCTATATAAGATTTGCCTCTGATATTTTATGTTGAATTTTTTTTAATTTGTACACATTCACCAGCTTGCCTCACACAAAGTCCCGCTTCCATTCTCTGTTTTCTCTTAATTATTGGGATGGAGGCACGTTGGTGCGTTTTCATAAAAATTAAGTGGACAGGTCACAACCCCATTTCTTGCTACAAGACTACTAGGGTGGCAGACACCCGTTTTCCTGTGGCCTGATCAATCCACCTTCCAACTCTACTCATACCTACCCCAAGTTATCCTCTAAGTCTTTCATGTTAACCCTCCTTTTTCCATTCATTCCTACCCTCTTCCATTATACTACTCACTCTCAACTTCATCATTTCTCTCTTTGTTCTTGAGTATTTTTTACTTTATAGAGACCTATGGTCCCCCTCTTGATCATTGATTAATTTCAGTGCAAGAGTCGTACAAGTATTATTTATATGTATATATATTTAATTAGTCAGATATTGACTATACCACTATAACCCATTTTACATCCTTCGGCCTTTTCTGTCCTAGTCGGTC
Organism: Lithobates clamitans; assembly: GCA_037952925.1. Classification (NCBI taxonomy): domain Eukaryota; kingdom Metazoa; phylum Chordata; class Amphibia; order Anura; family Ranidae; genus Lithobates; species Lithobates clamitans. The sequence goes on along the minus strand of JBBGZY010000053.1, from coordinate 19,255,229 downwards.
CCCTTTTATTCAAACAAACACTGATTCAATTCAGGGCTAAAAATATATGTCTTTGTTGTTTTCCTTTAGTCAGACAAAATACTGATTTAATTCAGGGCTAAAGTTGTTTTTAGTTTGTTTTCTCCCCCTTCTTCTTTCTTTTTCTTTTTACCTTTAGTCTCTTCTGTAAGTATATATTTCTCAATTTTATTTCCATTATTTATTATTTTTTATTATTTTTTTATGTTTCTTCCCTTTAGTCAGGCAATACACTGATTTAATTCAGGGCTAAAGCTTTCCATTATTATTATTATTATTTTTATTATCATTATCTATATCCCACACTTTCTTGCATATCGATTGAATTCTATGCAAGATTGTGTGTCTATTGTGTCAAATTGTACTAATCAATATAATTCAAGGCAGAGACTATTTGCTTTTGCATCTTGTGTTCTGCCCTTCTTCTTCTCTATTTCATTTTTCCCTCTTCAGTTCCCTCTACAATATCTTATCTCTCACCACAGTTTCATCCTAATATTCCCCTGATGCAGCTGATGCTGGGATCTATTCGATTTATCCCCCGGGGTTGCGATGCGCCCAGTCCATGAGCCGTCACCTGTCCCACCACTGACGGGGGCGGGTCCTGGCCTTGACGCATCGGCGTCATGCTCTCCACGTCCCACTAGCGGCGCCGCTGGCTTCCGCATAGTGGGGCACCCAGTGGATTTCCATCCTGCGCTATGGTGCTGCGGGGCTGGGAGGTAGCCGTAGGTGTTCCCCGGCTCCCCCTCCCCTCGCTTCCCCCGTCGCATCTTTGCGTCCTTGCATGACGCTGGCGTGAGCATGCCCCTGGTCCGCGGCCATATAACGGCTGTCACTGGCCGGGTACCTCGAGGCTTCGCCATGTTTTTCTTGCGACACACAGCCTGGCCCGGTTTTCCTTTCCCAGGTAATCCTTTTGCACACCTCCACACTGCTCCACTGACACCAGCAGTGGCTTCTTTAGATGCATCAACATCCATTTCACTCATTCCCCCACACTCATCTTCTACTCTTATCTTTCATTCACACATGCACACTCACTTTCTCCTCGGTCCTTCACTACTGCCTTTTTTCTCCCCACATTCACTTTCCACCCCACACACTTAGGATACCTCTCACATTTCATCTCATTTCTTTTTCACCCCCACAGTTCCTCTCTTGACTCCTGGGTCTCGTTGTCTGTGTCGGCCTGGCGACCCCCGTGGGTGCCTTGGCCCCATCGATGGCCGTGGCCGACGTCATCTTGGGGCTTGCTCTCTGCCTCAACCCCGGGGGAGATTTGGTGGACCCGGATCAACACTGCATTTTTTACATATGGGTCAATATTGACCAATGCATTATTTGTGAGAATATCAGTTACTTGCATCCCTAATATCTTTTTTCCCCATACATGTGTACATATATTAATATACGGTTATTGTTCCAATACAATTGAAAACAAACAGTCAGCACAAAACTCAATGTCTACTCACAGCAGCTGAACACTAAAGGCAAATATATAAACCCTTTGGAACTATGTAAATTAATCAGTGCAGCGCTAAATTGATAACTAAAAAACAATAATAAATACAAATTCAATAAATGAAAAGTTCATATGTTCGTATGTTAAAACACACATGTAGATAGAGAGGCACACAGACGTCTATGGTGATAAAGAGTGCTTCATGCAAAAGTTTGGGGTGCTCCTTGTTCCGTGCTCACACCATTTGTTTAGCCAAACTGCTCACCTTGCTTATTAGACCCCTGAGCTAACAGGAAGGTCATAAGAGCTTTCACCACCTCTGGTGGTAATGGTAAACTTGTGGATGGAAGCTGGGCACCTCTCGAACTCCGCAGATAAGCCTTGTAACTCTCCCGTAGCAACATATAATACAAAGAAAAAATCTAGTGCTCTCTGTATGACTTGTAAAAGGTATCATTTATTATAAGACGGGTACTCACATAAAAAGCACTTAATCCAAGTGCTAGGATGTAAAGCATAAAAAGACTGGTTACAGCAAAGCTGGTAAGGTGGCTGTAGTGACATTAAGATGAACTCCCGCACGCGTATCGTCCATAGGACTTCCTCAGCGATAATGGAGTCTCACAATGCCACTGTAGTTTAAATAGATAGCCCCTTATCCCAATCACCTGTGTAATTAAAGAACGAGCGGTAAGCATCCAATCAGGACGCACCACTCACTAATAGGAAGTGTATATCTAGAAAGGTTACCATAGTAATCCCTAAAGCGCGTCATGCGGCGAGGAGCATGTATGGTAATCCGACTGGGTAATTGAAAAAAACGAGCGGTAAGCATCCTATCGGAGCACACCACTCGGACATGGGAGGAGTTTGGTAAGCTGTGGCTCTATAGTGGTCATTACGCCGCGACGGCGCAACAGCGTATCGGCGCGACGGCATATCACATGACCACCCACCTCAAAAGATACCTCCCACCTAAGAAAAGCATAAACAGAAACAGAACTAAGACATGTTTACCTGTTACCATGGTGATCCGGCGTTACGTCCGCAAGGCGGCAGATCACACGCCAGTCATCCTCACAGAATACCGCCTTCCCGGGGCGGAGTAAACATACAACCTCAAGCGTGTGTGGTTGTCACAGCAACCAAAGAGAAGGGAGCTGGGCACACACCACGTCACTACTGCAAACCGAATAACATTCGAAAATAAATTTATAACTTAACCAGAATACATTATAAAAGGGGTCACCCAGGGAAATAGCCTGGCCTAAGGCTCCCTAAGGCTAAGAAGTTATTGCTAATGCCTACATGGTCTGTGGTCACCAATGCTGACCCAAAATCGGGCATCAAAAATGAACATAATACTTCAAAGATGTAGTCGGATAAAAACAAAAATAACTAAAGAGGTGTCCAATAAAGGACATCCTAAAAAATGTATTGCTAAAAATAATTGTAAAAATAATTGTTAAAAATAATCTTAATTAGTCACTACGGCCACCTTTTACAATCTCCCAAATATAACAGACACCAATTGCATAAAACACTTAACACATAAAAACTACAGAAAAAAAAAAACAACTAACGATCAGAAATAAAACAATTCAAATCAAACTCGACATTGAGCCCCGTAGGTACTCCCACATGTGTTTCATATATCCAGAAAGACTCGCGGCGGCTCAATTGTCTTATGAAATTGCCGCCCCTCCAATGGGGTGTTACTTTTTCCACTCCCCAAAACTTTAATTTAACAGGGCTGCGTTTGTGAAAGAGTTTAAAATGTTTGGAAACATTGTGAGAATCCAGGCCCTTCTTAATATTGGTGATATGTTCACCAATACGAATATGAAGGGACCTAGATGTTCTACCTACATATTGTAGGCCACATTCGCATTCCATGATATAAACGACTCCTGATGTCGAACATGTAATGAAATCCCTAATTTGATAGACCTTTTTTGTAGCTGTGGCTACAAACTCTTTACGTTTTTTAATGTTGCCCTTGGTTTGTTTACATGGTGGGCATCGCCCACATGCATAGAAGCCTGTCATAATGTTCGAAATCCTGTTTACACAAGAGAGAGGTGGGTCAATTACCCCCGGGGCCAATTTATCTCTTAAGGACGGTGCCCTCTTGTAGACAAACTGGGGGTATTCCGGGAGTACAGGGCCCAAAGTTTTGTCCTGTTTGAGAATGGGCCAATATTTCCGGACTATTTTTTCAAATTTTTTATATTGAACATTGTAGTCCAAGATCATTCTAATATTGCCCGTACCCTCACGTTTGGCCCTAGGGCCATTGGATACCAGTGACTTTCTCTCTAAAATTCGAACGGTCTCAATATGTTTATCAATATCGGTTTTGTTATAACCCTTTTGGACAAAACGGGCAGATAAAACCTCAGATTGTTCAAGGTAATGATGCTCATGCGTACAGTTCCGCCTAATCCGTACAAATTGCCCCTTGGGAATATTACACAACCATTGGAGATGGTGACAACTCCCGAGGGGTATGTACGCATTGCAGTCCGTAGGCTTAAAATGATTTTTTAACTCCAACTGATTATCTTTCAAGAAAACGTCTAAATCCAAAAAGGTAACATGAACTTTGTCTATATTCCAGGAGAGAACAATATTTCTATTGTTCTCATCGAGTTTCCGCATAAAGGCATCCAAGTTCGATCTATTTCCATCCCACACCATAATGATGTCGTCAATATAACGTTGGTAACATTTAAGCTCAGGGGGTGTGTTCTTATAGATAAACTCTTCCTCCCAGTGTGCCATGAATAGATTGGCAACACTGGGAGCGAAGCGGGCACCCATCGCAACTCCCCTGGTTTGGAGAAAAAAACGTTTATTGTACCAAAAATAATTTTTAGATAAGCAAAACTTTAGGCAATCTAAGATATAGTTCTTATGTCTTCTGGTCAGATCCGATGTTCTGAAGGCCCATCGGACTGATGCTAACGCATCTTCATGGCTGATAATCGTATAGAGGGAACTAACGTCCGCTGTTATTAACAAACAAGAAGAAGAAAAGGAAAGGGCTTCTAGAATTTGGATGATGTGTTTAGTATCCTTAATAAAGGAAAGGGTTCCCATAACCAAAGGTTGCAAAAAAGAGTCAATGTATTGACCCAGTCTGGAAGAGACTGAGTCTATACCATTGACTATGGGGCGGCCAGGTGGATTGGTACTATTTTTATGTAATTTGGGTAAACAATAAATGATAGGGGTACGGCAAAAAAGTGGATCTAAATAGGAAGCTTCTTTTTTATTAAGGACTCCAATGTGTTTGCCTCTTTCTACAAGAAAGTGTAATTCCTCTTTATACTCAAACATCGGGTCTTTACTGAGTAGAACATAGGTACTATAGTCATTAAGCATGTTCTCCATTTCGTTGTTGTAATAGGTTTTACTAAGAACGACCAGGCCACCCCCCTTGTCCGCTGGGCGTATTACGAGATCCTTCCGTTCCAAGAGGGACTCAATGCCCTTTTTGACATATGATGGATCTTGTGCCTTCCGGATCTTAAGTGTATCGAGATCTCTAGTCACCATGTTCTTGAAAACTTCCAAGAACTTAGTGTCACGATTAGGGGGATTAAAGACCGATTTGTTACGGAGAGACGAATGGGTACCTAATGGTTTAGAATCGTTTGGTAAAGTACGTGTTACAGGGTTAGAAAGATGGTACTTCTTGATATTCAAACTTCTAATGAATTTTTGTAAACCTATGTAGGTCTGGAATTTATTTAAGTTGCGAATGGGGGCATATTTGAGGCCCTTATCTAGAACCTTAATCTCATCCTCACTTAGGGGAGAGCCACTCAGGTTGTAGATACCCGCCCCTATTGTGGTCTGACTCTTTTGAGTTCGCCTGCCTCCTCTCCTTCCTCTAAGAGTTTTCTTTTCCTTGGACCGTTGTCTAGATTGGGAGGTGGCGGGGGAACGTTCCACCCTCCCCCCGGTTTGGGTGGGATGGACGGAGCTCCCCTCCTCGTTCTTTAATTACACAGGTGATTGGGATAAGGGGCTATCTATTTAAACTACAGTGGCATTGTGAGACTCCATTATCGCTGAGGAAGTCCTATGGACGATACGCGTGCGGGAGTTCATCTTAATGTCACTACAGCCACCTTACCAGCTTTGCTGTTACCAGTCTTTTTATGCTTTACATCCTAGCACTTGGATTAAGTGCTTTTTATGTGAGTACCCGTCTTATAATAAATGATACCTTTTACAAGTCATACAGAGAGCACTAGATTTTTTCTTTGTATTATATGTTGCTACGGGAGAGTTACAAGGCTTATCTGCGGAGTTCGAGAGGTGCCCAGCTTACATCCACAAGTTTACCATTACCACCAGAGGTGGTGAAAGCTCTTATGACCTTCCTGTTAGCTCAGGGGTCTAATAAGCAAGGTGAGCAGTTTGGCTAAACAAATGGTGTGAGCACGGAACAAGGAGCACCCCAAACTTTTGCATGAAGCACTCTTTATCACCATAGACGTCTGTGTGCCTCTCTATCTACATGTGTGTTTTAACATACGAACATATGAACTTTTCATTTATTGAATTTTTATTTATTAATTGTTTTTTAGTTATCAATTTAGCGCTGCACTGATTAATTTACATAGTTCCAAAGGGTTTATATATTTGCCTTTAGTGTTCAGCTGCTGTGAGTAGACATTGAGTTTTGCGCTGACTGTTTGTTTTCAATTGGTTACCTGCTTATATAATATATTCCAGCCTAGCAGCATTACTAATGGAGATCTTTCAATACATAGAAAAAAGAGAAATCAAACTGGGAGAGATTTTTTCTAATAACCATAATCCGGAGGAGGTTAATACCTTATCTCTCGGGTTCAGGAAACTAGGGTATCTGTTTGAGAAAAAAGTAAAAACTTGGTGGGATATAGTAACGTTTGAACAATATCTCACTGCAAAACTGATCCCTAGAAGACTCAGATGGGAGGTACCTCCCAATGATGGCCTCATGGATGATTATTCTATGAAGGAATGGGGGGATTTTTTTACCAACAAAGGCCTAGAATTAATTGATTTTCTGCTATCTCGGAAACGGCGGAAAATGATTCTTCTCGAGACTCAGATTGCAGAACTTAAGAGTTCCATTGAGTCCCATAAAGAGTCTGAAGAATTTCTTAGACTTTCAGCGGAGTTGAAAAATGAGCTCATAAAATGGGACTATGAAACTCAAAATAAAAAGAAGAAGAAATATATAAGAGATGCAGATGATTTTGGGAGAGGGAGTATCTACAATGGCAGATCAAACCTGCTGACGCCTCTACTAATCAGCCAGTGTTGCGCCCTATATCCCTCGAACCCCCTCAAACTCCTCTTGATGACCATAAAGAGGAGGGGATTGTTCACTATGATCAGTGTGATTATACCAGTACCCCAACCCCCTCTCGTGGTAATCTATTTAAAACCGTACATAACAAGAGAGGTAAGAACAAAAAGGGTAGAGGCACAAGGCGGGATGTATATGAGTCTCCGTTTAGACAGTACCCTTGGAATCCACCTCATACAAATGATGATGTTTATTATCATCAAGATTCTTATCAACAAGGTACTAACCGAAATTAGGGACCTAATGATGATCGGCCTTACAACCAGTATTACACTAACTATTCAAATACCCCCTATAATAGAGGGAGAGAATCTCAGTCTTATGGACATCCGGTGCATACCCAAAATAGGTTTGCACCATTACAGAGTTCTGGCCCTAGAAGAGGAGGGGATTTTCACAGGACCCAGAGGGGGATGGGGAGGGGAGCTCCGTCCATCCCACCCAAACCGGGGGGAGGGTGGAACGTTCCCCCGCCACCTCCCAATCTAGACAACGGTCCAAGGAAAAGAAAACTCTTAGAGGAAGGAGAGGAGGCAGGCGAACTCAAAAGAGTCAGACCACAATAGGGGCGGGTATCTACAACCTGAGTGGCTCTCCCCTAAGTGAGGATGAGATTAAGGTTCTAGATAAGGGCCTCAAATATGCCCCCATTCGCAACTTAAATAAATTCCAGACCTACATAGGTTTACAAAAATTCATTAGAAGTTTGAATATCAAGAAGTACCATCTTTCTAACCCTGTAACACGTACTTTACCAAACGATTCTAAACCATTAGGTACCCATTCGTCTCTCCGTAACAAATCGGTCTTTAATCCCCCTAATCGTGACACTAAGTTCTTGGAAGTTTTCAAGAACATGGTGACTAGAGATCTCGATACACTTAAGATCTGGAAGGCACAAGATCCATCATATGTCAAAAAGGGCATTGAGTCCCTCTTGGAACGGAAGGATCTCGTAATACGCCCAGCGGACAAGGGGGGTGGCCTGGTCGTTCTTAGTAAAACCTATTACAACAACGAAATGGAGAACATGCTTAATGACTATAGTACCTATGTTCTACTCAGTAAAGACCCGATGTTTGAGTATAAAGAGGAATTACACTTTCTTGTAGAAAGAGGCAAACACATTGGAGTCCTTAATAAAAAAGAAGCTTCCTATTTAGATCCACTTTTTTGCCGTACCCCTATCATTTATTGTTTACCGAAATTACATAAAAATAGTACCAATCCACCTGGCCGCCCCATAGTCAATGGTATAGACTCAGTCTCTTCCAGACTGGGTCAATACATTGACTCTTTTTTGCAACCTTTGGTTATGGGAACCCGTTCCTTTATTAAGGATACTAAACACATCATCCAAATTCTAGAAGCCCTTTCCTTTTCTTCTTCTTGTTTGTTAATAACAGCGGACGTTAGTTCCCTCTATACGATTATCAGCCATGAAGATGCGTTAGCATCAGTCCGATGGGCCTTCAGAACATCGGATCTGACCAGAAGACATAAGAACTATATCTTAGACTGCCTAAAGTTTTGCTTATCTAAAAATTATTTTTGGTACAATAAACGTTTTTTTCTCCAAACCAGGGGAGTTGCGATGGGTGCCCGCTTCGCTCCCAGTGTTGCCAATCTATTCATGGCACACTGGGAGGAAGAGTTTATCTATAAGAACACACCCCCTGAGCTTAAATGTTACCAACGTTATATTGACGACATCATTATGGTGTGGGATGGAAATAGATCGAACTTGGATGCCTTTATGCGGAAACTCGATGAGAACAATAGAAATATTGTTCTCTCCTGGAATATAGACAAAGTTCATGTTACCTTTTTGGATTTAGACATTTTCTTGAAAGATAATCAGTTGGAGTTAAAAAATCATTTTAAGCCTACGGACCGCAATGCGTACATACCCCTCGGGAGTTGTCACCATCTCCAATGGTTGTGTAATATTCCCAAGGGGCAATTTGTACGGATTAGGCGGAACTGTACGCATGAGCATCATTACCTTGAACAATCTGAGGTTTTATCTGCTCGTTTTGTCCAAAAGGGTTATAACAAAACCGATATTGATAAACATATTGAGACCGTTCGAATTTTAGAGAGAAAGTCACTGGTATCCAATGGCCCTAGGGCCAAACGTGAGGGTACGGGCAATATTAGAATGATCTTGGACTACAATGTTCAATATAAAAAATTTGAAAAAATAGTCCGGAAATATTGGCCCATTCTCAAACAGGACAAAACTTTGGGGCCTGTACTCCCGGAATACCCCCAGTTTGTCTACAAGAGGGACCGTCCTTAAGAGATAAATTGGCCCCGGGGGTAATTGACCCACCTCTCTCTTGTGTAAACAGGATTTCGAACATTATGACAGGCTTCTATGCATGTGGGCGATGCCCACCATGTAAACAAACCAAGGGCAACATTAAAAAACGTAAAGAGTTTGTAGCCACAGCTACAAAAAAGGTCTATCAAATTAGGGATTTCATTACATGTTCGACATCAGGAGTCGTTTATATCATGGAATGCGAATGTGGCCTACAATATGTAGGTAGAACATCTAGGTCCCTTCATATTCGTATTGGTGAACATATCACCAATATTAAGAAGGGCCTGGATTCTCACAATGTTTCCAAACATTTTAAACTCTTTCACAAACGCAGCCCTGTTAAATTAAAGTTTTGGGGAGTGGAAAAAGTAACACCCCATTGGAGGGGCGGCAATTTCATAAGACAATTGAGCCGCCGCGAGTCTTTCTGGATATATGAAACACATGTGGGAGTACCTACGGGGCTCAATGTCGAGTTTGATTTGAATTGTTTTATTTCTGATCGTTAGTTGTTTTTTTTTTTTTTCTGTAGTTTTTATGTGTTAAGTGTTTTATGCAATTGGTGTCTGTTATATTTGGGAGATTGTAAAAGGTGGCCGTAGTGACTAATTAATATTTTTAACAATTATTTTTACAATTATTTTTAGCAATACATTTTTTAGGATGTCCTTGATTGGACACCTCTTTAGTTATTTTTGTTTTTATCCGACTACATCTTTGAAGTATTATGTTCATTTTTGATGCCCGATTTTGGGTCAGCATTGGTGACCACAGACCATGTAGGCATTAACAATAACTTCTTAGCCTTAGGGAGCCTTAGGCCAGGCTATTTCCCTGGGTGACCCCTTTTATAATGTATTCTGGTTAAGTTATAAATTTATTTTCGAATGTTATTCGGTTTGCAGTAGTGACGTGGTGTGTGCCCAGCTCCCTTCTCTTTGGTTGCTGTGACAACCACACACGCTTGAGGTTGTATGTTTACTCCGCCCTGGGAAGGCGGTATTCTGTGAGGATGACTGGCGTGTGATCTGCCGCCTTGCGGACGTAACGCCGGATCACCATGGTAACAGGTAAACATGTCTTAGTTCTGTTTCTGTTTATGCTTTTCTTAGGTGGGAGGTATCTTTTGAGGTGGGTGGTCATGTGATATGCCGTCGCGCCGATACGCTGTTGCGCCGTCGCGGCGTAATGACCACTATAGAGCCACAGCTTACCAAACTCCTCCCATGTCCGAGTGGTGCGCTCCGATAGGATGCTTACCGCTCGTTTTTTTCAATTACCCAGTCGGATTACCATACATGCTCCTCGCCGCATGACGCGCTTTAGGGATTACTATGGTAACCTTTCTAGATATACACTTCCTATTAGTGAGTGGTGCGTCCTGATTGGATGCTTACCGCTCGTTCTTTAATTACACAGGTGATTGGGATAAGGGGCTATCTATTTAAACTACAGTGGCATTGTGAGACTCCATTATCGCTGAGGAAGTCCTATGGACGATACGCGTGCGGGAGTTCATCTTAATGTCACTACAGCCACCTTACCAGCTTTGCTGTTACCAGTCTTTTTATGCTTTACATCCTAGCACTTGGATTAAGTGCTTTTTATGTGAGTACCCGTCTTATAATAAATGATACCTTTTACAAGTCATACAGAGAACACTAGATTTTTTCTTTGTATTATATGTTGCTACGGGAGAGTTACAAGGCTTATCTGCGGAGTTCGAGAGGTGCCCAGCTTCCATCCACAAGTTTACCATTACCACCAGAGGTGGTGAAAGCTCTTATGACCTTCCTGTTAGCTCAGGGGTCTAATAAGCAAGGTGAGCAGTTTGGCTAAACAAATGGTGTGAGCACGGAACAAGGAGCACCCCAAACTTTTGCATGAAGCACTCTTTATCACCATAGACGTCTGTGTGCCTCTCTATCTATATTGTTCCAATACAGCTTAATTGCATCATGACTCCTGACGATTGGTTACAAGCCATGAAACGCGTAGAGTTAACAACCTATGAAGCACATAATATTTTACAGTAAAATGTATTTGTCTCTACAACTGTATACTCTATAGTTGCAATATGTCTGTTTATATATTGTTTACAATATGCTCCATGGTGATTTATTACGTGTTCATTCACGATTGTATCTGGTTTCAAGATCTGTTATTAAATTTTATACCAGCATTACCCTGCAATATTTCTTTTGAATAACCTCATCCTATATAAGATTTGCCTCTGATATTTTATGTTGAATTTTTTTTAATTTGTACACATTCACCAGCTTGCCTCACACAAAGTCCCGCTTCCATTCTCTGTTTTCTCTTAATTATTGGGATGGAGGCACGTTGGTGCATTTTCATAAAAATTAAGTGGACAGGTCACAACCCCATTTCTTGCTACATGACTACTAGGGTGGCAGACACCCGTTTTCCTGTGGCCTGATCAATACACCTTCCAACTCTACTCATACCTACCCCAAGTTATCCTCTAAGTCTGTCATGTTAACCCTCCTTTTTCCATTCATTCCTACCCTCTTCCATTATACTACTCACTCTCAACTTTATCGTTTCTCTCTTTGTTCTTGAGTATTTTTTACTTTATAGAGACCTATGGTCCCCCTCTTGATCATTGATTAATTTCAGTGCAAGAGTCATACAAGTATTATTTATAGGTATATATATTTAATTAGTCAGATATTGATTATACCACTATAACCCATTTTACATCCTTCGGCCTTTTCTGTCCTAGTCGGTCCCCTTTTAGTCAAACAAACACTGATTCAATTCAGGGCTAAAAATATATGTCTTTGTTGTTTTGCTTTAGTCAGACAAAATACTGATTTAATTCAGGGCTAAAGTTGTTTTTTGTTTGTTTTCTCCCCCTTCTTCTTTCTTTTTCTTTTTACCTTTAGTCTCTTCTGTAAGTATATATTTCTCAATTTTATTTCCATTATTTATTATTTTTTTATGTTTCTTCCCTTTAGTCAGGCAATACACTGATTTAATTCAGGGCTAAAGCTTTCCATTATTATTATTATTATTTTTATTATCATTATCTATATCCCACACTTTCTTGCATATCGATTGAATTCTATGCAAGATTGTGTGTCTATTGTGTCAAATTGTACTAATCAATATAATTCAAGGCAGAGACTATTTGCTTTTGCATCTTGTGTTCTACCCTTCTTCTTCTCTATTTCATTTTTCCCTCTTCAGTTCCCTCTACAATATCTTATCTCTCACCACAGTTTCATCCTAATATTCCCCTGATGCAGCTGATGCTGGGATCTATTCGATTTATCCCCCGGGGTTGCGATGCGCCCAGTCCATGAACCGTCACCCGTCCCACCACTGACGGGGGCGGGTCCTGGCCTTGACGCATCGGCGTCATGCTCTCCATGTCCCAATAGCGGCGCCGCTGGCTTCCGCATAGTGGGGCACCCAGTGGATTTCCATCCTGCGCTATGGTGCTGTGGGGCTGGGAGGTAGCCGTAGGCGTTCCCCAGCTCCCCCTCCTCTCGCTTCCCCCGTCGCGTCTTTGCGTCCTTGCATGACGCTGGCGTGAGCACGCCCCTGGTCCGCGGCCATATAACGGCTGTCACTGGCCGGGTACCTCGAGGCTTCGCCATGTTTTTCTTGCGACACGCAGCCTGGCCCGGTTTTCCTTTCCCAGGTAATCCTTTTGCACACCTCCACACTGCTCCACTGACACCAGCAGTGGCTTCTTTAGATGCATCAACATCCATTTCACTCATTCCCCCACACTCATCTTCTACTCTTATCTTTCATTCACACATGCACACTCACTTTCTCCTCGGTCCTTCACTACTGCCTTTTTTCCCCCCACATTCACTTTCCACCCCACACACTTAGGATACCTCTCACATTTCATCTCATTTCTTTTTCACCCCCACAGTTCTTCTCTTGACTCTTGGGCCTCATTGTCTGTGTTGGCCTGGCGACCCCCGTGGGTGCCTTGGCCCCATCGATGGCCGTGGCCGACGTCATCTTGGGGCTTGCTCTCTGCCTCAACCCCGGGGGAGATTTGGTGGACTCGGATCAACACTGCATTTTTTACATATGGGTCAATATTGACCAATGCATTATTTGTGAGTATATCAGTTACTTGCATCCCTAATATCTTTTTTCCCCATACATGTGTACATATATTAATATACGGTTATTGTTCCAATACAGCTCAATTGCATCATGACTCCTGACGATTGGTTACAAGCCATGAAACGCGTAGAGTTAACAACCTATGATGCACATAATATTTTACAGTAAAATGTATTTGTCTCTACAACTGTATACTCTATAGTTGCAATATGTCTGTTTATATATTGTTTACAATATGCTCCATGGTGATTTATTACGTGTTCATTCACGATTGTATCTGGTTTCAAGATCTGTTATTAAATTTTATACCAGCATTACCCTGCAATATTTCTTTTGAATAACCTCATCCTATATAAGATTTGCCTCTGATATTTTATGTTGAATTTTTTTTAATTTGTACACATTCACCAGCTTGCCTCACACAAAGTCCCGCTTCCATTCTCTGTTTTCTCTTAATTATTGGGATGGAGGCACGTTGGTGCATTTTCATAAAAATTAAGTGGACAGGTCACAACCCCATTTCTAGCTCAGACTTTTATCAAGGAGATCATACGCATCCATGGAGTCCCCAGCAATATTGTATCGGATCGTGGGTTCCAAATCACCTCTAAATTCTGGAAGGAGCTCTGTCTTGCTCTAGACATAGAGAACCACTACTATTTGGCCTACCACCCTCAGACCAATGGGCAAATGGAACACACAAATCAAACTCTTGAACAGTACCTTCGTTGCCTCTCCACCTTTGTCCAGGACAATTGGGCGTCCCTACTTCCTTGCGCAGAATTTGCGTACAATAACGCAATACATTCTACCACTAAACAATCACCGTTCTAGGCCAACCTGGGGTACCACCCTCTTTTTCCCATGTCCTACCTGCTTCCGCTTCGGTCCTGGCTGTCTGGAACAGATTGGAGTTTCTACACAACAATTTAGAGCTCCTAAAGGATACCATGGCTAAGGCACAGCTGGATTACAAGACCATCAATGATCAAAGGCGGGGGGGGGACCTGGATCTTGGACCCTAAGTTCATTGGGCCCTTCCCTCTCCTGTCCCGATTCAACCCTGTTGTCTACAAACTCAAACTGCCCTCAACTTACCGGATCCACCCTGTCTTCCATGCCTCCCTCCTGAAGCCCGTGGCCCCGAACCCCTTTGGGGAACGTGGGGCCCCTCCTCCACCTCCCTCTATGATTAAAGGGATTGAGGAGTATGAGGTGGAGGCCATCCTGGACTGCCATAGAGGGGGCCACGGATGCCAATTTCTGGTACAGAAGAGGGGTTACAGCCCTGAAGAGAATTCCTGAGAACCCGAGTCGCATATCCATGCTCCAGATCTTCTCCGGCGGTTCTTTCAGCGAACTTCATCCCGGATGGGCATTCGGAGGCCACCCCTTCGGGGGGGCTCTGTAACCAGGGCTTACTACGCATGCACCATGCATCTCAGTGGGTCTCAAGCACTCTACAGTAGATGAGCCGTTGGGGGTCATCAGGTGGCCAGCTGTCTCTTCCTGGTCCTGGTCCAGATAATGCACTGCAGTGCATGTGTGTCATCTGGGGCAAACTGCAAGAACCCAGAAGAGACCGTGCCCCCCTAATGATATAAATATAATGATATAAATAAAGAACATAGTGGCGAGTAACGCAGCAATACAACGCAGGATTTACTAAACATGTGAGCATGTATTCTGAGGATAACTCAGTAAAAAAGGTAACAGGATGTAAGAGTCTAGGGCTTACTACGCATGTACCAATGGTGGGTTGCTGCAAGAGGAAATCTGTGCCAACTGAGCATGAGCCAAAAACACTTCCCTGCACCAACCCGCACCTGTGCAGAACACCTGATGGAAAAAGGCAGGAAAATGCCCAGGAGGCGCACAGGAAGTTACCTCAACCTGATGGAGAAAGGTGGGAAAATCCCCAGGAGGTGCACAGGAAGTGACCTCAACCTGATGGAAAAATGCAGGAAAATGCCCAGGAGGCGCACAGGAAGTGAACTCAAACTTCACTATAAAATCCCAGCCCAGACACTGCCAAATTGCTGGATTATCTTCAGTCCCCCCATGTTCCTGTGCTAGTGTGTGATCTGTCTGAACTTGTTGTGACCTGGAAACCTATTTGACTACTCTTGTTTGCTGCTTGCCATTGACCTCGGATTTGTACCTTGACCATTCTACTTCTTTGCCCCTTTTGTACTCTGCTGCCAGATTGGAACCGACCCCGGCTTGGATCTCGACCATTCTTCTTCTGATTAACCCTTTTATACTTCATTGCCAAACTGGACTGGACATCGGCTTGGATCTCGGACTGATGCTTGCACGGTGCTCCGCACCCCTGGCACCCGTGCCACTCAGTGTCCACCAAGTCTCTGTCTCCATCTCCAGAGGCTTCAAGGACCCAAGGTGCAAGGGAGGCCTCCCCACTACTTCGGTCTCACCTCAGGTACATGGCCCTCGTGACACAGGTGTAGGGGTCTACTGTCCTCTACTATCTGTAAGTGGCTGTGCTGCTGAATGTTCACAGATATTATTTATATACATAATTTCCTATCTCTGTGTGTCTGGGTCAGAAACCCAAGAAGTAGGAAGTGGAAAGAGAGTGAGAGGGGAACTGAGCCACATGACCTACGCGCACAAGGAGCTGATGTATTTCACCCAGTCCAGTAGAGACTATTGAGCAAGTATTCCTATGTTCTAATAGTTTAACTGTAGGTGCCCATAGCTTCTTGAGTGTGTATCTGAATCTTTGTGACAGACGTATCTCTGTCCTTTTGTTATTACCTCATGCACAGTGCCAGATAGCATGGTCTGTGCTACTGTATGTGTGCAGTGGTCATCTTCCAGTATATTAGTAGGAGAACCTGTTTATTGCAATAGAGTTTATATGAAGCTCCTGTTATTTTAGTTAATCCTGTGCCTTCTGATCTGGAATTCTATAGCTAGTTTTACTCATGGTTCAATAACTAACAAAGGCTAGAGTCGAGTTAGGCATCCAACAGTCACTTCTGGTAGTTAGAGGTCCAGTTGCATGACAGATTAGATGTTAATATGGACTAAGCATAGAGAAAATAGGCTGACTCTGAGTTCCAGCGCCACAGTTTCCGCTGGTGAAAAGCTGCATTCCAGGCTAGTTAGACAACAGCTGGAGGGTCTCCTCATCACTGCAGATCTTGTCTGCATGTCTCCAACACCATGAATGCTGCATCGTGACATGATCATCCTCAGGAGCCCCTGCAACTGGACTTTGCTGCAACATTTATCTGGAAGTATCTCTATTAATAACTATTCATATCCAGGTAGAGTATATGTGCACGACTCTTATTGGACCCTTTGCTGATAACACCTGTTTGTACACTGGATGTATGTACTTTTATTAATCTTTTCTTATATAAAGCTTGTATTTCTATCCTGGTGTGCATCTACATACTTATAATATATATATACTCAATAACTATGGTTATTTTATATGCTGCTTGCAGTAGTTTCTCTGCTCACAATTACATTGATTAGATTACTGGTTTATTTCCCAGGAAGGGAATCCCCTTTGTTTACAGAAGCCCTGTCCTGGGTGGAGGCACTGCCAATTTTATTAGCAAATCTGTAGACAGGTGCAGTCTATTTTCTCCACTGTAGGTGGCCCTTGACTGCAGCAGCATTGCAGTTGGGGGAAGTCAAGAGAAACAGGATTCCTCTATGATTTCTTGGGTCACTGGAGAAGCTATCCAATTGGACGCTGATGCCCCATGTGACTATGGAAGCCATCTTGGGTCAGGCAGAGCCTATTTAAGGTCCTGGCTTCCAGGCTTGGTCCACGTTTCAGGTGTGGGTAGTGTAGGGATAGGTCACCCGTCTGACAGGGGCAGTGATTAGTGGCAGGGAGAAGTTCCAGACAAGTAGGGAAAGGATAAGGACACACCATCCTTCCTGGAGACCTTTCTTCCCATTCAGGTCCAGACAGACAAGGCTGCATTTCACCCCTCAAAACAAATGCTGTCGGCACATTTGAGACCTGCTCTGCTACACATCGCTGTTGCCTTCTGTGAGTGCTCCCGGTTTGGACCTGCATCCAAAACGCAAGTACCGCATTTTTACCGTGATTTTGCAGTGATTTGCATTTTTTAACACTGTGTTTAGCTGGCTGAATTGCCGGCTAAAAAAAAATTGTGAAACAAAACAGCGTGGAGTCCCCCCCGGTCCATACCAGGCCCTTGGGTCTAGTATGGATTCGGAGGGGACCCCCCCACGCCAATTTTTTTTAAAAAATGGTGTGGGATCCCCCCAAAATCCATACCAGGCCCTTATCCGAGTATATAGCTCGACAGGCCAGGAAAGGGAGGGGACGAGTGAGCGCCCCCTTCCTGAACCATACTAGACCGCATGCCCTCAACATGAGGGGGTGGGTGCTTTGGGGCAGGGGGGTACTGCGCCAAGGGTCTCTTCTCGACAACCCTTGCCCGGTGGTTGTCGGGGTCTGCGGGCGGGGGGCTTATCGGAATCTGGAAGCCCCCTTTAACAGTATTGTAAATACTTTAAAAAGTATTGTAGAGTGACTAAAGACAATAGACCGTTTTTGACAAGTCCTTTATTAAAAATATCTTTTTCTTCCCCGCTTCTTCCTCCTCCAGGCTTCTCCTTTTCCTGCTTCTTCTTCCGGTCTTCTTCTTTTTCCTTTCTTCTTTGTCCAGTGTTCTTCTTCCTCCGCCGCCGCTCCCGCCGACGAACCTTCTCCGATGCTGCATCCCGCTGATCTGTCATTGCCGATGTCAAGCATTTCTTAGATAACCACGGGGCATGGCCATCTGATGACTTCATCCGGAGGCCCCGCCCCCTCGTGACGTCACTGACCCATCATGTCCCGGGGGTGAAGTCACGAGGGGGTGGGGCCTCCGAATAATGTCATCCAATTGCCACACCCTCTTTTACACCCAATAGTTATCCAAGAAATGCTTGACATCGGCACGGACAGATCAGCGGGAGCAGGGGCGGAGGAAGAAGAACACCGGACAAAGAAGACAGGAGAAAGAAGAAGACCGGAAGAAGCGGGAGAAGGAGAAGACCAGAGGAAGAAGTGGGAGAAGCCCGGAGGAGGAAGAAGCGGGAAGAAGAAGACATTTTTAATAAAGGACTTAAAAAAAAACTGTCTATTGTCTTTTGTCACAATACAATACTTTTTTGGTGAATGGGTAGGGGTACAATGTACCCGGTACCCATTCACATGGGGGGGCAGGATCTGGGGGCACCCTTGTTAAAGGGGACTTCCAGATTTCGATAAGCCCCCTGCCCACAGACCCCTACAACCACAAGGCAAGGGTTGTCGGGAATTTTGGCATGGGGGGTCCCCTACGAATCCATACTAGACCCAAAGGCCTGGTATGGACCTGGGGGGGCCCCATGGTGTTTTTTTTTCACAATTTTTTTTTAACCGGCAATTATTATTTTTTACATTCAGCTGACAGCGGGGGAAGCCATTTGACAGCGGATGACTCATCGGTTGTTAAGGATGTGGTGGCCGGTTTCCCGACCCCCTCCTTAGCAACCAGCTATATATAGTGTAAAAAAACACAAATCTCTGCAAAATTGCGGTAAAATCGCAGTAAAAAGCGCGTCTACAAACTCGGCAAGCACCGCAAAAAGCACTGCAGAGATGCTCAAAAGCAACATGCTTTGATGTGAATCGAGCCTTACACCTACAAACAAAGGGACAACATTTTCTATAGAGAAGGAAACACAGAAATAGTAATAAAACTAAAAGTGGCTAATGAAGAGAGAATGTTTTTGTTCAAAGAGTAATTTTACATACAGGAGACACCAATAAATTACATTGGTAGTCTTGTTCTACAAACAGGGTAAGCTATGGATAATAATTCATTGTGATATAAGGCCATAACCCTTGTAAACGAGCGTGCAGGTATGTTAGATTTGAAAACACATTCTTGGCATGCAAGGTACTTTTTCAACAGTGTCAATAAAAATTGCAGAAAAACCTGAAAAAGCAGGCCAAACTTCCCTCTAGAATAACAGCAGACATTAGCTCATTGTAAATAAGGAAATGTATTGTCTCTGTGCAGCATTTGAATTCTTTTTGGGCTCTTATTGTGAAGATTCCACATTAGGTAGAGAAGAGCGAAATTAAGAATTTTAATTTCCCCCAAATTTTTTCTAAATTTAAACCGTAATGGGTACCTTCTTTACTATCTTAATCCTAATAATACTTAAGTAATTGAATAAAGGCTATCACTTAAACTTTCTGCATCAATTAAAGGCTAACATGACGCTACAGCCCAAGGAACAAAACTAAAAGTTGCTACTTTTTGGTACATTTACATGAAAATTTGCTTTATTAGAAAGCATACTGTGTATCTAAATAATTTAGTAGTTTTTAAATAATGTACAGTGCCTTGAAAAAGTATTCACACCCCTTGATATTTTCTACATTTTGTCATGTTAAAACCAAAAACTTAAATGTATTTTATTGGGATTTTATCTGATAGACCAACACAAAGGGCAAATAATTGTGAAGTGGAAGGTAAATGATAAATGGTTTTCAATTTTTTTTTACAAATATATATGCGAAAAGTGTGGTGTGCATTTGTATTCAGCCCCCCTGTGTCAATACTTTGTAGAACCGCTGTATGTTTAGGGTCGTTGTCCTGCTGGAAGGTGAACCTCCACCCTAGAGTCTTTGCAGACTCTAACAGGTTTTCTTCTAAGATTGCTCTGTATTTGGCTCCATCCATCTTCCCATCAACTCTGACAAGCTTCCCTGTCCCTACTAAAGAAAAGCATTGCCACAACATGATGCTACCACCACATTTCTCAGTGGGGATGGTGTGTTCAGGGTGATGTGCAGTGTTAGTTTTCCCCCACACATAGCATTTTGCTTTTAGGCCAAGAAGTACAATTTTGGTCTCATCTGACCAGAGCACATTCTTCCACATGTTTGCTGTGTTCCCCACACGGCTTCTTGCAAACTGCAAACAGGACTTCTTATGGCTCTTTCAGCAATGGCTTTCTTCTTGCCACTATTCCATAAAGGGCAGATTTGTGGAGTGCACAACTAACAGTTGTTCTATGGACATATTCTCCCACCTGAGCTGGTAATCTCTGTAGCTCCTCCAGAGTTACCATGGGCCTTTTGGCTACTTTTGATTAATGCTTTCCTTGTCCGGCCTGTCAGTTTAGGTGGACGGCCATGTCTTGGTAGGTTTGCAGATGTGCCATACTCTTTCCATTTTTGGATGATGAATTGAACAGTGCTCCGAGAGATGTTCAAAGCTTGTGATATTTTTTTATAACCTGACCCTGATTTAAACTTCTCCATAACTTTATCCCTAAATTGTCTGGTGTGTTCCTTGGACTCCATGATGCTGTTTGTTCACTAAGGTTCTCTAACAAACCCCTGAGGGCTTCACAGAACAGCTGTATTTATACTGAGATTAAATTACACACAGGTGGACTCTAC
The DNA here is from genome assembly GCA_037952925.1 of Lithobates clamitans. Taxonomy (NCBI): domain Eukaryota; kingdom Metazoa; phylum Chordata; class Amphibia; order Anura; family Ranidae; genus Lithobates; species Lithobates clamitans. The sequence goes on along the minus strand of JBBGZY010000053.1, from coordinate 19,234,471 downwards.
TAATTAGGTGATTTCTGAAGGCAATTGGTTCCACTACACATTACACTTTTCAGGTATTTATTTGTAAAAAAAATTGAAAACCATTTATCATTTTCCTTTCACTTCACAATTATGTGCCACTTTGTGTTGGTCTATCACATAAAATCCCAATAAAATACATTTACATTTTTGGTTGCAACATGACAAAATGTGAAAAATATCAAGGGGTATGAATACTTTTTTAAGGCACTGTACATGAAACTGAAAATTGTAGTTTTCAAAGTAAAAACATACTTTACTGATAAATGATAAGGGACAAAGTTGTGCTTATAAAGAGTGATGTTTACATGTTTTGGTTTTCATTATCATGTAATTTAAAAGACAATTATATCTGCTGCTGCAGCTGTGATCACATTTGCTACCGGTTTTAAGAGCCGGAAAAAGGCTTTCAGGTAAAAATAATCGGGCAGCTGTAAAGCCACCTGATTAAATTCACATAGCTCTCAAAGTGAATAACCCTGCCAGTCGTGCTGGCACCACCCATTGGAAACTGCATCCCCGGTTACAGCAGGAGATTCCCTGATCCCTCCTACAACTAATGACCCCAGAAGCGATGTGTATTAAGTCACTTCCGGGGTCACAGCTGTCATTTCTCTGCTAGTGTAGCTGAGGATGCAGTTCAAATTTGTGGTGCATGGGTTCCCTCATGCTTCAAAGCCTGTGAAATGACCCAAGAATACGTGGCGTAAAGGAGAAGGATCACTATTGGATGGCAACCCTCCTTGACCACCGTTACAAGGGGAAAGTCTCAGAACTCATCCCGTCCCCAGAGAGAGTGCAGAAGATTAAATCTCTTGAGGACACCTTTAAGAGGAGTTTATTGAACACTTTTCCTGACTCTGGTAAGGTACAGTGTCGTGGAAAATGTAGTTTTGAGGCTTCTGTTGGTCAAGAGAGGAGCGGTGGAGAAGGCGGCCGCCTAACTGATGCATTTCACAATTTTTGTAGTCCTTGACACCCAGGGCTGTCAGCTTCCACATACCAATGGCAGCGGCTGCATCACATGCTGGACGATTATCTCGGCGTGAAAACAGAGATGGAGAGGTTTCCAGTCGACGCTCCACTGGCTTACTGGGTCATGAGAATAGACCACTGGCCAGAACTTGCCTAGTATGCAACTGAACATCTGGGCTGCCCTGCATCCTTGTGCTTTCTGAATGGACATTCAGTGCTGCTGGAGGTTTTGTCACTGATAATAGAATGCGTCGGTCCACAGACTCCATGCACCGTCTGATATTTATCAACATGAATCAGTCCTGGATTACCAGAAGCTATGAAGCCCCTGATGCCCATGTCGCTGATTAAGTGTTTTTGGGATGTGGAATCTCTGGACTTCCAAGCTGCCTAGCATTGTGGGTGTTGATTTAATCTGGAAGAATGTTTTTGGTGTAGGTTTCACGGGCAGAATTAAAACCCAAAGACCAATTTTTCCACACCTTTTTGACAGGTGCATATAATTGCAATTTTTGACAGCAAGGCCAATTCTTGCTTTCAATAAGAGTACCTCGTATAGGGTTACGGTGTGTAGGTGCCACCGACACCCAAAGACCAATTTTTCCACTCCTGTTTGACAGGTGCATATCATTGCAATTTTTGACAGCAAGGCCAATTCTTGCTTTCATCAAGAGTACCTCTTATAGGGTTATGCCCCGTGCACACGATAGGATTTTCAGACAGAAAATGTTAGATGGGAGCTTGTTGTTGGAAATTCCGACCGTGTGTAGGCTCCATCAGACATTTTCCATCGGAATTTCCGACACACAAAATTTGAGATCTGGATCTCAAATTTTCCGACAACAAAATCCGTTCTCGTAAATTCTGATCGTGTGTACACAATTCCGACGCACAAAGTTCCATGCATGCTCGGAATCAAGCAGAAGAGCCGCACTGGCTATTGAACTTAATTTTTCTCGGCTCATCGTACGTGTTGTACGTCACCATGTTCTTGACGTTCGGAATTTCCGAAAAGATTTGTGTGACCGTGTGTATGCAAGACAAGTTTGAACCAACATCTGTCGGAAAAAAAACATGGATTTTGTTGTTGGAAAATCCTATTGTGTGTACAGGGCATTACGGTGTGAAGCCGCCACCGACGCCCAAAGACCAATTTTTCTGTTACTTCTATCCAAAGTCTGTGGAAAGAGACACCAGAATTTATCCAAAAAATCTCTAATCTTGTTCCCATTGTGTCCTCATCATACAGACTGGCTCCCCAAGCCGTTGCTTACAAAATAAAGAAAGCTTACAGGGAAAATGTTATTTTTTTGGCTTTTTAAATGCAATTATTGTAGCAGCAGCTTCTATACACAGTACAAATGTGCCACTTTACAGGTAGACTAAGGGGACCCCCCAGGAACTATATTGGAAGGAATTTTTCATTTGTATGTTTTTACTTTTAGCATCAATAAATCACTGCTCATTTCAAAATTATATTTTTTACAAACTTTTTTCAATTGATACATGTCCCCCAGGGCAGTACGTGGACCCCCATAACCATTGTATGCCCAATTACTTGCATATAAGCCTTCCAAATGGGCACTTTTGATTTTTCCAGTTCGGGTCCCATAGACTTCAATGGGGTATGTTATTCAGTTTCAAACTTTCGCGATGTTCGATAGTTCTGGTGTGAACCGAACCAGGGGTCGTTCGGCCTATCCCTACTCCTTACCTGATCCTACTCCAGAGCTGCCATCCCTCCCCTGGGGGCCGGACTTTCAGTGGTGGGTGCTGGAAGTCACAAAAGATCCCGAATCTATCTGCAGAAACCTGGGACTTGCTCTGTACCGGGCAGGCCGGCCGCCCCTATGCCCCCTTATACATTTACAGCTCGGTGCTCACTGTCTTTGCAGGCTGGATCGGCTGTCTGTCTGCTGTCAACATCCCGCCACAAGATGAATGTATACTGGGGGCGGACCCCACCACCTCCACTTACGGCCGGCTCAGCAGCCTCCGGGGCTCTGATCACAACATTCAGCGGATGCCAGTCAATCCTGTGTGGGTGTAGGCGGCAGCAGGCACAGGACTTTCGGGGCTGGGATCTGCAGATTGCTGGAGGGACGCCCTTTAAAAATCTGAATCCCCAGCAAGTGGCTGTGGATTGTGACCACCCCCCCCCCCCATCTTATGCTGGCCCTGGCCCTGACCTCTGGTAAGTAATTAAAATGAAATGAAAGAAGAACACCAAGGAGAATTTATAGTCAATAAAGGTGATAATAGCCATCTTGTCTGCACTTAGGTGGTATGTCTACATTTAAAAGTTTTAAATGAAGCACGGGTTCACTTGAAACTTTGTAAAACGCTGTCAAACTGCCCATCTACTACTCATTGGTGCCAGTGTGGGAAAAGTATAGGGAAGCAAAAACAATTTAATAAACATGAGTACTTATTGCAGCATCAGGTGCTCTTGTGCTACTGCACATTATTCTGTTTAGTCGACATTCATTCATTCCTTGGACGTGTAAAGAGCGAAATACACAGTCTAAGGCCAGAGGTAGCTTGGTTCTTTTATGCAGTATCTGTGCTATATATAGTCTACGACTGCTACCTAATACAATTTATTGCATTGTGGCTGTGCCCTCTGGTGGCCAATAGGTTTCATAATATGTACAATGCAATGAGATACTGTATAGCATAGCCTTGTAGCAAGACAGATTTCTTAAAATAAAACCTGTGCTCTGCCCATTTAGCACAAAGGAAAGGTTTTCTTCAAAGCCCCCCTTCCCCATCAACATATATACTCCCCAGTAGGGATGAGCTTCGCGTTCGAGTCGAACCCATGTTCGACTCGAACATCGGCTGTTCGATCGTTTGCTGAATTGCAAACGTTATGGGCCGTTCGCGCCAAATTCGTGTGGCGCGTCACGGCCCATAATTCACTGTGGCATCGCAGTGCAATGCTGGCTGATGATTGGCCAAGCATGCACTATGACCCGCATGCTTGGCCAATAACAGCGCCGTCAGTAGAGAGAGCTGTAATTGGCCAAAGCCAGGGTGGCTTTGGCCAATTATGGCTCAGGGGGTTTAGAACACGCCCCACACTATATAAGGCCGCCTGTACGGCGGCTCTGTGTAGTGTGTTCTAGCATGCTTAGATAGACAGAGAGACAGTTTCATTTCATTTGAGTTAGCTAGATTAGGCAGGACAGTCAGTGAGTTAGCTGCACTTACAGTGTATTGTGTATGTATATATGCATCCCAGGTGTTGTATATATATAGTGTGACCTCTGCACAGTGTTCAGCTAAAGCTACAAGTTAGGGTAGTGCGTCCTCCTCACAGTGTTCAGCTAAAGCTACAAGTTGGTGTAGTGCGTCCTCCTCACAGTGTTCAGCTAAAACTACAAGTTAGTGTAGTGCGACCTCTGCACAGTGTTCAGCTAAAGCTACAAGTTAGTGTAGTGCGTCCTCCTCACAGTGTTCAGCTAAAACTACAAGTTAGTGTAGTGCGAACTCTGCACAGTGTTTAGCTAAAGCTACAAGTTAGTGTAGTGCGTCCTCCTCACAGTGTTCAGCTAAAACTACAAGTTAGTGTAGTGCGACCTCTGCACAGTGTTCAGCTAAAGCTACAAGTTAGTGTAGTGCGTCCTCCTCACAGTGTTCAGCTAAAACTACAAGTTAGTGTAGTGCGTCCTCCTCACAGTGTTCAGCTAAAACTACAAGTTAGTGTAGTGTGTCCTCCTCACAGTGTTCAGCTAAAACTACAAGTTAGTGTAGTGCGACCTCTGCACAGTGTTCAGCTAAAACTACAAGTTAGTGTAGTGCGTCCTCTGAACAGTGTTCAGCTAAAACTACAAGTTAGTGTAGTGCGTCCTCCTCACAGTGTTCAGCTAAAGCTACAAGTTAGGGTAGGGTGGCCACAACAACACCTCAGGTCCAAATTTCTGCTGAGTATATAGGGCAGGCCCCTACTTTCAAACATCCAACTTACAAACGACTCCTACTTGCAAACGAAAGGAGCCAACAGGAAGTGAGGTGAAATCTACCCCTTGGAAGGGAAATTCTCTCCTGTAAGAGTTAATATGGGAAAAACGTTTCTCCTTTCCACTGATGCTTTATCACCAATCCTTGTTTCACAAAAAAACCCAAATTTTCAAAAAACATTTGTCATTGGGACAAAAAGTGAGCTGAAATCTTCTGAAGAGGAGCACAGATGGCAAAACAAATGTCACAGGGGTGATAACCCTTCCCTATGTTTTCCAAAAAGCTTAAAATAGATGTTTTGGCTGGAGCTAAACACGTTAAAAATGTACCAGTTCAAAATTACAAACAGATTCTACTTAACAACAAACCTACAGTCCCTATCTTGTTTGCACCGCCTGTATACTGCTGTTCAGAGTATATAGGGCCTGGTGGCCCCACGCCTTTCCTTTTTTTTAATTTAGGTGCGGGGTTCCCCTTAATATCCATACAAGACCCAAAGGGCCTGGTAATGGACTGGGGGGTACCCATGCTATTTGTCTCACTGATTTTCATCCATATTGCCAGGACCCGACACATTAAAGCCGCAAGCAGTTTTAAATGACTTTTTTTCCTTTAAAAATGACATTTTGTGCAGGGACTGTTCTAAGCATGGGAAACATGCGCCACTTTACAGGCATACTATAGACACCCCCCAGGTACGATATTTAAAGGAATATTTCACTTTTTTTTTTTAACTTTAAGCATCATTAAAATCACTGCTCCCGAAAAAACGTCCGTTTTTAAAAGTTTTTTTTGCATTGATACATGTCCCTTGGGGCAGGATGATTCCTGATTCTATGATTCCTAATCTCAATGGTCTAAGGTTATCAGCGGTGTACCCAAAGGTTCCGTGTTGGGACCCTTACTTTATAATATCTTTATAAATGATATAGGGTCTGGGATTAAAAGTAACATTTCTGTCTTTGCAGATGACACTAAGCTATGCAGTGCAATGACAGTGGCAAATGAGGTTTAATGTTGATAAATGTAAAGTTATGCACTTGGGAGCTAAGAATATACATGCATCTTACATACTAGGGGGAGTACAACTGGGGGAATCAATGGTGGAGAAGGATCTGGGGGTTTTGGTAGATAACAAGCTCAATAATAGCATGCAATGCCAAGCTGCGGTTTCCAAAGCGAGCAAAGACCTTTTTTCTAAGAAAGGTATGGACTTCAGAGAGAGACATAATTTTGCCCCTGTGCAAATCCTTAGTAAGACTGCATCTGGAATATGCATGACAAAGGTACCCCAGATGTAATCCTAACCCTTTGTATCACTAACTGCTACACAACCCCACCCTTATTACCCCAACTAAAATTACCAAAAACCATGACACAAATATTGGAGTAAAATTGGCCGTTTCGGCCCCTTTATGAAAACAAAATATGTAACAAACATTCCTTAAAACAGGAAACCAAAATACTATAATAACCAAAAAATTAAGGTTGTCGATCCTTGGAGGCACCAAGTATCAAATTATCCACTTCGTATCTGCGTAACTACTTCCACGGTCCCTAGCCGCACCACTCGACTCGGGGACAAACCACATTCTGCAGATACCACAATTGTAATTACCAGTTAATCCACCATAACTGGCATTTAACCGGGGACTCCGATACTTAGATGGGTCCCTAATAAGTCACAGCAGGTTGTTTTAAAATGCCTCCAAAGACCCCAAACCGCCACAGAGCAAAGTGTGAAACCTAACAACTTTGTGCCCCGCCAAAAACGCAATGCCCTCGGTACCCTGTCTTGTAATCCCAGAGACCAAAGATCCGTGCCCACCGCATTAAGATGCACACCGTCACTGTGTAGATATCGCCAGGTATCCACCTCCAGCTTCAGATGCTAAACCACGAAAACCGCCATTTTGCGCTATGAACTTACAAACTTCCTTATTAACCTTAACTCTGGCCCTGTTCAATTCATCCACAGACCTGGCAAAATGCCAAGCCGTGCGGCCTATAATGTCAGACCAAACCACCACTGTGTGAGAAAAAGCCAGCTGCAGCCGGAGGACGTCAAACTTGACGTCCCGAATAAGGTGTCGGCTGGACCGGATACCCAAATCATTGCCTCCAGCGTGCAAGACCAAAACGTCTGGGGCCCTGTCCCATAGTGAAACCCTATATACCTTCGGGACCACCCTACTCCACAACAGTCCCGGAACACCTATCCACCTGATGCTAGCCTCAGACCTAGGGAAGCCCAGCTGACGGCCATTAGGCCTGACATCGGCCCTCTTGGCCCCCAATGAACGAATGAGTGTTCCAAAATCCAAACGAGGCAAGCATGATTTGAAAATAAATACATAAAACATAACATATAACATGGAACCTGCCACAAAAAAAAACACACAAGTAAACGTAATAGGAATAACACATAAGACGCCCCAGGAACCCGGGGGTGCTTAAACCAAATGAGGACGTACATAAAGTTTAAACCTGTCCGACTCCCACCTGCCAATGCGTTTTATCCTTGGTAAAATCCGGGATGCCCTGCAACTTAAACAGGTAGGCTAGCCCGGCCAACTTACAGTTCATGGTGAAAATAGTCACACTGTCAGTAAAACTCAGACAAATGAAATAAATCAAGAGATGTCTGACCTCAGAACTGACCATATCCACCCCCGCCTACCGAAGAAGCTCACCCCACTCCCACCAGACCTTGGTGTATAAAGACCACGTCAATTTATGCAAGGAGCTTCGAATCAAACCGGAGGCGACTCTAGCACAATCCGCCACAGCCAAGGAGGACATGCTGCTCTGCGACAGGTGCCAACTCCCATAACCTGTCCAACTGAAAGTGAGAGAGAGTATCAGCCAACGTATTCTTTGCCCCCGGAAGATGCACAGCATAAAAAAACACATTTAGCTGAAGACAACACAAAACAAGATGTTACAAAAGCCGGATTACAGGAAGGGAGGACCCAGACAGTGAATTGATGACCTGAACCACCTCTAGGTTGTCACAGTGGAGACAAACTTTTTTATTACGAAAAGACTCCCCTCAGATTATTATGGTGACCACAACTGGAAAAAGTTCCAGAAGCACCAAATCCTTTAGGAAGCTTGCCTCCTGCCATTTGGCAGGCCAGTGCTCCGCGCTCCATTAACCCCCAAAAAATGCTCCAAAGCCAGTGGAGCCGGCGGCATTCGTAAAAAGATCATAGTTGCTGACTGGCCCCTCCATCCAGAGTGACCAACCATTGAAAGTTTCCAAAAAAAGTGCCACACCCTCAAGTCGGCCCTATGCTCCCTGTTTAACCAAACAAAATGGTCGAACGTACACCAGCCATGGCAGCCAATATCCACCGACAAAGAACTCTGCCCTTCGGCATTATGCGGCAATCAAAATTTATCTTGCCAAGGAGCGACTGTAACTCTCAGGGCTGTATTTTTTGTCAGGCAGACAACACTCCATTGCCTGAGAATCAATAATCGCGAGAGGAATACCAAAACGCTCAGCGAGGTGCTGAACCATAGCCAGTAAAATACCATATAAATTCGAAGAGGGAGGGCCAACGCACAGAAAGTCATCCAAATAATGCATAACTGAATTGACCCTCGCCACGTCTCGAACCACCCATTTAAAGGTCTTGAAAAAGGCGCAAGGGATGGAACAGCCCATAGGAAGGCAGCGATCCACATAAAAGGCGCCCAACCATCTACAACCCAAGAGATGAAAACTGCGCGGGTGGACCGGCAACAACCGAAAGGCAGACTCAATATTGGTATTAGCCATGAGGGCAACCTGACCGTGGTGCCGTACTTAAAAAACTGCAGCATCAAATGAGGTATAAGACACTGCACACGCCTTAGGGTCAATAGCATCGTTGACCGACCCACCTTTCGGGAATGAAAGATGGTGGAGTCAAGTGAAACTTATTGGGCTCCTTCTTTGGAACGACACCCAAAGTAGAGGCCACCAAGTTGTCCAAGGGGGGTGAGTAAAAGGGCTGTACATACGGCCCAATAACACCTCCTTAGCGAGTTTTTCGGAAACAACCGCAGAGTGTAAAAGAGCCGACCGCAAATTGTCAGCCACGGGGGGGATCTGAAAAAGAGAGCAAGGGATCAAGAAACCCTCAGCGAAACCTGCCTGCAACAACCGAGCTGCAGGCCGATCCAGATATCTACTTAGAAAGGGGGCCCTCTTGTCCACCCTCACCGGGGTCTTGCCTTTTTTCCCACAGTATTGCCGGGACAGGCCCTACCGGCCTTGAAACAGCGAGTGAGAGCATTCTTGCTTGTATTGACAGCCGGTGCCAAATCTGCAAGAACCCTCATTGAACTGCCAACACTGACTCTGCCATTTTGCAGCCGGTTGTCTGGGGGCAGTCTAACTCCCAGCCCCCGCTGGAAAAAACTTATTAGAGGCCTGTGCAAAGGACATAAGAGTCGCAAAAATGGCGAAGGCCTGGAGCCAGTTACCAAACGTTCGCGGGATCAGACGGTAGTGACACTCTTCTTCATCCTCCTTCTTGGATTCTTCAGGTTTAATCCTATCCAGATTAAACTTCTCTAGAAGCAACAATGTGAAAATCTCCACATAGTCCCCCCGCCAAATTTTTTCCCACACCTCGGATTTGAGATGCGCACCTAAAGAACCCTCAAAACAGACATACACCTCGCATTTGGCCGAATCGGCCAAGCAAACCGTGTCTGCGCTTTTACTAACTTCCCTTGGCTAGTCCGCCAAGGTATTTGCTGCCGTCCCTGGAGCAGCCATGTCCCCCGACGTCACTCCAGACACCTGCCCCTGGCGCAGTCACAGAAACAGCCGAAACCTGGGCCACAGCTAGAAGCCAAACCCGCATCAAAATGCTGCACCAACAAACGCAGACCAGCCAAAAACATGGACGGCTGCAGAATCTCCCAGCACAGAGGGCCGTGGGGGGGGCCCTGCCCACTGGATAGGTAGGGATACCTGAACCGACCACGGGGCCCTGACTTGTCCAAAGTCGCTGACCTCAGCGGAGCGACCCCATCTTCAGAACTGGACAGCTCACCCTCGGACTGTAAGAAATCCTGTGGATCATCTGGAAGCCAAAGGTCTAGCACAGTTTCACCGACCGTAGAAGGCCCAGGCTGCACACTGTCCCTCCTGCGCCCCTGCCCTGCAGGACTTGCCCGCCTGGCCATCGCTATGTGGCTCCTCTTCACCCCCCCCACTGGTAGGAGGGGCCCTGCTGCTCTGGTCAGCTCCTGCACTCTGCTGAACTTGCCTGGATCTGGGGCTGAGGGGGCCTCTGGCCGCTCTGCCCGACTGGTCAGAACCCGCATGGCGCATCCTCTCACGCTGAGCCACCACTCCCGCTGCGACATCCACCTAGGATGTGGCCGCATGCTCCTGAGTCCTCCGACAAGCAGGGTCCGGGGTCAACACAGGGCTATGTCGTGGTAGAGGCTCCCAGCATGGAGGATACCTGCGATTGTAGCCAGTCTGTCCCCATTGATGCCACCACGGAGCAGAGCTGCTCCTGCAGGGTCCACAGGTCTGCAATTGAAGAGCCGGTAGAATCGTGATGCTAATGCTTCTCCTCCACGTGTCTTCCACTGGATGTCTGGTTTCACGTAACTTCCCCCCAAGATTACCCCTGCAGCCCCTCCCCCAACACTGGCAGCCCAATAAAAAAAAGGGTATGTAACTGACCAAATTTTTAGCCCTGACTTTCTCAGATTGCCCTTTGCTCCTTATCATGCTAGCCCTACGCTCATTATTTTTTTTGCTTCGGGCTATACTGTTCAGTTTTGGGCACCAGTTCTCAAAAAGGATATCGGGGAACTGGAGAAAGTGCAGAGAAGGGCAACCAAACTGATAAGAGGCACGGAGGAGCTCAGCTATGAGGAAAGATTAGAGGAACTGAATCTATTCCCTCTTGAGAAGAGGTGATTAAGGGGGGATATGATCAACATGTACAAATACATAAGTGGTCCATATAGTGAACTTGGTGTTGAGTTATTCACTTTAAGGTCATCAGAGAGAACAGAGGGGCACTCTTTACGTCTAGAGGAAAAAAGATTTCATCTCCAAATACGGAAAGGTTTCTTCACAGTAAGAGCTGTGAAAATGTGGAATAGACTCCCCCTGGAGGTGGTTCTGGCCAGCTCAGTAGATTGCTTTTAAAAAGCCCTGGATTCTTTCCTAAATATACATACTATAACTGGGTACTAACCTTTATAGGTAAAGTTGATCCAGGGAAAATCCAATTGCCTCTCGGGGGATCAGGAAGGAATTTTTTTCCCCTCCTGTAGCAAATTGGAGCATGTTCTGCTGTGGTTTTTCACCTTCATCTAGATCAACTGGTTATGAAGGATTGTGTGTATGGGATTGTATTTTATGTTTTTATTTTTTGGTTGAACTAGATGGACTTGTGTCTTTTTTCAACCTGACTAACTATGTAATAAATGCAAAGAGCAGGACAGACATAAAGAGCAGGGCGCCCATCTACATCCTGATGCACTCCCTATGTAGCAGCTGCATATCCTGCACCATCAAAATCCTTTATGGACATATTTAAATTACAATTTTGATAAAGCAGAGCCATTCACACGTGACAGCTAAACAAAGGAAAGCCTTGCAGCTCTAATGGACAATATGAATGGCCTAAAGCATGAAATGATAACTGCCTATTTGTGTCTTGCTAATCCGATTTTTAAAACATATCTGTCCAGCAAGTTAACACTTACCTCAACTAACCAGACTGAACTAAGTGGAAAAGCAGTTCTAGAGTGTTTCATATGCAGAAGAACAGATTAATTCCATAGCAGTAGTGATATTACATGACATGTCGAATGCAATTTGTGACCCAATAACAGTAAACACTGCTTCTAAAGTCCTTTTTGGAACTCTTTAACCAAAAGCAAGAATTGTATGCAAAGTCATTGTGTCTCTTTCTAGAAAGAAACTCTTACTAACAGTTTTGATGAAAGTGTGGAAACAACCACTTTGATACATGTCATATAAAGGCCAAAAGAGTTCTGCGGAGTCCTCAAAAGGAGAAGCAACCAGTGGCATAGATCAGTGCTTCACAATGTTTTTGCTGCCAAGGCACCCTTTAAAATTATAGACAATCTCAAGGCACCCTTTAAAATTATGGACAGTCTCGAGGCACCCCATGCTAAAATGTAAGAAACTATTTTAATAGCTTTACATAATGCAATCACATCCACATGTAGGACACCCAATGTTAGAGTGATTTATTCTTCCAAAGCAAATACACTTTTGCACACTGGTACCGACAAGTATTCCAATGTTTCCCTTCTCCCTCAATTCTCTCCATCAGTCAGCTAATGTGACCCCAGTGCTGAGGGAGAGGGGCAGAGGAGGGTCAAACAAGGATGTTGTGGAGACAACAGACATCCTCCTTATTAACTGATGATGTCATTGGTTATTAGGATGTTTCATCCACCTGCTGGCTTGTATACAATTTTAAATACAATTTTTAGGCATTTTGCCAAGGCACCCCTGAAGAAACCTCAAGGCACTCCAGGGTGCCTGGGCACCCTGGTTGAAAAAGGCTGGCATAGATAATGTAGGTTGTTTAAGTACGGGAATATCAGATCAGAAATAACTGCAAGCAAAAAACTGGTGTGAAGAACATTGTAGGTGTAGCGACCTCCTGGACTTCTAGAGGCCTAATGGTGACCTCCAGAGTCAGGGAGAGCTGACATCCTTCCTTGTAGAGTGGGTTAACAGGCATGGTGGGTGTAATGCAGGATGAAATAATAGGTGCCAGTCACATTTGAATGAGAACAAGAGATTTATTGTCTCTTAACAAGAACTGTGGGAGAGCGGGTTAGGGCCAGGACACCCTTAGGTAGATTTAATTGTAATTGGCAGACTCCGAGACACTATAGGTAGGCAGCTATACAGGAAAAGAACTCCAGCCGGATGCCACATCTGTATAGGTAGGACCGCTATCTCCTATGGCAACTGAACTTGTAAGAGTCACTAAAGGTAGTCGTATATAACTCTTGGTAACACAGAATAGTTCTTCTCTTTTCTCACAGTAGCCCACTGTAGGTCTTCACTCACTGAGCTCCCAGTCTCTCACTAGACTTCCAGATCCCAGTCGTTACTGGATTTCCTGAGCTCTTCCACAGCTAACCCGCTGTATACTCCTCAAGCATCATCCCCGCTAACCTGCTGGGTCCCTAGTTTGGCACTGCTGTGGTACTTGCTTGAGCTTACTCACAGTAGTCTCCGGTAATAAGGTGGATGGTCCCTTAGTGGAGACTGCTTCCCCTTTACCTCCAACCACAACTGGTTCCCCCTCCGGCTGAAACTTCGCAACTCTGTTGGACTCCAATCCTGCATTCCCAACCCTACGCTGCTTCTCCTGCTCCTGGACAGGCCTCAGGCAGCCTAGCAGCCAGGTGTCCCCAGGGTAGGCCTCTGGCTTCTGGCCTAGCAACCCCGGGGCAACATAACACACGTCCACCCAGACAGCTTCCGGGTGGCACAGAACCCTGATCACCTGACTCCACCCAAATAAATAGGCTCTCCCAGCAGGCCAAGGGACTAAAGAAACCCCTGCCAATTGGCTGAGACACCCCATCCATTCATAACCTAGACTTGCTATGCCCTCGCCGATCCAATGTCACCAGCCACAGTGCCACCTAGTGGCAGAGACGAAGAGAAGAAGTGCAGCAATTCCAGAATTAGAGAGGAATCTGTGGATTTTCTAACAATTAGCCAGGACAATTACTACCTGGCAAACTAAATTTGTTAGCAACCCTGCCTAAACACCAAGGTGCTACATTGCATTTGCTCACTGCTGGGGTAACCGGTGTCCTGAAACACTGGAAACATGGAAAAACAGGATTTATCATTAACTGGGACAAATCAGTTTTATTTCCGATAGATGATCCCAATTTAAGTATATCAAGTGAGGTTCAGCAAATAAAAGTTGTGACATCCTTTAAATATCTAGGAATATGGATATCCCTAAGGGTGAAGGACTACCTACAATATAATTTGAACCCTATTTTGACCAAATTTAAACAAAAGAGTTTGGCCTGGTCTAAGTTGCCTTTATCCGTGGTGGGTCGAGCAAACCTTATAAAGATGATTTGGGCTCCCATACTGTTGTATGTGTTATACAACTCACCCATATGGATTCCTTTAAAATGGGTTTAAGAAAATAGACTTCTGGTTCCGAAAGTTATTGTGGAATCCTTCAGCGTACTAAGGAAGGGGGGGGGGGGGTCTAGCGGTAGACAGCCGAGATTGTATTTTATCGCCTCTTAATTGCAAAACTTTGCTGGATGGAAGACGATAGATTGGAGAGACCCCATACAAGCTGTGCTTCTGAGTCACTGCTCGTATTATAATCTTATAGCCCAGTGAGAAGCGGGATCATTTGCGAGTATTCAATCTAGACCAACATTGGTCCTTATGAATAAAATATGGCAAGAAATGAGACATATAATGGAATATGTAGGGGTGTCAGAATTTTCACCAATTTGGGGGAACAGGTATTATAAAGAGTTATGTAAACTGGAAGGGTTTAAGCACTGGCTTTCTAAAGGAATACAATATATCTCGCAGCTTTATGTTCAAAATGTTATGCGTTCATTTCAGGAGCTATTGGAGTCGTACCAACTACATCATAATAACTTCTATAAATATTTACAACTGCGTCATGCAGCTAACTCGCAGTTTAAGGGTGTCGGTATGAATACAAGATCTATGCCATTGATAATAGAAAAATGTAGCGCATAATAAATATGTGTATAATCAAAGTACAGAGAGTATTCCTCAATTGTGCTTCAATCCAAAAAAGTGTTGGTGAATCATCAACCAAATAACATGTAATAAACATAAAGTCAATGAATAAGTGGATAGGTGTGGAATGTAATGTCCCACTACATGGAAATATGGATATAATCGAGAAGAAGATGGTGTTCCGACAGTTGGCAGAAGGTTAAATCCGCAGAGAAAAGACACATCTACCAGATGAAGAAATCATGGGAAGGGTGGTGTGTAGAAAACTCTTACCAGATCCTGTGGACTCCCTTGTCAGCGACAGGCTATCAGGTGAGCAGTGTGCCGCCCAGGGCATAGGAAAGGATGTCCCAACACTCGAACCGTCTGAGCTGGATTCTGCGTGGATCTCCGGGGGCCGCCAGATAGGTCCTCGCAGTGGGTAACCAGGATACGGATCAAAAAGGCAAATACATCTCTCGTAGAGCTTGCATATTAGGGGTGCGCATCTTCACTGGCCTCACGATTCGATTACGATTATCAAGTCAACGATTCGATTCTATTCGATTCCGCGATGCATCACGATGCATCACGATTACAGCGCAAGTCCGCAAGTCCGCAAGTCCGCAAGTGCTCATGGTTTTCATCAAAAAAAATTCAAGTAGTCAGGAGAACTCCATTTTTTTTATTCTATCTGTTCTTAAGAAAAAAAGACAGCAGAGGAGCTCCAGGCTCTCTTCCAAAATACTAAAGGAGATGGTCAGAGCCTGCGGACATGCTGCAGGAGATGATCAGAGACTGCAGACATGCTACAGGAAATGATCAGAGACTGCAGACATGCTACAGGAGATGATCAGAGACTGCAGACATGCTACAGGAGATGATCAGAGACTGCAGACATGCTACAGGAGATGATCAGAGACTGCAGACATGCTACAGGAGATGGTCAGAGAATGCGGACATGCTACAGGAGATGATCAGAGACTGCGGACATGCTACAGAAGATGGTCAGAGACTGCGGATATGCTACAGGAGATGGTCAGAGACTGCGGACATGCTACACGGGATGGTCAGAGACTGCAGATCTGATCCATATGTTGTGGAACTGCCCCAAGCTGGTTAGATATTGGCGAAAGGTGGTGTCCACAATTAATGAGGCTTATTATACCAATATAGAAATGGAACCAAAGACTTGTCTACTGGGCTGTTAATGAATGTTAATGAAGAGCTATATCCATGGGACAAGTTAATACCAATTGGCAGATTACTATTCATACCTCGTAAGATAATTGCTAGAAAATGGATGTCTTCTAATAGACCAGTATTTGAGGAATGGCATTCTGCGGTAAATGCAACAAATATTAATGGAACAACAAGTGTATAAGAACAGCGGTAGAATAGATATACTAGCCAAGTTATGAGGACCCTGGGTAACAGCTCCAGGATTGGCCTTTTTCTTTTTGGTCCCCCTAGAATATCATAGCAATGATCTAAGTTATAATTTGTGGGCAGAAATGGGATGGACAGGATGCCTTATAGTTTAAAGGAGGAGCGATAGTGATGGTGGGGAGGGGCGGAGGAGAGGGGAGTGAGTGGGGGTTCCCTTTTTTTTTAATTATTATTTATTTATTTGTTTCCCTTTTTGTGTGTTGTCTGTTTCTTTTGTTAGGAATGTTAAATTGGTATCCTGGAGATTATCTGAAATTAGAGAGAGGTATTGTAAAGTAGTAATGTGTATAATCTGCAGTTAATGCAATCTGTCTTGTTGATCAGCTGTAATGTTTGAAAGCTTTAATAAATAATAAAGATTTAAAAAAAAAAAAAGAAACACGGAAAAACAAAGCATCTGTTAATAAATGTTTTGCTACCCTGATAATGTCCTACTTAAACTAAATATTAAAAGAAGACAAAGAAGAACCAGATACAGGTATCTTAGACAGTTAATTGCATAAAAACACTCTTCCAACATTTATCAATAATAGGCTCTGGCGGCTGAACGGCTTGCTCCAAAGTGTCACAGCCACAACAACAGGGAAGTGCCCAAGTAAACAATATTCTTAGGGATGCCATGTAAATACAATATTCTGGTCAAAGCTCTGAACACCTTTTTCCAGACTGGAAATGACCACATTCAATAGATTCGGTTACATCTGTAGACAACTGGAAAAAGCTAATCTAAAACAAATTCCATCTTCCACATAGAGCTAACATTTAAAGGTGAAATAAATTTGGTGAAATAAAAACCAGTAGATACTCTTTTACCTTCTAACAAAACCAACGTGCCAGTATTGGAATTTAAGGCCTGAGATGTAGAGCAAATTCTGCTCATAGGCATAATGCGTGATACAAACACCAAAAGCCCAAGAATGACTGAATCACATAAACTATATAATAGATTCCAAAAAATAAAAGATCTGAAAACATACATCCTGATGTACTGGTGTACTCTATATAACATCACCCAGGAAATGAAATGTGGAGCAAGGCAGAATTGTGATACAGCAGCCAAAGGGACATGATACCATCAAGCTGGAAGACCAGGGGATCACTTTTCCCATGCTCACTGAACTCTGGTTTTGAGAACAAACTTCCTACCAGGCAACAGTGTTTTGCAAAGGAGATTTCTGAGGCACTGTAGTAGAAATGCACTGTGATTTACTATAAGAAAAGTGAGCCCTGTACTGAATTTACAGGAGGAGGAGAATTGGAGGATGCAGATCTGTAGCTGAGCCGCAGAGGGGATCATGTAGCTACACCAAAAGCCTTCCAATGCTTTACTACTAAATCGTCATGCTGCTTATCAAGAAAATACATGTGTGCTGAAATGCATTGGGTCTAGGCCCAAACCAACTGTAGACATAATAGAGAAAACTCCCCTTACTCTCACCCCATACAAGAAAACACACTTACAACCATTAGGTTGGAAAGGGCAAGGCCACAGCTTTATTTAAATTCCAACACAGAACACTTTAAACCAGTTCCAGTCACAGTTGTACTGTGAACACGCTTTAACATTAACTATTTGAATTCCAAAAGGGGGCTTGTCCTTAACATTAGGATTGGGCGAACGGTTCGCCCCAAGCATAAGTTTGGGCTGAACTTCTGCTGTTCGGTGGTTTGGCGAACACCCAAACAAACGGGTCGTTCGACCGTTTGTTCACCCCCCCAAACCGACCACAATGCATTGTGGCGCTGAATGCATTGCAAGCCTTGATTGGCTGAAGCAGTGAAAGCTTCAGCCAATCAGGGCACAGAGCACTGTCAGAGTCATGATTGGACACTGTCATCATGACTTTATCCAATCATGGCTCATTCCCGCCCCACAGTATTAAAGTAGTCTTTCAATGGCAGCCATTTTCAGTGTGATTTCGGCATGGAGAGAGATAGAACAGGTCTCTGTTCAGTGCTATTAGTTAGTTAGTGTGCTATACTGTATTTTGCTTCAATTGTCAGTGTAGAATATTAGTTTAGTGTCAGTCTACGGATAGTGGGAGTGTAGTGAGGAGGACCATCATTCAGCTTTGCATGGTGTGCAGCTAGAGTAGCGACAGCTCAGATAGTTTCAGTGTAGTGTAGTGAGACTGTGTCTGTAATCTTTACATTAGTGTATAGCTAGAGTAGGGACAGTTCCGATAGCGTCAGTGTAGTGATGGTTCAACATTGTCTACTTGATTGCGTTACTGCCAGTTTAACGCCATTTACTTCTGTGTGGGTTACTCTCAGTTTAACGCCATTTACTTCTGTGTGCGTTACTGCAAGTTTAATGCCGTATAGTTCTGTGCGTCACTTTACGTTTGGTGCATTATATTGCAGTATATTATAGTATATCCGTGGAGTGTGTCTGTGTAGTGTGAGTATTCAAATTAAAGTGCACGAAACACCACTTTACATTGTTTAAAGTGCATCTACATACAGATTTTCACTTCTTCTTTACATTTGCTTATAAGCACCACCCCCTCCCTCACAATAATGTCTGGGAGGACAACAAGGAGAGGCAGACATTCCATGGCACTGTAAGGAGGCCAGCAACAAATGCGTTCACAAGCAAAGGTGGATGTGGTGGTCAGTCCTCAGGCAGGGCATCATTTCCTCTGTTTAGTGAGTTTGCCCATACTATCCAGCCACAGCATGCGGAGGAGGTGGTGGACTGGTTTACTAAACCTTCCTTATCCTCCTCATCCTCTGTCATGCAAGCAGAGACAAGTATGCTGTCCTCTGCAGTTGCCAGAGTGGATAAACCTGCCTCCTTGTTCACATCTATTCCTGCCATAGCCCCAACATCAGCCATGGAGGAGTCAGCTGAGTTATTTGACCACAATGTCAGCCACTTGCTCCTTGAAGATGGAGGAGATGGAAATGATGACGATGAGGTCACTTATGCGACTTGGGTGCCAGATAGAGCAGAGGAGGAAACTGAAGGTGAGGCGGCACAACCCCGACGAGGCCAACATCAAGAAAGAGTAGAGAGCAGCCACCCTATTCCATCATATTCTGCAGCTGTTATCTCCCGGCCCACTCCCCATAGCTCAGCTGTCTGGGCCTTTTTCAGCACATCTGCAGCAGATCGCACTGTTGCTATCTGCAAACGGTGTCTCAGGCACAACAAATGTGGCAAAAACACCAGCCATTTGGGTACCACATGCTTAACAGGGCATTTAACGTCCAACCACTCAGCCCGTTGGCAAGAGCACCTAAAAACCACACAAACGGGGCACAAATCTGTCACTCTTCCTCCTCCTTACCGACTTCAGTCTGCCCCTGCTATACTGAGTCATTACTCAGATGGTATAGCACAGGGTGTCCCAGGACCTAGCAGCACATCTGCCAGCAGCACACTACCAGCTTTAGACTGTAGCAAATTTCTTTGGCCCTCCTGCTGCAGCGGAAAAAAAAATACAGTCCATGCCACCCACATGCCCAGTGTCTAAATGCAAGCTTGTCAAAGCTGTTAGCTCTCCAACTTCTGCCTTTCAGCCTGGTGGATTCTGCCCCCTTTCATAAATTTGCACAATGTGCTGTACCACAATGGCAGGTTCCCAGTCGCTACTACTTTTCAGGTAAGGCTGTTCCACCTCTCTACCATCACGTGGAAGGGAATGTTCTGGCATCATTGGGCAAGGCAGTCATCTGTAAAATCCACCTTACTGCTGACACGTGGTCCAGCAAGCATGGGCAGGGACGATATATTTCATTAACAGCTGTCAGAAACCATGAATCAGACTGAGACAGAAGTACAGTTAAACCACACTTGTTTAATAATAATAATAAAAAGGGTAGAGTAAAATAGAGTATACATAGTTTAAACATAGCCAGAGTTCAGGAACCGGAACGGATAGTCAGACAAGCCAAAGCGTCAGGGAGCCAGAGATGCACGTAGTAGAACAGCAAACAGAATCTTCAGCCAGAAGGAATGTCAGCCAAGTAAGTTTTTAACAGGAACACAGGAGAGCGTCTCTAGAAATGTGACCAGGGCGAAGGCAGAGATCATCTGGGCTGGACGGCTTAAGTAGGCAGGACTGACAAGCAGGATATCATCAACAGGTGAGTCACTGTGGAGAGATAGGAGCTGGCAATTAGCCGACAGCTGAGCGGCCAGCTCAGAGAAGGAAGGGCTGAGCCCAGCCCTAACAGTACCCCCTCCTCAATGACCCCTCCCCCTCAGAGGACCACCAGGCTTGAGAGAAAAACATCTATGGAAATCACGGAAAGAGGACAGGGGCATGTACGTCAGAAGATGAGACCCAAGAGCGTTCCTCCGGACCGTACCCTTTCCAATGCACCAAGTACTGTATGCGCCCACGGAACCTACCGGAGTCAACAATGGACTGTACTTCATACTCCTCATGGTTCTCAACCTGTACAGGGTGAGGACGTGGCACGAGGCGGTAAAGCAGTTGCAGACCAAAGATTTTAATAAGGAGACATGAAATACATTCGAAATACGCATATTAGAAGGAAGGTCTAATGCGTAAGCCACTGGGTTAATCCTGCGCAGAATACAGAAAGGCCCAATAAACTGAGATGCGAACTTCAGTGAGGGAACACGAAGTCGAGGTTGCGAGATGACAGCCAGACCCTGTCCCCAACCTGGTAGAAAGGTGCAGGCAGGTGTCTGCTGTCAGAATGGAGTCTATACCTATCATTAGCATGTCGCAAAGCCTCCTGGACTTGTGTCCAAGTGGAATGAAGACCACGGAGATGCTCCTCTAATGCAGGAATACTCTGCGGAACAAACGAGTCAGGCAACATGGAAGGTTGGAAACCATAATTCGCCATAAACGGGGACAATCGGGAAGCAGAATCCAAGGCACTGTTGTTAGCAAACTCTGTCCACGGTAATAGGTCTGACCAGTTGTTATGATGGTAAGAAATATAGCAACATAGGAATTGCTCCAAGAACTGATTGGCTCGTTCTGCAGCCCCATTGGACTGCGGGTGATATGCAGAGGAGAAAGCAGGCTGAATTCCCAACTATGCACAAAAGGCTCACTAGAACCGGGACACAAACTGACTACCCCTGTCCGAGCCAATCATCTTGTGTAGTCCATGTAAGCGAAAAATCTCCCGAGCAAAAATGGAAGCCAGTTCCTTAGAAGTGAGCAACTTCTTAAGTGGAATACAATGGGACATTTTCGAGAACCGGTCAACCACCATAAGGATAACTGTGTTGCCCTGGGAGTTAGGTAACTCCACAATGAAATCCATAGACAGGTGGGTCCGGGGCCTCTCTCCATTGGGTAAGGGTTGTAGGAGGCCCACTGGAAGGTGTTGTGGAGTCTTATGCCCCGTACACATGATCGGATTTTCCGACAACAAATGTTGGATGTGAGCTTGTTGGTGGAAAGTCTGACCGTGTGTATGCTCCATCAAACATTTGTTGTCGGACTTTCCTCCAACAAATGTTGGCTAGCAGGGCCTCAAATTTTCCGCCAACAAATGTTTGTTGTTGGACTTTCCGATCGTGTGTACACAAGTCCGTCAGACAAAAGTCCACGCATGCTCGGAATCAAGTACGAGCCGGAGATATAACTAGTAATGGAGATATCGTAATGGAGATATCACGTACATCTTGTACGTCACTACGTTTGTAATTGTTGGCCAATATTTGTGTGACCGTGTGTATGCAAGACAAGTTCATCAACATCCTTCGAACAAAAATCCACGGTTTTGTTGTCAGAAAGTCTGATCGTGTGTATGGGACATTACTCTCAGAACACACGGAACAGGCATCTACGAAGACAGTTACATCAGCACGTAGGCCACCAGAATTGTTGGGAAATGGCCCAAAAGAGTTGATTCAGCCTTAGGAGAATGGTAGGTTTGGAGCACAGCAGTATGGAGACTCTCTGGGACAAAGCAGCGATCACAAGGTTTCTCAGGAGGAGCATGGACCTGAGCAGCAAGAAATTTGTCACCCAAAGGAGAAGTGAGACTGGTGCGAACCGTAGCCAGAATACGATCAGGAGGAATCACAGGAACCGGAACTCAAACTTGGAAATGGAGGAAAATTGTCGTGACAAGGCGTCAGCCCTTACATTCTTAGTACAGGGTAAGAATGAGACAATGTAATGGAAACTTGACAAGAAAAGACCCCATTGCGCCCTTCTGGGAGAGAGGTGTTTAGCCTCAGAAAAGAATGTGAGATTCTTATGGTCAATAAGAATGAGAACCGGAACAGTGGTACCTTCGAGGATATGTCTCCATTCTTTCAGGGCTAAAATGATTGCCAACAGCTCTCTGTCACCAATCTCGTAATTGCACTCCGCAGGTGACAATTTCTTGGAAAAGTAGCCAAAAGGATGCATAGCACTCTCAGAGGTAGGACGTTGAGACAGAAGGGCACCAACACCAGTCTCAGAAGCATCAACTTCAAGGATAAAAGGTAATGTAGGATCAGGATGTGCCAACACAGGAGCAGAAACAAAGGCAGCCTTGAGACTCTCAAAGGCCTTAATGGACTCTGGAGACCAACTCTGTGGGTTACCATCCTTTCTCGTCATATCAGTCAGGGGATGAACAGAGAGACGAGAAGTTACGAATAAACTTTCCATAATAGTTGGCAGAGCCCAGGAAATGCTGCAGAGGATGTAAACCCACGGCTCGGGCCATTGTAGAACTGCCAAAAGTTTCTCTGGGTCCATCGAAAAACCAGCAGTGGAAATGACAGCCCAGGAATTTAACCTGTTCACGATGGAACTTGCACTTCTCTAGTTTACAATAGAGATTGTTCTCTCTTAGTTTCTGAAGCACATGACAGACATCTGTGTGGTGGCTCTCCAGGCATTTGGAAAATATGAGGATATCATTGAGATAAACCACTACACATAACTGCAGCAAATCTCGGAGGACATCGCTAATAAATTCATGGAAAACTGCTGGGGCCTACAAAGGCCAAAAGGCATTACGAAGTACTCATAATGGCCTGTTCTGGTATTAAACGCAGTTTTCCACTGGTCGTCCTCCTTAATCCTCAAGAGATTGTATGCCCCTCTCAAATCAAGCTTCGTGAAAACCGTTGCTCCCTTGAGGCTGTCAAATAACACCGTAATCAACGGAATCGTATAGGTATTCCTAATCGCAAAACGATTGAGACCCCTATAAATAATACAAGGTCTCAGTTCACTACTCTTCTTCTTCACAAAGAAGAAACCATCACCAGCAGGAGACGAGGATTTGAAGGTGAAACCTTGAGAAATTGCGTCTGCAACATACTCCTTTATGGCCGACAAAGGGTAAACCCGGCCACAAGGGGGTATGGCACCAGGTTGAAGGTCAATTGCGCAATCATACGTCTGGTGTGGAGGCAAACACCTTTGTCAAAAACATCGCTAAAATCGTGGTACTCCTCCAGCAGGGAGGAGACTGAAGAAGTGCACATGACCTGGGCAACCTTCTGGAAGTATTACTCACTGAATTGTGGTGACCAGGAGAGAACCTCAGCATGGAGCTAATCAAAAGAGGGGTTGTGCCTCTGTAACCAAGGATAACCAATAACCAGCAGAAACTTAGGTGAGGAAATAAATTAGAATTGGATTATCTCATGGTGAAGAGCCCCTATGACCATGGACAACAGAACCATCTCATGAGTCACATGGGCAGGCTGTAGAGGTCTCCCGTCATGAGCCTCAATGGCAAGTGGAGTGTCACGCAGCTGCAGCGGAATTGAGTGCTTCGATACAAAGGCAGCATCAATGAACAAGCCTGCAGCCCCAGAGTTGATTAGAGCCTGTATCTCGATGGACAACCCAGCCCAAGAAAAGGTGACCGAAACCAGGGGTTTATCCTTCTGGATAACTGGGGATGAAACAAGGCCATCTAAGGTCTGTCCGTGACAGGACCTCAAGGTTCGGGCGTTCCATGGACGGGTAGGACAAGACTTTAAAAAGTGACCTACCTGGCCACAATAAAGGCACAATCTCTCCCTCCTCCTAAAGGTTCTCTCATCCGCAGAGAGACGCATGAAACGCAAGTGCATGGGTTTACCTTCACTGACCGACTCGGTGCCAGGAGGCATGGGAGGGGAGGGAGGCATGGGTGGGACTGCAAAGCTCGGAGACAAGGGTACAGGAGGCCTCCACAAGCGATCCTTAAAAGAGAGTCTTTTTCTGAGTCTGGAGTCAATGAGGATGGCAAACATGATCAACTTCTCCAGCTCAGTGGGTATATCTCAGGCTGCTATCTCATCCTTGATGGTACCTGAGAGACCATGAGAAAAAGCAGCCACAAGGGCCTCATTGTTCCACGCAACATCTGCTGCCAGAGTATGGAATTCAATGGCGTAGTTGGCAACAGTTCTCGTACTCTGTTTGATGGACATGAGGCACTTGGGAGCAGAAGCGGCGCGTGCGGGAACGTCAAATACCCTTTTAAACGAAGCTACAAACTCAGGGTAGCTCAAGACAATAGGTTTTTGCGTCTCCCATAGAGGGTTTACCCAGGCCATGGCTCTCTCAGAAAGCAAAGATATCATGAAACCTACTTTGCTTCTGTCCATGGAAAACGCCTGGGGCAGCATCTCAAAATATACCTCAACCTGTTGAGAAACCCTTTGCATTGGACTGGATCCCCCTAAATCGCTGGGGAAGTGGAGCGGAACCAGACATACCTCTTATAGAGGTAATACTCGAGGTGGGTGCCTGCACAGAGACTGGAGCAGCAGCAGGGTCGGCCTGCAACATAGGTTGTCCCGGGGAGGCCACAGTGGGAGATTCTAGGTGAGCCGTGCCACTCAGGAGCATTTGCAACGCCATGGCAAACTGATCCCTGCGGTGATCCAGTTCATCCAATCTGGAAAAAATATTACCAACAAGTGGATTGACTGCATCTTCTGAATTCATGGCCTTCGCCTACTGTCAGAAACCATGAAATCAGACAGAGACAGAAGTACAGTTAAATCACACTTGTTTAATAATAAAAGTAAAAAGAACAAGCATAGTCAAAACATAGCCAAAGTTCAGTAACCGGAAAGGATTGTCAGCCAAGCCAGAAGTCAGGGATCAATGTAGTGGAACAGCAAGCAGGATCTGGAGCCAGAAAGGATGTCAGCAAAGCAAGTCTGGAACAGGATCGCAGGAGATAGTTTCTGTTATGTTGACCAAGGCGAAGGCAGAGATCGTCTGGACTGGACGGCTTAAGTAGGCACGAGACGAGCAGGATATCACAGACGAGCAGGATATCAACAGCTGAGTAACTGTGGAGAGATAGGAGCTGGCAATTAGCCGACAGCTGAGCGGCCAGCTCAGAGAAGGAGGGGCTGAGCCCAGCTCTGACACACCTAAGAGACTGACTTATGATATGCAAGGTGAAAGCTCTGAGGAAGCTGTTCTCACCTCAAAAAGGACCTTTAAGGCGCCTGGTCCTTCCACCACACATTTAGTGGAGTACAACCCCGACTCACTCCCTGGCACATATAGCTGGGCCATGCCAATTCAGATGGCTTGTAGGCAAGAAAACCTCCCCTCCTATGCTAATTGGTGGGAGGTTCCTCTGCCAGGTTTTTTATGCAGATGCAAACTGTCTGATTTCCTGTGTACACTAACTTGCTTTCTCCGCTTGTAAAGCGGAGAAAGCAAGTAATAGGTCACAGACTTTTTACTTCCTTTGGGGACGAAAGGTTCTTTGGTGGGGGGAGTGTGTCGCAGGTACCTCTCCAGGCTATTGCATCCAGGAGGGAGAGAGATGCCTGCTAGCAGCTGCTTGGGCTTTTTCACCCCCCCTTCCTCTCTTCTCACACACACACAGAACTGCTTGCTTTGTAGCCTCCCTATTGGAAGAGACTGAGAATCAATCATCAGGGAGCAGCAGCAAAGCACTGTGGCATATGAAGTCCAAGCACAAAGCAGCCTGACTGACTGGTGAGGGGAGCAGGACTGCAAATCCCAGGCTGCACTGCAGAGAGCAAGAGGATTGTGGGGGAGTCTCTAAAAGACACAGAGCGGACTAGGCCAGAGAGCCTTGTTCCTGGATCCCATCAGGAGAGCAACCCCTCTGTTGCTGTGTGTGAGGGGGATTGTGGTCTACCAAGGGGCACACAGTCTGCAGCTCCAGCCCAGAGGAACAGACACCTGCATGCTTTCAGAAGGACGCCCTGCAGCCACACGGAATGTCACGGAAGAGGCAGTTTCAACAGCTCAGAGACTAAATGCAATCGTAACACACCTGCAGCCAGGAGAGTCGGTTGATTGCTCTGTGAAGGCCTGCTGATTGCATATAGGATTGGTATGAGGGCTTTGCCCAGGAATCTTATTGCAATCCATAAGATAGCACACCTGAACACTGTGCACAGACACCTATTATCTGGATCACACAGAGGAGTGCTACATCACAGCATCTGCTACTTTACATTCCTCCTTATCACCCTGTTATATTGAGGGACCCTTGTCCACAGAGCTCCTACATGCCAGTGAAGAGACTAAACGCAAAGCTTTGCTCATAGAACATTACTGTTATTGTTCTTAAAGGGGACACACCACGGGTGTTTCAATTACTTCATTGTGTGTATTGGAAGTATTACAGGCAGGCCTGGAATTCCCCTTTAGCCATAGCATTCTACATACATCAAAAGCGTGTTTGGGGGAGCCTATTTAATCTGTGTACATTGTTATTTACCCTTTATTTGTTGCATAGCATTACTGACTGTTCCCTTTTTTTAAACTGTTTCAACCAAGTCCTGGATACTTACACAGGCCTTGGCTGACTAATGTTAATCTAAACATTATTCTGCTCCAAGTAAACTTGAAGACCAGAACTGTGTTGTGTATTATTATCGGGTTATCCCATTAACCACCTTGCTAGGTGTGCCAGAGGGGCTGGGACAGTTCTTCGGGGTTGAGAGGCACAGTAACAGACTGAACCAATAAAAGAAGCTCCTTCGGGGGTGTTATTACACCTGCCTATGCAGGTAAGGGATGTTTGTAGATTAAAACAAACTGTGCAGCTCTGACTAAAGATGAATAATACCCTTACTATAGGTGTAGGCCATTTACATACCTTATGAATAGGGTCTCCACCTTTCTGGGATTCACCCAGACAGTTCAGGTTTGGAATCATGCGTCTGGGTTTCAGACTGCCTGAAACCTGGACACATGATTCAGACTGGACTATGGCTTCCCAGCAGGATTGCTGGCTGCAGTTGTCTAAGCTGAGGGTGTCTGTTACACTCTCTTTCACACTACCCAAAGCCAGTCCTAACAATCCCCCCCCCAAACACACACACAGATGGGAGAGGAGAGAGGGCTCGATCTGCACCTCTTCCTCCTGCCCCTACCCCTTTGTGTCTGCCCACACGCCAATCCCTAGTGCTGTGCCTCAGAAAAGGAACGTGGGGGCCAATAATTTGAAGTCCAGCTGCCTTAGATACATCTGGATGAGAGGTGCTGACTGCCAAGGGGTGAGTGAGCTCACCATCCATCCCTGTCTCTGATTGAAGTCTCCCCCCTTCTCTCTCCTGCATCTAAGTGAGTACACTGTAAATCAGGGTTCACAGAGCAGTTTTCCCCCTTACTTCAGAGTCCTCTCCGTACATCAGAGTTTTCCTTGTTCCCCCTTAAATCAGGGTTCCTAGAGCATCCCTTATGTTAGAGTCCCCAGATTTCTCCCTTACATCAGTCCGCAGAGTCCCCCCTTACAGTGAAAGGGAACTCTGCCAGTTCACATGTAAAAGGGGAACTCTGTGGACTCTGATGTAAAGGGAGACTCTTGTTATTAACTTTATATAATGTTATTTAATAGCAAAATCTATGTACAGTTTATACTATAAAAAATTGCTGTGTGCCGCTAAAGTGTTTGGGTACGACTTGAAGAAAAGGTGGCAACTCTACTTATGAAGCCTGACTGGAATACTCCCAGGACGTTGCTAAGTCATCACTGCTCACCTACACCATCACAGGAGTGAGCTTTTTCTCTGATTCAACCCCCCTTACATGACATGCTCTTTCTCTCCCCTGATGCAGTAGCTCTGAGCTCAGTATTTGAGAGCTCGCTCCTGTGATGGTGGAGGTGAGCAGTGATGACTAGACCTCACTTAGCAACATCCAGTACAGCAGTACTTAGCAATGACATAGCAATGTCCTGGGAGTATTCCAGTCAGGCTTCGCGAGGTATGTAAATGGCCTACGCCTATAGCAAGGGCATTATACATTTTAGTCAGAGCTGCACAGTTTCTTTTAATCTACAGATGCCCCTTATCTGCATAGGCAGTTTTGTGGTAAACAGGAAAATATATATATATATATATATGACTGATCAAACGGACACAAAGAAATAAATGCAAGCAGACACTAAGGCTAATTCAACAACACCTCAATGACATGAAAACTGGAACGTAGTGCTGCGCAAATATAAAAGTCCTTAAAAGTCATAAATCAGATGTGAGGAATAAATAATATGGAAGACAGGAACCACCAGTGGACACTCCGGGTAACAGAAAAACATCTACTTGGTGACTGTGATCCCTCCACCGAACATGGATGGCCCCTCACCTTAATTATTCAACCTGAAACAGGTCACATAGCATGGACAGCATACACTGAGTGGATACATCCAGGTTGTAAAAAGATTGGCCACACTGGGAGCAAACCTAGCCCCCATGGCTACGACACGAGGACACCCCATGGCTACGACACGAGGACACGTGTCGTAGTGTGGCCAATCTTTTTATTGTAGCACGACAATTGCGACGGGGGGTCATGAAAAATGGTATCTTCCTCCCAGTGTGGCCAATCTTTTTATGGCCCACTGGGAGGAAGATACCATTTTTCATGACCCCCCGTCGCAATTGTCGTGCTACAGACGATATATTGACGATTTAATTATGATCTGGGAAGGGGATATGGCGAGCCTACAAAATTTTATGGACAAGTTGAATGATAATAACAAAAATATTGAATTAACACGGACGATCAACCAACAACAGATCACATTTCTAGATCTTGAAATCTTTAAAGGGGAGGTGGGCTTCCAAACCAGAAATCACTTTAAAACAACAGATAGGAATGCGTATATTCCACTGACTAGTTGTCACCATAAGTCTTCACTCTGTAATATATCAAGAGGCCAATTTATTCGTCTGCGCCGTAATTGCATCTCAGATGAAGATTTCTTATTACAGTCTCAAGTGCTAGCAACCAGGTTTAAGGAAAATGGATACACGCAAGCTCTAGTAGATGCAGAAATAGCCAAAGTATTGGCAACTGATAGAAACACTGTGGTGGCGGATAAGGTGAAACCCACGGAAATAGGAGACAATGGTACAAGCTATCGTATTATACTGGATTATAATATCCAGTATAAAAAATTAGAACATATATTAGCTAAACATTGGCCCATTCTTAAAGGGGACCGTACTCTTGGACCGGTTCTCCCTGAGCATCCTCGGTTTATATACTGTAAGGCCCCATCTTTACGTGATAGGTTAGCACCAGGGGTCATTGATCCACCTTAAACAGGCACCAATAGGCTGTTTGGTTTTCTATCTGGCTTCTACGCATGTGGTAAATGTGCCACGTGTAGGAAGGCTAGCAGAGATATCAAAAGGCGGAAGGATTTTATTTCGAATGTCACACACATATGTTACCAAATTGATGGTCTGATTACGTGCTCATCAGTGGGGGTGGTCTACATGCTGGAGTGCGATTGTGGCCTCCAGTATGTGGGCCGGACCTCAAGAGCACTACACGTGAGAGTTGGTGAACACATCAGTAACATTAAGCGGGGGGTTAAAACCCATAGTGTGTCCAGGCACTTTCGCCTTTGTCATCAGAGGGACCCTAAATGCCTCAAATTTTGGGGGATAGAAAAGGTTCCCCGTCAGTGGAGAGGTGGCCATTACATCCTACAACTCAGCCGTAGAGAATCATTCTGGATCTACGAGACTAAGGTCCTCTCCCCAGCTGGAATGAATGTTGATTTTGATTTGAACTGTTTTATTTCCAATATATTTATATTTTTTTATTTAAATTTTTTATCTATATACTTTTTATATATTTTTTTTTTTTTTATTATTTGTAATCACAAATTCATTATGTATATGCGATCATATCTAGCCGATGCCCGCGGTCTGATGTCTTTTTTATATTTTTTTATATGTTTTACTATATTTTATCTTATGCGACTTTTTAGCATGATTGTATGCGATTTTAAAAAATAAATTTCTATTTTTCCACATTTGGAATGGACACTAAGCTAGTCAACTCTGTTTGAAGATTTATATATCGGGGGGTTGCATGTAATCTGTTTACTACTGGATTTATTTCCATTTTCCATTCGTGGAATTATTTGCATATCGGTCGGCAGCGTGTACTTCTCTTCACTCCTATGGAGGCTGAGTGTTACGCTAACCATTATTCCAGATGCAGCGGCGGGGACGTGCTGGATTCTTGTCCTCCTTTGATTTCTGGTTCCGCGCTTCTGATTGGTGCTGCCGTTACCATGGTTCAGTACATATACAACGCGGGCCGTCACTGCGCATCCCGCCCCACGGTGATGAAGTCCCGCCCACAGGACGTAACGCGTACGGGGGTTAGGAGCGCATGACGTCACCCGCGGCCATTGGCTGATACGATCGCAAGCTTCCTAGCCGGCACTCGGAGCTGAGTGCCGGTCTCTGTAAGTGCAATCTTTTACTTTCTTTATTAAATAAAATTGCTACGGAGAGCACTATGTTTTTTGCTTTTTATGTTACATATGCATCATCCGCTCCCACTTGCTGAATGCTGAAGTGTGAAGGCTATACCACCATCACCTGGATGTATCCACTCAGTGTATGCTGTCCATGCTATGTGACCTGTTTCAGATCAAATAATTAAGGTGAGGGGCCATCCATGTTCGGTGGAGGGATCACAGTCACCAAGTAGTTGTTTTTTTGTTACCCGGAGTGTCCACTGGTGGTTCCTGTCTTCCATATTATTTATTCCTCACATCTGATTTATGACTTTTAAGGACTTTTATATTTGCGCAGCACTACTTTCCAGTTTTGTGGTAAAGGTGAACTATCCCTTTAACAAACATTATAGCCCTCTATTAAGAGTAAAATTTATTTAACTACTTGCCATCAAGGCCAATTCTGACACTTCGCTCCTACATGTAAAAATCTACTTTTTTTTTGCTAGAAAATTACTTAGAACCCACAAACATTATATATATATATTTGTTTAGCAGAGGCCCTACAGAATAAAATGGTGAGTGTTGCAATTTTTTATGTCATACGGTATTTGCACAGCGGTTTTTTCAAACGCAATGAAAAAAAATACACTTCATGAATTAAAAAAGTGCAGGCATTATTCCAGTATACCCACTGAAACCGGAGGATGTCCATGGCCATCCTCCCGTCAGGAAGTGCTTAAAAACCAAATGGGTTATAGGGGCAACAATCCCTTGGGGCCACTTCTCTATTTTTCTTTTGTATCCCTGACATTCTGAATGGCACCCAAGTACACTTTGTGTTGCAGAGCAGCACAACATATGGCCAGGGTTGGTGCAAGGATTTTTGTCTACTTAGGGGAAGGTGCATTTTAACTGCTTCCCCCACTACTGTGCTCCTGCCACCCCTTCCCCCCACTGTCCTCCCACCATCTTATATACAACGGCAGTCCTGGAGTCATTTCTTTAATTTGCACTTTTTTTGTTTACATGTTTTAAAAATCATTTCAGACCTGAAGATTGCTTAAAAACCCCCAAAATATGATTTATTTATTGTACATCACGGGACACAGAGCACCTATAGTAATTACTATCTGGGTTATACGCCACCTATAGGTGAATGGACACTGGCACACCCAAAAGACAGGAAGTCCCCCTTTATATAACCCCTCCCATACAGGAAGTACCTCAGTTTTTTTCGCCAGTGTCTTCAAGGTGATGGTCACGGTGGATTAGTGCTCTAGGCTATGATTGGTCCCGGTGGAAGGTCCTGTCAGGATCAAGGGGCTATGCATTCAGATCCATTCGATGTAGCAAAGAAGGACAAGATAAATGGTACCCAAGCCTCGAGGAAGAAGAAGCAAGGTTTTGCCTGTAATGCGCCTCTTTGGACGCTGGACTCTGGGATCCGCACCCTTGGACAGACAAAGAAGCCAAAGGCTGTCCCGGCAGGGTGCTGTACAGGTGTAGACCCCAAAGTTTAAGGGAGACCCAGGCTTTGAAGGTCCACAAGGGACCTGACCCGGCGTGATGGGTGAAGATTGGATCCGGCTGAGATATTCCAGCAGTATCCTGCGGTGGGAATGGTAAGTTTGAAAAAAAAAGAAAGACCAAAAAGGAACACATATGGGTTCACTTTAAAGGTTTTTTAAGTAGCCGCATGTTTTGCCTGTATTTCGCCACTAGAGGGTATTAGGATGTTTTTCACATACCTGAGTGTTCTCTGGCATTAAGGAATGCTTTTTTTCTTAGGCTCTTCTGCGGCTCCCCGTTTGTCTGGGGAGGCGGGCAGCATCTCGGTGTCCGCTGATGCTGCTCCTCTACTGCCGTGTCACCCTCTCACCCACCACCGCCAGCATTTCCTCCTGGTGAGAGAGGCCACTTCGTCCGACGCACACACGCACAGGAGCAAGCTCTAATAAGGGTTGCAAAGGAAGTGGGGCCTAGAATGTGGCTGGCGTGCACATGGAGATTGAGTGTGCACAAAGCACACGGCACAGGCGCAGCTCGGTGGCTATAAAGTTTTTTTTCGGCTGAAAGTCCGGTGGCTGCTGGATGGATACAGAGCAGGCTGCTGCTAGGTACGTAAGCACTGTGGGGGTATGGATACAGGCATTTAAAGACACGGCTGCGGTTATTAGGCTGAGCTGTGATAGCAGCAATATAGCTGGACTACAGCGCAGCACTGGATTGGGTACACATATTGTGAGTACCTCAAATTTTTATGCTTGAAGCAATGTCTTCCCGAAAGAAGGGTGAGAGGAACACAGCAGGAAGGGGTGCAAGGGCTTCGCTGTCAGGGTCTAAGGATCCTAGTCATGCTTCCGCAGTGCTGTCCTCCCCTGAGAGGCCAGAGGCGACTGGCCAGTCTGAGCCATTACGGCTGTCAGACATAGTGGCTACTTCCAATGCTTCAGCCTTAACATATGTCACTAAGAACGATTTGGCATCATCATTGGCTGGTTTGGAAGGCAAAATAGCCGGCATGATCGCTTCTGTCTCCCAAACTGGGAAAAAGCGCAAAAGATCTCCTCCCTCTCCTGATCTTCCAGTACTGGAACAGGAATAGGCAGAGCATATAGAAGTACCTCTGGATGACCGGGAAGAATGTCAAGCAGATCACTCCTCATCTGAAGAATCAATCTCTGAGGAGCCTTTTTCAGCTTCTCAATCCCAAAGATTGTTAGTTCAATCCCTTACAGTCCGTTCTGGAGTTAAATTGCCCCCAGTAGAGGTTTCTGAAGCCTCCTTTTCCTCTTTAGGTTCTTTGCGGCCTCCGCAGAGTTGTCGTGCTTTCCCTTTGCACCCGCTGCTGGAGAAGTTAGTATATGCAGACTGGGATCATCCGGATAGAGTTTTTATCCCTCCTAAAAGATTTTCACTTTTGTATCCGATGGAGGAAAAAGTCGCAAAAAGATGGAGTATGCCAGCAGTTGATGCTGCTATTTCCTCTGTGAATAAAAGCTTAACCAGTCCGGTAGATAATGCCCAGGTTTTTAAAGATTCGGCTGATAAAAAGCTGGAATCTTTACTTAGAGCTTCCTTTTCCATAGCTGGCTCAGCAGCACAACCTGCAGTAGCAGCTATAGGAATTTGTCAGTCCTTGAAGGACCGGTTTAAACGAATCAATAAGAGTGTTTCTGCTCAAGGGGAAGCTTCTCGCGAGTTGGCAGACCTGCCGAGGGCCTTATGCTTCCCAGTTGATGCTCTTAAGGATTCTATTCAGCAAGTGTCACGCTTTGCTCTCTTGTCTGCATATGCGCAGAATTATTTGGTTAAAAAATTAGTCAGCGACTTGCTTTTGAAAAAGCTATTGGTAAGTTTTTCTTTTCATGGGGAGCGTTTGTTCAGAGATGATTTGGATAAGTATATCCAAAAAATTTCAGGTGGTAAGAGTGCACTTTTACCTGTTAAAAGAAGAAATAGGCATCCTTCATTTAAGGTTTTTAGTTCCCCGGCACAGGGTACCTCAAGCTCCAGGCAATTTTATCGTCCTCCACTGTCTGGTTCAAGAGGTTAGCCTCAAGGGCAAGGACAGGGGCAGAAAAAGCCCTGGGTTCAGAGGCCTGCCAAACAAGGTCCTAAGGCCTCCTCATGAAGGGACGCCCCCACTCATTCTGGTAGGGGGAAGGCTTCTGCAGTTTTCAGAGGCCTGGGGAAAGGGGATCCAGGACAGATGGGTCAAGTTTCCACCATCTCGATTTCTAAAGTCAAATGTTCCCAAGGACCTGTTAAAAAGAAAATCTTTATTCCAGGCACTAGACCATTTGAGGTCACAAGGTGTAGTTGTAGAAGTACCGACAGAAGAGCTGTTCGTGGGTTACTATTCAAATCTTTTCATGGTGCCAAAACCGAATGGAGATGTGAGACCCATTCTGGGTCTTAAAAATCTGAATCAGTTTCTAAACATTCACTCTTTTCGTATGGATTCAACCCGGTCAGTCGTGTCCGCTCTGAATGGAGGAGAATTTCTAGCATCAATAGACATCAAGGATGCATATCTGCATGTGCCAATTTGCCTCTCTCACCAGAAGTTTCTGGGGTTCAAGGTAGAGGGGCACCATTTTCAATTTGTGGCCTTGCCCTTCGAGTTAGCCACAGCCCCCTGGGTGTCCACAAATATTCTGGCTCCAGTACTGGAAAGACTAAGAGTCTGGGGTATAACAACAATGGCATACCTAGACGATCTATTACTTATGGATCAGTCGGTTGAAGGCCTAGACCTGAATGTGGCCAACACGGTTCAGTATTTGGAACACCTGGGTTGGGTTCTCAAATTAGAGAAGTCAGCCTTACAGCTGGTGCAAAGGCTGAAATACTTGGGTCTGATAAAAGACACAATCCAAGAAAAAGTATTTTTGCCTCAGACGATAGTCAGTGCCATAAGGGATCTTGTCCGGGTTGTGAAAGGAAAGAAGGGCCCTTCGATTCGCCTTTGTATGAGGTTGTTAGGGAAGATGGTGGCTTCATTCGAAGCGATTTCCTACATGCAATTCCACTCAAGATCATTGCAGAACTGTATTCTGTCCGTTTGGAACAAGAAGATCCAAGCTTTAGATTATCAGATGAATCTGTCCCCAAAGGTGCGACAGAGTCTCAATTGCTGGTTGGTAGCCAGAAATCTGCAGAAGGGCAAATCCTTCCTGCCAGGTGCCTGAAAGGTGGTGACAACGGATGCCAGCCTCTCGGGCTGGGGAACGGTTCT
Source organism: Lithobates clamitans (assembly GCA_037952925.1). NCBI lineage: Eukaryota > Metazoa > Chordata > Amphibia > Anura > Ranidae > Lithobates > Lithobates clamitans. Next base: position 19,198,919 of record JBBGZY010000053.1, on the reverse strand, counting down.
GGAGGAATCCACTGCCCAAGGGAAGTGGCCAGGAATCGAGAAAGCCTTACCCATCAGTATCCTAGAGATTCGAGCAGCTTGTCTGGCTCTAGTTTCTTGGACTGCCAGGTTGCAGGGTTGTCCCGTCAGGATCCAAACCGACAATGCCACAGCTGTGGCTTGCATGAACCACCAAGGGGGTACCAGGAGGAGTACCAGAATGAGGTGGACTATATCCTGACATGGGCAGAGAAACATGTACCTTTTCTATTGGCTGTCTTCATTCCAGGAGTGGAGAATTGACAAGCGGACTTCTTGAGCCGCAAGCAGTTGTCCCGGTGCAGTGGTCCCTACATCCCGAGATTTTTCCAACAATTTGCCAAAGGTGGGGTACCCCGGACATAGAGCTGTTGGCATCCAGGTTCATCAAGAAACTGGACACATTTATGTGAAGGACAAGGGATCCGCTTGCATTCGGAACAGATGCGTTAGTGATTCCTTGGGATCAGTTTTGGCTGATTTATGCATTTCTTTCAGTTCAGCTTCTACTGCGAATTTTACGCAGGATCAGAGAGGAAGGGAAGCCAGTAATATTGTTCACCCCAGTGTGGCCCAGAAGGTCCTGGTATGCAGAAATTGTAAGATTGGCAATGGGGAGCACATGGTCCCTTCCACTCCATCCAGACCTGCTCTCGCAAGGTCCAGTATTCCATTCTGCCTAAAGGCTCCTTCACACGGGACGGATCTGAACATCCGCTTGCTCAGCGGGGATCGCTCCGTGGATCCCCACTGAGCAGGCAGATGACAGGTCCATCACTGCACACTGTGCAGCGACGGACCTGTCACAGTGCCGCTCTCCCCTATGGGGGATCGGATGACGACGGACCATAGAGTCCGTCGTCACCCGATCCGATCCGAAAACGGATGGAAAAGTAGGTTTTTCCTCCGTTACACTTTTTCGGATCAGAGTGGGTCGGATGTCAGCGGACATGTCACCACTGACATCCGACGCTCCATAGATGTCTATGGAGGGTCTGCTCAGGTCCGCCTAAAAAACTGACAGGCGGACCTGAACGGATCATTCGTCTGAAAGAGGCCTTACAGTCGCTAAATTTAATGGTTTGGCTATTGAGGCCCAGATTTTAAAAGATTGAGGAAATGCGAGGAAACCAGCTTCTAGGGCTATTTATTATAGAATTTGGAAGTCCTATATTTCCTGGTGTGAGGCCAAAAAATGGCATCCCCGAAAGTATGTCATAGGAAGAATTATTGCTTTCCTGCAGTTGGGGGTAGAAATTAAGCTAGCTTTGAGTACAATTAAGGGTCAGATCTCGGCCTTATCGATATTTTTTCAAAGACCAATTGCTTCGCATTCCTTGGTCCAGGCCTTTATACAAGGGGTAGTTCAAATAACTCCATCAGTTAGGCTGTCCTTTTGTCCCTGGGATTTAAATCTAGTCTTGGCTGCTTTACAGAGACAGCCTTTTGAGCCTATTTGGCATATTCCTCTGATCCTTTTGACAAGGAAATTGTTTTTTTTGGTCGCAGTGACCTTGGCAAGGAGAGTGTCAGAGTTGGCAGCTTTTTCTTGTAAAGAGCCATATTTGATTATTCATCAGGACAAGGTGGTGTTGCGTCCTCATCCGGCTTTTCTGCCTAAGGTGGTGTTCAGTTTTCACCTGAATAAAGATGTCACTCTGCCTTCCTTTTTCCCAGAATCTCGTTCTGCGGAAGAGAGATTGTTGCATTCTCTCGATGTGGTGAGAGCTGTCAGAGTCAGACACAGCTCAGATGCGGAAGACCAACTCTTTGTTTGTGCAGCCAGAAGGGCCCAGGAAGGGGCTGGCAGCATCAAAATCGACTATTTCCCAGTGGATTGGCCAGGTTATAATTCAGGCTTATGGGCTGAAAAAAAGAGTCCCACCCTTTCAGGTGAGAGCACACTCTACCAGGGGAGTGAGTACCTCATGGGCAGTGCGTTATCAAGCCTCTATGGCTCAGATTTGCACGGCCACAACTTGGTCATCAGCGCATACATTTACTAAATTTTATCAAATGGATGTAAGGCGGCAGGAGGATGCTGCGTTTGGGCGCAGTGTGCTGCAAGCAGCAATATAGATCCTAACGTCGGATGGCAGTCTGCATTGTGTGTGTCTCCCTCCCCTCAGGGGCATTGCTTTGGGACGTCCCAGATAGTAATTACTATAGCTGCCCTGTGTCCCGTGATGTACTATAAAGAAAATAGGATTTTTTTCCTACAGCTTACCTGTAAAATCCTTTTCTTGGCGTGCATCATGGGACACAGAGGTCCCTCCCCTCTTTATTGGGATATTCATTGCTATGGTACAAAACTGAGGTACTTCCTGTATGGGAGGGGTTATATAAAGGGGGACTTCCTGTCTTTTGGGTGTGCCAGTGTTCATTCACCTATAGGTGGCGTATAACCCAGATAGTAATTACTATAGCTGCTCTGTGTCCCGTGATGTACTCCAAAAAAAAAGGATTGTACAGGTAAGCTGTAGGAAAAATCCTATTTTTAATTTTTTTTGAAAACAGACACCCAAGAATCAAATGTTGGTAGTTCTAATTTTTTATGTTTTTTTTTTTTGATCCAACAAAATGTTATTAATTTTGCAGAAGTGTATTACAAACATTTTCTTCATTGCAATATAACTCCATACATCACATTCCAACTGTTAACCAACAACATAAGTATAACTTCATTATCACCTTATCCCATTTATCTTTTCTTATCTTATTTTTTATGTTACATGACATTAGTGCAACTGTTTATGAAAGGCAACATTTCAGTAAAAAATACATTAAAGTTCATTTCTGAACACATAATTATAATTTATTTCTTATTTTTTGGTAAAATATGAAATATGAGCTTGTGCTGAGTAAATAGATACCCATTTCAAACCTTAAAAGGGTGTGCGCCCCCAACATTGTAAAAGCCCTTACAAGTCATCAGTTTAGAGTTACGCACTGGTGCTAAAATTATTGCTCTCACTCTCACCATTTTCATACATAGGTGCCCCAACCCACGCATTTTTTATATATGTGGGTGTGTGGCGGCTCTAAAAAATGTTTAGTTTAAAAAAAAAAAATTATATGTCTCCTTTATATACATTTTTGGTTTAAGTTTTATTTATTTTTACATAACTTTTATTGCTATCATGTAAGGGACCAATAGCCCCTATGTGATAGCATATATGTAGGTGACAGGTTCTCTTTATGTAGACACCCGGGGTCCATTTGTCTTTTTGAGTTGACATCTGCTGATTACTCCAGGATTCCTAGTGTTTATAAGCACTGGAGTGACCTTAGCTTTACCCTGGCTTTAAAGGGCATGTGAGACTGCTGATCGGGAGTCGATTGGCTGCTGGTTTTCCAGCATGCACATCCGACAGGGTCCAGCTTCCATTGGCCAGACCGACATACATACAGGCCGAATGTCGGACGTTTTTTTTTTTTTTTAACCGGCCGTTGTCTCCCGACATGTGTACGGGGCTTTAATGAGCACTGATTACAAAGAAGGATTATGATTTAGTTGTATTTTCATCATTGTGTTTGGGACAATATAATTTGTTTTTCACAGACTTTATGAAGACCGTTGATAAGTTTGATAACGTTGTGCACTGATTCATTATTATTGTGAATGCACAGGATCTTGTTGTTTACTAATTTTCACAAATTTGAAGTGGAAGAGGGAATCCTCCATGCTGCACTATTATATTTTTACAGCGGCGTAAAGCCATTTTTTAAAAAAAAATTGGCGCAGGGTTCCCCTTAAAATCCATACCAGACCTGAAGGGTCTGGTATGGATTTTGAGGGGTACCCCCATGCCATTTTTTAAAAATTTTGGCGCGGGGTTCCCCTTAATATCCATACCAGGCCTGAAAAGTCATTGAAAAAAACGGCATGGTATTCCCCCACAGTCCATTACCAGGCCCTTTGGGTCTGGTGTGAATATTAAAGGGAACCCCGAGCCAAAATTTTTAAAAAAAATGCATGGGGGTCCCTCCAAATTCCATACCAGGCCCTTCAAGTCTGGTATGGATTTTAAGGAGAACCCCACGCCAATTTTTTTTTTTTTAAATGGCTTTTGGGTCCCCCCAAAAATCCATACCAGACCTTTATCTGAGCATGCAACCTGGCAGGCCACAGGAAAAGAGGTGGGACGAGAGAGCGCCCCCCCTCCTGAACCATACCAGGCCACATGCCCTCAACATGGGGAGGATGTCCCCATGTTGTTGATGTCCCCATGTTGATGAGGACAAGGGCCTCATCCCCACAACCCTTGCCCGGTGGTTGTGGGGGTCTGCGGGCGGGGGGCTTATCGGAACCTGGAAGCCCCCTTTAACTAGGGGACCCCCAGATCCTGCCCCCCGTGTGAATTGGTAATGGGGTACAAATGTACCCCTACCATTTCAGAAAAAAAGTGTGGATGAAGCAGGGAAGAAGAACCCGGAGGAAGATGCCGGAGGAGAAGACCAGAGGAAGAAGCAGAGGAAGATAGAGGAAGAAGCGGGGAAAGAACAAGATGGAGGAAGAAGAAGAAAACCGAAGGAAGACCAGAAGAAGATGGAAGAAGAAGCGGGGGAAAGAAGGCGACATTAATAAAGGAATTGTCAAAAAACGGCTATTGTCTTTTTTAACATTTTTGACACTTTTTTTGTGAAATGGTAGGGGTACATATGTACCCCATTACCAATTCACACAGGGGGGGCCGGATTTCCCCGCCCGCAGACCCCCCACAACCACCGGGCAAGGGTTGTGGGGATGAGGCCCTTGTGCCCATCAACATGGGGACAAGGTGCTTTGGGGGCTACCCCAAAGCACCCTCCCCATGTTGAGGGCATGTGGCCTGGTACGGTTCAGGAGGGGGGGCTCTCTCGCCCCCCCTCGTTTCCTGCGGCCTGCCAGGTTGTGTGCTCGGATAAGGGTCTGGTAGGGATTTTTGGGGGGACCTCCACACCATTTTTTTTTAAATTTTGGTGCGGGGTTCCCCTTAATATCCATACCAGACCTGAAGGGCCTGGTATGGAATTTGGGGGGACCCCCATGCAATTTTAAAAAAAAATTTGGTTCAAGGTTCCCCTTAATATTCATACTAGACCCAAAGGGCCTGTTAATGGACTGTGGGGGAATCCCATGCCGTTTTTTTCAATGACTTTTATGTGTTTTCCCGGGACTGACAATTCATATAGCTGCGAGTACTTTTAAATTACTTTTTTTCCTTTAGAAATGTAATTTTGCTCTCGGACTGTTCTAAACACGGGAAACATGCGCTACTTTACAGGCATACTATAAACATCCCCCAGGTACGAAATTTAAAGGAATATTTCACTTTTATTGTTTCACTTTAAGCATTATTAAAATCACTGCTCCCGAAAAAACGGCTGTTTTTATAACTTTTTTTTTTCATTGATACATGTACCTTGGGACAGAACCCGGGTCCCCAAACACTTTTTATGACAATACCATGCATATAAGCCTTTAAAATTAGCACTTTTGATTATTTAAGTTCGTGTCCCATAGACTTTAACGGTGTTCGCGTGTTCGATCAAATTTTTTTGCATGTTCTGCTGCGAACCAAACTGGGGGGTGTTTGGCTCATCCCTACACTTGAGTAAAGCCAATGAAGAACAACCACAGATAGATCGAAATTCCCTACTGAACTGGCTGACTTTCAGGCCATCTATGGCCAGCTTAAAGTGATAATAAAGGCTTTTTTTTTTTTTTTTATAACAAACATGTTATACTCACCTGCTCTATGCAGTGGTTTTGCACAGAGTAGCCTGCATCCTGCTCTTCTCGGGTCCCTCACCGGCGCTCTTGGCCTCTCACTCCTGCGGTGTGCTCCCAGAGCAAGAAGCTTGCAATGGGGCACCTGAGCAGGTTCCGTGCCATGGCTCTGGGTATCCATTCACACACAGAGCAGTGGCTCAACCGCTCCCCCTCTCTCTCCTAATTGGCTTACTGGCTGTGATTGACAGCAGCGGGAGCCAGTGGCTCCCACTGCTTTCTTAGCCAATGAGGAGGGAGTGTCCACTGAGAACTGAGGCTCTCATGCACATCGCTGGATGGAGATGGGGGCTCAGGTAAGTATTAGTGGGGGCTGCAGCACAAAGAATGTATAAAGCCTTTAGAACAGAGGTCTCAAACTGGTGGCCCTCCATCTGTTGCAAAACTACAAGTCCCATCATGCCTCTGCCTGAGGGAGTCATGCTTGTAACTGTCAGCCTTGCAATTCCTCATGGGACTTGTAGTTTCGCAACAGCTGGAGGGCCGCCAGTTTGAGACCCCTGCTTTAGAACCACTTTAACCAGACTGAATTGCACCAATTGCAACACGATATATTTTTTTAATGTTAAGCAAGTTGAGCAAAAAACACTTTAGATTTCCTTTAAAATATGCATGATTTACATATTGTGTAGCAGCAGTATGTAGTGCTTTTAGATCACTAACTTTCTGCAAACTAAGTCCAAACTGACAGCTGCTTGTGTTTCAATCAATGACATCATCAGCATCTGTTTCCTCCTCCTGCTCCACCTTCTCCAAATCAAATGAGATCTGTATTCTAATTTATTCTAAGGAACAGCTGCAGGATGGGATAAAGGATTTGCAGTAGAACTAACAGTTGGAGGATTGACAGATTAAGACTCCTACAGTGGCAATAAAAGGGTCTGTCCCCAGGGTCAGGAGAAGACAATAATGTCACTGAATAAAGTGCTGTCCAGGAGCTCCGCCCATAATGCAAGTCTATTGTATGTGATTTGTATGTGACGGCAACATGCTGCACAAAACCCCAGCCTCTAAATCAGTATTAAATTCCCCGCTTTTAAGTTAAGGTCTTAAAAAAATATGAGATTTGGATTTTTAGAATTATAGTAAAAGTATGATTTCTGTATTACGTTATATAAATTTGCTAAGCTTTTTTGGATCAATGAAAAAATTTTACACTGAAATCAGTAACTTTCAGCTTGCGGAATGCCTTTCTGCTTTACCGTAAACATTTGGAAAATAAAGGATCAAAATGCAAAAAAAAAAAAGCAAATTTTAATGAGCACATAATTTGAATTTATATTGCAGTACTTACACTAAAGGAATTGGTGATGTACTGTTTTTTTTGGCGTATAACACACACAGGCATAAAACACGCACCTTAATTTTAAGAGGGAAGTGTCAGGGAAAAAACGTACATTTTAAATAAAGAATTTTGAAGCAAAATAAGGGTCAGTGCCCATCAATGCAGCCTTATCAGTAACGGAGTGCCCATCTGCAGCCTCGCCATTGCCCATCATTGCAGCCTGATCGGTGCTCATCATTGCAGCCTAGCCCATCATTGCAGTCTTGCCCATCATTGCAGCCTGATCAGTGCCCATCTGCAGCCTTGCCAATCATTGCAGTCTGATCAGTGCCCATCTGCAGCCTTGCCCATCATTGCAGCATGATCAGTGGCCATCTGCAGCCTTGCCCATCATTGCAGCATGATCAGTGCTCATTTGCAGCCTTGCCCATCATTGCAGTATGATCAGTGCCCATCTGTAGCCTTGATCATCATTGCAGCCTTGCCCATTATTGCAGCCTGATCAGTGCCCATCTGCAGCCTTGTCCATCATTGCAGCATGATCAGTGCCCATCTGCAGCCTTGCCAATCAATGGTGTCTGATCAGTGCCCATCTGCAGCCTTGCCCATCATTGCAGCATGATCAGTGCTCATCTTCAGCCTTGCCCATCATTGCAGCATGATCAGTGCCCATCTGCAGCCTTGCCCATCATTGCAGCATGATCTGTGCCCATCTGCAGTCTTGCCCCTCTTTGCAGCATGATCAATGCCCATCTGCAGTCTTGCCCCTTTTTGCAGCATGATCAGCGCGCATCTGCAGCCTTGTTATTGCCGAAATAGACAGATCTAGATCTTGTGTGTACTCGGCTCAGCTCGCAGTCCCGCCCAATCCCGCCCCTTGGCCCGGCTTCTATGATGGACATAACACCGGTCCAATGGCAGGAGATCAAAGCTAGGAGGCGGGACTGGGCGTGACTGCGAGCGGAGCCGAGTACACAGGAGATTTGGCTCTGTCTATTTTGGCGGCGCTTGTTCCCTCCTTCCCCTCTGAGGCAGCCATTCGGTGTATAACTTGCACACACGATTTTCCCTTAATTTTAAGGGGGAAAAAGTGTGTGTTATATGCCGATAAAAATGGTAACTCTTATTTTTTTCTTAGAACAAAAAAGGAAGAGGGTCTGGGACTTTATATGAGACTTTTCATTGAAATTGATGATGCATACATAAAAAGAAAAATTATTATAATTTATTGCACAATCACATTGGACTTTCCATAACTTATGAAACATGTTAAACCAATGAGCAATAATGTAATACAATCAAGATACTCACATATTGAATATAACTGATACACTTAGCATTACAATTGATTAAGGAACATGATTCGTACAGGGACGCACAAATGGATAATACAGATCATCAAATAGACATAGTTGGTAAATAAATTAATAAATTAGACATACATCAATTGGCAATTATAAACAATTAATTAAAATTCATTATAATAAGCCAGACCTTTCTTGGTACCCTTGGATTGAAAGACTCAACGCGTTTTATGGCATTGCAGCCACTAATCAGGTGTATGATGCAAATTTAGACTAAAAGGTAGGTAGATAAACAACTATTAGTATATATAATGCCCTCTAAGAGAAAATCTCAAAACAACTTGTCAGATACCAACGGGGGCCTCAGACAAGTGTTCGACCCAGAATTGAGACAGGAAGCCCCCCAGACAAAGGGGAACAGCCACAGGCACACCAGGTCACCACGATATAGTTCCTGTGCAATATAGGTGCACTAGTCATTCTACAAAAAAAATTAATAGAAGGAAACAAAAAATAAAGATAAAAAAATATAAAATGTGTTGAATCTAGGTGAACCACCTTGGTGCTCCCACGGGGGGGGGGGGGGGGGGGGCGCGCGCGCTAACATATGTGTAGATGTATTACATGTGTGAATCAAAACAATAATAGTGCAAACAAATTAAAGTGCTAAGAAGCACTTCAGTAGGAGTGCTCAAAAACTAGTTACCAGTGTGTGTGTGAGCAGAGCCATGAAATGACCCCTGTTTACCTGGGTGTAGGATAGCATAGATGCTGCATAGATGAGATCCCTTCCTAGTGATAGGAACATGTAAAGTGATCCGCTGGCTAGCCCAGACTGATAAACCCCTGGTCCAGGGCGGGTCCCCACCAACGTCATGCCCAGATGCCATTGCAGTGGTGGGGGGGGGGGCCGAGAAATACTCATGCTCACCCCAACTGCGTCGAGTCTTTGAATCCAAGGGTGCTAAGAAAAGTCTGGCTTATTATCATGTATTTTATATAAGTGTTTATAGTCGCCAATTGATGTATGTCTAATTTATGAATATATTTACCATATATTTACCAACTATGTCTATTTGATGATCTGTATTTTCCTTTGTGTGTCCTTGTATAAATCATGTTCCTTTATCAATTGTAATGCTTATTGTATTAGTTATATTCAATATGTGAGTATCTTGATTGTATTACATTATTGCTCATTGGATTAACATGTTTCATAAGCACTTGTAAGTCCAATGTAAGTTATAAGTTATGGAAAGTCCAATGTGATTGTGCAATAAATTATAATAATTTAATTTTTTATGTATGCATCATCAATTTCAATGAAAAGCCTCATATAAAGTCCCAGACCCCCTTCCTTTTTTTGTTCTAACACAATAGGGATGGAGGCTTGCCATTATTGGTTGTGTTAGGTCACACCCCTCTCTATATTGTTTCATTACCTGGGTGGAAGACACCCGTTTCCATTTGGAACCTGGGCTTAGCTTGGGACTTGTAAGTAACTGACAAGTTGTTTTGTTTTATAGTATATATAATGCCCTCTTAGAGGGCATTATATATACTAATAGTTGTTTATCTACCTACCTTTTAGTCTAAATGTGCATCATACTCCTGATGAGTGGCTGTAATGCCATGAAACGTGTTGAGTCTTTCAATCCAAGGGTGCCAAGAAAAGTCTGGCTTAATATCATGTATTTTAATTAATTGTTTATAATTGACAATTGATGTATGTCTAATTTATGAATTTATTTACCAACTTTGTCTATTTGATGAGGAGGGGAGTCCCGAGCAGCCAAGACAATCCTACAACATCGCTGGATAGAAGGGGCTCAGGTAGGTATTAGAGAGGCTGAGGGGGGCTGCTGCACACAGAAGGTTTTTTATCTTTTATTTTTATTTTTTTATCTTTGTATTGTCCATTTGTGCGTCCTTGTACGAATCATGTTCCTTGATCAATTGTAATGCTTATTGTATCAGTTATATTCAATATGCGAAAATCTTGATTGTATTACATTATTGGTTGGTTTAACGTGTTTCATAAGTTATGGACAGTCCAATGTGATTGTGCAATAAATGATAATAATTAAATTTTTATGTATGCATCATCAAAAGCCTCATATAAAGTCCCAGACCCCCTTCCTTTTTTTGTTCTAACACATATGGGATGGAGGCTTGCCATTATTGGTTGTGTTAGGTCACACCCCTCTCTATATTCTTACTTTTTTCATGTTTGTTCCTCCATGTTTTTGTTTTGTTAATGTATTAAACAGATTCGATTCGAGGGAGCTGTCAGTGAATACTAGAAACTGTTCAGCCTCTCTCTTAAAGCAGAACTTCAAAGGTCAGCTGTATTTAAAAAAAAAAACCAACAAAAAAAACGTGAATCCAGAGTTTTGCCCCCTCCAACTACTCGGAGCCTAGAACAGCTCATAACATTACTGCATTGAGTGGTATTCACATGTCATTGCCTGTGCGTTGTTCAGTGTATTAGTAAGGGCCACTCACTCACTGCTAGTGCTAGAAAAGAGGTAGGACCTGTGACATAATCGACCAGAGCCTTGGAAAAAAAATTTTTTTTTGCAAAAGAACGGGTTACATCATGAAGGGGTTGGAAAACTGTAACTTACAATTCTACCTGAAAAGCTGTTGTGATAAAGATAACAGCCATATAGGGAGTGCATTGTTTTCAGTGAGCTGGTCAAGTGACAGACTTGCAATGTGAGAATATAAGAAAGTTTTTAAATTGACTCAACATTTGGACATGTAAATGGCACCATGAGGAGACCAGAGCAGTTGTTTCTCCAGAAGAGGTAAATATGTAAATGTCTTTTTTACCATCTCTTAAAATATTTGGGTAGGGCAGTTAGAATGGGGTTATTATTATTGCATATGCTCTCAAATAATGCTCTTGAATAATAATAAAAATAATAATATTTATGATTTTTCATGACTACACATTACAATTTTTAGCACATTTAAAAAAAATATTTTATGCTTTATTTGCTAATGCGCAAAGAAGCCGCTTGGTAATTTGGGTTCTCTGTTCTGTGCATTGATGAACACTCTCAGCCCCTTTGACACACCTGTTTGAATCAAAGTTACTTTGATAAGCTTTAACAATAGTTAAGGTCGGTTCACACTAGGATGACTTGTCAGGCGACCTAGCCGCCTGACAAGTAGCGTCCTGTTAAGTACAATGGAACTGCCCTAATCGGAGCGACGCAAGTCGCTCCGACTTAGAAAAAGGTTCCTGTACTACTTTGGGGGCAACTTGAGGCGACTTGCATAGACTTCTATATAGAAGTCGTTTTGCAAGTCGCCGCCCCTGTCGTGTCCAGGACGCCTGAGGCAGTCGCGCTGCAAGTCGCGCTGCCTCAGTGTGAACCGGGGCTTAAGCTTTAACAATAAAACCTTGAAGATTATGGGTTTCTATGCAGAGCTGCACCAGATTTTGCACTCTCCAGTTTTAGTAAATCAACCCCAATGTATTGCTACGGGTTAAAATAAATAGTGATTTGAGCATAAATGAACACACATAAAGCAGGTTCAGACACAGTCTGCTAGACATTATATTCACTATGCCAAGGTAACTTAGAAGAGAGTTCCATACCAATAAACTGGGATTAACTCATGAATCAGCAAAATCAACAATAAACAGTGCATAAAAGCATTATAGTGACTGTAAAGTCTCTGTTTGTTAAAAATAATAAACATGTTATACTTTCCTCCTCTTCCCAGGATCCTCTTCGTTTTCCCTGGCCCCTCCCTCCTGGCGAGTGCCCCCACAGCAAGCAGCTTGCTATGGAGGCAGCCGAGCTGAGTTGCAGCTCCGGAGCTGCGGCCCATCCCCGCCCCCTTTCTCTCCTCATTGGCTGACTGACTTTGATTGACAGCAGCGAGAGCCAATGGTGCCACGCTGCTGTTTCGGCCAATGAGGAGGGGAGTCCCGAACAGCCAAGACAATCCTACAACATCGCTGGATAGAGGGGGCTCAGGTAGGTATTAGAGAGGCTGAGGGGGGCTACTGCACACAGAAGGTTTTTTATCTTAATGCATAAAATGCATTAGGATAAAAAAAACCTTCTGACTTTACAAGTACTTTAACTGCAACATAAATAATAATACTATAACTAGTCTAGAGTGCACTCTAGGAGAATGGCCAGGATATGGTGCAATGTCCCCTTAGAGGTACCTCTTAGCATAAACAATAGGTGAAGGTCTCTGTGTAGTAGTTGTAAAGGGAAAGTCTTCAGTCCTAAATCTTTAGCTGGCTAGTGTTGGGGTCCTAGTTGTACTGTTGGTGAGAATAGTCCAAGTCGAGCCTGCAGACAGCAATATGGCTACTAGATGGCTGTTTGGTCAGTTCATAGAGTGCTCAGTCTCTCTAGCAGCAAACAGTAAATCCTCAGCAGCAGCTCACCAGTCCCAGTGATATTTCAGCTCACCATCCGGTCACACATAGTGATTAGTCCACTCTCTGCTTTGCACCAGGTGACTCTGGCTGTTAGCACACCTGGACTTAGCACTCTGGATCCCACCCAGACCACCGGTATGCTGCAGTGATGGTGCACACTGGACAGCATTGTGCACTCTCTTGGCTCACTCATGGCAAGAGGTAACTGTGTCCTGTACAGCCTGAGATGCAGCTCTTTCCCCTCTTCCTGGCAATTTTCCTCTGGACTTATTACAATAGAGTCTCTCTCCTCTGGACTACAGTTTCCACAGTGCAGGGCTGCCTCCTCTTGCTGATATAGCTATTAACCAGTTCAGCACCACAGGGCAGCAGCTACAAAGAACAGCTGTAGCCAGTGTTCCTCGCACTCTCATTCATAGCTAAACACCTGGGTACACTAATAAATAAGAACTCTGTTTAAGACAAAAGCTTTGGCATAATAATCAGGATGTGGTCAATAGAGCAGTGGACGTGGTCAGTAGGGCAGTAGATGTTGTCAGTAGGGCAGTGGATGTGGTCAGTAGAGCAGTGGACGTGGTCAGTAAAGCAGTGGATGTGGTCAGTAGGGTAGTGGACGTGGTCAGGAGAGCAGTGGGCATGGTCAGGAGGGCCGTGGACGTGGTCAATAGGGCAGTGGACATGGTCAGTAGGGTAGTGGACATGGTCAGTAAAGCAGTGGACATGGTCAGTAGGGCAGCGGACGTGGTCAGTAGGGCAGTGGACATGGTCAGTAGGGCAGTGGATGGGGTCAGTAGTTTTTATTTTTTGTTATTTTATTTTTTTATTATTTTTTACCATTTTATTTTATTTTACAATCTTATTTTTTATAGTTTTTTTTTTTTTTTTACAATTTTTGATGGGAGGGGGGTAGTGGAGGGCAGTATGGGGGAACAGCATGATGGGAGGGGGATGTTGGGAGCTGTATGGGGGACAGCATGATGGGAGGGGGGTAGTGGAGGGCAGTATGGGGGGACAGCATGAGGGGGGTAGTATGGGAGGGAGCAGAGTGACAGCAGCACACCTGGAACACTGTACTCACTGGGCAGTATATTCTTTTACACTCTGTTGCGACAGAGAGTTTGTTGCTTACCAGGAGCGACCTCGGGGCAGGGAGCATTTCTTCTACCATTCTGGCGGCAGGAACAGCCTTGAGGTAGGAAGCGGGAGCCAGAGTTGGGGGGCAGAGCTGGGAGACAGAGCTGGCGGTCCTAGGTACAGATGACTGCTTGCCTCTTGACTGGATAGGAGGGCCGACGGGGCAGCATATAGGAGAACCGATATTGCTCCTACAGCCGCTTAAAAGACTTGCAGGAGACAGGAGTAGAATAGAGGAGATTGGTTCTCCTATATGCCGCCCCTCCTATCCAGCCTCGCACTAGCTAAATCCAGAGTATAAAGTCAAGAGGCAAGCAGTCTTCCGTACCTAGGACTGTCAGCTCCGCCTCTCAGCTCTGCCCCCAACTCCTGCTCTGGCTCACACAAATGTAGACAAACCTGACAGGGGAGCCGCACGGGCCCCCTGCAGACTGGGTCCAGGTTGCAATCGCGATTCTTGCGCCCCCTATAGCTACGCCCCTGGGTGCTTTTGTAGTGCCAAAACACACGTCTGCTATTCGTGTTTGAGGTGCCATTACCAAATTAATGGCAACTCAAGAGCGTTTCCAAAGCACGTGGCAAAACATATGTTTCCTATGCGCTTTGTCTCACGTTCCCAGAAATGCCAAATGCGAATGCAGATCTCTGTGCTTGAGTTTCCACGATTGCACACTGTGCTTTAATTTATTTTTAATCTTAGAAAATGAAAGCAGGATCTGGAACACATGAAGGTGGGTGGAAGCACCAACAACTTTCAGGGGGACGGAACAGAAGAAGACATTTGACAGGTAAAAATCATTATTGAAGTATGCAAGACCTATAGGAACACACGGCCTGACTCAACCAACCAGGTGCCCCCTATAGCTAAAATATAATTTGCGGGTGGACTAACCGTTATGCTAGTAGGTTAATTGGCTCTTGTCTGAATTGTAGCAATATAGCATATGTAGCAAGGTCTCTGGCCTTGCCCAGTCTAATGAGAACTTTCCAGGCCAAAGATAGCTGACATCCTTCTGTATATGGTGGGTGCTGAGGCATAGTGGGTGCAAGGTGGACAAAGTTATTGGGTGCCAGACTCTTCTTGGATGTACAAGAGGTTTTAGTTCTCTTAACAGTCCTTTTTGTATTTTTGGGGGAAAGAGGGTTAGGGCCAGGACACCCTTAAGTAGTTGTAAATTCAAATGGCAGACTCAGAGACTTCAATAGAAGGACAGCCGTGCAGGGAAAGGCCCCAGCAAGACACCACATCTGCACATGCAGAAATGCTGTCTCCTATGGAAACAGTCTTTAACAGTTCCTAACTCAAGCGTAACAGTTCCTTCAGCTTCACGACAACTGCCTCTTGTAGTTCTTCAACACTTGAGCTCCCGGTCTCTCACTAGACCCTCTGATTCACTGACTCTGAATACCTTGAGCTCCTCCAATCTTTGCGGTGGTATCTCCCTCAAGCTTCACCCACGCTTCCCTGCTGGGTCCCTAGCTTGGCACTCCAGATACTTCTCAAGCTTCACCCCTGCTGACTGGCTCGGTCCCTAGCTTGGCACACAAGGCTGCTCTACAAGCGTCAACTCCGCTGGTTGGGTCCCTGACTTGAACACCGCCTCAAGTTTCCCAATTCTCCACCGTGCCCGTTTGGTGAGAATGCTGCTCCAGTACTTGCTTCAGTTACCCACTGTGGTCCCTGGTAATAAGGTGGTTGGTACCTTTGTGGCGACAGCTTCCCTTCTACCTCCAACAACAGACAGGTTCTCCGGCTGGCAGAATCATCACTTCTGGTTGGACTGCAATCCCAACCCTGCGATGCTCTCTTACATCTGGATAGACCCTCACACAGCATAGCAGCCAGATGCCCCGGGATAGGCCAAATCTCCGGCCTAGCAGCGCGAGGCACACAGCATACGTCCACCCAGACAGCCATCCAGGTGGCCCAGAACATAGATCTCCTGACTCCGCTGAGATACCCCACATACCGATAACCTGACCTTGGGTTGCCCTTCTCATATCTAGTATCACCAAGTACTCAGCCACTTAGTGCAACAAGGAAAAACTTAGGGAGAAATCAATAGATCTCTATCAATCAACCAGGATAATAATTACTGGCAGGTAAATTTGTGAGGAGCAACCCTGCCTAAACTCCAGGCTGCTACACATATGTAAAACACTGAGGAAAACTTGTCAAGGCTATATAAATACCTATGTTATATAAATAAATAAACTTTGAAAAAAAACATACCAGCTAAAATCATGAAGCAGAAAAAAAGAGGAACAGATACTGCAGTGTGATGCAGCTTCAGCTTAACTTTTTAATTCCATGTACATTGCATAGTACTTTTACTTTCTTTTTTACTTTTGACCTTAGCCCACCATGAATAAAACTGTTTTTAACAAGCTTAATTACGTGAGGAGACAAGACGATGTACTCTAGTGCCCAATGACAGGGATAAGGGGGTGAAAGACTTCATACATCCCTTAAATATAAAAGAGAGTACTACTTTGGCCACATCCGTATAGGAAATTTGGTAACAACAAAAAAAATGGTTAAAAATAACCCAATGTCGGACTTTAAAGACACATTGGACAGTAGTAAATATAAAAAAATATTTTATTTACGACAGTACATGGTGCACACAGAGCAAAAAAAGAATAAGAATTAAAAACATATAGTACACTGTTGGAAAAAACAGGTCTCACTATCTAAAATAAAACATATAGATAAGAGTTTGTATAACAACACATATTTAAAATGGATCATCATCATATCCGAGCAACATCCGCAGTACATACAAAAGTACCTTGCAAACAAAGAAAATCTCCCCACTGAACATCAGGTATCACCATATATAGTATTCAGACACTTGGGTATATTGGGCCAGAAGTAAACTGGAAAAATTGTTTATAACAATAAGAATTAGTCTCATAGCAAAAGCATACGTCAAATTGAAAGAGAGATAAAAAAAAGAAAAATAAATGTACTCACTGGCTCACAGTGGGTCCAGAGCTGCGGGGGGCTGTGTAATGTGCAGGGGTCCAGAGCTGTGGGCTGGCTGTGTAATGTAAAAGGGTCCAGTTTACGGAGAGGGGGTACAAAGTAGTGACAAAGAGATGTTGGGGGATGCAGAGGTATGTAGGAGGCACAGTGGGGTGTTTTTACATTTTAAAGTTGGGGGGTGCCAGATATAGGATCCGCCCCGGGTGCCAAATGCTCTAGGTACACCCCTGGAGGGGGGATACTTCGTATAATCACACCCTATAGAAAGGGTCTAAAACTCAAAACGCCATTTAAATCCAGAAATGACGTAGCAGGTAAACTGTATACCCATTGGGTTTCTTTCTGTAAAACCTTTTGGTCAAAGTTACCACCCCGTGGGTCTTGATAGACCCTATCAAGGGCGTCAAATTTAAACACATGAGGATTGTATCTGTGTTTGAATGCCATGTGGTGGCCTATGGCCATATTAAGAAGACCACATGTAGCATAATAGATGTGGTCTTTCATCCTTTTCCATAGGGGTCTGATAGTCTTGCCAATGTAGAAAGCTCCACATTGGCAGAGAATTATATATATAATTACCTTAGTTTGACAGGATATGTGATAGCGAATTTTGTGGTTTCATCCATTAGGAAGCAAGATAGAGGAGCCTTCAATGAGCAGGTGACAATAGTCACATGACCCACATCGGAATAGCCCTGGTCTGTCTCGTTGCAAGATCTAATATATTGACTCTGCACCAAATGGTCCTAATCGATCTCGCACATATGAAAGTAATGTTAAGGTTAACCCCAAGATATTTATTAAGTATTGAATCCCCTGAAAGTAAATGCCAGTGTTTCTGCATGATTTGACGTATGCATCCATGTTGGTCTGAATAAGTAGTTATGAATCTCACCATATTGGAATCCTTAACCTTAGGTCTGGAGAATAGAAGTGCATCCCTGGACTTACTCTGTGCTTTTTTAAAGACTTTTTTAATCTATTATAAAGGAGATCAGCCTAATGCTTAAAAGCTTCTTCACTTGAACAATTCCTCCTAAGGCGTATATATTGACTAAAAGGAATACTCTGCACCAACGAGTGCAGATGTGCATTCGACACATGCAGAATAGTATTTCCTGCTGTAGGCTTACAGTATAGAGACCTACTGATTGTACCATCAGAATCAATACACAGAGTAATGTCAAGGAATGCAATGCTGCTCTTGTTGGACTCCATGGTAAATTTAAGATTATAATTGTTGGTGCCCAGCATCGACATAAATCGATGCAGGGCTTCAGTTAATTCTGCCCATAACATGAATATGTCATCAATATATCTAAACCAACATAGTATATCAGAGACAAGATCCATATGCTCCTCATTAGAAAAAAGGTCACACACCCCCCCCCAGGTACAAGTTGGCATAGGAAGGTGAGCAGCACGTACCCATAGCGACACCTTGCACCTGGAGGAAGTGGGACTCATCAAAGGAAAATAATTTTTTAGTGAGAATATGAGATAGGAGTTGTAAAACAAATCCATTTAGTCCATCCGATGTAGGACCCCTTTCACTAAGAAATCTTGATATTATCTTCATGCCATGTTGATGAGGAATAGAGGAATATAATATAGATGGCAACCAGAAAACCAGAAAACATTCTTGTGGTATATGGAGGCCATCTACATTTTTTCAATTTTTAAGAAGGTCCGAGGTATCCTTTATTTAAGAAGGCAATGTGACTACACATGGGCGAAGATATTCTTCCACAAATCTACTTGCTCTTTCAGTTTTAGATCCCATTCCTGAAATTATCAGGTGTCCCGGAGGAATGGAAAGATTTTTATGCGTTTTTGGGAGTGAGTAAAATGTTGGAACTTTAGGAAATGGAACGTGTATACCCTCAAAGATGTCTTTAGTGACTATGCCATCAGCATGAGCGGAATGTATGATATCATTGTATTTCTGATTGAATTTGGTTATAGTCTCCTCAGATATGGGTTTTTACCACGTTCTATTTTTCAAGATATCCCAACACATATTTCTGTATTGTAATTCATCCATGATAACCACATTCCCGCTATTGCCTGAGGGATTAATCACTATTTGAGAATTATTACTGAGATTATCCAGTGCATTCCTATGTGACCTGCTATAAATTTACATTAGCTGATCTAGAGAAGACAGTTTTTTTCAATCTGTAGAAAGGTTTGAGTTAGGAACGCCCAAATAATTGAGTTGGTACGTAGGGGTGGGAATTCAGTAGATTTCTTTTTTACCGCATTGCCTAATAATTTGACCTCATCCAGATGTTGAGCCCTCTGAAATTGGAGACCTGAGGTATCAATAGATACATCTGGATCCTCCTGGGTATTTGATGTCTCATTCTCCTGTATTAGCAAAACCATATCTCTTAGTGCTCTAAATTCAGAGACAGTGAAATCCTTCCAAATTTCCTGATTGGAGACATCAATCTTTTTGTCCCATCTCTCATTGTCAAACATGAACTTATAAGTAAGTTTTCTTGCAAACAAATATAAATCCTTAATAATATCAAATTTAGTCGATAAGGAGTTTGGACAAAAACTTTAGCCTAGTTGTAACAGTTCCCTTTCTGTCTGACTTAAAGCGGTTGTAAAGATGTTTTTTTTTTTTTTTTAAAATAACAAACATGTTATACTTACCTTCACTGTGCAGCTCGTTCTGCACAGAGTGGCCCCGAACCTGGTCTTCTGGGGTCCCTCGGCGGCTGTTTCAGCTCCTCCCCGCAAGCATTTACCACCTTAATGCGAGGGCTCGCATGGTGGTGAGTGCTTGCGGGCGCGCTCCCGTGATACAGCCGGCGGCTATAGCCGCTCGCTGTATCACTCGGCCCCGCCCCCCGGCGCGCTGCGTCATCGGATGTGATTGACAGCAGCGCGAGCCAATGGCTGCGCTGCTTTCAATCCATCCACTGCAGCCAATCAGCGACCAGGCTGAGCTGCAATGAAGCTGACGAGGACGCGGACCGAAGATTCGAGGCGTCAGGTAAGTAAAACGGGGGGGCTGGGGGCGGCGGTACTGTCAAAAGTTTTTTCACCTTAATGCATAGAATGCATTAAGGTGAAAAAATTTTTACCTTTACAACCCCTTTAAGGGATAAGAGGACAGATTGATAATCTCCAAATAGAGATCAACATTGGTATGTTGTGTCAGTGCTGGCATCGAACTGGTAGGTATAGGTGCAGAGTCAATATTAGATGGAATTTTCTTAACACTGGTGAAAAATTGATCAATACGTTGATCAAAGGAAATCTTTGGTAAAATCTTTGGTATTGATCAAAGGAAATCTTTGGTAAAAGTCTGAATGTGTTCTTTGAGACGTGCATCAAAAGCTTCAAATTCAGGACTGTTGAGTATAGAGGTATTCTCATCATATAATCGTTTAATTTCACAATCAACTAATTTTAACTCTTTCATATAGTATTTGATAAGTAATTCCATCATCTTTTTGGAACAATCCTGAATGTGTCCTAACAAAGCTAAACAGCGAAACGCGTTGACGCACAGGGGCTCACTGTTATGTATAATATGCATGTTTTTCCATGTTATGTATTATGTGTAGAGTGTACTATATGTTTTTAATTCTTATTTTTTTTGCTCTGTGTGCACCATGTACTGTCATAAATAAAACATTTTTTATATTTACTACTGTCCAATGTGCCTTTAAAGTCTGACCTTGGGTTATTTTTTGCCCATTTTTTTGTTCATATAGTCCTTCTTATGTTGGTCTATGGGGAGATAATTAAGAGCACATTCACTTATAGTATTTTAGCTATGTGATGCCTCAAAGATCTGTGGTCACCATGGGCAGTAAAAGTGTCCTGGGAAGGTACATATAGTAAGTGATACACATCCTTAAATGTTAAGTCAAACCCATTGCTTGTAAATCTGGCCCTAGATGAAGTTCTATTTTTCTGTACTTTGTAATGCAATGTGCAGTGAGTTAGCAGGCTACCCAAGAGTTAAGTCTGCCTACTCTATGGTGTTAATGACTCTGGCCCTTTTGGTAAACCATAACAACAAGAGGAGGGCTCAAGGTCTCTCACTCTTCCGCATGGGATTACAGAGGAAGGACTGCTGCACCATGTAGTCCTACTGGAGAACATGGCTCCCTGCTGGGATTCTCCCTGAAACCAGGACTCTTCCAGTAATAGACTTTTGCTGAATGGACTGTTTTCTATGTTCTGTGAGAGACTGCACATTATGGATTATACTCCTGCAAGTCTTTAGTAAAGTTTTAATAACTGTTAAATGCCTGATCCAAAGTTTATCTAAAGGGGTGCATGAATGACGAATCCAAAGAATAGGTCCTGTAATATACACATGGGGGTGAAGAGGAGAAGTTACAGGGCCACCAAGAGAGGGTTAACCATACAGAGGAGATGGTGGGAAGCCATGCCTAACATGCAGTTGCTATGGGTATACTGCATTGGGGGCCCTATGGAGCATGGCCACAGCGGCAGCCGGAGTGCTCCCAAGGTTAAGGAATAACCTTCTCAGGCATACCAGCCCTTGCTCTGTAACTTCCACTCTCCTCCTTTTGATGCGCGGGTGGAGCCCGTGACTGGATCCTCTACCCACCCTCCTGGTTGCACAGCTGTATCCCCTCACTCACAAGGGTACAAGGACACTGGTCCACTTCTCCCAGGGCCAAGTGGATTCACTGCACCTGTACTCTCTCACATACTCTGTTGCATTGTCTGAAGAACTCACACAGAGGCCACATACAGATAAACTTCTTCATTAAAGATTTGCAATTAATAACAGTCAACCAGACACATTTGCTGTTGAGAGTCTCTCTAAGGCAAGTGAAATTCAGTCAGGCCCAGATTAGGGGAACCCCCTAGCAGGGGCACTCAAAATAAAGTTCTCAGGTGAACATTCTCCTCATGGCTCCCCTTCGCAAGACCAGGGCTCTCTTTCCAGCTAAATCTCCCCACACTATATAAAAGATCCTTCGAGGAAGGAAGTGTATTCACTCTTCATCCTGGAAGGATTTAAAAGGGACACACTCTTAAGGGAGGCACCTGCCTACAAGCTTAACTGGGAAGCAGGGGCGTTGCTAGGTGGCAAAAGGACCAGGGGCTTCAGCTGAAGTCCAAGGCCGGAAACGGGGGGATGGGTGGGTGATGTACGTGATGCAGGCTTTTTTTTTGGCTGGGCCATTACCTACGTGACCTACATACACTAACCTACCTGACCTACATACACTGACGGTAGTGACCTACATACACTGACGATAGTGACCTACATACAGTGACCTACCTACTCTGACCTACTTACAGTGACCTACCTACACTGACCTACCTACACTGACCTACCTACACTGACCTACATACACTGACCTACCTACACTGACCTACATACACTGACCTACCTACACTGACCTACCTGACCTACATACACTTTACATTTACCTACACTGACCTACCTACACTAACCTGCCTGACCCACATACACTGACATTTACATACACTGTCTGACCTAACTCAGCTCAGCCGTGGTGTGCGGTGTCACAGCAGCCAGGCAGTCAGTCAGTCCTCAGAGGAGGAGGAGAAGAGGAGAGCGGCCCGCCCGAGCACCGCTTTGTAATTCCCGCCTTCTGGAGCCTGCAGCGCCTATGATTGATGTGACACGTCCTGCGGTCCCGGTCCAGTGGGACGTCCATCATAGGTGTTGCAGGCTCCAGAAGGCGGGACCTGCTATGCCACTCCGCCGCACTCCGCCACACTCGGCGGCGCTCGATCAGATCGGTCCCGGCCGGGGCTAACAATGGAGAGCTGCATTCCTGAGACTCGGGGCTTTTCGGGGTCACATTCAGGGCTTCAGCCCTCCCTAGCCACCCCCTCCCGACACCCCTGCTGAGAAGGTTTATATGACCTCATTCATTTTCAATAATGATTTGGTTGAGAGCTGTCTAATTACCTAATTTACATATATCTCTATCTGATCTTGTATTATACACCACATTATTACTCTATATCACAACTTGTATTTTGCAGCCCATTCTTAAAATGCAGGCCATGGTGTGGAACCTGGGGTGGGTCATGGAGTTTGCTCTGCTTAATGCATAGGAGGAGTCACATGACTTTAACAGGTCGTATGACTAAGCTCGTCTCTTGGGTATTTGTTTTACTCATGAATTTAAAGTATTCTTTTCTTGCTTGGTAGTCCCAAAGCAGGTGGAGCACAATGTCCATCTGTAAAGCACGCTGCTGTCCTTTTTTCTTAAAGCAGCAGCATGGCTGCAGTAAGGCAAACCGAAGCTTTATAAATGCTACTAACTTAAAGAGAAAATGGGATTGGAAGAAAAATGTAAAAAATACCTCTGGCTTCTGGACGCTCATTGTAGGTGAGGGTGACATCAGTGAGCCTCTTACTGGGAAAGCTTAGTACCCCAAATTCAGTGAGAATGCACTCCTTTCTTGTGCAGGAGAGCATTCTTGCAGGATTTGAATTCCTCAGCTTTCCCAGCATTCCTTGAGAAGGCCCAGTGTTGTCACACTTGTCTAGGTAAGCACATTGAGATTACA
This sequence comes from Lithobates clamitans, assembly GCA_037952925.1. Lineage (NCBI taxonomy): Eukaryota > Metazoa > Chordata > Amphibia > Anura > Ranidae > Lithobates > Lithobates clamitans. The sequence continues at coordinate 19,175,444 of JBBGZY010000053.1, read as the reverse complement.
TTTTTTTTCTTTAACCTAGTGTATTTTAATCTAGGTGTGGTAGGCAATACAATGGTCCCCTTTAGATTTGAGTGCAAAAAAAAAGCTTTTTAATACAGGAACTTGGAAACTGCAGCTTGCCATTTTTGCTGCAACATGATAGTGTTTTGGCAAGAATGATAGTGCTTAGAAGCAGCTGGCAGGAACTCTGTAAGAATGTTCTTGTACATTGTGGTACCTCTGTCACTGTTAGTTTAGAACAGTGTTTCTCAACCTTCCTTCAGACACAGCACCAAAAAGGCACCCCAGATGAATTATACCTTGTTTTTTTTTTGTTTTTTTCAACAAATTGGGCATTTATTTGGTGGTGAACGATAATGAAAATTATCTCCTAGTGTTTTTTAATCAAAGCAAAGTGGCCAAAAGTATATAAAAAATGTTTTTTTAACTGCATATTTCTATGCCACTACCATGACCCACCAACAATTATTTTTTTAAATATTTTTAGACACTTAGCTTTCAAGCTGGGCAAAACTATTTTAAATTATTTTTCAGCTCTATATTTCTATGAGATTACCATGACCCGCCACCAAAATAAAACTCAAAATCAATTTTCCTTCTCCTGAGCATTAGAAACACTCTGCCATGGGCACTAAATTTTGCACTGATACTGATACTATATATGTGTAGCACCCTCTAGTGAGCAACTAGTGTAGGTAAATTTATTTTGTTGACTCATGGTGGCTGTGTGAGTCTGTAATTGGGTCCGGTTTCTCCAGGTTGGGCTGAAGGTCTCTGGTGCCTTTCCCTGGTTCTAGAAGCTTGGAGAAGCTTCTGGAAGTTAGTGGTAGGAGGGTAGGAGGTCCTGATCTGCATACTTGAGGGAATATGGCTAATCACCAGGCAGTAGGTACTGACAGGGTGGCTGGGTCAGCCCTTAAATATGGTGGAGCCTGAGCAGCAGGACAGTTGGGTGGAAGATGGAGTGCTGAGGTTGCTGTTCTGTGGCCTGGGAGGGGACCCCAAGTCTGGGGGCTCTGCCTCCAGGCAGGAGATGAGGAAAGAAAGGAGAGGAAGCCTAAGAGAGGGATTTACATTACCTTTGGGTCTTGTGCAGAAGACATCCTGACTGGCATGGGGGGATCTGGACAGTTGGAGGCCTGAACAGAAGTCTTGCCCAGTGCAGCAGGGACAGTTTGGGTATCTCAGCACACCCAGGGACATACAAGGGGAGAGGCTGGCAGACGTAGCATACTTTCCAGGAACAGTGTTGTGCTAAATCCCAATCCCTTGTCCTGGGGCAGTCTCCAGAGCAGCCACGTAGTCAAGTAGCCAGATGGGCTGGTAGTATCTACAAGAGTCAGAACTGTGTGATGTTCTACTGAGGAGACACTATACACCTATATACAGTTTGGGACTTTGTGCTATTTCACTAAAGGGAACCAAGAGCTCCTGGTTCAAAAATAACTGTGCCACTGATCCATAGAGACTGTGATTATTCCGGGGGAGTACAGTCCAGGATCCTAATTCCGTGTATACACGAGTGGACTTTTCGACTGGACTGGTCCGACGGACCGAGTCCGGCGGACAATTCGACCGTGTGTGGGCTTGATCAAACCTGTAGGGGACTTTTTCGGTCGAAAATCTGACGGACTGAAGGATTTGGAACATGTTTCAAATCTTTACGTCGGAACTCCGCCGGACCCAGTTCCTATCGAAAAGGCTGCTCGTCTGTATGCTAGTCCAACGGACGAAAACCGATGCTAGGGCAGCTATTGGCTACTGGCTATCAACTTCCCTATTTTAGTCCGGTTGTACGTCATCTCGTACGAATCCGTCGGACTTTGGTGTGATCGTGTGTAGGCAAGTCCGTTTGTTCGGAAAGTCCGTCGGAAGTCCGCCGAAAGTCCGTCGGATAGACGGCCGGACCAGTCCGGTCGAAAAGTCAGCTTGTGTGTACACAGCATAATTCTTTTTTGTGTACATAGAGAAGGAAGTTTGTCCTCATCTGTTGTTCTTCAAGTCAAGTTGGGCATCCCATAATCCCTATACCCTATGCAAGTTGTTTCCCCTAATAAAACAACAAAAACAAAGCCCATGGACGAACTCCTTGTGTCTGTATGCAAGTTGGAAATGAGTGTTACTTGGCTGTGCAGGAATAGGGGGAATCAAGATCCAGTAGCTCCTGCGGGGGTAGTGCTACATATGTATATATTGTATATATTTCTTTCTACCATAAACACACTGACACTAACACTAACCTAGATCAAGCATTGATCTAACTATTTTATTTTTATCTATTCATTTTTTTTTGCAGAAAACCTTCTTTTTTTATTTATCTACACAGACTTATTCTCTAGTGAGAAGAAAAAGATACAGTGTAGAGAGGAAATAGTACCAGCATGGGTTCCAGTACTGGTGATCACTGTGATTGGCTATTACAGTGGTCTTGTGATCAGGAGCTGGTCTTACTGGCTAATGATCATTACTCTGAGACCTGGGTTGTCAGTGGCAGCTTGGACTCCGTGCTGAGGACACGCTTCCAGCACAAACGCATGCCATATTTCTGGCGCACATACTGTGTGTGTTACACCATCGGCGAGGTGCTGTCATTTGATGGCACATCTGACTAACCCAGACGGAACCACAAGGTGCCACCGCACCCTCATTGACAAAGGCTGTGTCAGGGGCATATCAGTGGCCGCCGGGCAAATATGCGTGCACACAGGTGCACAAGAAGCTCTTCCAGGACAATTCTGCTCAATTCCCCACCAGGGGGCGCCGGAGCGCTCCCGCGTGTGCCCGTGCGCGCGCCCGTTCGCGCTAGCGCTGTTTGGCGCCAAGGCGCCTTTAAAAGGATGACAGGTGCTTCTGTCAGATGCTGTTTGTCTGCAGCTCTGTACCTGCGTTCCTGTTTTCCGTTTGATTTGTACTTACCTGTGACCCGGCTACGTCTGACTATTCTCCAGTCTCCAATCCGACCCGGCTTGCCTGACCTTGTTTATCTGATCATCTGTTGCCGAATCTCTGCCTGCCTGACTACTCTTGGATCACCCCTTTGCCATACCTGCCTGATCTCCTGCTGAAACGGACTGTCTGACTTGCTTCTGCCTGTGTCCTGGGACGCTGCTTCCAGCCTGCCTGTCAAGCACCCTGCCGCTGCCTTCTCAACTACCTGCCTGTCTACCGGCCTGCATCCGCATATCTGCATCCGCAGCTCAGCCATCCCTGAGGGGCATTCTTCCAGACCATCATCTGCTTCTGCTGGAACCGCATCAGGCCCTCCTACCCACTGTGCTCAAGAGACCACTGTCCCCACTCCAGTGGCTCCTGAACCAGCGCTTAAGAGAGGTCTCCTTCTACCAGTCAGGCTCAACTACCAGGTACCTTACAGTACAAACAGCCATGACTGAGCCTGCAGGAGAGACCTCTCCCATCAAGGAGATCTGTACGCACTTAGCAGCACTTACCCAGGCAGTACAAACCTTACAGGACAGTTACAACAGACTGGAGGGCCAAGTATTGAACCTCAGTGGGCCCAGTAATATGGCCCCTGCTGCAGCCGCTCCAGTACAGGCTGCTGCACCGCCCTCTGTGGTAATGCTTCCACCTGAACCAAGAGTGCCTACCTCCGAAAAGTTTTCTGGTGATCGAACAAAATTTGTGGCCTTCCGCAGCACTTGCCAACTCTATTTTGCCCTACAGCCACGGACTTTTTCCTTGGAGGCCACCAAGGTGGGATTTGTTATATCCCTCCTTCAGGGGGAACCCTTGACCTGGGCTCACCGCCTGCTTGAAACCAACGCTGCACAGGTCCAGTCCCTGCCCGCCTTCTTTGAAGCCATGGCCCAGCTCTATGAAGATCCTCAACGGACTGCCACCGCTGAGGCAGCTTTGTTCGCGCTCCAGCAAGGCCGTAGGCCGGCCGAGGACTATGTAACAGACTTTCGACGCTGGAGCGCGGACACTCAATGGAACAACGCAGCCCTGCGTCATCAGTTCCGCATGGGGCTGTCTGAGGGTCTGAAGGATGAGCTTGCTCGAGTAGGGATGCCTGATACCCTTGAGGAACTCATCGCCATTACCATCCAGATTGACCGACGCCTTCGTGAGCGCCGGTCTGAACGCTCTTCCCAACCAACACGCCCTATGTGGATGACTCCAAGAGTTCCGGTTCCTGCCTCCCGGTACCTACCTTCTGCTTACCCGAGTCCAGTCACCCAAACAACCGAGGCTCCTGAACCGATGCAGCTAGGACTTATGCGGGCTACCCTGACCCCGGAGGAACGGGCACGCAGACGCCAGTTAAACCTCTGTCTCTACTGTGGTGGGACGGGCCACTATGTGAACAACTGTCCAGTAAAGACTCGTAAGTGCTTTTCTTCTACTCCAACCTGTTTATCTGCTTTAACCGCCAATACAACTCAACTTGTCCTTCCCCTCTCATTGCAGCTCCAGGGAAGAACAATCCAGGTCAACGCCATTGTTGACTCCGGGGCATGTAGTTGCTTTGTGGACTCTGCTTTTGCCACCCAGCAGAATCTGCCTTTAAAAAACAAAACACATAGACTCTCAGTTTTCTTGGCCGATGGTTCCCATATAAAATCTGGACAAGTCTCTCAGGAAACCTTCCCGCTGCCTGCCACCTGCTCATCCCAGCATCAAGAGATCTTAACCCTGGATGTTATTTCATCTCCATTATTTCCAATCATCTTGGGCATGCCCTGGCTTCAGGCCCACAACCCTCTGGTTGACTGGGTCACGGGCGAGATCAAGTTCCAGTCACCCTACTGCCAAAGACATTGTCTACCAGAAGCCTCTAATCCTGCCGCTACCTTACTTTGTATGGACATTGATCCAGACCTACCCCAAGATGTACCAGAGGTCTATCGGGAATTTGCAGATGTGTTCAGCAAGAAGGGGGCAGACACCTTGCCTCCCCATCGTCCCTATGACTGCCCAATTGAGCTGCTTCCTGGGGCTGAAATTCCTTTCGGGCGTATTTTTCCGCTGTCTGGAAAAGAGCAAGAGGCACTTAAGGTTTATTTAAACGAAAATCTTGAAAAGGGCTTCATCCGACCTTCCACTTCACCAGCTGGTGCCGGAATTTTTTTTGTTTCTAAGAAGGATCAGTCTCTTCGCCCCTGTGTGGACTATCGGGAGTTAAACAACATTACAGTCAAGAACCGTTACCCACTGCCACTGATACCTGAACTGTTCCAGAAGCTGAGATCTGCTACTATCTTTACCAAACTGGATCTGAGAGGGGCCTACAATCTGGTCCGCATTCGGGCCGGGGACGAGTGGAAAACGGCTTTCAGAACCCGTTTCGGACACTACGAATACCTCGTCATGCCCTTTGGTCTATGCAATGCCCCCGCCACGTTCCAGCATCTGGTCAATGACGTGTTTAGAGATTTCCTGGACATCTTTTTAATTGTCTATCTGGATGACATTCTAATCTTCTCCAGTTCACTTGAGCAGCACAGGGAACATGTCCGTAAAGTCTTGATCCGACTCCGTTTGCACAGACTGTATGCTAAGGCGGAGAAGTGCGAATTCGAACAGCAGGAGATCCAGTTTTTGGGATTGGTAATCTCTCCAACCGGCATCAAAATGGACCCTCAGAAGGTATCTGCTGTGTTAGAGTGGCCTGCTCCCATGGACAAAAAAGGTGTACAACGCTTCATTGGGTTCGCAAACTTCTATAGGAAGTTCATTAGGGGGTTTTCTGCTATTATATCCCCCATCACGCAGCTGACTAAGCAGAACTCCCGTTTCCATTGGAACTCAGAAGCCCAGAGGGCCTTTGAGGAATTAAAGAAACGTTTTACATCAGCTCCGATCCTCAGCCATCCGGATCCATCTTTACCTTTTATCCTGGAGGTTGATGCATCCGAAGTAGCCGTGGGTGCTGTTATTTCCCAACGACAAGGCAACAAGGACTTGATGCACCCCGTAGGGTTCTTTTCCAGGAAACTTTCACCTGCAGAGCGGAACTATGATGTGGGGGATCGAGAGCTACTCGCTATCAAGACAGCTTTGGAGGAATGGAGGTACTTGCTAGAAGGCGCAGTTCACCCAGTACTGATTTATACAGACCACAAAAATCTCGAGTACTTAAGATCCGCCAAGAGGTTAAAACCCAGACAGGCCCGTTGGGCTCTATTTTTCACACGATTCTGTTTCCATATTACCTATCGGCCCGGATCCAAGAATGTAAAACCGGACGCGCTGTCGCGCATGTTCGATAACCCTAAAGACTTTTCGGTACCTGACACTATCTTGCCGGCAAATAGCTTCCTCCTTCTTCAAACAGATCTTCTGTCCATGATCAGGGAAGCATCTCCGGAACCTTCAAGCCTTCAGGGATCCTCTTTAACACCTCGTGATGGACTTTTGTGGAGAGGAAGTCAAATTTTTGTACCAGAGAGTGCCCGAGTCAAGGTGCTGACACTTCTGCATGACCACCCACTTGCAGGACATTTTGGGGTACGTAAGACCCTTGAGCTGGTGCAGCGCACCTTTTGGTGGCCTAACCTAAAAGAATTCTGCAAAACATACGTCAACTCATGTTCTGTCTGCATCCGGAATAAAACTCCCAGGAACAGAGCTTGGGGTTTACTGAGACCATTACCTATACCAGATAGGCCCTGGAGGATGATAGCGATGGACTTTATAGTAGAACTGCCTTGCTCGGAGGGATGTTCGGCGATCCTTGTGGTGGTCGACCGACTATCCAAAATGGCCCACTTCATGGCCCTAAAGGGAACACCTTCTGCTGTGGAGACGGCCCGTGTATTCATCAAGGAGATTGTCAGGTTACATGGAATCCCTGCAAATATAGTGTCCGACAGAGGGGTGCAGTTTACATCACGTTTTTGGAGAGCACTTTGTGAGATCCTGAAAATTGAACTAGCCCTGTCCTCAGCATACCATCCCCAAACAAATGGGCAAACTGAAAGGACAAATCAGACTCTAGAGCAGTACATAAGGTGTTTTACATCTTTTGTACAAGATGATTGGGTATCTCTGCTGCCCCTAGCGGAATTCGCTTACAACAATGCCAGCCACTCTGCTACCGGTCAATCCCCTTTCTTTTCCAACTATGGTTTTCATGCATCTTTTTTACCAGATTTTCTTTCAGAATCTCCAGTTCCAGCGGTCCAGGACACAGTGCAGTTCCTTAGTCATAATAACCAGATCTTACGGGAAGCAATATCCAAGGCACAAGCGGACAACAAGAGGTTCTTTGATCAGAAAAGGAGAGGAGACCTAAACCTTCAGCTTGGTGACAAGGTATGGCTGTCTACTGATAATATTAGGTTAACCTGTCCCACTAAGAAGCTTGCTCCTAAGTTCATTGGGCCCTTCCCTGTGAAAAGAAAGATTAATGAGGTGTCCTATGAATTGTGTTTACCTGATTCACTCAAGATTCACCCTGTGTTTCACGTGTCACTCTTGAAACCTGCTGTAGATGACCCTTTTCCTGACAGGGGCACCAGGGTCCCTGAACCGGTTCTAGTGGACGGCAATGAGGAATATGAAGTGGAGGCCATCCTTGATTGCAGGAAGAGAGCTGGGCAAGTACAGTTTTTGATTAAGTGGAAGGGGTATGGGCCTGAAAATAATTCATGGGAACCTGACTGTAATATCCATGCCAGACGTTTAATCCATGCTTACTTCTCTGCTCATCCTGAAAAGAAGGGTATTCTGGGCATCCGGAGGCTGCCCGTTGGGAGGGGGCAATGTCAGGGGCATATCAGTGGCCGCCGGGCAAATATGCGTGCACACAGGTGCACAAGAAGCTCTTCCAGGACAATTCTGCTCAATTCCCCACCAGGGGGCGCCGGAGCGCTCCCGCGTGTGCCCGTGCGCGCGTGCGCGTGTTCGCGCGTGCGCGCGCGCCCGTTCGCGCTAGCGCTGTTTGGCGCCAAGGCGCCTTTAAAAGGATGACAGGTGCTTCTGTCAGATGCTGTTTGTCTGCAGCTCTGTACCTGCGTTCCTGTTTTCCGTTTGATTTGTACTTACCTGTGACCCGGCTACGTCTGACTATTCTCCAGTCTCCAATCCGACCCGGCTTGCCTGACCTTGTTTATCTGATCATCTGTTGCCGAATCTCTGCCTGCCTGACTACTCTTGGATCACCCCTTTGCCATACCTGCCTGATCTCCTGCTGAAACGGACTGTCTGACTTGCTTCTGCCTGTGTCCTGGGACGCTGCTTCCAGCCTGCCTGTCAAGCACCCTGCCGCTGCCTTCTCAACTACCTGCCTGTCTACCGGCCTGCATCCGCATATCTGCATCCGCAGCTCAGCCATCCCTGAGGGGCATTCTTCCAGACCATCATCTGCTTCTGCTGGAACCGCATCAGGCCCTCCTACCCACTGTGCTCAAGAGACCACTGTCCCCACTCCAGTGGCTCCTGAACCAGCGCTTAAGAGAGGTCTCCTTCTACCAGTCAGGCTCAACTACCAGGTACCTTACAGGCTGCTTTAGAACATCTTAAACACAAGGTAATTTTGAAAATGTCCTGAGCATAGGTTATATGATCAATATGTTTTTGACCAGACTTTTTTATTAACTAGGCATAAAGGTGTAGTGTATACCAAATATAAAAACACTGAGGAAAATACGCATGTTTAACTCATTGAGCCCAGATTCACACTATGTCGGTGACCCAGCGGCTGCGTTTGAGTGGGCTCAGCAGCCATTTCATTTGAATTAGCTGCTGTACGTATGAAAAATTCAGGGAAAAGGTCCCGTCACCTTCCCCAGCCGTAGGGAAACCACACAATGCTGTGCAGTTCCCAGTGCGGGAAACTGTGCTGCAGTTTCCAGTGCGTATAGTTGCCAGTAGGATTAATCAAAGGAAACTTTGCAATCAGTGGACAGAGGTGAATCCTACAGGGTGCAGAGGTGAATCCCACAGGGATTTTCAAGTAGCCTCTTCGCTCCCTATTTTCAGTTCACTTCAGTAAAATACAGTACATGCTGTTGCGAAAAGTCATTTAAAAAAGTCCTATTCACTTTCAGCAGTAAAATTCCAAGCTGTATTCTCTACAGTTCAAAATCATTTTAAATTCCTTTTTTGATGATTTTCTTCAAGAATGGGACAATAATTTTTATTGTAATAAGTATAACATCTTTTTTTTTTCAAAAAAGGAGTTTATTAAGCCACGTTAAGACAGAAGAAAAACACAGCAAAGAATATCATCTTACATCAGAGATACATTTGTACAGTATAAAAAAAAAATACAAATGAAAAAAATAAATAAAATAAGAAAGCACTAAATGTACAGACCTCTTACTTTACAAGGTGGTGTATAAGGACATAAAAAGTACTGACCAAACAAACCAGTGGCATTATCCTCATAACAAAATGGATCTTATAGAGAACAAACAAAAAACAGCATCTGTGTATTCATGTAAATACACGCACAGACGTATATATATGTGCCCCCGTACCTATAAAGAGAAAAAAAAGAGAAAAATTTAAAGAGAAAAAGTACTGGTCTCGAACTGACCATAAATCCATTATCTGCTCTTCTCAATTGGAGATTTAACAAACAAATCTCACTGGAGTGGAAACTAGTAAGTATCCTATACAGCCTTAACAACATAAAGCAGACTATAGGGTGACCTGTCCTATATTTGCAACAATTGGTCTAAGATAAATTGGGATGGAGCAAGTCCTGGAGTGTCAAGCCAGGGTTGCCAAACAAAGTAAAATTTTCTGTGTGCTCGCCTATGTTGATATGTCAATTTTTCACGCATTAGAAGGGAATTTACCTGATTGATCCATTGCTTTACCGTAAGTGAATGAGGAGACAACCACAGTCTAGCTATCTGTTTCGAGCTGCATATAATAGTCTGATGATCGTAAAATGAAATGGAGCAGGGTACATCTCTTCATCAATTGTTCCCAAGATACAAACCAATGGAACCATTGGTGTTTTCAATGTTAATATATTAGAAATTGTGTCTGTGACCCCCTTCCAATATCTAGTTTGGGGCACCTCCACAACAAGTGGATCAAATCACCTTCTTGTTGCTTACACTTAGGAAATAAGGGAGATTCTCTACGACCCCAATGGAATAACTGTAATGGCGTATGATAAGATCTATGTAAAATAAACAGTTGTGACAGTTTATGAGAGGGGGATACTGAGCTCAAGGGTATAGATTGTAAGCATAAATCCCATGTGTCTCCACCTATAATGCCTGCGTCTTGCTCCCACTTACTCCTGCATGGGAACTTAGCGGGGTCATGAACACCAGAGGCCAGTGTTGAATAGACCCTGGAGATCCTACCTTTCCTATCCCTGACCTGCATCACTTCTTTAACCAAGGCATGTTTCTCCAACACCAGAGAGGAGGATCGGGCTTGAGCTTCCAAAGCATGCCTCAGTTAAAGATATTGAAAAAATGTTGTTCTGGGCAAAGCAAACTCTTCCTGTAGTTCCATAAAGGACTTTACTACATTTTGGTGATAGATTTGGGAAAAACACTTTATGCCTGTCCTCTCCCAAGATTGAAAGCCTTCTAGATGAAGGAGTTCTCTATAAGAAGGGTTATGCCATAGAGGGGTCTCTCTAAGAAAGCGCAGGATACCAACATTGTTCTTGGTCAAAGACATACTTTCTTCATCAGCATGAATGAGTGGGTGAGTGGGTCTGCATCGCCCCAGGCAGCATCAGGTTAGTGCCAGTACTGCTAACACCTATACACACAGCATACACCTCCCTTAGTGGTATAGTATCTGAACGGATCAATATCTGATCCAATCAGATCTATACTAGTGTCCCCAGCAGTTTAGGGTTCCCAAAAACGCAGTGTTAGCGGGATCAGCCCAGATACCTGCTAGCACCTGAGTTTTGCCCCTTATCCCAGCCCAGCCCAGCCCACCCAAATGCAGTATCGATCGATCAACTGTCACTTACAAAACACTAAACACATAACTGCAGCGTTCGCAGAGTCAGGCCTGATCCCTGCGATTGCTAAGAGTTTTTTGGTAGCGTTTTGATACAGTCGCTAACAGTCAGGAGATTTTTTGCCTGTGGGTCTAGTGTACCACTAAATTTAGAGCTCAAAATGGCAAATCGAAGGTACACTAGTGAAGAGGCCTACACGTTTCTGAGCATGACAGATAGTGAAGAGGAAGTCACTCATCTGTCAGATTCAGGCTCAGAATACGAACCTGTAGACAGCAGCGGCTCCATGACAGATAGCTCTGACGACAGAGTTGTGGTCCCTGCCAAGGTCAGGCGTACCAGACCCCAATCTTCTTCTTCTGCTGTTGAGGTGCAAGAACCGCAGGGCTCTCGTATGGAGCAGAGAAGTACTAGTGCCGCAATTCCTTCTGGTGAACTGGCAAGCAGCAGTGGCCTAGTACACCCTGGTCGTACATCCAACACTGCAGTAACACTTGGTGACATGGTGATTCCCATAAGTGCAGTTCAAGCTGGCGAGGTGGCAAGCACAAGTAGTGTCCCACTGCCACCAAGAAGACGAACACAGGCCCGTTGTGCCCATAATGCCCTTCCTGCTGCATTTGCCAATCCTAATTGGAAACCCACCACTTCTGCAGCACCCGTACTTCCCCCATTCACTGGCCAACCCGGCATTCATGTGGAAACAGTTGATTTTATGTCACTTGATTTTTATTTGCTGTTTTTCACCAAAGATCTCTATAGATCTATTGTGAACCAAAGCAATTTGTACGCTGGTCAACACATCGCCACTATTCCCCAGTCCTCCCTTGCCAGAGATTGGAAACCAATTACGGTTTCCGAATTTAAGATCTTTCTGGGCCTTTCCCTCCTCATGGGCATAACCAAAAAGAGTGAGTTGCGGTCATTTTGGTCCACTAACCCAATTCACCATATGCCCGTGTTCTCTGCTTCCATGGCCAGGGCACGATACGAGCAGATTTTGCGGTTCATGCACTTCAACAACAATGAACTCTGGAAACCCTGGATACAATCGGCTCTACAAAATTTGGCCCCTCGTAAACCACTTCAAGCAACGTTTTGCAGACTTGTTTACTCCCCATCAAGTTGTCTGCATTGATGAGTCCCTGATTAAGTTTTCTGGCTGCTTGTCGTTCAAACAGTACCTTCCCAGCAAGCGTGCCAGATACGGGGTCATGATGTATAAGCTCTGTGACAGGGCCACAGGCTATACATGTAGTTTTATGGTTTACGAGGGAAAAGATAGTCACGTAGAGCTGACAAACTGCCCTGACTACATAGGAAGCGCTGGCAAGATTGTGTGGGACTTGGTGTCACCCTTATTCAGAAAGGGGTACCACTTATATGTGGACAATTATTACACGAGCGTGCCACTTTTTAGTCACCTTTTTGATCATCAGATTGGAGCATGTGGCACCGTGTGACCTAATCGCCGGGGCTTTTCCCAGCGGCTTGTAGATTCCCGTCTTAGGCTGGGGGAGAGAGCCTGCTTGCAGTGTAATAATTTGCTCGCTATGAAGTGGAGGGAAAATAAGAATGTTTTCGTTCTTACCTCCCTTTATGCAGACACGACTGTCCAAATTACTACAGCTACTGGTGTTGTGGAGAAACCCTTCTGTGTCCATGAATATAACCAAAATATGGGAGGGGTGGACCTCAACGACCAGTTGTTGGCGCTGTACCTAGTTGCCCATTAGGCCAGACGCTGGTATAAAAAAGTGTCTGTATACTTATTTCAATTGGTTTTGCTGAAAGCTCATGTGCTATACAGAGCTTCAGGACGGACTGGATCCTTCCTTAAATTCCAGGAAGAGATCGTCAGAGCCCTTCTGTTTCCAGACGGTGCTCCACCTCACCTTCCCCAACCAAATGCAGTAAGCCAGCTGCATGAGAGGCATTTTCCTTATGTCCTCCCGAGTACCCCTACCCAACGAGCCCCCCAAAGAAAATGTTGTGTCTGTAGAAAGCGCGGATATAGGCGTGACACCTGCTATTATTGTCCCTCCTGTCCTGACAATCCTGGTCTTTGCATTGGTGAATGTTTTGAGCGCTACCATACACTAGTTGAGTTTTAGCGTAGGGTACAGCATTGCACAGACTAGGCACACTTTCACATGGTCTCCCAAGATGCCATCGCATTTTAAGAGACCCAAACCTGGAACCGGTTACAGTTACAAAACTTACAGTTATAAAAAAAAAGTAAAAAAAAAAAAAATACACAAAAAAAATATAAAATAAAAAAAAACAAAAATAGTTGTCGTTTTATTGTTCTCTCTCTCTCTATTCTCTCTCTATTGTTCTGCTCTTTTTTACTGTATTCTATTCTGCAATGTTTTATTGTTATTATGTTTTATCATGTTTGCTTTTCAGGTATGTAATTTTTTTATACTTTACTGTTTACTGTGTTTTATTGTTAACCATTTTTTTGTTTTCAGGTACACCATTCAGCTGCAGCATGGATTTACAGTATTTATCTTGGCAGCAACAGCGTTTGCTCCCACGATACATAAAGCCGTGACTCCAGCGCTGTCGGAGGTGATTTCACCACCACAGTTAAAAAAAGAGTATATATGCTGAAGCATGGGGGCAGCAGGGGCGGAGGAGCGATTTGCTCCTACCTTTTGCGGGTGGATGCCCCCATGCTTCGGCATATATATATTTTAGGCACAGGTTGCGTTAAAAAATGTTTTATTTTTTATTATGTTTTTTTGTATTTGCTTTTCAGGTATGGTAAGTCTTACTGTTATACTGTAATGTTACTTTGTTTTATTGTTAACCATCATTTGCTTTGCAGGTACGCCATTCAGTTGCAGCGCGGATTTATTTATCTTGACAGCAACATCGTTTGCTCCCACGATACATAAAGCCGTGACTCCAGCGCTATCGGAGGTGATTTCACCACCACAGTTAAAAAAAAGAGCATATATGCAGAAGCATGGGGGCAGCAGGGGCGGAGGAGCGATTTGCTCCTACCTTTTGCGGGTGGATGCCCCCATGCTTCGGCATATATATATTTTAGGCACAGGTTGCGTTAAAAAATGTTTTATCTTTTACTATGTTTTTTTGTATTTGCTTTTCAGGTATGGTAAGTCTTACTGTTATACTGTAATGTTACTTTGTTTTATTGTTAACCATCATTTGCTTAGCAGGTACGCCATTCAGTTGCAGCACGGATTTATTTATCTTGAAAGCAACAGCGTTTGCTCCCACGATACATAAAGCCGTGACTCCAGCACTGTCGGAGGTGATTTCACCACCACAGTTAAAAAAAAGAGCATATATGCCAAAAAATGGGGGGGGGGGCGGAGGAGCAATTTGCTCCTAACTTTTGGGGCGGATGCCCCCATGCTTCAGCATATATAAATGGTGCATGTATGCCCATCACTAGAAGTGGGTGGATGAAGGGAGGTATTCTAATGGTGGGCATACCCACTGATCAATCTCTTTTTTTCGTTCAGCCCACAGGCTGCATGAAAAAAAAATTACAATATATGCCCAACAAGGACCAGCAACGTACTGGTATGTTGCTGAACTTTGAGTGGTTATACCAGAATGATGCCTGCAGGTTTAGGTATCATCTTGGTATCATTCTTTTCAGCCAGCGGTCGGCTTTCATGTAAAAGCAATCCTAGTGGCTAATTAGCCTCTAGACTGCTTTTACAAGCAGTGGGAGGGAAAGTCCTCCCTCCCCACGTCTTCCATGATTTTCTCTGGCTCTCCTGCCCCAACAGGGAACCCAAGAATGCAGCCAGTGATTAGGGTCGCGGACCTTAGAGCTGATCAGAGACCATAATGGCTCCAATCATCTTTATGGCCTAAGAAACCGGAAGCTACGAACATTTCATGACTTAGTTTTCGCCGGATGTAAACAGCGCCATTGGGAAATTGGGAAAGCACTTTATCACACCGATCTTGGTGTGGTCAGATGCTTTGAGGGCAGAGGAGAGATCTAGGGTCTAATAGACCCCATTTTTTTCAAAAAAAGAGTACCTGTGACTACCTATTGCTATCATAGGGAATATTTACATTCATTGAGATAACAATAAAAATGATTTAAAAAAATGAAAGGAACAGTTTAAAAATAAGATAAAAAAGGAAAAAAAAAATAATAAAGAAAAAAAAAAGAAAAAAAAAGCACCCCTGTAACCCCTCCTGCTCTCGCGCAAAGGCGAACTCAAGCATCAGTCTGGCGTCAAATGTAAACAGCAATTTCACCATGCATGTGAGGTATCACCGCGAAGGTCAGATCGAGGGAAGTCATTTTAGCAGTAGACCTCCTCTGTAAATCTAAAGTGGTAACCTGTAAAGGCTTTTAAAGGCTTTTAAAAATGTATGTAGTTTGTCGTCACTGCACGTTTGGGCGCAATTTAAAAGCATGTCGTGTTTGGTATCCGTGTACTCGGCCTAAGATCATCTTTTTTATTTCATCAAACATTTGGGCAATATAGTGTGTTTTAGTGCATTAAAATTAAAAAAGTGTGTTTTTTCCCAAAAAAATGTGTTTGAAATTCGCTGTGCAAATACTGTGTGAAAAAAAAAAAATGAAACACCCACCATTTTAATTTGTGAAATGACACTCCAAACTACATTCTGTTGCTTCTCCTGAGTACAGGGATACCACATGTGTGAGACTTTTTGGGAGCCTAGCCGCGTACGGGACCCCGAAAACCAAGCACCACCTTCAGGGTTTCTAAGGGTGTAAATTTTTGATTACACTCCTCACTGCCTATTACAGTTTTGGAGGCCATGGAATGCCCAGATGGCACAACCTCCCCCCCAAATGACCCCATTTTGGAAAGTAGGCACCCCAAGCTATTTGCTGAGAGGTATGGTGAGTATTTTGCAGACCTCGCTTTTTGTCACAAAGTTTTGAAATTTGAAAAAAGAAAAAAAAATACATTTTTCTTTACTTTCTTCATTTTTAAAAACAAATGAGAGCTGTAAAATACTCACCATGCCTCTCAGCAAATAGCTTGGGGTGTCTACTTTCCAAAATGGGGTCATTTGGGGGGGGGGGGGTTTGTGCCATCTTAGCATTTTATGGCCTTCAAAACTGTGATAGGTATTGAGGAGTGAAATCAAAAATTTACGCCCTTAGAAATCCTGAAGGCGGTGCTTGGTTTTCGAGGCCCCGTACGCGGCTAGGCTCCCAAGAAGTCCCATACATGTGGTATCCCCGTACTCAGGAGAAGCAGCAGAATGTATTTTGGGGTGCAATCACACATATGCCCATGGCATGTTTGAGCAATATATATTATTTAGTGACAACTTTGTGCAAAAAAAAAAGAAAAAAGTTTGTCATTTTCCCGCAACTTGTGACAAAATATAAAATATTCCACTGACTCAACATTCCTCTCAGCAAATAGCTTGGGGTGTCTACTTTACAAAATGGGGTCATTTGGGGGGGGTTTTGTGCCATCTTAGCATTTTATGGCCTTCAAAACTGTGATAGGTAGTGAGGAGTAAAATAAAAAATTTACGCCCTTAGAAATCCTGAAGGCGGTGACTGGTTTTCGGGGGCCCCGTAGGTGGCTAGGCTCCCAAAAAGTCCCACACATGTGGTATCCCCGTACTCAGGAGAAGCAGCAAAATGTATTTTGGGGTGCAATTCCGCATATAACCATGGCATGTGGGAGCAATATATCATTTAGTGACAACTTTTTGTAAAATATTTTTTTTTGTCATTATTCAATCACTTGTGACAAAAAAATAAAATATTCAATGGGCTCAACATGCCTCTCAGCAATTTCCTTGGGGTGTCTACTTTCCAAAATGGGGTCATTTGGGGGGGGGGTTTCTACTGCCCTGCCATTTTAGCACCTCAAGAAATTAGATAGGCAGTCATAAACTAAAAGCTGTGTAAATTCCATAAAATGTACCCTAGTTTGTAGACGCTATAACTTTTGTGCAAACCAATAAATATATGCTTATTGACTTTTTTTTTTACCAAAGACATGTGGCTGAATACATTTTGGCATAAATGTATGACTAAAATTGAGTTTATTGGATTTTTTTATAACAAAAAGTTGAAAACATAATTTTTTTTCAAAATTTTCGGTCTTTTTCCGTTTATAGCGCAAAAAATAAATACTGCAGAGGTGATCAAATACCATGAAAAGAAAGATCTATTTGTGGGAAGAACAGGACGGAAATTTTGTTTGGGTACAACATTGCATGACCACGCAATTACCAAAGCGACTCAGTGCTAAATTGTAAAAAGTGCTCTGGTGAGGAAGGGGGTAAAACCATCCGGGACTTAAGTGGTTAATAAGGAGATGGGCCTATATGAATAAGAGGATTCACCAAGCTAATATATTGTGAGGGGGCGTTAAGCATAGACTGATCAGAAGAGTCTAAGGAGAGAAGGGGACAATCGGAGAGAAATAAATTAATATCCTCCAGAGTAGGTGTCATAAATTGGTAAGACCAGACTGTGTGGACCGCACAGAGAGAACCAAAACGCATGTAAGTGAATATAAATGTTTAATAAGGTAAGTGAATAATATGAATACAACCACCTCCAATAGGACACAGTGCAATAAACCAACCAACAGACAGAGACCCACAAATAGCAACAGACAGATATGTACAATAAATGGGAAATACCAGGATCATAAACAATAGCCAGGCCAGGGTCATGCACAGAGGGTCAGCAGATAAACAAAGAGCAGTTCCAGAATCACAGCTGCAAGCCAAGCCAGGGTCATCAACGGGAGATCAGCAGATGGGGTAAGGAACACAGGACAGGGAGAGGATGAACGGATCAGACTGCAGGGCAGGGATGCAAGGTAACAGGTGGGACAGGATAGGGATCAGAACAGGGAGACAGGATCAGGTACTCAGGGAACAGGTTCAGGTCTTCAGGCAGCAGGTTCGGATCATAGCATAAAGAAGATATCAAGGCAATGAGAGCAACCATCAGCCGGGTATTTATATGAATACCTGTGATTAGCTTCAAGTGACACCTGAATGCAGGAGGTACTGTCTGCTCCACACTGCCAGGATCCATCCACTGGTGGACGTCAGTACTGCGGCCCAAAGATGACATAACACCAGCAGGGAAAAGCTCTCCTGACAGTTCCAAACTGCCAGGAGACACCTGCTGGTGGACCTCAGTACTGCACGCCAAATGATAGATATTACCAGCGGATGGAACCTTTCCTGACAGTAGGGAAAGCTTTGGAAGAATAAGTGTCTATATAGAAACTTCGGAAGGTATGTAAATTATCATTATGTGAGCTGGTAAGTTCCCCTGAGGGTTTAGTGAGGGCAGGGATAAAAGAAGAGCACCTATTAGCTTTCTCCATCATAGCTAGCATATGTCCTGTACCCTCTCCCTCTTCAAAAAAAGTCTGCTGCTGAAAAAGCGTTTGTTCTCAGCCTTTGTCAGTGAGACCTGTCGGGCGATATCCTGCGCTGCTAACCATGCCTGTCTAGTGCCCTCTGTAGGTTGCGTAACATAGTTGGATTCTGCTCTAACAGCTTCCTTTAAGACAGTGGTCTCCCATTCCTTGGTGCCAGTTTTAATAGTAGATATAAGATGAATAAACTGGCCCTTTAAAAAGGCCTTTAAAGTATCCCAAAACATACCCAATGAAACAGTGTTATCATTAATAGTAAAGAAATAGGCCATCGCCTCTACAACTGGGTCTGGGTTAGGAAACAATTCAAACCAAAAATGATTCATTTTCCAATACATTTGTTTGGGTTGTCCCTGTATAAGCAATTTAATCCATGGAGGAGAGTGGCTCTTGTCTCATAATCAGCCAATGAGACCACTCGGAACATCTCCTCATTAGCCAGGCCTAAGTCAATCCTAGAAAGACCTCATGAGTTGCAGAGTAGCAGGAGAATTTTTTGACCAGAGGGTTTAAGTTCCTCCACACATCCCTCAGTTCCATCTCCGCCAACAGTCTGGCAAAGGTTGATGAGTTCATAGGCGGGCCCGGCAAATCAGTGGACGAAAACTTATCTAATGAGAAGTCTAGAATGTTAGTAAAATCACCAACCACCAGGACGGGAACACCAGGGTGACCAGCCAGAAAGGAGGCCGCCAATTTTAAGACTTCTGTGGAGAACGGAGGAGGGATGTACAAATTGATCAGAACACAATACAGACCCTCTAGTACACAACACATAAAAATATAATGACCCAAAAAATCTAGAGTATGTTGCAAACATGAAAATTGGATACCATGGGGGATTAAATTACTGACTCCCCTAGCATATGAGGAGTATCTGGAGTGGAACTGATGGCTGTACAATCGTGGAGAAAAGGGGGGCTCCTCCCCGGGAGAGAAATGCATTTCCTGTAAGCAAATCACAGAGGACCCCAGATTTTTAGCAACACGCTGCACAGCCAGGCGCTTCACCCACCTCTCACATTCCAAGGGAATATTAAAGAACTCTTAGCCATTAGTTTTTCATGTAAAAGCAGACATTAGGATGAACCACAAACGTGTCAGAGCACTCCTACCTTCTAACTAATAGCTCCCATATTGCAAAATAGGGTCATGCATAAGGACTATATGAGGTATAGCTGAAATGAAAATCACTAAATTAGCCATTAAAGTAGTCCAAGTCTCTGATGAGTGAAACTTTATAAAAGTGTGAAGGAGTTTGCAAGCAAAAACTACCAGTATCAAGAAAACAGAGTGGGCCAACTGGGCCCAGATTGTTCAAAAAGGCAGAAAACAACATCCGCATGGGATAACTGTGGGGGTTAACATCTTAGTTAGCCGTCTCCACATGAGAAGCCTCTCAGGTAAGGAGTGTAGTATAGCAAAAAGTACTGTAGCAGATCACCAGGCTCTTCTGTGTATCTGCCTCGTTAAAAGAGCCTGGGACGCAATTGTAAAAGGTAGTATAGAACCAAACGGGCTGTCATATTCAAGTAGGTAGACGATGATTCGCTGCATATTCCCTAAGGGCATTTTTCTCACGATCCAACCATTGCTGGGCCAAGGATGGTTTCTCAAAAAGTGAACTTCTCCCTTTGCAGCCACACACAGCCTAGCTGGGTACAACATGGCATATTGTAATTCCAGAGCTCTCATTCTTTTTTTAACATCTGTGAATTGAGCTCTCCTCTTTTGGACATTCGCTGAGAAGTCAGGGAAGAGAGAAATTTTAGAATTAGCAATCATCATAGCTGACCCCATGGTTCTGGCTTTCGAGAGAATGATGTCCTTGTCCTTATGATTCAACATTTTGAACAGGAATGGGCGAGGAGGAGCGCCAGGTGGCAATGGGTACGCTGGGACTCTGTGCACCTGTTCTACAGAAAACATGGGGGAGAAAGAGTCTTTCCAAAAGTGTTAAATAGCTATTGTTTGATGAAGGTAACTGGGTTTTTCCCCTCAGTTTTCTCAGGGATACCAATTGCTTACACATTATTTCTCCTCAGTCTATTTTCTAGGTCTTCCAACTTTGCTGCATGTTGAGAGACTGTGGCATGGGTAGAAGAAACTTCCCACTGCAAGGGGGCCCAGTCATCCTCCAACGTGCTTAGGTGGCCTTTCAGGGCTGGAGTGCGGTCCCTGAGTTTCTGCATGTCTTGTCTAATAAACGACACCTTCACTTTAACCCCCTTAATGTCATTGGCAAGGGATGCAATAGAAGTATTACATGTTGTAACCGCTGAAAGAATATTTCTAAGTGTAGGTTCTGGATTTGCAGGGCCTGGGGCCTGTGTGACATGCGGGGCAAAGATGTCTGCCTGTGTACCCACAGTGTCCCATTTCGACAGGGGAATAGTAGATAGGTTCAGGGGTGCTGTATTTTCTGCGTCCGAGCATTCCTCGCTGCCATTACCAGGTGAAGAGCACTGCGGGGGTGGGTCTTTATGAGCAGGCTTTGCAAAAAACTTCTGTGCGGCCTCTCTGTATGTGTCCTTTGCAAGCCGAGGAGGAAGGCCCATCTTGGGTCACATAGCCTGTGAGAAAATGAGTGGTGTAGCCACGCTTTGACATATCTGTTAACTTCGGGAACACCCAGAGGTAATTGCTGAAGGTATAAGCAAATGAGCAGTGTGATCTGTGCCATTCAGTACCGAGCAGGAGAGGTGCCAGCAGGATCATAGGAAGGATACTCGGCGGAGAGAGCTGTTCCAGCGTCCAGCAACATCTGCTGCCAAGCCACGCCCCCCCAAGTATAGCATCTTGACAAACTTCACCTGCACAGGGTTATAGTTCAGTGTGCATAACAAGCAAGTAACTTTTATAGGTACTAGCTATCTACTGGAAGACCTAATAAGATAACCCAAAAGGTAAAAAAAATAAAAAATTTACCAGGGCACAAGGGCCGACTAACTAGGGCCCAAGATGCAGGTGCACTGGACTATAGCGGAGGGTATGGCATGTACTGGTCTATTGGATACCCCCGGCACAGGTCTGGGTGAACAATTGGTAGAGAGATGCCGAAAAATTTGGGATCTAGCAACAGTGAGCGCTTGTTGACAAGAGGTAGGCCTTAAATCTGAGGATCCAGGGTCACCCTAGAACAAAGGAGGCCAAGGGAGGCCATAGGCACAGTCTCAGTTGCAAAAAGGAAAAGAAAGGAGAAAAGAAATTATTTTCTTCACTTCTAATGAATTTATTTAACCTAAGGTCTGGTTCCCACCAGAACCATTGCAGTGCACTGGGTGGCATTGCCTTCTTAATGAGCATTGAGTTTTGATAACTTGTGAGATTTTATCAAAAAATGTAGGGATCAATTCTTTGTGAAATACAAGCTACATTTAATTATAAAGCAACTACCTAATATCATAAATATTAGATGTAAGGTATGTATACATATTGTATTATTAACTGTTCCGATTGTCCCCTACACAGTGTTGCTGCTGCAGTAAAATTGCTTTTCAGAGTGTGGCTAAACAGCTGCTGTCAGGCATTCTTTTTGGCGAATGGCAATTTTATATTAGACTAATGCATCGTGTGTTCCATTGTTGCGGGTTAGTCCCTTTGACGTGAATGGCCGAGTCTAATAACTACCTGTTTTTACTGTTCCCCCCCAGCTGCCCGTTTAAAGGAGGCCTAAGACATGAAGCATTAATGAGCATGTATGCATTCAATCTGCCAGTGTAAATTGGATGACTGGGATCAATCGACTTATATGACTAAATCAACTTAAAGTTTTGTTTTTTAAAGTGGGACATTAATCTTTTCATTTTTTTTCATTTTTTTTTTAGATATTCATGTAAAATGATTAGTTTAATGTAAATAATTCAATCAATGCATGTTAAAGTTTTAAAAACCTTTTTTCAAATATACTTGTAAATGGGTGCAGCCAATTTTTCTCATTATCTAATCAGGCTTTGCTCCATAGTATAGGCCAGGGGTCTTCAAACAATGGCCCTCCAGTTGTTCAGGAACTACAATTCCCATCATGCCTAGTCATGTCTGTGAATGTCAGTGTTTTACAATGCCTCATGTGATATTTAGTTCCGTAACAGCTGGAGGGCCGTAGTTTGAGGATCCCTGGTATAGGCCATTGATAGGTCGTTGTGGCTTTATTCCTATACAAGGAGGCTGAATGATTGCAGTGAAATACAGATTGGCCTCTAATCTAAAAATCTGCATTGTATGTTTAAAAAGTGAGTTCACTTATAACTGATATTTTGGCTTCTAGGACTCTATTGCCCCGTACACACGGTCGGACATTGATCAGACATTCCGACAACAAAACCCTAGGATTTTTTCCGACGGATGTTGGCTCAAACTTGTCTTGCATACACACGGTCACACAAAGTTGTCGGGAAATCCGATCATTCTGAACGCGGTGACGTAAAACACGTACGTCGGGACTATAAACGGGGCAGTAGCCAATAGCTTTCATCTCTTTATTTATTCTGAGCATGCATGGCACTTTGTGTGTCGGATTTGTGTACACACGATCGGAAATTCCGACAACGGATTTTGTTGTCTGAAAATTTTATAGCCTGCTCTCAAATTTTGTGTGTCGGAAAATCCGATTGAAAATGTGTGATGGAGCCTACACACGGTCGGAATTTCTGACAACAAGGTCCTATCACACATTTTCCGTCTGAAAATCCGACCGTGTGTATGGGGCATATCACCAACTTAAGGAATTGTCGGTAAAACCACAGAAAGATCTATGCCTTTAAATGCTTACTAATGCCCCGTACACACGATCGGAAATTCCGCCAGCAAAAGTCTATGTGAGTTTTTGGTTGGAAATTCCGACCATGTGTATGCTCCATCGGACTTTTGCTGGCAGAATGCCTGCCAGCAAAAGATTGAGAGCAGGTTCTCTATTTTTTGGTCGGAAAAAGTTCCGATCGGAAATTCCGATCGTCTGTACCAATTCCGAAGCACAAAATTCCTACGCAAGCTCGGAAACAATTGGACGCATGCTCGGAAGCATTGAACTTCATTTTCTCGGCTCATCGTAGTGTTGTACGTCACCGCATTCTTGACGGTCGAAAGTTCAAAGAACTTTTGTGTGACCATGTGTATGCAAGCCAAGCTTGAGCGGAATTCCGTCGAAAAAACCATCCAAGATTTTTCTGCTCATGTGTACGGGGCTTTACAGTGTTTTTCCTTTCTATTAATTATCTTTCATTGACATGCAGTGTGCCTTTGAACTTGTTAGAAGACCCGAATACCATAGAAGAGTACATTTCCTAGCATTGCATCCTCCCTCCTTACACATCATAGCTGTCTTCTCTTCTGGTAGTCTAACTACTCTCTGTGCTGGCTGGAAAGGCCCAATAAACCGAGGTGCGAAATTCAGCGAGGGAACACGAAGCCGGAAGTTGCGAGATGACAGCCAGACCCTGTCCCCAACCTGGTAAGAAGGCGCAGGCAGGCTCTTGCGGTTATCATGGAGCCTGTACCTATTATTAGCATGTCGCAAAGCCTCCTGGACTTGTGCCCAAGTAGAACGAAGACCACAGAGAGCTCCTCTAACACAAGAATACTCTACAGAACAAACGAGTCAGGTAACGTGAAGAGGTTAGAAACCATAAGTCGCCATAAACGGGGACAATCGGCAAGCACAATTCAAAGCTCTATTGTGAGCAAACTCCGCCCATGGTAAGAGGTCTGACCAGTTGTTATGATGGTCAGAAATATAGCAATGTAGGACTGCTTGGCTCATTCTGCTGCCCCATTAGACTGTGGGTGCTACAGAGAGGAGAAAGCAGGCTGAATTCCCAACTGTGCACAAAAGGCTCACCAGAACCGGGACACAAACTGACTTACCCTGTCCAAGACAATCACCTTGGGTAACCCATGTAAGCAAAAGATCTCCTGAGCAAAAATGGAAGCCAGTTCCTTAGAAGTGGGCAACTTCTTAAGTGGAATACAATGGGACATTTTCGAGAACCGGTCAACCATAAGGATAACTGTGTTGCCCTGGGAGTTGGGTAACTCCACAATGAAATCCATAGACAGGTGGGTCCAGGGCCTCTCTCCATTGGGTATGGGTTGTAGGAGGCCCACTGGAAGGTGTCGTGAAGTCTTACTCTGAGCACACATGGAACAGGCAGCTATGAAGGCGGTTACATCAGCACGTAGACTAGGCCACCAGAATTGTTGGGAAATGGCCCAAAAGAGTTGATTCTTCCCAGGGTGGCCTGGGAAAATGGTAAGTCTGGAGCACGACAGTACGGAGACTCTCTGGGACAAAGCAGCGGTCACAACGTTTGTCAGGATGAGCATGGACCTGAGCGGCAAGAATTTTGTCACCCAAAGGAGAAGTGAGACTGGTGCGAACCATAGCCAGAATACGATCAGGAGGAATCACAGGAATCGGAACCGACCCCATCTTGGCAGTGGAGGAAAATTGTTGTGACAAAGCGTCAGCCCTTACATTCTTAGTACCGGGTAAGAATGAGACAATGTAATTGTAACTAGACAAGAAAAGAGCCCATCGCACCCTTCTGGGAGAGAGGCGTTTAGCCTCAGACAAGAATGTGAGATTCTTATGGTCAGTAAGAATGAGAACTGGTACAGTGGTACCTTCGAAGAGATGTCTCCATTCTTTCAGGGATAAAATGATTGCTAACAGCTCTCTGTCACCATTCTCGTAATTGCACTCCGCAGGTCACAATTTCTTGGAAAAGTAGCCACAAGGATGCATAGCGCTCTCAGAGGTAGGACGCTGAGATAGAAGGGCGCCAACTCCAGTCTCAGAAGCATCAACCTCAAGGATAAAAGGTAACGTAGGATCAGGATGTGCCAACACAGGAGCAGAAACAAAGGCAGCCTTGAGACTCTCAAAGGCCTTAATGGACTCCAGAGACCAACTCTGTGGGTTACCGTCCTTTCTGGTCATATCAGTCAGGGGCTTGACCAGAGATAAGAAGTTACGAATAAACTTCCGATAATAGTTGGCAAAGCCAAAAAAACACTGCAGAGGACATGAACCCATGGGTCAGGGCCACTGTAGGACTGCTGAAAGTTTCTCTGGGTAAATCGAAAAACCAG
Organism: Lithobates clamitans; assembly: GCA_037952925.1. Classification (NCBI taxonomy): domain Eukaryota; kingdom Metazoa; phylum Chordata; class Amphibia; order Anura; family Ranidae; genus Lithobates; species Lithobates clamitans. The sequence continues at coordinate 19,150,043 of JBBGZY010000053.1, read as the reverse complement.
CAGTGGAAATGACATGACCCAGGAATTTAACCTGTTCACGATGGAATTCGCACTTCTCCAATTTACAATAGAGATTGTTCTCTCTTAGTTTCTGAAGCACACGACAGACATCTGTGTGGTGGCTCTCCAGAGACTTGGAAAAAATGAGGATATCGTTGAGATAAACCACCACAAAAAACTGCAACAAATCTCGGAGGACATTGTTAATAAATTCCTGAAAAACTGCCAGGGTGTTACAAAGGCCAAAAGGCATTATGAGGTACTCATAATGGCCTGTTCTGGTATTAAACGCAGATTTTCACTCGTCGCCCTCCTTAATCCTCACAAGATTGTATGCCCCTCTCAAATCAAGCTTTGTGAAAACCGTTGCTCCCTTGAGGCAATCAAATAACTCCATAATCAATGGAATCGGATAGGCATTCTTAATCGTGAAACGATTGAGACCCCTATAATCAATACAAGGTCTCAGTTCACCACTCTTCTTCTTCACAAAGAAGAAATTAGCAGCAGCAGGAGACAAGGATTTGCGGATGAAACCTTGAGAAAATGCATCTGCAACATACTCCTCCATGGCCCTATCCTCCAAGACCAACAAAGGGTAAACCCAGCCACGAGGGGGTATGGCACCAGCTTGAAGGTCAATTGCGCAATCATGCGACTGGTGTGGAGGCAAACTACCAGCTTGATCTTTGTCAAAGACATCGCAAAAATCGTCGTACTCCTCCGGCAGGGAGGAGAGTGAAGAGGTGCACAAGACCTTGGCTACCTTCTGGAAGCATGTCTTACTGCATTGCGGTGACCAGGAGAGAACCTCAGCAAGGAGTCAATCAAAAGAGGAGTTGTGCTTCTGTAACCAAGGATAACCAAAAACCAGCGGAAAATTAGGTGAGGAAATAACTTGGAATTGGATTATCTCATGGTGAAGAGCCCCTGCGGCCATGGACAATGGAACAGTCTCATGAGTCACATGGGCAGGCTGTAGAGTTCTCCTGTCAAGAGCCTCAATGACAAGTGGAGTGTCACGCAGCTGCAGCGGAATTGAGTGCTTTGATACAAAGACAGCATCAATGAACAGGCCTGCAGCCCCAGAGTCGATTAGAGCCTGTATCTCGACGGACCACTCAGCCCAAGAAAGGGTAACCAAAACCAGGGGCTTATCCTTCTGGATAACTGGGGACGAAACAACGCCACCTTAGGTCTGTCTGTGACAGGACCTCAAGGTTCGGGCTTTCCCTGGTCGGGTAGGACAAGACTTCAAAAAGTGACCTGCCTGGCCACAATAAAGGCACAATCTCTCCCTCCTCCTAAGGGCTCTCTCATCCGCAGAGAGACGCATGGAGCCTGGGTGCATGGGTTCATCTTCACATTCCAACTTGGTACCAGGAGGCATGGGAGGTGAGGGAGGCAAGGGTGGGACTGCTAAGTTTGGAGACAAATGTACAGGAGGCTTCTGCAAGCGCTCCTTAAAAGGAAGTCTTTATCTGAGTCTGGAGTCAATGAGGATGGCAAACGTGATCAACTTCTCAGTGGGTATATCTCGGGCTGCTATCTCATCCTTTATGGTATCCAAGAGACTATGAGAAAAAGCAACCATGAGGGCCTCATTGTTCCAAGCAACCTCTGCTGCCAGTATGGAGCTGAGCTGAGTATACCAGCTGAGTATGGAATTCAATGGCGTAATCGGCAAGAGTTTTTGTACTCTGATGAACATGAGGCACTTGGCAGCAGAAGCGGAGCATGCGGGAATGTCAAATACCCTTTTAAAAGAAGCCACAAACTCTGGGTAACTCAAGACAACAGGTTTTTGTGTCTCCCATAGAGGGTTTGCCCAGGCAAAGGCTCTCTCAGACAGCAAAGATATCACAAAACCTACTTTGCTTCTGTGTGTGGGAAACACCTGGGGCAGCATCTCAAAGTATATCTCAACCTGGTTGAGAAGCCCTCTGCATGGACTGGATCACCTCAAAATCGCTGGGGAAGCGGAGCGGAACCAGACATACCTCTTGTAGAGGTAATACTCAAAGCGGGTGCCTGCACAGAGACTGGAGCAGCAGCAGGGATGGCCTGCAACATAGGTTGTACCGCAGCAGCCACAGTGGGAGATTCCAGGTGAGCCGTGCGACTCAGGAGCGTTCGTAACGCCATGGCAAACTGATCCATGAGGTGATCCTGCTCATCGAATCTGGAACATAAAATTACCAACAAGTGGATTGACTGCATATTCTGAATTCATGGCCTTCGCCTACTGTTAGAAACCATAAATCAGACTTAGACAGAAGTACAGTTAAATCCCACTTGTTTAATAATAATAAAAAGGTAAACAGCGTAAACGTAGTCAAAACATAGCCAGAGTTCAGGAACCGGAACGGATAGTCAGACAAGCCAAAACGTTAGGGAGCCAGAGATGAGCTTAGTAGAACAGCAAGCAGGATCTGGAGCCAGAAGGAATGTCAGCCAAGCAAGTCTTTAACAGGAACACAGGAGAGCGTCTCTAGAGATGTGACCAAGGCGAAGACAGAGATCATCTGGGCTGGATGGCTTAAGTAGGCAGAACTGATGAGTAGGATATCAACAGGTGAGTCACTGTGGAGAGAAAGGAGCTGGCAATTAGCCGACTAGCTGAGCAGCCAGCTTTGAGAAGGAAGGACTCAGCCCAGCCCTGACACCCCCTTATTCTTACCTGATCCCAATCCAATCCTGCAATGTGTATGAGAGAAGCGGCTCTCGTCTCTGTCTCCATCTTCCCGTGGGCAGACTGATAGCTGCGGGAGTCATTGGTTCCCGCTGCTGTCAATCAAATGCTGTGCCGAGCGAGTGAGGGATGGGGTCTAGCTGTCCACTCTGTCTCAATAGACGCAGACAAGTCGGCTAGGAGTAAGCCCGCAAGTGTGTCCCCATGGATAGCGGCTTTCCATGGGGGCACTTGCCAAAGAGGAGCAGCCTGGAGCTTCAGTGGGGGACCCCAGAAGAAGAGGATTGGGGCTGCTCTGTGCAAAACCATTGTACAGAGCAGGTAATTATAATTTAAAAGAAATTAAGCTTTAATGTCACTTTAAGGCATAACCATGTCCTATAATCCAACCATTCTCGGTTTCTGGGTGATGGGCAGCTAAAGATTAGCAGTGATCAAAAAGATAGGGACACATTTCCAGGATAGCCTTCCTTTCACATCCAGAGTTCCAGCAAGCTGTCACAGGACTATAGGGAGGGACTATAACTCTGCATTGGATGTGTTGATGCTAAGGGACAGTACAGTGCTGGAGTGTGGAGGAGCGCCATCTGCCGGTGTTCTATCGAGAAATGCTTCAGATGGGTCTGTGCATGCGCAGTACCAAAGGTCACTGCAGCTAATATGTTGTATATATCAACTGGCGTGATGTCAACTCAGTGCATGCGCAGATCGACGGAGGCAGTTTTCAGTGGAGACAGTATTCCATGTAATAAAAACAGCAGAGGGAGATGCTATGCAAACAGCGGAGGGAGAACATACTTGTCAGATTCTGCCTTGCTGTCGCAGGGTGGGTTTTCCATGTGCTGAATGGCGAGTTTTGCCTGTGTGTAAGGGCAGGTTGCAACACAAACAAAACGTGCCCTTCAACACACAGAACCCGCCCCGCAACTGCAGGCTCAAGTTGACAAGTACCTTCCCCCTCCGCTGTTTGCATAGTGTCGGACAATGCCTCAGAAGTTCTGTGCATGTGCTGTGTTGAGGTCATACCAGCTGATCAACATATCAGCTGGAGTGACGTTTGGTACTGCGCATTGCGCAGACCCGTCGGAGGCATTTTTCGACAGGAGGCATTTCTCGATAGAAGACTGGGGGGAGCAGAGGATCAGGTAATTAAAACACTTCTCCTCTCCCCTGGACGAAACAAGCAGTTAACGGGCACAGGATCTTCTCCCTCATGCCTCAGCGGTCTTGGGTCCTGATGTCATTAATACCAATGCAGGGACCATAGTCCTGCACTGGATTTGATGACATTGAAGGACAGTCCACCGCAGAAATGTGGAGGAGCGCCATCAGGCCATCTGTCAGGGGAGCGGAGGATCAGGTAAGCAAAAGCGCTTCTCTTCTCCCCTAGATTAATTGAAGTAGTTATTATTATATTATTATTATTATTATTATACAGGATTTATATAGCACCAACAGTATACGCAGCGCCTTACAACTTGCGGGTAGACAGTACAAATACAATACACTTTAATACAGTAGGAATCAGAGGGCCCTGCTCCTTAGAGCTTACAATCTAAGAGGGAAGGTCAAGATACAAGAGGTAAACTCTGGGGGATGTGCTGATGGAGAAGATAAATGTACAGTTGTTAGGTAGGGGCAGATAGGCTTCTCTGAAGAGATGAGTTTTCAGGGATCGTCTGAAAGTGGATAAAGTAGGAGAAAATCGGACAGATTGGGGTAGAGCATTCCAGAGGATGGGAGAGGCTCTGGAGAAGTCCTGAAGGCAAGCATGGGATGAGGTGACAAGGGAGTTTGAGAGCAGGAGGTCTTAGGAGGGAAAAGAGAATGATTAGGTTGGTATTTTGAGACTAGGTTTGTGATGTAGCTGGGGGCCAGGTTGTGGACGGCTTTGTAAGTTATAGTTAGTATCTTGAATTTAATTTGGTGACTGAGTGGCAGCCAATGGAGGGATTGGCAGAGGGGTATAGCAGATGCTGAGCGGTTTGTGAGGTGGATGAGCCTGGCAGCAGCGTTCATGATGAACTGAAGTGGGGATACCCTATTTAGGGATAAGCCAATGAGGAGGGAGTTGCAGTAGTCGAGGCGGGAGATGACCAGGGAGTGGATTAGAAGCTTTGTGGTGACATTGGTTAGGAAGGGGCGAATCTTGGAGATGTTGCAGAGGTTGAGGCGAAAAATTTTGGATAGTGATAGGATGTGGGGCCGAAAGGTTAGTTCAGAGTCCAGGATTACACCTAGGACCTTGGTGTGGGGGGACGAGTTGATAGCTGAGCAGTTGATATTGACAGAGAAATCAGGGAAAGTGGCACCTGAGGGAGGAAATATCATGACCTCGGTTTTGGATAAGTTGAGTTCGAGGAAGTGATGTGACATTCAGACTGATATGTCTGCTAGTAAGTTGGTGATGCGTGAGGAGAAAGATGGAGAGAGCTGGGGGGTGGAGAGATATATTTGGGTGTCATCAGCGTAGAGATGATATTGAAAGCAATGGGAGACAATCAACTGACCCAGGGAGGTGGTGTAGAAAAGGAGAGGTCCAAGAACAGAACCTTGGGGACCCCAACAGAGAAAGGAAGAGGAGAAGAGGAAGTAGAGTTGTGACACTGAAGGAGCGGTGGGATAGGTAGGATGACAACCAGCGAAGCATACAGTCACGGAGACCAAAGGAGTGGAGTTAATTGAAGAGGAGGGGCTTGTCCACTGTGTCAAAGGCAGCAAAGAGATCCAGGAGAAGTAGTACAGAATAGTGTCCACTGGTTTTAGCCGTTAATAGGTCATTTGAGAGTTTAAGGAGAGCAGTTTCCGTGGAGTGTTGAGGGCGAAATCCGGATTGAAGGGGATCAAGAAGTTTGTTCTTGGTCAGATGGTTGCTCAGTCAGTTGTAGACCAGTCTTTCAAGAAGATTGGAGAAGGCGAGTAAGAAGATGGGATGTAGGTTGTTAAGATTGGTGGGGTCCAGTGAGGGCTTTAGTTAACCCTTGCAGTGTGTGTGCACCCAAGGGATAATTTTAAATTTTAAAACTGAGCTTTAATTCAAATTGGCAGTGATAGTAAATAATCTATTCAGATATTGAACTTTATACCATTATCATTTAGTTTCCATACCCCCTATTAAGAACCTCTGCCTTGTGATAACATTTTCTTTAAAGGCTATTAGCAAACAATTGCATTTCCTAGTTATTGTGGTCTGAAATTGCTGAAGCTGGACAAAGCTTTGCTTCAAATGTTCCAGGGCATGAAGGTAACCTGCCTGAGTTCGCAGCTGCTGAAAGATTAACCCTATTAAGTGTAATGCTCCTGGCGCCAAGCTGCGTCAGCAGAATCCAGCCTGAAATGCAGGCCTAAAGGTATTAATGGATTGTCATATATTACTGCGCAAATCCCAGGATGATATTGAAAATAGACTCTCCTTGCTGCAACTCTCTGCATTTGGTATGCTGATTCCATCCATTGTTTCCTTGGGGGATCTTACATACTCCTCATTAGTTAATGGCTTGCCAGCAGTGATGAGTTTGTGCAAGAATTATTCAGAATAATATTGTTTGTCTGTGTTAACTGAAAGTCACTGTCCAAGGCAGCAGTTTGGGCTGTCCTTAAAGTAACAGTACTCCCAAATTTCCAATAGAAGTTGACTGTGGGGGACTGAATCTCCTCCCGGCTTCTTATATCTTTTATGCTGACCACTCATATTGCAATCTGATTGTACAATTCCTTTAAATCTACCAGCAAGTTTGAAGTGCAAAGGTCTGGTTGCATATAAGGAATAGGTTGCTTACTTGGGCCTCAAACGTCACAAATGCTTGTAAATCTAAAGCGAGATTAAAGACACCCCAAAAACAGTTTGCAAAACACAGTGCGATTGGCTGAATCAGATTGAATGGGTGTAAACACCCGTGTGTTCCGATTCCAGTGCGGCAAAAAAAAAAGGTGCATACACATTTTTCGTGCAGGTGCGATGCGATTTGAGCCATACAAAATGAATGGGCCCAAATTGCACTGCAAAGAATTACATGTGGTTTGAACAGGAATGCGCTGCGATTCCTGTCCGAATCACATGTGGTTTCCCAGACCACATCAGCAGGGTTGCTGTTAGAAATCACAGGGGACCCTGTACAGCCTACTTGACAGCCCCCCCCCCCCCCCAAACATATCAAAATGATAATTTCACTAAAAACACAATAAAATCATTATTTGCAGACACAAACACAACATAACTTACAACATTCCTGCTAAATGTAAAAGATAAAACTGTATTGAGCGTGAATCAGTGTTTTTTTTTTTTAAACGTTACTGGAGCTGTGTGCAGGCAGCCTATGATACACTATGAGGATTCAGCAGCTGTAAGAACACAGCCTCAGGTCCTCGTTTGACAGGCACAAGGATGCAGGGGTATGGCCCCTAAACATTGACAGTGTGCATTCAGAGCTACTCACCCCCACCTGCACACCTATTAAATTAGGATCTGTGGCTCTGTTCATACAGCCACTGCATCCTCATAGAGTAACAGAAGGCCTCTGCCGCACAACCAGCTCATTCGCAATGCATGAGCCAGAGAACCCGTGGGAATTAGCCCTTAATTTTTGAATGATTTCTTACAATTTTTGTACATTATTTTTCTCAATCTTTTAAATTACATTTTTTTTTAAGTTAAACAATTCTGTTGGGGGGGGGGGCTCTGGAGAGATATCAAGGGTTTAAACAGATCCCTGAAATCTCACCTTTGAGACAGAGAATTTAAGACACAGATTCTTCCATTCCTTTCTCTGTAGCCTCAGTTGCACTGAAGATGAATGAACAGGAGACAGAGGCTCCTGTTCATTCATCAACTGAAGCATAGTAAACAGTGTTTACTATGCTCAGTTATCAATGGGCACAGGAGTGATCAGTACCAATCACTCACTTTGTCCTTTCAAAAAAGGAAGGGGTTGGTACATGACATATTTACCAGCTCCTTCCTCTGCTCTCCATCCTGACACATGCCCCGTACCTGTGGCAGCTGACAGGACAGGGAAGCCTGCAGGGATGGGAAGTGGGGAGGCCGACACAGTGATAGGGGACACACGGGGGGAATCAGAAGCAGGCAAAACAAGGAGGGGGATTGGTGTCCGGGGGGGAACAATTACAGCAAAGATGCCCTGTGTCTGTGTCTCTACCTGCAGCAGCTGAAAACCGATGTGAGTAAGAGAAACTGGCTTTCAGCTGCCACACAGGGCAACCTTCTGTACTTACCCCTCCACCCCGATTCCCCCTGCTGTTCGGGCCCGCCTGTGTGTGCGGGCCCCCTACAGGAGGACTGCGCATCAGTGTGAACCGGGACTAAACGATATCCTAATTCTCAAAGAAATCTATACACATCTACTACTTGATGGTCCTGTAATATGTTTTTCATGAAATAATTTCTTACTGTGTGTTTTTTGCCTCCTGTAACGTTCCCCGAAAGCTCTCAAATCTCACTTCTGTTTGTTTGGAAGGAGCAGTGCACATTATTGGTGGTCATGTGTACTGCTCTATGTGTAACGAAACGTCCCACACTCCGCTTGAGTGCTTTCGTCATATACCGCTTCCTCCAGTCTGAATATAGATGTTAGCCGCATATTACAACCAGAAACAAGGCAGGACTCGTTTGGCTGCAAGCTGGAACACAAATTGTTTATTGAAACATAGGTACACAGGTATTACTTGGGACAATCCCCCCATGTTGCATTACGGGCGGGGTAGACTGTCCAATCAGCAGGGAGAGCTGTTGGAGGAATCCCCCTCTCCTCACAGCAAACACACTTACACATCCCATAATATCCAAGGCAGACAGGCGCAATAGAACAATGGAATACAGCCACACCCCAAACGACCCAGCAAAGAGTACACAACAGCATGAGACCATATACAATATATTTATATATATAAATACATATATATACACACAACATTCCAGTGTGGTTGTACAGTGAGTCCGATTAATACAGATCAGACTGGATTTCTCGGCCAGCGTGTGCCCCTATTAGAGACACAGGGTAAATTAGACATAAGAGGTGCATCGGGAGCTGAAACAAGGGTTTCCCAACTTCCCCAAGGGATTCTGGGTTCCACGGGCCCCCCGCCCAAAGTGACTCCCGTGCACACTACAAATCCCATAGTTCTTAGTCCATCTCGGGAGTGAGCAAGAGAGGGTTCCTACATACTGTGGGACCATGGAGAACGAACATAACCACTTTAACAGGAACACATAAGGCCTCTGAAAAACTATCCACAGCAGATTGCTCTGTGAAGGGCAACTCAAGTTTACCAACTTCACCCCCTGGAGGATTTTACCCCCCTCCTGACCAGAGCACTTTTTACAATTTGGCACTGCGTGGCTTTAACTGATAATTGCGCGGTCAAGCAATGCTGTCCCCAAACTAAATTTGCGTCCTTTTTTTTCCACAAATAGAGCTTTCTTTTGGTGGTATTGGATTACCTCTGCGGTTTTTATTTTTATAAACAAAAAAAAGAATGACAATTTAGAAAAAAAAAACTATATTTTTTACTTTTTGCTATAATAGTCTCAAAAATGTTTTTAAAAAACAAATTTCTTCATCAGTTTAGGCCAATATATATTCTACATATTTTTGGTAAAAAAAAATCGCAATAAGCATATATTGATTGGTTTGCGCAAAAGTTATAGCGTCTGCAAACTATGGGAAAGATTTTTCTTTTTTTTTTTTTTTTTTTTACTAGTAATGGCGGCGATCTGCGATTTTTAGCAGTACTGCGACATTGCGGTGGACAGATCGGACACTTTTGACACATTTTTATAATCATTGACATTTATACAGCGATCAGTGCTATAAACATGCACTGATTACTGTGTAAATGTCACTGGTAGGGAAGGGGTTAACACTAGGGGGCGATCAAGGGGTTAAATGTGTGTTCCCTCCCTAACTGTATGGGGATAGGACTGACTGGAGGAGGAGATCTATCGTTGTTCCTACTTAGTAGGAACAAACGATAGGTCTCCTCTCCCCTGACAGAACAGGGATTTGTGTGTTTACACACACAAATCCCCATGCTGGCTCTCATGTATGCGATCGCAATCGTGAATCGCATCAATCATGCCCGCCGGCCACGCGCATCAGGTCCCCTACTGTGCAGCGGCTCCTAAAGGAGACGACGTACCTGTATGGGGTTTTGCACAGCCGTGCCATTCTACCGCAGTATATCTGCGTGAGGCGGTCGGCAAGCGGTTAAGGAAGGATCCACAGAAAACCCATGTGACTGGGTGATAACACAGGAGCACAATTAGGGGGCAGGAACAGATCGATGCCACACTATAAAAGGAAGTGCCTGAACAAGGACATTTGTGCCTGTATCATCACAGATTACAGTAATACCTCGGATTGCGAGTAACGTGGTTTTACGAGCATTTTGCAATACCAGCAATTAAAAAAAAAAATCCTGACTTGATTTGCGAGCGTTGTCTCGTAAGACGAGTAGGATTCAAGCCTCTGGGGTGTGCAGTGCTGCATGTGGCCAGAGGTGCGGGGGCGTCGGCGACGCTCAAAGACCACTTGGAGATGCTCAGAGACCACTTGGAGATGCTGGGAGACCCTCGGTTCCCGAGGGTCTCCGAGTGGTCTTCGAGCACCTCTGAGTGTTTGCGAGTATCTCCGGCACCCCCGCACCTCTCGCTACATGAGGTACTGCCAGGGGCGGACTGACAACTCATGGGGCCCCCGGGCAATAGGAGATTATGGGGCCCCTGGGCAATAGGAGATTTTGGGGCCCCCAGGCAATAGATTATGGAGCCACACAGTATACACACACAGACACGCAATATACACACACAGACACACAATATACACACACAGAATACACATACACACACTGAAAAGGTACTGGAGAGGAGGGGCAGCTATAGTCTTAGGATTTAAAAAAAAAACAAAGATTTTTACATACTGTCCTCCCTGGTTTTATTGAGGCTGGCAACCCTAAAGGGGCCCCTTAGTGGCATGGGGCCCTCAGGCAGTGCCCGAGTGTCCGAATGGTCAGTCCGCCCCTGGGTACTGCATACACCAACAGTGGCGCTGGAACGCATTATCTGAGTTTCCATTGATTCCTATGGGGAAACTCGCTTTGATATACGAGTGCTCTGGATTACAAGCATGCTTCTGGAACGAATTATGCTTGTAATCCAAGGCACTACTGTATTTTATTGAAAACTGCAGAATAAAAATAATAAATAAAATGAAAACAACTACTGACATGATATTAAGATGTTAAAACATATTTAAACTTAGGTTTACATATACTTTAATTTTCATCTGTAATTGGAGTGTACTTTTATTGATTATACTTTATTACTGTTGTAGATTTTTTAAAGGCCTATATATCAGTCATGATATTAAATGACAACATTAGAGGTATAGCACAGAAAAGGATAATCAGACATGTCCACCCCATCCGCTTTTATGTCAGGAATGTGCAGGGTTAAAAATAAACACATCAGCCATCCATTCATCAAAGTGATTCTCTTATGGCAAATCCCGTTCAAATATGCCTCCCCTCCCTGTCTTATTAATACAAGAGGCTTCAGCTCCTCTGACGCTTGTTGCTAGACTACATTTCCCGTGGTGCAACATCATGAAAGTGTCTATACTGCAGAAGCAGTAAGAGTAAAAATAAATGCAAGAGGAAGGAGCTATTTTTTTATGGCAGTCAGAAGAGAGGACATGGAAACAAGAAAAGGACAATCATGTCATCTTGCCAGCAGATGGGCAGACAAAGCTCTGATAAAGCCCTCCCCAGCAGCACACCAATATCAGGGCAGTGATTCAGCAGTCTATGCAAGGTGCATTGTGCCAAGAGGCTTTCTATAGCATCACAAAACTGCTTCTCCAACACCCCTCAGCTCTGTCCTCAGGGATATACTGTATTACTGCTTCTAAGCCGCTAAGCTAATTCTTTTTATGCAGCACTCCAGTGACAAGCAATGATGTGAATAGGAATATGGTTAAGGTAAAAGAGGAAGCTGGATCATTCAACATGCAATTGAGGCAGGGAATAGCTGTAGACAGATACTTTCATTAAGCTGGTTAAAGCTTCTAGTGCTCAACAATTTATGGACTGCCCATTAAAAAAATACATTAAGGAAACCTGGCCATAGATCTCAAATGGAGTCTTACTGTGCGATCCAACCAAACCTCAGGCTCTTTAGGGTGTTGTAGAGCTCTCCATGAGCATGCTTAGATGTTTTAAGTTCATTTCTTTTGCAATGGGGGCAGTGATAGGATGTTGTCGATGCCAATGTAGAGCTTATCCCCGCAGCAGCCACTGGTAATGATGGGTTCTCTGTTCTGCAACAACTCCCATAGCCAAACAGGAAGTTAGAGGAAATCCCTGTAAATTAAGGGACATCCTTGGTGACCCCCAGGTCACCAGAGCTAGTGTACCCATTGGAAGATTTCCTCTCTATTACTTTTCTGAGGACAACCCAAATGTAGGATTTTCTTTTACTTTCAATGATAATGGTAGATTGGACAAATGGAGAGGGTGATTCACCTTAATGGGGGCACAGACAGCAATACAAACTGACAAGAGTTCTGAAGTCTCTAAAGCGTTTTGCCTTTAGTTATACTTTAAAGCAGCTCAAGCCCCACTGACACATCTACAGTAGTTGTAGGTTGGAGCTGCTTACACCTGTGTAACCTAAGCATTAGTATGCTCCCACACTATGACAGTGCTCAAATAGTAGGCCAAGTAACCAGTAGTAGACTAAATTATTGTATTAAAGCAATGCAGTTAAAGTGATACTAAACACACACTGTTTAATTTACATTGTCCCTTCTTTTTCTGTATGTGGATGATGGCACTGTATTATTTTAATAAAAAAAAAAAAAAAATCTTCTTTCCTAATCAATATACAGCTGTCACATGACCCAGATCTTTCCCAGCCTGTCTGCAGGGAAACATAAGCAGGAGGAGTTTCTAGTTCTCTGCTGCTGGTCACATGTTGAAAACGAGAAAACAGCCTCTAGGATTACAGGGTAAAAATAAATAAATAATATCAATAAACTGTTTTAAATTGTCATACAAATATATATATTTGCAAATCAAATATTTATAATTTTTTGCCAATAACATGGTGTGGGCGGATTTCTGCCAGTCACAGGCTGTGCCATGCCCCTCCAGCCTGTGTCTAATGCCCTGTACATACGACTGGTTTTGCCGTCGGAATAAACTCTAAAGGTTTTTCCGACAGAATTCCGCTCAAGCTGTCTTGCATACATGCGGTCACACCAAATTTCGACCGTCAAGAACGCAATGACGTACAACACGTACGATGGGACAACACGTACGACGTCTCGTACTTGCTTCAGAGCATACGTCATTTTGTCATGTCTGATTATCCAGGAGTAGTATCCTGACAGAAAAGGATAACTACTCAATACCGAAACATTTCAAAGAAACCCACAGTAGCAGTACAGAGGGCCTCAAAGTGTTCGGCATAGAAGCAATGCCGAGCGACCTAGATAGTGGTAAAAAATATCAAATGCTGTGTAGTAGAGAGGCCTTCTGGATATTTTCCCTAGGAACTTTGGCCCCGAAAGGTCTAAACGAGGAAATTGAACTACACAATGTAGCATAATTCCTTCAGTTCCCGTTCAAGCTTTCGAGCCATTGTTAACACCAGTTAGATAATTTAGATGTGACTTCTCTAGTGTGTCCTTCGCCTCCACTATGTTGGTAGGGGCTCACTCCTGGGGTTTATGGGATGCACTAAGGTCAAGGACTAGGAATTGGGTAGACCATTTGGCAGGTGTAGTAATAGGTTTTAGCCGCTAGGTATTTTTTTAGAAGCTAGTTATTAGGTTTAGGTTGTGGTTGTTTTCAGATAGTCGCATATTGGCCTATTTGTCTACATGATGTAAGTTTTGTAATTTTATGCAATTTACCGCCAATGTAATTTACCGCCATTGGAGTTTAGTGTCTATTCCCACCAGATGCTAGCGGGCAATGGTGCCTCTCTCTCTTGTCTATGGTATGCCTGTCCGCAGAGGTATCTTCCAGCGTATATGCTAAGGTGATGGGTACTACCGTCATTTGGCACAGTATGGTTTATTATTATATGGTTTATATAGATATTTGTCACTAGATTTATATATATTTTACATCTACATGGAGTGGGGTGCAGCCTTTCAGTAGGAACACTCTATTGCTGTGTCTAATGGCGATTAATATTGGTATAGGCTGATGAGGTTCAGTATTCACTTTGAGATCCCATATGTAGTTTTAGTATTTTATACTATGTACAATCTATTATTTTATAATCCTTCCTCCTCTAGATTAGTATTGTGCTGATATCATGACGACTAATTGTTATGGACTCCCATGTGTTGTTCTTTTAACATTAAGTATATTATATGTTATATTTCAATCTATGAATTTTATGCATATGGTATGATCTACTGTACCTTGGAGGGATACTTCTGCGGACGCCTTCTAACAATTTTACATTATGATCAACATATAGGTTTGGTTTCCATTTTCCATTATCCCTTTTTTCCACTTCCTTATTTGGGAATTGAGATTTACATTGAAATATTTTTATATTTTTAATTTTATTTTTATTAATAATTTTTTTTTTTTAATTAAGTAATTAAGTTTTTAAATTATATATTCCTTTTTTCCCCTCCATTTTTCATCAATGTTTCTTTAGAGATAAGTGGGTTGAGCACTGCTAGTAGCCCCCACCAGAATGCTGCCTGTCCTGCTTAGCCAGATCGCGCCTCTGCCAATGATAATGTTGGTAGTGGAGTGATTGGTAGAGAGCGCGCGGCCGTACTGAGATGCGCGCGCATTATTCACCACAGGTTGACGGTCGGAAGCAGTGGGTGGAACGCAAACACACCCACGCTTCCGGACCGTGTTCCTGGCGCACAGTGACCTCTGACGCCTGTGGAAGAGGGGGAAATGACGCCACGGTCGGCCGGAAGTTGCGGGTGGAACGCAGGTACACCCGCACTTCCTGGCCTTTTGAATGGCATGCATTCCACACATGGCATGCGGCACTATTATGGCTCCTGGGAGCCAGAGGAGCCCGGCATCATCCACCCCAGTAGATCGGAGGCATGGGGACACAATTAGAGCTGCATGAAGGAGGTGAGGTGTCTTCGCTTTGGCGCACCTAATCTCCTTCCCCTGCCCTGTTGCACATAGTATATGGTGAGAGTGAAATTGATCTACTGGTCCAGTGTTTCTATATATTTTTACTTATATCTATTTATTTTTTCAATTAATCCATTTCTTTTTGTACTAGTATTACTACTACCATTATCTTTTTAGCAGATTACATAGAGTGATGGTTGCCCTCTATATTTTGGCTACAAATGGGGAATCACACTCAGAGGGATGGGATAGAGAGGGTTAACCCGAATGGGTGGGTGGTGCCTAATATCTGTGGGAGGGGGCGTCGTCACTAATTGGGTGGGGTGGACACAGGCACAAACATACATTTATAGAGAGAGCAATTCGAGAGACCAACCATTGCCCGCTTAGGCTCTGAAGAAAGGGGTGCTCCCCTGAAACGCGTAAGCCATCAGCCATTTGCGCTGGTCCTATCCTCTCGGCAACAGGTCCCAGGGTATCGATCCACAGAAACAGCGCTTTTGCGCCCTTTTGAAAGCTATTTATACTAGCTCGTTTGTGAGTATAATTTTTACTGTTTTTATGCTGCATTAAAGTTTATCGGTGGTAATGCACTAGGTTGGTGCGCCCTCTTTCTTTTCAGTTTAGGAGGACGGCCATGTCTTGGTAGGTTTGCAGTTGTGCCATACTTCTTCCATTTTTGGATGATGGATTGAACAGTGCTTCGTGAGATGTTTAAAGCTTGGGATTTTTTTTATAACCCAACCCTGTTTTAAACTTCTCCACAACTTTTTTTATGATGTGGGTTTAGTGACACTTTAAACTGCATAAATAAATGATCAATGAACTGTTACCGTTTTTTTTTTTTCTTGTCAAATTTGTTTATTGATTTTGAAAATATAAACATTGGTACAATTAACAAAATATTGATTACATTAAATGGTAGCATTAGTTGAATTTACATATCAGATCTTAGTATTTCTTGTAGTTACAAGCAATGAAAGACTTAAGTAGGCTATATGTTTTAGAAAGACTAAAGTGTTACAATCAATTTTAACAATTATATAATCAAGAGCAACAAAAAATGAAAAAGTTGTTAAATGTTACCATTTTTTTAAAATCTTTTTATTTATTTCCTTAATAACAACAGACAAATCAATACATCATACACATTGGACCAAAATATTAATACATATTCAAGATCCAATAAAATTGCATAGCAGCCATCAAATCAAAAATAGAAAATAAAAAGAATAAAGTAATTGACAAAAAGGTATTTTAACTGGGCTGTGTTCTAAGCCACACTATTTGTCAAATTAGATATCAATCCACACCTAGTATAGCAAAACTTTAGTCCCTTCTATCCACAGTGGATCAGAGTCCCCTATTTAAAATTACCTGTATTATAATCGATAACCTCCAGCCACTTTTCCCAGACTTTATCATACTTACTAGGTCAGCCCCTATTCATATATATATAGTGGGGACGGAAAGTATTCAGACCCCCTTAAATTTTTCACTCTTTGTTATATTGCAGCCATTTGCTAAAATCATTTAAGTTCATTTTTTTCCTCATTAATGTACACATCATGAGGTCAAAGGAACTGCCCGAAGAGCTCAGAGACAGAATTGTGGCAAGGCACAGATCTGACCAAGGTTACAAAAAAAATTCTGCTGCACTTGAGGTTCCTAAGAGCACAGTGGCCTCCATAATCCTTAAATGGAAGACTTTTGGGATGACCAGAACCCTTCCTAGAGCTGGCCGTCCAGCCGAAGTGAGCTATCGGGGGAGAAGAGCCTTGGTGAGAGAGCTAAAGAAGAACCCAAAGATCACTGTGGCTGAGCTCCAGAGATGCAGTCGGGAGATGGGAGAAAGTTGTAGAAAATCCACCATCACTGCAGCCTTCCACCAGTTGGGGTCCTATGGCAGAGTGGCCCGACGGAAGCCTCTCCTCAGTGCAAGACACATGAAAGCCTGCATGGAGTTTGCTATAAAACACCTGAAGGACTCCAAGATGGTGAGAAATAAGATTCTCTGGTCTGATGAGACCAAGATAGAACCTTTTGGTCTTAATTCTAAGCAGTATATGTGGAGAAAACCAGGCACTGCTCATCACCTCTTCAATACAGTCCCAACAGTGAAGCATGGTGGTGGCAGCATCATGCTGTGGGGGTGTTTTTTAGCTGCAGGGACAGGATGACTGTTTGCAATTGAGGGAAAGACGAATGCGGCCAAGTCCTGGGATATCCTGGATGAAAACCTTCTCCAGAGTGCTCAGGACCTCAGACTGGGCCGAAGGTTTACCTTGCAACAAGACAATGACACACAGCTAAAATAACGAAGGAGTGGCTTCACAACAACTCCGTGACTGTTCTTGAATGGCCCAGCCAGAGCCCTGAGTTAAACCCAATTGAGCATCTCTGGAGAGACCTAAAAATGACTGTCCACCAATCTTTACCATCCAACCTGACAGAACTGGAGAGGATCTGCAAGGAGAAATGGCAGAGGATCCCCAAATCCAGGTGTGAAAAACTTGTTGCATCTTTCCAAAAAAGAGTCATGGCTGTATTCAGGGGCGGACTGACCAGTCGGTCCATTCGGACATGGACCGAGGGCCCGGCCACTAAAGGGGGCCCGCCAGCACCACCTGCTGGACCCTTTAGGGCTGGTGATCACACGGGCCCCACCGCTGCCTTGGAGGGTAAGGGGAGGAGGGCAGGCGCTGCCGGATCATCTAGAGCGGGGATCTCCTGCTTACCGCTGTCATCCGATGTCCCGCCTCCTTTGATAGATTTCTCACTGGTCCAATGCCGGGACGCGTGACATCTAACAAAGGAGGCGGGACATCCGATGACAGCGGTCGCCAGGTGTCACAGCGGAAGTTACCCGCTCTGTGTGATCCGCCGGCTATCCCCCATGCACTGTAGGTGAGGCTGCATGGAGGGGGCACTGTAGGTGAGGCTGCATGGAGGGGCCACTCTAGGTGATGCTGCATGGAGGGGCCACAGTAGTTGAGGCTGCATGGAGGGGGCACTGTAGTTGAGGCTGCATGGAGGGGGCACTGTAGGTGAGGCTGCATGGAGGGGGCACTGTAGGTGAGGCTGCATGGAGGGGGCACTGTAGGTGAGGCTGCATGGAGGGGGCACTGTAGGTGAGGCTGCATGGAGGGGGCACTGTAGGGGAGGCTGCATGGAGGGGGCACTGTAGGGGAGGCTGCATGGAGGGGGCACTGTAGGGGAGGCTGCATGGAGGGGGCACTGTAGGTGAGGCTGCATGGAGGGGGCACTGTAGGTGAGGCTGCATGGAGGGGGCACTGTAGGTGAGGCTGCATGGAGGGGGCACTGTAGGTGAGGCTGCATGGAGGGGGCACTCTGGTGTGGCTGCAAGGAGGGAGCACTCTGGGGAGGCTGCATGGAGGGAGCACTCTGGGGAGGCTGCATGGAGGGAGCACTCTGGGGAGGCTGCATGGAGGGAGCACTCTGGTGTGGCTGCAAGGAGGGAGCACTCTGGTGTGGCTGCAAGGAGGGAGCACTCTGGTGAGGCTGCATGGAGGGAGCACTCTGGTGAGGCTGCATGGGGGGGGCACTCTGGTGAGGCTGCATGGGGGGGGGGGCACTCTGGTGAGGCTGCATGGGGGGGTGGCACTTTGGTGAGGCTGCATGGGGGGGCACTCTGGTGAGGCTGCATGGGGGGGGCACTCTGGTGAGGCTGCATGGGGGGGGGACACTCTGGTGAGGCTGCATGGGGGGGGCACTCTGGTGAGGCTGCATGGGGGGGGGCACTCTGGTGAGGCTGCATGGAGGGGGCACTCTGGTGAGGCTGCATGGAGGGGGCACTCTGGTGAGGCTGCATGGAGGGGGCACTCTGGTGTGGCTGCATGGAGGGGGCACTCTGGTGTGGCTGCATGGAGGGGGCACTCTGGTGTGGCTGCATGGAGGGGGCACTCTGGTGAAGCTGCATGGAGGGGGCACTCTGGTGAGGCTGCATTGAGGGGCACACTGGTAAAGCTGTATTGAGGGTCACTGGTGAGGCTGCATTGAGGGACACTGTTGAGGCTGCATTAAGGGGAAATGGTGAGGCTGCATTAAGGGGCAATGGTGAGGCTGCACTGATTGGCACTGGTGAGGCTGCATTGAGAGGCACTGGAGAGGCTGAATTGATGGGTACTGATGAGGGCTTTTTCTAACATAGACTCTCAAATGGGCACAGAACCGCACACGCAGGCAACGTCATTATGTGTTGCGCCATGTGTCTCCGCGCACAGGGTCTGCTGCAAACCTTCTAGATTTACTGTCCCGGATAGGGCAAAGGTGACCAATTATCTCCAAGTACCTCCCTCACCTCTGCAAACAGTGCCCAAAATGGCGGAAGAGGAGAGGAAACACCAGCCAGGGTGCCAGCCAGCCACCCACAGCAGGGCCAGGGTGCATGCCACCCAACCATTCACGGTGACCCACCTACAGCAAGGCCAGGGTGCCAGCCACCCGCCCGCGGTGACCCACCCACACCAGGGAGCCAGCCACCCACAGGAGCCGACCACAGAGGACGCGGGAACCAGCCACAGCTACAGTACCCATAATTAAGGTAAGAGGAGCTCTACACACTGCCAATTTTATTTCTACTTTATGAGAGGTTGGGGCAGGGGTGAGAGTCATGGCACAAGGAGTGGGTCCTGTGAGGACAAGAGGGAATGAAGGTGTTCACTGTACACTCTGTTAGAAAGAGGCCCCCCTCCAGGTCCCATTATATTCCTTTGTAGTCTCTAATAGGTCTTGGAGGGGGGTCTCTCTCTCTCTAACAGAGACTCTCTAATGGACACTGTTAGAGAGAGACCCCCCTCCAGGTCCCATAAAAAAAGGCAGAAGTTGTACTTTGTGCAAAATGTAGGGGTGAGGTCGGGGCGGGCCATGGGCGGGGTTAGGGGTGGGTCATAGGCGGGGCCTGACAGGGGGCCCTTGCTTTATTTGGTCCGGGGGCCCTGAGTGTTGTCAGTCCGCCCCTGGCTGTATTAGATCAAAAGGGTGCTTCTGCTAAATACTGAGCAAAGGGTCTGAATACTTAGGACCATGTGATATTTCAGATTTTCTTTTTAAATAAATCTGCAAAAATGTCAACAATTCTGTGTTTTTCTGTCAATATGGGGTGCTGTGTGTACATTAATGAGGAAAAAAATGAACTTAGATGATTTTAGCAAATGGCTGCAATATAACAAAGAGTGAAAAATTTAAGGGGGTCTGAATACTTTCCGTCCCCACTGTAGGTGTCTCTATACAATGGGAGATTATTATTTACCAATTGTTTCCAGTATAGAAACGTAGGAGAAGAGGGTTTCTTCCAATGTAAAGCAATTGCTTTTCTCGCATAAAATAGTGTAATATTAGCAAACAGTCGCTCAGACACTGTAGGAAGAATATGGACTGTTACCATTACCGATAATGTTAGTACTCTCTTTCATAGTGTCTCTGGGTACCTTAACCCGTACCTCTTTGTAGGTGATGGACAGGATCTCTGCCGCTGCTGAGATTGGCAATTGATACAGTATACACACCCTTTAACAACAACTGCTCAGCCACACCTCAGACCACACCAGCAGAAATACCCCTCATCAGTCAGAGAGACCTCTTACATGCCGGTCATCTTCGATTTCTCTGACAGTTCACCTGAATCCTTTCCATATACAATAGTATCTGGAAGCATTACAGCAGGGAACTGTAAGACAACTTTCCAAGCTGTTAACATGCACTGTATCAAATGGTTCCAGGTTTGACAAACTGTAACCAGCAGTCTGTAATACCTCGCTCCTTACAGTGGTACTCTGCAGTACTAGCTCATCCAAACGAAGAGGAGACACCCAGGTATACAACTGTGTGTCTTTAAGAATTCCAGTATTTCAAGTAATACATTGGTCACATCAAGACGACCCATGGAGGGGCTCATTCACTGAGGTTCGAGAGGCTGAGACATTTAAAGGGACCGCCATCCCATTGGAGGTGGCTGAAACCACCTGTTACTCTCCCAGAGTGCTACTAGGTGTGTGTCTCACTCTCATCCTCTCTGGTTTAGTGTCAGTGAGCCTCTTAAAGTAATTATCAGTGCCACTGTTATTTTGACTCTACACATCGATATTCCTTTGCTGGACTGTGGACAAAAGACTGGCTGTGAACTCACCCTTCTTCGGTCCTTCCATCTGGCGAGGGTTAACCTCTACAGAAGCCATTGCGCCCTCAGCTACTGGATATTCTGCAGGCCCTCCACTGGGAACACTGGGAACAACAGCTGTAATATCCACATTAGCATCAGAACTGACCTGGACAGCCTCTGGCTCCAACAAACAGAGTTCTCTAGAGATTTCCAGGGACATCTTTGCTGCTCTGTCTATGGTTCCTATGGGAGACATTTCACCGTCATCACCATCATTAATGTAGTGCCCCCCTGGGTCTTCTAAAGGCGGGGTGCAACCTCCAGAGGCAGGGAGTAAGCTAGCATTTACCCCAGGGCTGAGCCATGGCTATAATGGGGAGTTTTGAGCAAAAAAATTGGACCCCAGTCACTTTTGATCTTTTCAAAGCTTTAATGTAGAACTTGGATGAGGATAGTAGGAGAGAGGGTTAAGGGTAATAGATACCAGTAGCAAATCACTTACAGACTCCATGGATCTAGAAAAAGTAGAGCTTTACAGTACCAGGACCTTTAAGCCAACCCAGCGATACTGCAAACAAGTTTTCAGATGTAGAACAAGATCCAGCTTCATAATGTCAGAACCTTTAAGCTGCCCCGGCTTCAAGCAAGTCACCAGGCCCTTCTGAGAGACCAGCCTTCATCCTGGCTCTTTCCAGCAAGGGTCCTCCCTTGGGTCTTCCTACCTTGGCTTGGCTTCTTCCACACTGGGCAAGAAAGCCTAAGGGCCACCTCAGCATTAGTAGGCCCCAGACAGGCTCTCCCAGAATGCACCAGTGGGCATGAATCTCCTACTGGGCTGGCTGGAAAAAATATAAATATTCATAACTCAGTCAAGTTGTATTATCTCATACTGGCCTGTGGTACCAGTGACTCCTACTGGCGACAGTGAGAAATGCACAACCTAATTGAGCTTAGGGAAAGACCAGATATAAACTGTACCATCTGAGCTGCCTACAGCCCAGCCAAAACAAACAGTATCATTAGCTTTAGGGGCTGCTCATGCCCATTGCAAACTGGAGCCTGTGATCTGCTTATCACACAGCCCTTTCTCTTTAAAGGGATACTATTGCCCGCCAGGGCAGCTTCATAATTCTCCTGGGAATTCTCAAGCACCGACGCTGTGGGCTTGTGGCTGAGGAAAATGGCATATATACCTTCATGGTCACCCCTAGTACATCTGTCACAGCACTCTGCTGGATTATCTCAGGTACACACACAGAACACATGCCCTTATCAGTCTTTAGCATCACTGCGGGTTTAGCTTTAACCCATGCCTGCCCACTATACAGGGTACTGCACAGCAGCAAGTCTTTATTCACACATCCAGCAGGTCTCCCAACTGGGTTCATACCCACTTCACAGAGGTCTGTCCCATAGCCAATCTCTTTCACATTTATAATGGCAACAGTCTTATCCTTCCCCTTGGCAAGTGTTGCAATCTTCATTAGAGATTGTTGTCTCTCCTCTGCTGCATTTTCATGGGCTAATACCTCTATGCAGTCATGGGGTGAAATTACAGCCTTTCTGTATTCTCCAACACCCCCTGCAGGCCAAACAGGTTTCCTGTTGCCATCATTTCTCTTGCCAGATGCTGTGCCCTCTTCTTTGGGCTGACCACTTTACACAAGTGGCCATAATGTGAAAGTACAGGTTTCTCATGCTGTCTGGTACCCCCTGCAGACCACACAAACTTTTTTGACATTGTTGCCAGGGGTGACAGCAGATACAGAACCCAGGGCAGGTACAGTGATGCACAATCATACTTTCCTGAGCCACTCATATGGTGCTTTGGCTTCTCAGACATTCCAGATGTTCTCGTTCAACAAGATCTTAGCTTTATACTAGTCATAATCATTCCAGCTGGGGCCCATCTGATAGTAGGTTAACTTGAACCGTCTCAGTATTTCAGACTGTAGCAACTCTGACCACTGGTCCCTAGGCCGTGCCCTTCATTTAGCAGCTCTTTTTAATGCTGTCAGTAAGTCATTGTCTCCCTCAGTAGGCAGCATGGGCTGCATGTAGTTAGATGCCACTATCTCAACTTCTGCTCTATGCCCCACACTTTGTCCAGGATCCATTTGAACCAATCAAATAACTCAGTGGTAAAAGCATCTTCAGTGAGTCCAAGCCAGTCTGAACTGTGTTTTGGGACTAGCCAGCCCACTTTTATTTAACAAAATTAAAACTCAACAAGAAAAATAGCTGCCCATGCAGAGGTTTCCACTGTCAAAACAGCTTCACTGCTTAGGCTTTAAACTTTGGCTCTGGGCTGGTCCCTCAGACTATCTCACACAGTACTTTTATGTTTCTGCATCCCTCTCTCAGCTCTCCTGGCTCCTGATAGGGACAGTCTCCTAATGGGAGCCCTAAACTATGTCCAACTTCTTCATTCTAAGGGCTGTGCACACCTGCAGTCACAGTTTGCCTGTCTCTTGCAAGACTTGGACACTGGGTTGGCGATTTATTTCCTACTCAAAATCTCCAAACTCCAGGGCCCAGTCTGGGAATACCAATACCAAATCGAACAAAATTTAAAAATCACTATTCTGACTCCAACTGTCGTAATAGTGGCTTATCCCTTGCTGGGACCTCTATGCCTGGCCTGTATAAGCAGATGTATTCACGGTGGACAGTCTTTATCAGATAGCTTGAACTCACCAGACACTGTTTCTTCCATAAGCGTGGGTTTTATTGCAAGCAGCAGGTATAGCAGACACCACAATGTGGCAGATGATTGAAAGACGGTATCTGCAGGTCAAAACATGGTAATGTATTCCAGGATGCGAGCAGATTGCATGCGGCCTATACAGAAGTGGTCATTTCCAAGACAGTGAAGGAACAGGAAAAGGAAGTACATCATAATGTGGGAGGGGACACAGATAATAAACAGAAAAAGATAGTGCTACAACCAAAATAACCACAAGATGTCAGTATAATAACCAATTATATAAACATTAACATAACTATACATAGCATTACATTTTACAAAACTAGTGTAACAGCACACTCCCCGTCTGGTATTGTAAATACCACTATGCTATATTATAACGGCAATTACGCAATGCAAATAAACAATGGGGCAATTTGAAAATGTCTCAAAGACCTGAAAGACAAAAAAGAACATGCATATATATGTGCAACAATAATAACTGCAATAAGGCATCAAGAAGTGTCACCTAAAGTTCAAGGCACATTCTTCTAGTGGTAGAAACTGGATCCAACAAACCCAGGTAAGCATGTTCAGTCTCCAAAAGGCAAGAGTAGAACAAGTTCTTTGATGGGCCTGAGGAAAGTCTTCACAGTTCCTGGTCTGGCAACCTTCACTCTCTACCTTATGTACCATACCATCATCACTAGGAATGGTTTTTACAATGAGCCCCATGGGCCATTCGATTCTTTATGCTTGCTGGTCTTTGAGGAGAACAAGATCTCCAACTTAAAGATTAGGGTTCAGATGTTGCCATTTTTTGCGTCCTTGCAGAAGAGAAAGATAGTCCATCTTCCAATGATTCCAGAAGCAGTTGGCGAGGTGTTGTACTCGCTTCCGTTGTTTACGGTATAAGTTTCCTGCTTTAAAGTCTCCGGGTGGAGCAGGAACAGACTCAAGCTTCTGGGTAAGAAGAGTGGCTGTGGTAAGGATATTTGGGGACTCTGGATCTGTAGACACTGGAACAAGTGGTCTTGAATTGATTATGGCAGACACGTTTGCCAGAAAGGTGGTTTAATTCTCATGAGTAAGACTTGTGGAGTTTAGGTCCATTAACATAGAGTCCAGTATCCTACGTGCAATGCCTAGCATTCTCTCCCATGAGCCACCCAAGTGGGAAGAATGAGGAGGATTGAAAGTACATGTACAGCCCTTTTCAGTTAAAAAGTCTTGGATTGGCTTAGAGTCGAGCTGTAACTCTCAGCAGGCTCCAGTAAAGCTGGTTCCACAGTCAGATCTTAATGACTTCACTGGCCCTCTGCTGGCAAGGAATCGCCTTAGTGCATTATTTAAAACTCGAAGCATCCATGGATTCTATAACTTCATTGTGCACGCACACTCATGCAGGTGAACAGCACTGCCCATTGTTTGCTATTTGCTTGGCCACCTTGGGTTCTGCGTGTTGTTACCATTCATGGCCCAAAAACATCTAGACCAACGTGAGTGATAGGTGGGTCAGTACTTAATCTGTCAACTGGCAAATCTTACATTTGCTGTTGCTGACGTTTCACTCTTAGTTTGCGGCATTGGACGCAGTTGTGTAGTATAGTTGAAATCTGTCTTTTTGCTCCAACAATCCAAAGGCCTGCAGCTCTTATAGCACCCTCTGTGAAATGTCTAATTTGGTGCTTAACCCTTTCATGGTAATGCGATATGAGCAAGGTGGAGAGATGATGATAAGAGGACTTTGTCCCTGCTCTCCCAACTTGGCCATGTTTAAAACGTCCACCAACGCTTAGCATGCCATGGCTGTCAATGAATGGATTCAGGTTGGCAATTGGACTGTTTTTTGGACTGCCCTGCTTGTCACGGATACAGTTCATTTCTGTGCTAAAGACATTCTTTTGTTTGTTCACTGCGTATTATGATCAGTTCACTTTCAGCAATGTCCTTTGCAGAAATAGGTTTTTGGCATAAGTGCCAGCCTTGACATTCAGAGTCATTGGACTTTGTGTGATAGCAGTGAGCAATATGGACTAACCTTGCAATAGTGCATACAAGCCTTGTCCACTTGGAGAAACGTTCAAAGTGTTCAGAACTCAGGATGAATCTTTGTTCAGATCTGGTGACAAGAGTCTTAATTTCAGTCTGAATCTCAGGATCGTTGTCAGGATCTGGAAGACTGAAGACCTCAGGTGTAGTTTCTTCTGTATGATCCAGCAGAAATTCAGGTCCTGTTAAACAAGAAGAATTTGCAAAGACACTTGCAGACATAGGTCTGGTGGCATGATCTGCAGGATTAAGTTCCAAAGGAACATGATGTCATTGTTCAGGCTTTGAGGATTTTCTGATTCTTTCTACACAATTGCTGACATAGACATAGAAGTGTTTTGTCCGATTGTATATGTAGCCCAAAACAACTTTGCTGTCTGTCTAGAATTTGATGTCATCTATTTTAATGTCTAGCTCACGCAGTATAAAGTATGCAATTTCTACAGCTAGCACAGTCCCACAAAGTTCAAGCCTGGGATGAGTGTGCTTGGCTTAGGTGCTATCTTAGCTTTTGCCAAACAGAAACCCTACATAGGCTTGATTGAGAGAGTCTTTTACCTTGAGATAGGCAATGGCTGCTATGGCCTCAGTGGACGCATCTGAGAAGATGTGAATCTCTTTTCTCTGACTTGTAGCAAAGGAAGCTGAAGTGTAGCAGCATGGTATGTCAATTCCATCTAAGGTATGTAGAGATTGTTTTCAGGACTCCCACCTTGATGTTTGTTGTGATGGTAGTGGAGCATCCCAATCTTGAATAGTCTCTGATAGCTGTCTTAATAAGGATTTACCTTGTATGGTGATGGGAGCCCCAAATCACAGTGGATTGTATATACTGTTCACCACTGACCAAACACCATGTTTGATGAATGGCTTGTCTGCAAAGCTGACTTGAAAGCCAAAAGGTGTCTTTAAATCACAGTAGCACTATTTGAGGCAAACTTATGAAGTCTGAGGTTGGCCTCAGAAAGCATACCTTGAGTCCTTTGGAGCAGCTCTATGGCTTCTTCATCTGTGGGTAAGGATTTGAGTCCGTCATCCATGTAGAAGTCTCTCTTAAAGAAGTGTTGAGCATCTGCACCATACTCCTTCTCGCCATCAAGAGCAGTCCTTCGTAAACCATATGTTACAACAGCAGGTGAGGGACTATTTCCAAATATTTATATAGATTATCCCTGCGCTACCTCGGAAACAGCGGTGTATGTGGACAGCTGCAAGCACAGAGTGGGATCAGACAAGGCCCATGAATAGTGCAAAACAAAAAGAGAGAGTGCTGCGCTGGTCCAGTGTGATGTGATTGTGTAACAGTGTTTAAATTATAAAAAAGTAAATTTAAATAAGGTGTGCGGGTGCTGCGTTTGTGTGCACAGTATCCTGTATTGAATTTGTAAACTGTGTATGAGTGAAAAAAAGTCCTATATCCCGTTCGACCTATGAAAGGGATGGGACAGTGCAATGTGTGTAGGAAGCCAATATAAATAGTTCTCATACACACCTAGTATTAATATAACTTGTGCAAATAAACTCTTAAAGTGCTGTCGTGCCTGTGCAACTCATAAGAATATAAAATTGCAGATGAAGGTGAAAAGGGGTATACGGGTACTGTGTTTGTATGCACAGTATCCTGTGAAAAAAAAAAAAATAAAAAAAATAAAAAATATATTATATATGTATATATATATATATATATATATATATATGACAAAATTTCTTATATCCGGTTCTATCTATATAAGGGCTGTGGCAGCACAGTGTGTGCAAAAAGCCTTAAAGTGCTGTTGTGTCTGTGCAGCCCATAGAGATAAAAAGAGTCATATTCATGTAATAACAGTGATTAAAATAATAAATATCACCAACACAACATGTGCAAACTTCAATCTGTGATCGATATAAAAGTGCAAACTATGCAAAATCCATATTTGTAAAGAACACTGTGCAACCTATGCAAAATATATAAATAAATAATGTGCAAAACCCTATGAGTGTAACAAACAGGTGTATGATGTTTCTCTATGACACCCGAATAATTAATAGCACTCAAAAAAATATATATTATAACGTGAAGTCCAAACCAAGTCTTTGAAATACAATAAAAATGCCGGTGCAGGCTTCAAATGAAATGTTTTGTGATCCCTTTAACAATCCAACTGTTCCGCAAAAAATCCGGTGGGGTGCCGAAAGAGAGAGGGTGTATGTATCCTTTTCGTGCTCAAACACACACAAGTAAATGATGGCCCCTTACCTTGCGGCAATGGGACAACCGCATAGAAGGTATATGGAGGAGATGGTCTCTCTTTGGGGTCCCTGGACCGGAGCTTTTTTTTTTACTGTTTGCAGTCGGTTTGGGAATTACTTGCGGTCCACCAAACCACTACCTTTAAGCACTTTGCATCGAGCATTGTCTCTACCAATCAGTCCTCCTAGTTATATCTGCGGCCATACACATACATTATCATGCTAGAAACATCCATGATATTAGGGATGCGCATTCCAATTTTGTGTATATCTATTGGCATAATCCCCAATAAAATGGCCGCCGGTATATTACATTAGGCTACAGGAAAATGGCCGCCGAGTTTACATAGAGTCCTATGGCATGAGAAATGTGCCTTCCAACCAAAAAAATGGCCGCGCGCATGTTTTGAAACTGACCCTTTCAAACATGGCCGCCATAACATTACACCGGGCCACAAGAAAATGGCCGCCCATTGACCACAATGAGAAAACTATTTAAAGACATGATTGTGCCTCCCCTGTCATCCCCTGATGAAGTCACGTGATTGGGTGACGTCACGCGTAGGGACGGGATAGGCACGGACAGAGATTTGGATTGACGAGCTCGCCGCTCGTAGGATTTACATGTGTTATGCATCTACTGCATGTGAGTACATGCTTTTAACCTTAATAAAAACATTGATTTGTTGGAAATACTACACTATCTGGTACCCTTCTTATTCTCCCTTATGTTGACTCTGCTACTGTTGATGCTGGTACTGAGGGATTAAAATACAGGGACCACCGGCTCCGGTCCAGGGACCCCAAAGAGAGACCATCTCCTCCATATACCTTCTATGCGGTTGTCCCATTGCCGCAAGGTAAGGGGCCATCATTTACTTGTGTGTGTTTGAGCACGAAAAGGATACATACACCCTCTCTCTTTCGGCACCCCACCGGATTTTTTGCGGAACAGTTGGATTGTTAAAGGGATCACAAAACATTTCATTTGAAGCCTGCACCGGCATTTTTATTGTATTTCAAAGACTTGGTTTGGACTTCACGTTATAATATATATTTTTTTGAGTGCTATTAATTATTCGGGTGTCATAGAGAAACATCATACACCTGTTTGTTACACTCATAGGGTTTTGCACATTATTTATTTATATATTTTGCATAGGTTGCACAGTGTTCTTTACAAATATGGATTTTGCATAGTTTGCACTTTTATATCGATCACAGATTGAAGTTTGCACATGTTGTGTTGGTGATATTTATTATTTTAATCACTGTTATAACATGAATATGACTCTTTTTATCTCTATGGGCTGCACAGACACAACAGCACTTTAAGGCTTTTTGCACACACTGTGCTGCCACAGCCCTTATATAGATAGAACCGGATATAAGAAATTTTGTCATATATATATATATTTTTTATTTATTTTTTTATTTTTTAATTTTTTTTTTCACAGGATACTGTGCATACAAACACAGTACCCGTATACCCCTTTTCACCTTCATCTGCAATTTTATATTCTTATGAGTTGCACAGGCACGACAGCACTTTAAGAGTTTATTTGCACAAGTTATATTAATACTAGGTGTGTATGAGAACTATTTATATTGGCTTCCTACACACATTGCACTGTCCCATCCCTTTCATAGGCCGAACGGGATATAGGACTTTTTTTCACTCATACACAGTTTACAAATTCAATACAGGATACTGTGCACACAAACGCAGCACCCGCACACCTTATTTAAATTTACTATTTCCAAATACATGTACTTTCATGCGGTATTCAATCACTTCATTGTTTAGGTCATTGTTACGGTGCCACAAAAACCTTAGGAAATTCCTATGGTCTTGTCTTACTATAAAGGAATGGAATATTTGTTCAATGTCAGCAGTTATGGCAACTGTCTCTCTTCTGAACCTCATAAGTACTCCTACAAGGTCGTTGGTTAGGTTAGGACCAGTGATAAGAACATCATTCAGGGATACGCCTTGATGCTTGGCACTGGAGTCAAACACTTCCCTGATTTGCTTTGGTTTACGTGGATGATACACTCCAAAGAAAGGCAGATATCAGCACTCGTCATGTTCAAGAAGAGGTGGAGCTGGCTCGGTGTGATCATTGTCAAAGATCCTTTTCATGAAGGCAATGAAATATTCTTTCATTTCAGGCCTGTTCTTTAGTGTTTGCTGAAGTGAGTTGAATCTGGATAAAGTTTGATTACGATTATTTGGAAGTCTGACTCTTGTAGCACGAAGAGGTAATGGTGCAACACAGCTGTTAGATTCATTTTTGAAGAATTCACTGTCCATTATTGCGATGAACTCACTATCTTCAACTGACAAGGCTATTCTGTTGTCATCACGTGTAGTAGAAAATACTGTGCTACTCAAGTTGTCATCACAGGGGATGGAAGTAACATCAGATACCTGGATGATGTCAAGAGGCTTCTCCTTTACTTCGTAATGATGAGGGCATTGTCTAAAGTGAGATGCACACCCATTTCTTAGCACATGCATGTTAAAGGAGTTAAAGTGGATGTAAAACCAATGTCATCCTTTCTAAACTACTGCCATAGGGGTTATCTATAAGGATATACACGCCTCCTGCATGTATCTTTACCTGTGAAATGTCTCCCCTCTGTCTGTTATTAGACCCGAAAACTGCAGATTCTGTGGGTGGGTCTGTTGTCTGGAAGTCGGTGGGTGGAGTCGTGATGTCAGTAGACTCCCCGCCCACCTCTACACCCCCCTTGTCAATATGCATTTTCTCCTGTGTATTTCTAACTGAACTGCTGCTATGATCTCTAACATCCAGTGAAAAGACAGGAAAGTAACCACATGACTTCAGCATGCCAAATCATGCTGAGGTGTGGAACAGCCAATCCTTGCAGAGCTGCTGAAGAAAGGAGTGGGGGAGGGAACTAAAAAATCATGCCTGTGTCTTAAGCTGTCACTCACAGCCAGGGGGAGTATTTGACAAAGTTTTTGTCAGTTTGTCAAGATTTCTCTCACTGAACAATAAAAGAGGATTGATCAGAGATGGATTAACTCTGTGTGGCAAGACTGGGCTCAAATGATAGGAAATCTTATACTCTATAGTATGATAAAAAAAAAAAAAAAATTCGGGTTTACATCCACGTTAATCTCAGATGGTGTGTGCATTCTATTCAAGCATACATCGCCCACTATTACCCAGCCTTGATCAAGTCTTTGTGCATATAGGGCATCATCAGATCCATTGCACTGCTGGCGTACTTTATGTACTCTGAAAATGTCTCTTCCCAGCAAGACTAAGATTTCAGCATCCATGTCCATTGGAGGAATCTCGGAAACCATGTGCCTTAAGTGGGGATGGTGATATGCAGCTTCTGGAGTAGGAATTTCTTCTCTGTTGTCTGGTATTTGGTCACACTCAGCTAATGTTGGCAAGGGCATGTCCTTCTTTGCCTTGATATGGGAGACCATTTACCCATCGGCCCTTCTGCCATAAGTTTCTACACGAACAGAACAGGTGTTGAGAGTATATGGTGTTGCATGTCCCTTTATGCCAAAGATCTCAAAGAATTCAGGCTTAACCGGGAATCTATTGCTCTGCTCATCTATTATGGCATACATCCTGGTAGCTTTCTCAGGTTGATCCCTTGGATATATTTTGACTAGACATACCTTGGCACAGCATTTGTGGCTTAATCCTTCTCCACATACTTCAGTACACGAAGAAGAAACAATTGTAGTGGCTGAAGCCACTACAGTTGTTTAGACCCCTGACATCTCACCAGAGCACCCCAAAAAATATTTTTTAAAAATTGTAAAAAATAGAAAAAAAATGAAAAAGAGTAAAAGAATTAAATAAAAAAACTGACACCACTCTCCCCTGCCCTACCAACACTGTCCACTGCCCCAACCCCCTCCCCCCAAAAAGCATTGTGAAAAAAAAAAATAAAAACAAATTAAATTGTAAAAAAAATAAATTATTAAAAATAAAAATATTGAAAAAGTGATTTAAATAATATTTTGCCGCGGGGGTGGGGGGGGGGGGGTGGGGGGGGGGCGTTTGCAGGCACCTACCTGAAATGAGTTTCTGCAGGTTGGGATGTCTGATTTAGAATCAATATTCTGGGGCCCACACTCTGCATATGCGCAAACCCAGTGGCATATCTACTTCCATTTTCCTTGTGGCACTGTCACACTATCTATCTATTTTTCACAGTGAATAACTGAATCGGAGACCCAAAATAGTTTTCTCCCAGGGGCCCTTTGTTGACTATATCTGCCACTGAGTACAGTAGTTCTAAGGATGGACAAGTTTTCCTACCTGTTCGATTACTCATTTCAATTGACAGCAGCCAGCTGGATGTATCTCAAAAAAAGAGAGGCGCCTCTAGGTGTAGACGTAAGAACAGTTTATTCGTAAATCATATGTCAAATTCACTCACATTTTGAAAGTCATCAGAACAGCATGTAAATGTGGGATATGCATCATAAGGGCAATCATCAGAACGGTCACAGAACTCCTTCCTGCCTGCTGAATGCTCTGCCTGCGTGTGCCACCCAGGCCAATTCTGACACTTCTCTCCTACATGTAAAAATCATCTTTTTTTGCTAGAAAATTACTCAGAACCCCCAAACAGTATATATATATTAGCAGACACCCTAGAGAATAAAATGGTGGTTGTTGCAACTTTTTATGTCACACAGTATTTGCGCAGCAATTTTTCAAGCGCGTTTGTTTTAGAAAAAAACTGTTTCATGAATAAAAAAAACCCACTAAAGTTAGCTTGTTTTTTTTGTATACTATGAAAGATGATGTTACGCTGAGAAAATAGATACTTAACATGTCACGCTTTAAAATAAATTGTGCACACTCTTGGAATGGCGCCAAACTTTGGTACTCAAAAATCCCCTTAAAATTTTTTACAGGTTACATGTTTAGAGTTATAGAGGAGGTCTAGTGCTAGAATTATTGCTCCTGCTCTAACGTTCGCGGCGTATGTAACCTGTGTGTATCTGGCTCTGATACTAGCCAGTGCCTCGCCAGCCACTGACCTCACCGCACGTCCTTGATCTGAGGAGCTCCATAGTCATGAGGCCAAGAAGGGGAGTATGGGTAACTGTAATCTCTTGGCTATGGGTACTTTATTACTGGAAACACTAAGACAATTTAATTTAATTTTGGGTTGGCAAAAGAGTTAAGCAAATCTATTCATGAGTACTGTATGGGGTGCTAACTGGATCAGGTTGATTTGAACAAGGTGTGAATGTGTGAATTTTGGGAGTCCCTTCAGTGTCTTCCATCAAAGGTTCTACACCATGTATAAGTTTAGGTGACATCTAGTAAGGCTCGCCATACTGCTTAGCTCTTACCACCCAGGAAAGATTCTGTCTTTATACACCACGTCTCCTCCTGCATATAACTATTTCAGTTCTGCTCAGGGCCTTTACAATTAAACATGTTTCTTGCTCCTTAAAGCGGAGTTCCGCCTAAATGTTTTCTTTTAAGTCAGCAGCTACAAATACTGCAGCTGCTGACTTTTAAAATAAGGACACTTACCTGTCCAGGGCTCCCGGGATGTCGGCACCCGAAGCCGACCCGTCCCTCGTCTCTCGGGTGGAGGCGCCGCCATCTTCGGTAAGGGAATCAGGAAGTGAA
The DNA here is from genome assembly GCA_037952925.1 of Lithobates clamitans. Taxonomy (NCBI): domain Eukaryota; kingdom Metazoa; phylum Chordata; class Amphibia; order Anura; family Ranidae; genus Lithobates; species Lithobates clamitans. Next base: position 19,116,462 of record JBBGZY010000053.1, on the reverse strand, counting down.
GCCTTGCGGCTTCACTTCCTGGTTCCCTACTGCGCATGCGCAGCTCACGCTGCGCGATCCCACTGGTCCCTGCTGTCCTCTGGGATTTGTGTGTCTCCCAGAAGACAGCGGGTGGGACAGAGAAGGTGCCGGAAGTGGCGTAGATACCCGCGGCTGGCTCGGCTATCTATGCCCGGAAGTGGGACCAAAATACCTGTATTAGACAAGTATCTGCTCCCCCCTGAAAGGTGCCAAATGTGACACCGGATTCCGAAAAGCGAAAGTTCCATTTTTGGGTGGAACTCCGTTTTAAACATAATTATCATCATTGGCCTGCTGTACATTAACAGTGCTGCTAAGAGCCTTCATCGCTACATTCACTGATACTTAAAACCCTTTAGCGCACTGCATATATCAGACATCCACCTGTGGGACAGGTATGTTGCACATTAATCTCTCGGAATTCCAGAACCCCCTCTGGAGGCTGAAGATTGTTGGCTAGCAGGTATTTAGTTTTTTTTGTGTTGGATCACTGTCCTGTTCCAGAGATGTGAAGATGAATGCATTATTGAATGCATTTAGCTAAACTGCCAGTGACATCACTGCCCCATGGGTTGTACAAGGTTGACTCCTATAAGTCACACTTATTTCCCTATGTATGGCTGTGACCTTACAACTCTCTTTCAATGCATGAGGTGACATTAAAAAAGATCAAGCTTTGCTAGAATACAAAGTGTATTAGACCCCCATACACACTATTAGATTTTCTGAAGATTTTTGTCTTCGGATTTACCAAAACCATATAATATAAGGTCAAACCTTAATGCCCTGTACACACGGTCGGATTTTCCGATGGAAAATGTGTGATAGGACCTTGTTGTCTGAAATTCTGACCGTGTGTGGGCTCCATAACACATTTTCCAGTGGATTTTCCGACACACAAAGTTTGAGAGCAGGCTATAAAATTTTCCGACAACAAAATCTGTTGTTGGAATTTCCGATCGTGTGTACACAAATCCGACGCACAAAGTGCCACGCATGCTCAGAATAAATAAAGAGATGAAAGCTATTGGCTACTGCCCCGTTTATAGTCCCGACATACGTGTTTTACGTCACCGCGTTCAGAATGATCGGATTTTCCGACAACTTTGTGTGACCGTGTGTATGCAAGACAAGTTTGAGCCAACATCCGTCGGAAAAAATCCTAGGATTTTGTTGTCGAATGTCCAATCAGTGTCCGACCGTGTGTACGGGGCATAGGAGTTTCAATTTGTTTGCAATCAGGCAGGCCCTTGCACTACATGGTTTTGGTAAATCTGAAGACAAAAATCTGTAAAAATCTAATAGTGTGTATGGGGTCTAATTGGGACTAATACACTTTGTATTCTAGCAAAGCCTGATCTTTTTTCATGATAACCTGCTAGGTTCTTTTTAAAAGGGAACTATAATGAAATTACACCAACTGCCCATAAACATATTATACAGGGTCGCACAGGTAAAATTCAAGTTAATTTGATAAGAAGAAAAGGCACACCGCTAGTGAGCATTCACTGCAGTACATGCAAAAACCACTAGATGGAACAGCTTACTATCTAGGTGAAGACAGCAGTAGGGAGTTGGAGTATTTACAAATGAATTTTCTTTAATGTCAATATTGATTTTCAGTTTATACATTTAATTGTTAAAACAGGTTTTCCTCTTATAATGAGTAAAGGAAGTGTGTATTTAAAACATGCCACCACTCTCTGTATTGTTTCAATTGAATCTACAAAACTGTGATTCTTTGCTAGCCTTGACAGATACGCTTTCAAGGATAACCATGCTTTTGAAGCACAATAGTTCTTTTAACCACTTTAGCCCCGGAAGAATTGGCTGCTCAATGACCAGGCCATTTTTTGCGATTCGGCACTGCGTTGCTTTAACTGACAATTGCGCCGTCGCGCGACGTTGTACCCAAACAAAATTAACGTCCTTTTTTTCTCACAAATAGAGCTATCTTTTGGTGGTATTTGATCATGTCTGTGTTTTGTTTTTTTTTGCGCTATAAAAAAAAAAGAGCGACAATTTTATAAAAAAAAAAAAAACACAATATTTTGTACTTTTTGCTGTAATAAATAGCCCCATTTTTTTTTAAAAAAAAGCTCATTTTTTTCCTCAGGTTAGGCCGATATGTAAAAGTGTGAACAAGATATGGTGAAAAATACTCCTGCGCTTGTGAGATCGTTTGCTGTAAAACAAAGGTAGTATTGTAGTCAGAGATAGGACTGGGGGAGATGATGGAGCGTGTCCCGCTGCCTTAGCTGACCAGGGGTGGTCTGGAAAGGACTGTTTAGTAGGAAGTGGATGGAAGGCGCGTGATCAGACGCTTACATCAAGAAATGTATGTTTTATTTATGTAAAAGAATACAGACATATAGTCATATAGATATAAAATCATACAAATACTACATAATATTATTAAAAAAAAAAAAAAAAAAAGGAAAAACAGGTAACAAAATAAGTACTAGGAAGTTACAATTGGGGTGTGCCCATATTGAGGCAGGTATTTAAGAAAGGCTGACGCGTTTCGAGGAAAACCTCTTTATCAGAGCCAGAAGAACTGGAGCACAGTCTGTATGGGCCGGTAGGCCGACATGTGTACATGGGGAGAGGTGGTGTGGCTAGTAGGAGGATGTGTCCTGTGATGGACAATTGATTATTCCAAGTTCCATACCCAGGTGTTCTAGATGGGGTATAAATAAGAACAATATATACCGTACACTAGAGACTGGAGACATAAGATAAGTTTACATTGAAAAATGCATTCATAAAATGATAAAAAGTATATAATATAAATATATTAGAAATAAAAATTACCACATCAGTACAAAAAATTAATTAATTATTTCTTGATGTAAGCGTCTGATCACGCGCCTTCCATCCACTTCCTACTAAATAGACCGATATGTATTCTTCTACATATTTTTGGTAATAAAAAAAACCCGCAAAAAGCGTTTATTGATTGGTTTGCGCAGAAGTTATAGTGTCTACAAAATAGGGGATAGATTTATGCATTTTTATTATTTATTGACAATTATACAGCGATCGGTGCTATAAAAATGCACTGATTACTGTATAGATGTCACTGGCAGGAAAGGGGTTAACACTAGGGGGCGATCAAGGGGTTAACTGTGTTCCCTAGGTGTGTAATTCTAACTGTGGGGGATGGGAGTGACTATAGGAGCTGAGCAATCGTGATTCCCAGCTCGCAGGAAATCACAATCTCTCTCTCCTCACAGAACTGAGATGTGTTTGTTTACACACACACGTCCCTGTTCTGCCTCTGGCATCCACGATCGCTCGTGGCGAGCGGTCATCACGACCGCCGGTCATGAGCATCGGCACCCCTGCGTGCGCCTGCTACCCCGCCTAAAGGGACCGATGTATAGCTATGACGGTTTGCAGGAACGTGCCGACCTGCCGCAGTATAATGATGGCGGCTGGTCGGCAAGAGGTTAATGTATCCAGAGAAACTTTGCAGATATAGCGTTTTACTGCTCTCTTTTCTTTCAAAAGCCCAAGCCAGGATACAAATCCCTTTATTTACATTCAGCCTATCTGTGGTCTGCACTTAACAGTGTCGAGAGCAATATGACTTTAAACCAGGAATCAGAACTGCATGAAAGACCTCTACATGTTTAATTCAATCAGGTTGATTTACTAAGGCTCCATGCACACTAATGTTTTTCATAAGCTCAAAAAATTCTAGAAAAAAGTGCTGGATGAAAAATGTTGATAATAGCTTTTTCGTGCCAGCTTGTAGTAGCATTTTAGTAGTTTTTAGAAGTTTTTAGTAGCATTAGCATTTTATGAGCATTTTTAGGCTTCATTCACACCAGGCGGTTCCGCTGCCACGGAGTCTGCCAGAGTCCGCCAGCTCAGCAGGAGATCTCTCCGTTGATCTCCACTGAGCCGGCAGATGACAGGTCCCTCTCTGCTCACTGAACGGGGAGGGGCTTGTCAAGCGCTGCTGCTTGCTATGGAGAGATCGGAGAGAGAGAGAGATGGAGAGATCGGACGAAAACGGACAGCATTCATCAGATCTCACCCGATCCAATCCGCCAGGGATGGATGCGAACGTAGGGCCATCCATCTGATTTTAGCGGATCGAACCGGGTCAGATGTCAGCGGACATGTCACCGCTGATATCTGTCGCTCCATAGACTAACAAGGTCAGCCGACAAAACTGACAGGTGGATCTGAATGGTCCGACAGTGTGAAAGGGGCCTTATAGTACATGAAGGAAAAAAAAGCTGTTAGGAGCGTTTTAATAGCGTTTAGAAGCAGTTAGTAGCATTTAGAAGCATTTAGGAGCATTCAGCATTTTTTTCTCCTGGAAAAACCCTCCAAAAACTCTACAAAAACTTTTTTTTTTTTGTTTTTTTTCTGCTAGACGCTGAAGCTCAAAAAATGCTAAATTAGTGTACATGGACACATACCGTAGGATAACACTATTTAGCTTCTAGGAGCAGAAAAAATGCTAATAACAGCTTCTAGGGGCTTAAAAAAAAACGCTAGTGTGCATGAATCCTAAATGTAAATAGGCTGTTCAATTTTCAAGGGAATTTTCCCCAGGGCTTGGTGAATGTGGTGAAATTTTACTTTGCAGAGAGTACTCAATCATGTGTAAGGAAAATATTTAAAAAAAAATGATTTTTTTTGCTAGCACATGATTGCATGACACAAGTCAGCAGAGCTTCAATTTATTTACTAAGCTCTGGGGAAAATTTCCTTGCAAAGTGAACAATTTAGCTACCCTTAGTAAATCAACCCCTATGGCTTCAATGCTAGGCGTCATTTGTGATCATTTGTATAGTGCAATCACGTGATGTAGGTTATAGTCAGGGGAAACAGATTGAAAACTGTTGGGAGAAGTCAGTCTGGCAGGCTGGCTGGCTTTTTACATATGCTTTTATATGTGCCTCTAACTGTATGTGGAATACCACTTATAATAATAAGGGTGTAGTAGGTTTGACACTATGGCGAGCTCTTTCTTTTTTTGGATCATCCTGGTGAGTTTATTCATGGAATACAGAGCTGACCCCATTTGGATCCTAAGAGGGGCTGAGACCATCCGCTCTGCTTTACTACATGTGAAATGTGTCTTATTATGAGAGCTGACATCTGATTTCCCTTTAGAGGATAAAGGCCTGGGCTGGGCAATAGCAGCAAGCTCCAAATTCTTGCTATCTAGTAAACGTGTATGTGGTGGAGGCACGTTTCTTGTCATGGTGTGAGTCACCAATATCATCATTGTCACAAGGAGGAGTTTAAAGTAATACACGCACTTTTCACCTTTTTCTCCAAGAATGATGCAGATGTTTAATATGGCTAATAATTTCACATTGTGTGTTCATCATCCGCTTTTATTTTGAGTTTAAGGTCAGCGCAGCTCTTCTTGTTTTAAATATTGGTATATCACTGTGTATCTCACAGTAGAACTGCTGCTTGTGCCAAGTAGTAATTTCTAAGCACTGTATTTTTTCTATTCTATTTATGCACTTTGGGTACCAGCCTGTATCATCTTCATTATCAGGCCAGTTTTCAGTGCTAAGATGGTTTTAATGAAAACCATTTGGTCATGCAGCACTGTACCCAAATGGATTTCAGATCACTTTTTAGAGACAAATAGAGTTTTCTTGGCAACATTTATTAACACTGGGTATTTATTTTTTAATATATAAGAAAAAAAATACCAAAAGGTTCCTAACAACTGTTTCTCAAACTTTTGGTGAAAGTAGACACCCAAGGGTGATCTCATTTTATGCCAGAGGGCTAGGCTACCTCCCACACCTTGGCAGGATTGGCAGTTGCAACTTCAAAGAGCAGGCCTCAGGCCAGGAAATCAATTGGGAGGTGGGCTTCCGGCCAGATGGGTGCCATTTTATTAACTGCCGTGAAAGAAGTGTAAGTTTGACAAGGTCAGACTACAAATTTGTGAAAAGTGAGGAGTGCACCATGTGGAGTAGCCATCTTGCAAAAGAACATGTGACACGGTGCATGTCGCTATGGAGAGGGCTGGTGTCGCATTCCCTAAGCTTAATACCAGTCTACAGTTTCAGCCAGTAATGGAGCTAGTGTTGTACCACGAGTCAGGAGAAGACTTGGGACTTTCCTCTTCATGGGCTGTCAGACTGTCTCTGAAGAAGTTAAGCCTTGGGACAGGTGCTTGGCATATGGGACCCTGCTGTTCGAGTTACTGCTAACTCTAGAAGTCGCCCAAGATGTCTCAGATACCGGTCTGAGTAATCCCATACCAAGTTGTTGAGACTTTGTTGTCTGCTAGGCCCCCGCCTGACACGTGTACCCCAACATCTAAGTGAACTGTGAGCCAATGAGAGGCAGGTGCTGTCTGGGATGCTTCCCATACAACTATCAGGGTTGAGGTTAGCCTAGCAGAGCTGAAGATTGAGGTCAGCAGTAGTCATAGCTGGTCAGGAGAGGAAGCCGTAGTACCAAAAGAGGCCTCAAAGAGTGTTGATGCTGTGAAGCCCTGTTGTTACCTGTGGAAGAGTTAAGCGGAGCTGAGGGTGATATGGCAGGGTGTGCGTGTGTGGTGCCAGTGAAACCAGCAAGGGACTGTATTACAATCCGGCGGAGGCTCTCTACCATGTGATCAGCCGTGTCCAATCACGGCTGATCACGATGTCAATAGAAAGAGCCGTTGATCGGCTCTTCCTCACTCACGTCTGACAGACGCGAGTAGAGGAGAGCCGATCGGCGGCTCTCCTGGCAGGGGGGGGTCTGCTCTGATTGTTTATCAGCGCAGCCCCCCCTCAGATCACCACACTGGACCACCAGGGATCGCCACTAGGACCACCAGGGAAGGGGCAACATGTGGATGGCAAGGTATGTACCCCATGGCCACAAATAGGCACTGATTGGCACCATTATGTTGCAGTGACGCCCAGCAATGCCACACTTAGGGGCATCACTACAAACAATCAGTGTCATCAGTGCCACCCATCAGTGTCCATCGGTGCCACCTGTCAGTGCCCATCTGTGCCCATCAGTGCCAACTATCAGTGCCACCCATAACTACCCATCAATGCCACCTACGAGTGCCCATGAATGCCACCTACGAGTGCCCATCAGTGTGATATGAATGCGGGATGGAGGAAGGAAGGAAGGAAGGAAGGAAGGAAGGAAGGAAGGAAGGAAGGAAGGAAGGAAGGAAGGAAGGAAGGAAGGAAGGAAGGAAGGAAGGAAGGAAGGAAGGAAGGAAGGAAGGAAGAAAAGAAAAGAAAAGAAAAGAAAAGAAAAGAAAAGAAAAGAAAAGAAAAGAAAAGAAAAGAAAAGAAAGAAAGAAAGAAAGAAAGAAAGAACAGGCCCAGATCCTACACCACAATAGCAATATATGTATTCCAGAAAGTTTAACAATCAAGAGATAAAGATACTCCAAACACCTGGTGTTGGTGCTTCAATCACCCTCACCTGTGCCCAATGCAGCTTGACCAGTGCCCAATGTGGCCTGTGTGTTCCCAATACAGCCTCACCTGTGCCCAATATTGCCTCACCTGTGCCCACTTGTGCCCAATGCAGCATGTCCAGTGCCGAATGCAGCCTCACCTGTGCCCAATGCAGCCTCACCTGTGCCCAATGCAGCGTGACCTGCCTGTGCCCAATGCAGCATGTCCAGTGCCCAATGCAGCCTCACCTATGCCCAATGCAGCATGGCAAGTGCCCAATGCAGCATGACCTGCCTGTGCCCAATGCAGCATGTCCAGTGCCCCAGGCAGCCTCACCTGTGCCCAATGCAGCATGGCCTGCCAGTGCCCAATACTGCTTCACCTTGCCCACCTGTGCCCAATGCAGCCTCACCTTTGCCCAACGCAGCCTCACCTTTGCCCAATGCAGCATGACCTGTGCCCAATGCAGAGTGACCTGCCTGTGCCCAATACAGCGTGTCCAGTGCCCAATGCAGCCTCACCTGTGCCCAGTGTGGCCTGCCTGTTCCCAATGCAGCATGGCCTGCCCGTGCCCCATGCAGCCTCACCTGTGCCCAATACTGCCTCACCTGTGCCCAATGCAGCCTCACCTGTGCCCAATGCAGCCTCACCTGTGCCCAATACAGCCTCACCTGTGCTCAATGCAGCATCACCTGTGCCCAATACAGCCTCACCTGTGCCCAATACAGCCTCACCTGTGCCCAATGCAGCCTCACCTGTGCCCAATGTAGCGTGAGTCGTGCACAATGCAGACTAACTTGTGCAGAGGAAGAGGCGAGCCAGTGGCAGAACTACCGGGGAGGATGAGGAATGCATACTGCAGCCCTCAAATGGCTGTTGGTGAGCGTGGGGCTGCTTCAGAGTGGGGGGGCGAGCACCGCCCGCACGATCCCCCAGCCAGGGGAAGTGAGGAGAGGAAGAGGCAAGCTGTCCGTATGAGCAAAGAGCTCTGCTGCAATAGCTTTCATTTGAATTTCCTGTGTTGCGGGGGCTCACCGTCACATAGCCCCACCTCTTGGCCCGGCGCCTTTGATGACGTCACATGTCCCGCATTGGACCGGCCTTCTGTCTATCAAAGGCGCCTGGCCAAGAGGTGGGCTATGTGAGGGAGAGCCCTGGGAACACAGGAAATTCTAATGAAAGCTATTGCAGCTGAGCTCTCTGCTCGTACGGACAGCTTCCTCTCCTTACTTCCCCTGGCTGGGGGACCGTGCGGGTGGTGCTCGTCCCCCCGCAATATGCATTCCTCATCCTCCCCACGGCCCCTCTTGGCTGCGGGCCCCATAGCGAGCACGTGGCTCCCTATGGCGGTAGTTCCGCCACTGGTAGTCAGGTTGACTGAAAGTGATTTCTGGGTAAACTGTTTATGAATCTCCATTTGTGACCTACTTTATTGTGGAAAGTGTCCATGCCTCTTCTATGTGCTCTGTCCAAACCTGTATAAACTCCTTGAGCCTGGCTCCCACTTGCACAGGAAGGACGGGTGCACCTTCAAAAAGATTTCTGATGTTTCCCTGTCAGGGTGATCTTAGATTTCTGGAGTCTGAAAAAAAAGGCTGCGTGTTTCTCCAGTTTCTTTTAACTGGTTCCCAACCATGTCACGCAGATATACTGCGGCACAATGGCTCTCCTGGGCGAAATTCCGTACGGGTATGTCCTACCCTTTTTCGGCCACCAAAGGGTGCGCACGCATGCCCGCTGCACGGCGGGGGACCCGATGCATGTGGCCGGCGAGCACGATCGCAGCCGACCAAGCGTGATCGCGTGCACGAGCGCCAGCACGGGGATTTGTGTGTGTAACAACACAAATCCCTGTGCTGTCAGAGGAGAGGAGCCATATCGTTTGTTCCTACTACGTAGGAGAAACAATATATCTCCTCTCCTAGTCAATCCTATCCCCCCACAGTTAGAACACACTGAGGGAACACACGATTAACCCCTTAAACGCCCCCTATTGTTTACCCCCTTCCCTGCCAGTGACACTTACACAGTAAGCAGTGCATTTTTATAGCTCTGATCGCTGTATAAATGCCAATGGTCCCAAAAAAGTGTCAAAAGTCTCCAATCTGTACGTCGCAATGTCGAAGTACCGCTAAAAATCGCAGATCACTGCCATTACAAGTAGAAAAAAAAAATAATAATAAAAATGGCATAAATCCTTCACATAGTTTGCAGACGCTATAACTTTTGCGCAAACCAATCAATATACGCTTATTCTGATTTTTTTTTTTACCAAAAATATGAAGAAGAATATATATTGGCCTAAACTAATGAAGAAATTTGTTTTTTTTTTTTTAAATTGAATATATTTATTATAGCAAATAGTAAAAACTATTTTTATTTTTTTCAAAATTGTCGCTCTTTTTTTGTTTATAGTGCCAAAAATAAAAACCACAGAGGTGATTAAATACCACCAAAATAAAGCTCTATTTGTGGGAAAAAAGGACACAAATTTAGTTTGGATACAGCGTTGAACGACTGCGCAATTGTCAGTTAAAGCGACGCAGTGCCAAATTGTAAAAAAAATGCTCTTGTCAGGAAGGGGGTAAAATCTTCCGGGGCTGAAGCGATTAAACTCTCTTCCCGGCCTATATGTCTTTGCCTCTCTGTACCTTTCTGAGAGGTTGCACCTATAGGAAGGACCCTTCTGTGGTTTTGGTCTCCTGTCGGAAGGGATTAGTCCCGATTTCCCTCCTGTCACTTTTGAAATTGCTGAATCCAATTTTAATCCGAAAAGGTTAACTCCGTCAAATGGAATTTTGCACCAGTTCCTTTTTGATGCTGTGTCCGCCACCCACGGTTTAAGCCACAAGGCTCTCCTTGCCATGACCAATGCCAACATTGCTCTGGCGGAAGATCTGATGACATCCACTAAGGCTTCTGCAACAAAATCGCCTACCAGCTTCAGTTCCTTAAGGGAGCTAATTGTCTTCTCCTGGTCAGCCCCCTTGCGTAGAGACTTCTCTATATTGGCAGACCATCAAGAAATCGCCCTATCAACCGCCACTGTAGCAACTGCTGCCATAGAGTATGCATTCTTCAGATCTAAATCAATTTTTCGGTAAAGCACATCACGGAAGGTTACTGCATCCTCGACTGGTAAGGTGATGTGTCTCGCGAGTCACATTAAAGAGGCATCCACAACAGGCGCGTGGATCAGGGGATTTACATTAGGCTCCTTTAAAGGATACAGTTTTGCTAGTCTGTTGTTAAGATTGGACCTCTTATCTGATCTCTCCCACTCATCCTTAATGAGGTCTTCCAATTCCTCTATGAAAGGAAAGGACTCTGGTTCCTTCTTTAAACTGGGGAAATATTTTTGGGCTTTGCGGGGAACTTCTTTAGTTTCTTCCCACCCTATGGCTTCTTTCACTTATCTTGCAAAAGGTTCGACCAAGGTAAAGTCGAAACCTGTCGACGTTTCCGGATCTTATTTTCTGAAGATGACTCCGGTTCTGCGGAAGGAATGGGAGCTGCGGATGACGTGCTTGGACCTGCCCTATCCGCCTCAGGGGCTGATGTCTCGAAGATAGACTTATGCACAGACTCCCTGATGAGGTCTGTTATCTCCCTTGTGTCTGACTCTTTCTCCTTGGTTGCTTCATTGAAGCATGCACGGCAGGCTAATTGCTGGAGTGCCGCACATCTAGCAAGCATTTGTTGCAGGGCGGGTATGATAGCTCCAGTTGCGATGGGATGACGGTGACCTCCTATGGTGTGAGCAGCTATGACGTGAGCGGCTGTGGCGATGACATGATGAGGATCTTGATCGGCTTCTCCTAGATCTTCTATGGCTTGAGGCATGGCTTGAGCGACCTCAATGTCTGCAGTTTGCTGATCTTGACCTGGTAGGGCTGCCAAAAATTGCAGCGTTAGTGGTCATGCTCTCTTTTTTCTCTCTTCAATACCTACCAATAAATGGAGGACACCTCTTACCTTACATGCGGAGGGTGGCCTGCTTGGGCAGTGGCCTCCATGAGCAGTGAACAGGGAATAGCACCTGAAAAATAATGTAGCATGGAAAGGAATGCCAAAGAATTTGATGCAGAAAAGAGAATAAGTACAAAAAACAGGAAGGAACAGGGAGGAGGGGGATACCTGAGACTAAATGGTAGTAGAACAACAGACTCCTGGCCAGCAGCAGTGTCCATAAACCAGCCAGCGTTACACTGACAGGAATATAGGGGTTTCATCGTGTCATCGTGCATGCGCAGAAGCGGTCCTCGACACCCGCGCCATCTTGGAAAAGGGCAGGAAGATCTGCCTGGCTACCTCACTTCCTCCCGCGCATGCGCAGAGTGCAGCGGAGGACGCGGCCGCAATGTTGGAAAGGTCTCTATTGCCCGAGGGACTACAGGGCCCAGAATGGCCCGGCGAACAGGAAAAAGGGAAGTTGATAAAATCTTTGTGCTGGAAAAAAGGTAGGAGGCCACTGCAAGTATATAAGCTTCTTTAAGGCTTGTAAATGCTAGAAAGATGTGCCCCGAGACCACCAGATTGGGGTTCTCTCCATAAAAGCTCCTTAAGAGACTGTACAAGAGAGACTTTTATCCAGGAGAGGCTTAACCTGGTGGGGTGAATGCTGTAAGATGTGCGATATCCATCCAATCTTGTCAGGTGAGGATAAAAAAAGAGAATGAAGAGGGGTGTCTCTCTTTCAAATTTATAGTTAACCAATCCTGTCAGGTTGTGGGGGCGGAGTCACAACCCCCAGCGCGTGCTGCCATGATGCGTCAGGAAATTGGGATAGAGGGGATGCTTATACTTAATGGCGTTCAACGGGGGCGGACTGACCATTCGGGCACTCGGGCACTGCCCGAGGGCCCCATGCCCTAAGGGGCCCCATCAGGGTTGCCAGCCTCAATAAAACCAGGGACAGTATGTAAAAATCTGTGTTTTTTTAAAAATCCCAAGATTATAGCTGCCCCGCCTCTCCAGTACCTTTTCAGTGTGTGTATGTGTATTCTGTGTGTGTATACTGTGTGTGTATATATTGTGTGTCTGTGTGTGTATACTGCGTGGCCCCATAATCTATTGCCTGGGGGCCCCATAATCTCCTATTGCCCAGGGGGCCCCATAATCTTCTCCTATTGCCCGGGGGTCCCATAATCTCCTATTGCCCGGGGGCCCAACGAGTTGTCAGTTCAACAATCACATCTTTGTGGTAAAGAGATGGCAAGCATTCTTCCACTGTCAGGGCCTGCAAGCTGTTAGTACACAGATCAGGGCAGCAGTGAAAGTGTTAAGCAGGCATTTATTTAAGTCTTAATTTCCCAGCACTGGTGTGACTTCACTTCAGCCACTCAAGCTGCGTGGGGAATTGGGAAGGAAATGTTGCAAGTTCATCAGGCAAAAACAAACAGGACAGCAACATCCAAGACCGAGGCCAATGTGAGACACCCTGTATGTAAAACTGCAGCACAATCCCTGGACGCCGGCCAATAAGCTGCACTCCTCTGTGGCAATTACTGTAGAGCTATGTGCCTGCATGTTTACGGCATGGGTGCACTTTGGTGACAACCAGACACACAATGACCTTCATGCCTGGGTGCTGGGTTATCTGATCCTATCATTAGAGTGTTATTAAACCCAAAAGCAAATGTTTAGTATATTACAGTGCCTTGAAAAAGTATTCGTACCCCTTGAAATTTTCCACATTTTGTCATGTTACAACCAAAAACGTAAAATGTATTTTATTGGAATTTTATGTGATAGACCAACACAAAGTGGCACATAATTGTGAAGTGGAAGGAAAATTCTAAATGGTTTTCTAAACTTTTTACAAATAAATATGGGAAAAGTGTGGCGTGCATTTGTATTCAGACCCCTTTACTCTTATACCCCTATCTAAAATCCAGTGGAACCAATTGCCTTCAGAAGTCACCTAATTAATAAATAGAGTCCACCTGTGTTTAATTTATTCTCTGTATAAATATAGCTGTTCTGTGAAGCCCTCAGAGGTTTGTTAGAGAACCTTAGTGAATAAACAGCATCATGAAGGCCAAGGAACACACCAAACAGGTCAGGGATTAAGTTGTGGAGAAGTTTAAAGAAGGACTGGGTTAAAAAAAAAAATTATTACAAGCTTTGAACATCTCACGGAGCACTGTTCAACCCATTATCAGAAAATGGAAAGAGTATGACACAATTGCAAACCTACCAAGACATGGTCGTCCACCTAAACTGACAGGCCGGGCAAGGAGAGCATTAATCAAAGAATGCAGCCAGGAGGCCCATGGTAACTCTGGAGGAGCTGTAGAGATCCACAACTCAGATGGGAGAATCAGAGGGCCTTACAATGATTGGCTTTTATTTATTTATGTAAAACCTCTATCCCAAACTGTTGTTGTAACTGCTTGTGTACCTGCAGTGTGAGCTGGAGTTTGGCTTCAGTTTGTTAGTGTATCTAGATCTGTTAGTACATCTAACATTCCCCTCCCCCCAGACTGACAGTGCTGCTGTCTGCTGTGCCTGCTGTGCTCCTTCATCCAGAGTTGGGGCACTCTAATACAGGAGGTGTGTTGCCAAAAAGAAACCGCGATTGTGTATAAACCAAAATTAAATTATGTTAAATATTTGATGCGTGTGAAACAGCAACTATTTAACACAATGATACCAAAGCCACAATATGCTGAGCTGTACTAAAAATAAATGACCAAATATCGAGTACAAACTTGAATCAATAATCAAATATGTAAAATAACTAGATTTGTGAAAAAATGTGCAACATGTATAGATCAAATATAATCAAAGTAAAAAAGTCCTTGTGAATAAAGAATACTCTTCTTAAGTGCTCATGGGATCACATCAACATCAGCAGTGGCTATAATGTAATTCTCCTTCCATGAGATGTCTTGTAACAAATTCAAGGTATGGGTAGTGTCCTTCAAATATGATGGCATCTTGGACACAAATGGCTGCAAAAATTCATCCACATATTTCCCAATCCTTGAGGTAAGGGAATCAATGCCACTGATGATGGGGCGTCCAGGGGGCTTTATAAGGTTTTTATGTACCTTCGGGAGGAAATGTATGACTGGTATACCTGGGGCCGATGGGATAAGATATGATTTTTCCTTTTTGTTTAGAATCCAATCCTCATAAGCATTACTAATATTTGTTTGCAATTCTTTTTTGTATTTAACACTGTGATTGTTGTCTAAAGTGACAAAGGTGGCTCCATCTGATATTGTTCATTTCTGACGCATAGTCAACCTTATCTAGGACCACAATTCCACCCCCCTTCACTGCCAAGTTCCCCTACTACGAATGGTGGTGGCAGCACCAAGAGCTGATGGAAACATCAGCTGGGGCGCCGACATCACTGAATTCCAGGACAGGTAAGTTTGGCCCCCCTCTTCCACTGGGCCATTAACAACGCGCAGTGCACTACGCGCATGCGCAGTAGAGGACCGACCGGCTGCAAAGCCGCAATGGCAGTAGCAGCAGCCAAGAGCCGATGGAAACATCGGCTGGGGTGCCGAATTCGCTGGATTCCAGGACAGGTAAGCATCCTAATATTAAACGTCAGCAGCTACAGTATGTGTATTTTTTGCTGGGGAGCCAAACTCCTCTTTAAGAACTTACCACATGGTAAATACTGCATCATTTTTAAACATTTTTATTTTTGTGAATTGGACTTTTATCTACCGAATGCGACAAACGTTAATGAATTGACCCCTTTGTTTCTACCTCCAGTTCATCTCACAGGAAGTGACTAACATTTTTGGCAAAATTAACAGAAATTTTTTGTACTTGCAGAAAATGTTTTACCCTAAAAAGGAAAATGCAGCCACCAAGTCTAAGCACTGATAAACTGAAATATATAAAAATGTTGTCTTTGGCTTTATTTACACTTTATATGTCATACACAATATACTTTCCTGGTGCATCATGGCAGCATACAATGGGTTATGGCTCCGCCCCCACAAGCTGATAGGACTGGTTAACTATAAATCAAAGACAGACCAAGGTATCCCTTACCGTCTGTCGCCCCAGCCAGGTTCAGCCTCTCCTGGGTAGAAGTCCTTCCTGTACAGTCTCAAAATTAGCTATATGGTTGGAGCCCCATTCTGGTGGTCTGGGGGTTATATTTCAGCCTCTCCTAGGTGGAAGTCCTTTCTCTACAGTCTCTAAATGAGCTATATGGTTGGAGCCCCATTCTGGTGGTCTGGGGGTGATATTTCACCCTCTCCTGGGTGGAGACCTTCCTCTACAGTCTCTAAATGAGCTATATGGTTGGAGCCCTATTTTGGTGGTGCAGGCCTGTCAAAGAAAGCTTTAAACAAGCTTTGACGTAAGGGACAGCATTTCCCTTTGCTTTCCATATGCTTTTTACTTCTTTTCTCTGTTTTTTGTGCATTTGCCATTTCCAAGATGGTGGCAGCAGTGCAAGTACACTCTGAGCATGAGAGGCAAGAAGCGATGAGGCCTCTGTGACCAGTTACCTGGCTAGAGCTTTCCAGGATGGAGATTTGAGCATGCTCAGGCACTGATATCATCACTAATGGAAAAATGTGAGAGTTTTAAATGGTTTTATGGCATTTTGGGGCAACAAATGGTGGAGCTCTCTACTCATGCATGCTGGATGCTTATGTGGTCATTGTTTGCAGGTATGTTTTCCCTTTTTTTGGCATTCACCTGGGCTTTTCCTATCTCTTTCTCAGTGTTGCTCTGCATTCATTGTGCTCCTTCTGGCATTCGCCTGGGCTCGTCTATCTCGTTCTCAATGCTTCCTTTCGGATCACTGTATTGGGCTCAGTTTCCACTAGTGCGACCTGTCATGCGACTTGGGACTGCAAAGTCGCATGACAAATTCAAGGTAGTCCCTGCACTGCTTTGGTCCCACTTTGATGCGACTTGAGTTCCATAGACTTCAAGAATACAGATGCATTGCTTCAAGTTGCATTGTTTTTGCAGCAAAAATCGCACGACTTTCAGGTCGCACTAGTGGACCTATGCTGTTTTTCATTTCAGTCTGCTGCTTTGCTCTGTTTCTATGGGGAACACTGCCCAGTCAGACCACTTATGGTAAAGGGATTAGGTAAGAGGTAAAGACTGAGCAAAAGAGAGGCAATATCTATAGTACTGTAAGGACCACAAGATGGAGGGAGCCTTCTAAAGGTCAAGACAGGTCACCATCTAAGAACAGACATCCAGGCAATGTTGATTAAGGTCATCATCTCACCCCTCAATATCATTACTCCGTTTACAAACATCACAGGTTACCAGTCCTAATAGTCACTGCATTTGTGGCGGAAAGGCGTTGCCTGCCAAGCTAGTATGTCAAATCTGCCTGGAATAAGCAGGATGCAGCCCAGCAAGGACCTTAAGATGGAGGGAGCCTTCTAAAAGCCAGAAAAGTCACCATTCAGGTGCAGACATCCAGGCAACATTGATCAATGTCATCATCTCACCTCTCATTATTATTGCTCCCCATTTACAAACACTACAGGTTACCAGCCCTAATGGTTGCTGCATTTGTGGTTGAAATTCATTGCTTGACAAGCTAGCAAAGAAGGCGATGTCTGGAAAGTTGCCTAGCACTTCCAACCAGGGGAACAAAAAAAAAACAAAAAAACTTAACAAGCACAGGAAGTTGGAGTCATGCAAGATAGAAAACCTCCAATCAATTATATTATTAATAAATCTGGAAGACTGGATGCTCTGTAGGTTTATCAGACACTTACTTGTCCCAATTCATCCACCGATTTCAGTGCCTCCACTTCGATTTTCCAATCTCTTCCAGGGCATTCACAAAGGTCTTACTGTCTGCAATAGCGACAGGAAAAATTCAGTAGAACTTCCACAAGGGAATATCCGTCCTCTGATGAAGTCAAAGGTGCTTTTGGGAGTGAAGTCTCTTCCAGCAGAACAGTGACGGAGTATCCTTGGTTCTTCGCAACTGACCAATTGTTTTCGAATGGAACACGATCACATCAGACCCCAGCTAGAAAGCTTGGGGGACACATTTCAAAGAGCAGGCTGCTCAAGGTCATGGGATATTCAGCTTATGAGGCATAGTCTTGAATGCTCTTGAACTGAGACTAGTGTTCAAAGCCCTTCTGTCAGTCACTCCTTTTAGAAGAGGAGCACGATTTTTACTGCACCTAGATAGCAGTGGATGGGTAGAATTCGTAGGCTGTCAGTGGAACTTCCTGTATCAATAATTTCAAATATACCATTTTGGCTTAGGAGGCTCTAGTGTCTGTCTCTCCTACACTTAAGCATTGAGTCACCACTGCCTCTTCCAGTGATGATGGATTTACTCTCTCGTGGACCGTTTTGCCATCCAGCTCCAAGAGACTACTTTTGATGGCATGGCAGTTGAGAGGCGAAGGCTACCAAGTCAAAGGGGGGTCAGTGCAGGTAGTGCAGCCAGAGAGATCTTCATGAATAAGACTTACCAAAGAATATGGGAAAATTATGCAGATCTCACACAGCAAAAGCCTGGAGTCCTTTATCACCTAAACCAGCCAAGGTTCTACAGTTCTTATAACTGGAGCTGAACAGGGGCCTAGGTACAAATATGTTTAAAGTTCAGTCTTGTCTGCACGTACAAGGGGTTCAAGGGGTTAAGGAGTCCTTAACCCTTTAGTGATGCAATTCTTAAAAGGCTTGCATGAAGTTATAGACCTCCCAGGAAACCATTGTTCCCTATGTGGAACTTACTTATGGTCCTCATTTCTATCAAGGCCTCATTTCTATTCTACAGAATTGGCTACACACTGCAATCTAACCCTAAAGACCGTATTTCTTCTTGCTACAATCTCTGTGAAAAGGGTATCAGAACTGCAGGCTTTGTACTCAAAGAGTATCACCTAACGTTCTACCCAGACAGAATAGTCCTAAAACTCCAGACTGCTTTTATCCATGGGATGTCTTTCCTTCCACTTTAAACCAGGACATCAATTTACCGTCTTTCTTGGTTGAGTGAGAGAACCACATCCCATGGATGTTGATCTAACTCTGGTGATCTGTTTGGCAGGTACCTTTTCATTCAGGAAAGCTGAAATCTGTACTTTGTTCCAGCGTGGCTTAAGACAGGGTCAATCAGCGTCAACACGTACAGTCACCTCCTAGATTGTTAAGACAATTAAAAAAGCCTACTCTTCACAAGGCCTTCCTGTTTCGGAGGTCTTAAGAGCACATTCAACTAGGGCAGTGCCAGCTCTGTGGACAGCTCAGTGCTGAGTGTCTCCTGAGGCTATTTGCAAGTCAGCAATATGGTCCTCCCAGGACACCTTCATTACAATTTTTAATAGGTGAACCTGGCTCACGACAGTAAAATTTGGAAAATTCATGGTGCATTCTTGCGCTACTGCTTACAAAATTTTTATTGCATCCTCCTGTATGGCGAGTTAGTTCCCACTGTATGCTGCCATGATGCACCAGGAAAACGGAAAATTGTATATTTACCTTTCCATAATTTTCCTTTCCTTGTGCATCTTCATGGCAGCATACAGATTCCCTCCCAAATGGTGAGTTACAGAGAATGCTGTGAGCCGGGTCTGTCTTTGATTTATAGTTAACCAGTCCTATCAGGTTGTGGAGGCGGAGCCACAACCCATTGTATGCAGCCATGAAGATGCACCAGGAAAGGAAAAATTACGGAAAGGTGAGTATACAATTTTCCGTTTTTATACAGCTTTGATAGAACTTGGTCTGCCAATTGGGCAATGGCTCCATCTAGTGTTTGTTTTGAGACATGATTTAAAAGAATATAAACGTAACAAGTTTTTCATCATTGTCTCACTTATTTGGAGGATAAGAAAAAAAAAAAAAAACAGAGGGCCTTGTGCTGCTCAGAACAAGAAGACTTTTTAAATGAAATATGCTTTCCATAGTTGTATATAGTTGTATATTATGCAGTAGTAAGCGACTAGTTGCAGAAAGAATTATACTGGCCTTACACAACTCATAGCATACCTCCCAACTGTCCCAGATTTTGAGGGACTATCCCTGATTTGGAACAATGACCCTCCTGTCCCTCTGCCCCTCTTTTCTCCTCATTTGTCCCTCATTTTGGTCTGATCTATATAGTTTTGTTTATAAAATGCACTATTTAACCTTTAAACAGTGCTTCCCGGTGCTAAACCTTTGATCCAATTTGTAAATTGCTGCATTTGTAAATTTCAAAAGCCAGTATAAAGGAATAGCAGTGGTAGAAAAAAGCACGTGTGGGTTTAATTAATCTTTTTTTTGTACAAGTCTCTTTTTAAGGGGGCGTGTCAAGGGGTGTGCCTTAAGCCTACAAGCTTCTGCTAATAGGTGTCTTTCATTTCCATCTCAAAAAGTTGGGCGTTATGCTCATAGACCTCCAGTCCTGCACAGTTGTAAAGGCTCCTTTCATGGACTGAAATTGCCTATTCTGATTTTGCTGCACACTGTGAGCTTCTCACGCTGTGCATTAGAAGCTGCAACAAGCCATGTAGAGCCCACCTAATTTCCTGGCTGGAGGCAGGGGCGGATCCAGAGTCTAGTCTCGGGAGGGGCACTGCCAGAAAATATATTTTTTTGGGGTACATCTATCGGGGAAATGGCTGGTGTTGGCGCTTCAATCATCACGGCACCATGGTTGTTATGGTGTCAGGATGATTGAAGCGCATTATTACTATTATTACATTGTTATAAAAAATTAAATAGTTTAACTCACCATAATGCAGAATCAGTGGGAGCCCCGAGTGTGTCACTTGCCACGTCACCTGTCACCAGATGCATATTGTCACTTGCCACGTCGCCTGCCACATGTTGCGGATTGTCACTTGCCACGTCGCCTGTCACCAGATGCAGATTGTCACTTGCCATGTCGCCTGCCACATTTTGCGGATTGTCACTTGCCACGTCGCCTGTCACCAGATGCAGATTGTCACTTGCCACGTCGCCTGCCACATTGCGGATTGTCACTTGCCATGTCACTTGCCACGTCGCCTGCCACATGTTGCGGATTGTCACTTGCCATGTAGCCTGTCACCACATGCAGATTGTCACTTGCCACCTGCTAAGGTGGTCTCTTGTGTCCCAGAGACAGGCAGCAGAGAGATGTTGTAATCTCTCTGCTGCCGCAGCTGCCTGCATGGTGGGGGGGAACTGCAGGGATGCAGGGCGGGCGCTGGGCAGTGAGAGATGATGTCATCTCTCTGCTCCCCCGCCCGCCTGCTCCCTGATTGGCCAGCAGCCGCTCACAAACACATCGAGCGGCACATGTCAGCGGCGGCTCTGTCACCTAGGGAGCCGCCCAGCGGCTCTTTTACTCACGGAGCCGCCCAGCGGCTCTCTCTCTCTCACGGAGCCGCCCAGCGGCTTTTTTACTCACAGAGCCGCCCAGCGGCTCTTTCTCTCACGGAGCCGCTGGGCGGCTCTTTTACTCACGGAGCCGCCCGGCGGCTCTCTCACCTATGGAGCCGCCCGGCGGGCTCTCACAGTGACACTCACCTGCATTTCTTGGAGGGGGCAATTGCCCCGTTGCCCCCCCCCCCTGGATCCGCCCCTGGCTGGAGGACGTTCAGTATATCTAGGACTTTCTGCCCCAGCCTGACCATTCCTGGCCCTCCCCTTCATTCACTGGATTTCAATTCTTTCAATCATAGTTTCTCAGCAGCATATGTGGGCATTACCATGCAAATTCAGCCTGCCTAGGAACACCCACTCCACAAGACTGATCCTCCCATTAAGGTATTTGCTATTTTCATAACTCCTCCCAAGAACCAGCCCACTACTTGCATCAGGACTGAGGGCTCTTGAGAGGAGTACTGAGGCACGGTACTGTGATGTTTTCAGGAAGCTATGTACAGCACCCTGCTGGCCCCTCCCACCAGCTATGATCTGCCTGCATTACATACGGGAGCACAGAGGCCCAGTGATGACTTTAAGATGGGGTATGAAATTTAAATGGAAAGTTTGTATTTTTTATTTTTATTAGCATGTTGATGGTGGGGGAAGGAGAAACCAGGAAAGGCAAAATATAAATAGATTAAACTTCAGCTTTAAATTTAGATGAAAAAAAAATCAAACAAATCAAATTGTAAATCAGTCACAACTGATAAGTAATAGTTTGCCTGCATCTGTTTTCTGAACTATAAGGAGACTTATGACTCCTCTTAACACCCCTTGCACTCCCTTCTCTCTATTACCCTGGGCACTGGCCCAAAAGTCCCATTATGGTAAACACAACCCTGCGTGAGCACATACACTATATACTTTAATAGCATCCCAGTCTTGGTCTGTAGGGTTCAATATTGAGTTGGCCCACCCTTTGGAGCTATAACAGCTTCAACTCTTCTGGGAAGGCTGTCCACAAGGTTTAGGAGTGTGTCTATAGGAATGTTTGACCATTCTTCTAGAAGCGCATTTGTGAGGTTAGGCTATGATGTTGGACAAGAAGGCCTGGCTTGCAGTCTCCACTCAAATTCATCCCAAAAGTGTTCTATTGGGTTGAGGTCAGAACTCTGTGCAGGCCAATCAAGTTCCTCCACCCCAAACTCGCTCATCCATGTCTTTATGGACCTTGCTTTGTGCACTGATGCACAGTCATATTGGAACAGGAAGGGGCCATCTCCAAACTGTTCCCACAAAGTTAGGAGCATGAAATTGTCCAAAATGTCTTGGTATGCCGACGCCTTTCCTTCACTGTAACTAAGGGGCAAAGCCCAGCCCCTGAAAAACCACCCCACACCACAATCCCCCCTCCACCAAATGATTAGGACCAGTGCACAAAGCAAGCTCCATAAAGACATGGATGAGCAAGTTTGGGGTGGAGGAACTTGACTGGCCTGCACAGAGTCCTGAACACAATCCGATAGAACACCTTTGGGATGAATTAGAGCGGAGACTGAGAGCCAGGCCTTCTTATCCACATCAGTGTCTGACCTCACAAATGTGCTTCTGGAAGAATATTCAAACATTCCCATAGACACACTCCTAAACCTTGTGTAGAACTTTCCCAGAAGAGTTGAAGCTGTTATAGCTGCAAAGGGTGGGCCAACTCTATATTGAACCCTACAGACTAAGACTGGGATGCCATTAAAGTTCATATGCGTGTAAAGGCAGGCATCCCAATACTTTTGACAATATTGTGTGTTTGTAAGGGTGCAGCGGGTTCTCTTTAAAGGCTTATATAACCAACTGTTGTATGGTTATGCATGTGGATGGGGTGCTGTCCTTGCTCCGATCACTCAGTTAGACCATAATGAATTTCTGATATGGACTGTACGGAACTTTGTATACCTGGGTCACTATGTAGAGATATAGGATCTGCCAGTCTGCTTACATACAGCAGTGTGCGTTGTCCTGTATTTTTTCACAAGGCACAGACATAGTTACACAATTTGTATGAAAAAAGTCCATCTACTTCAACCAATGCAAAAAATTAATTAATTATTAGAAAACCTTCATATACAGAATCCTAAACCTACAATTGATCCAGAGAAAGGTAAAAAGCCCTATAAAGCATGATCCAGGTTGCTCTAGCAAGAGGAAAAAAATCCCTTCCTGATCCCAGAAGCAATCAGATATTCCCTGGAACATACAACAGACTGTTTCTCTATAAATTTCCTACCGTATAGAAGTAGGCTGCACTGAGTCAGCAAATGATAAATTATTATTAAAAATGTGAAAAAATCTGTAAACTTGATATTAATTCAGACATTGGCAAAATATATAGACCAAGGCTATGAGAGAATTGCTGCCCGATCAAGGTTTATTTCCTTGGTGGAGACTCTTTTCATTTGTGCTCAAGGCTCCATGAACACTGACCTAAATACCACTGCTACTACTGGAGTTTTGTGTTCTGCCTGTAGAAGCAGCTTTATGCTATCCGTTGTGTCCATGCACATTAGGACGATTACAAGCTCAACGTTTAGAGACAGGAGAAAAACCCTTCTGGTTTGCGTTTCTGCGCAAAACTCTCCTAAACGCGTCTAAACTCTGTACAAAAAATGCTCTATATGAGCATTTTTTACTGCCAAGGGAACAGATGTTTTTTTTAAGCCCAGTGTGCATGGAGTCTTATAGTTCTCTTTTGAATAACCTGCATGCATGTCTCTGGAAAATATACTGTATATTTGTGTGTAATTTGTGGCATCTCTGACTAAGGCTTCATTTACACTTGCTGTGCTGTTTAAAGCGGGGGTCCACCCACACCGCCAAAAAAAAAAAATATTAAAAGCCAGCAGCTACAAATACTGCAGCTGCTGACTTTTAATACATGGCCACCTACCTGTCCCAGGGTCCAGCGATGTCGGCAGGCGACGCCGAAAACCCGCTCGGTTCTCGGCAGCTGCCGCCGCCATCCTAGGTGAGGGAATCAGGAAGTGAAGCGTTGCGGCTTCACTTCCCGGTTCCCTACTGCGCATGTGTGAGTCGCGCTGCGCGTCCCAAGTGGTCCCCGCTCTCTCCTGGGAGCTGTGTGTTTCCCAGGAGACAGCGCGGTGGGGACGGGAAGAGGCGTAGACTCCCATGGGAGTCTATGCTGGAAGTGGGTGCAAATACCTGTCTTAGACAGGTATCTGCACCCCCTTCCCCCCTGAAAGGTGCCAAATGTGACACCGGAGGGGGGGAGGGTTCAGAAAAGCGGAAGTTCCATTTTTGTGTGGAAATCCGCTTTAAAACAGGATCCGCGTTTGGATCACTCATCACTCATAGACAGGGGTCCTATCGCTTCCCCACCACCCACTTCAACCCCTTAAATACCGGAAAACCATGTGCGTTGTGTGTGCAGTTGCAGTGTGGCCTCATCCTGGAGTTTGCATGTTCTCCCTGTGCCTGCGTGGGTTTCCTCTGGGTACTCGGGTTTCCTCCCACACTCCAAAGACATGCTGGTAGGATAATTGGATCCTGTCTAAATTGTCCCTAGTATGTATGAATGTGAGTTAGGGACCTTAGATGGTAAGCACCTTGAGGGTAGGGACTGATGTGAATGTACAATGTATATGTATAGGGATGGCGCTATATAAGTACCTGAAATAAATAAAAAATAAATAAATTCATAATCCCTGTAGCAGCCGCAGAATGTGCACACCCCAGCCACTGCTTCAGCAGCAAAAGAGGGAGCAGTTGAGGGGCAGTAAAAACCTGGCTCCACTGCATTAATAGCTACGTCGCTGATGCCATTATAAATTTGGAAAAACTAAAATCCATTTTTGTGGATTATTATTATAGTGATTGCAAACTCTAAACAAATACCATTTAGATTGCTAAAATACAGTGAGTCATAAACAATTGTGTAAGGAGGCGCTATTAAAATAAACCTCTACCTATAGCTTATCAACTTATTATAAACATGTGATGACATAAAATGCAATGATTAAAGCAAAAATAAATAATACCGTGACTTAATTCATAAAGTGCAAAGTGCTAAATTGATAGTTCAACACATAAACAAAGTAATACAAAATGTCCTCTAGAACAGTTCATAAAGTCCACGGCCGCTGGTTTGTACCGCTGGTTCGTACTTGTTGACCTTGACCTACAGTGGTCCCTGTCCCTGTCATTTTTTTTTTTTTGGATGCCTGGGTCTTTGGGGGTCATGCAGACAGGTTGTCCTGCACTCCCTGTTGGCTCCAATGTCTGGAGCTTGGTATGCTGTCACCCTGCCCTCTTTCAAGATGGCAACTGAAGTCATTGGTTCTGCTTTGGGTCTTGGACCGGGCGAGCGCTATGCACCGGATGGGGTACTGGTGTGGGCGGTGTGTTTTCTCCCGTGGGGAGTATATAGGGTGGTTTGGTAGGTCATTTGGCCTTGTGGAGGCACTGGTTGTGCTACCCTTTGTTTCTTTCCCTGGATGGTGCAGTCGGACTGGTAAGCCTGTCACAGCCTTTTGTTCAGTGGCTGCATTTCCCTGCATACTATCTCTGTTACTCAGTTTTTTTTCTTCTTATTTCTTCACAGATATAACATTGCTGACGGAGAGCTGGGTGGTGCAAGTGCCTGGTCTTGCCAAAATAGTCTAGCACCAGCCCTGGATGTTGGAGACCATCACCAGCTTAGCACATATGCAAAAACACACTGATTTGCTCAGTAGGATGAGTTGCTTCATGGATCCTGTAGGTTTTTCTCTGAAGTAGATCAAGAATATCTCCACCATAAAATCACACTGAAATGAGAGAAAGGGGAACCAATAGCGTGATACCGTCATAATAAATATATTTATATAATAAAATATAAAAACATAAAAATGCCTGCTTACATGTATAGGTGCCTAACCCGGCACTGAGGATTGTCCACATTCAAGGTAGAAGTAAACCGCCACTGCCTGGCTCGCGCTCCAGGCCTGGCATGTGTTCCACTGCAGAGTAACTAAAACCGGAAGCCAGGGACCCAGACATGACTGGAAGTGTGCCTCGACTTACGTTTCGTCTTGCAACGCCATCAGGAAACAGCTTTTTTAGTACTTTGTATGTCAGTGTATAAACCCATAGGTGCGAGGTACCTTTAAAATGTTAAAGCATAAACAATTACCATTAAAAAAATAAAAACAAATACTGTTTTAAACTTTTCATGTTTTTTTCATCTCAGTACTGATCTCCTGCAGGCTGTTTGCAGCCACATCTTGTTTACACGCATGTACTTCAGAAAGGGCCGCATGTGAAGTCTCAGAGCCTGTTTGCTGATGGTGACAACAGTGGACCATGTGATACATGTTAAAATGGTCACTTTTTTCCATTGGAAGTCTGAGTGACAACACTCCACCAGAACAAGGGCCCACAAGACATTATCATCAGGTTATATTTTAATGAAGAATGCACTCAAAGGATTTTTAAAAAAGTACTTTTAAAATTACATGTTAAAAGTAGAAGGAAAGGCTTAAAAACCCAAGGTTTAAAATGATGCCTTCCAGGTTTCCTGGTGGGCTATCGCCTGACAAACTGTCTTTTTTTTTTTTTTTTAAGTCTGTTGGGCTGTCATTTTGGCTCAAGATGGATTAAAATAATGGTAAAAATAATTAATTCCTAAAGCCTCTGCATCATATATTTATTTTTCATATATATTTTTGAACAAGCTCTTTAGAAAAAAAAAATTCTAAAGAGGTTAAAGTGATTGTAAAGGATCCTTTTTTATTTTTTTTAAATAACAAAAAAAATATCATACTTGCCCACACTGTGCAGCTTGTTTTGCACAAAGTGGCCCCCGAACATCCTCTTCTGGGGTCCCCTGGAGGCTCTAGCGGCTCCTCCCCATATCAGATAACCCCCTAGGAGAAGCGGTCTCCCGAGGGGGTTACCTTGCAGGCGCGCTCCCGAGTCCAGCATTTGCGTCCACAGACACAAATACCAGACTCGGCCCCGGCACCCACGTCATTGAATTTGATTGACAGCAGCGGGGGCCAATGGCTGTGCTTCTATCAATCTATCCAATTAAGACCCCATGGAGAGAGGGACAGCGTGTCCCCGTCGAAGAGATGAAGGGGCTCATGTAAGTAAAATTGGGGGCTGGGGGGCTGGTGACTGCCAGGTGTTTTTTCATCTTAATGCATAGGATGCATTAAAGGTGAAAAAACACGAGAGTTTACAACCCCTTTAATTTAAGTTCATTGTCTTTGAAACAAAGAAACCCTCACCAGAAGCTTTTAAGTGTCTTCTTTTAAGTTCTCACAAATTGTAAATTCTATTTTTTGCCAGCCAGGAGAGATAAGAAGAAGGTCCACGAGCAGCGTTTAGACTAGAGACTCATATTTCAAATGAGCTGACAGACATATTTTATTTTATGAGAGAAGGGAATGGGGCTCATTCAAAAAATAATTTTTACAAAAAAAGTTGTACCTAAAATGTATTGCAATTTTCACTGCGAGTAATTATATTAGACATAAATGCCTAATTTATTATATTTTAAAAGGGCAAGTATGTGCTTACTTAATTGAACAATGTCACATATTTTGGTCTGTGCATTTATTTATAATATATATATATATATATATATATATATATATATATATATATATATATATATATATATATATAGTCAGGTCCATAAATATTATTTGATGTCTATGCGTTCCAGACTTCAAGCTGTAATTGACTGCAAATGATTTGCAACCAAGTATTAAAAAGTGAAAGTTTGATGGATGATTGTTAATCTGTCCCATTACTTTTGGTTCCTTAAAAAGTGGGAGGCACATATACAAACTGTTGTAATTCCTTACAAATTAAAGCTGAAAGTCTGCAGTTAAAGCACATCTTGTTTGTTTCATTTCAAATCCATTGTGGTGGTGTAAAGAGCCAAAAAGATTAGAATTGTGTCGATGTCCCAATATTTATGGACCTGATTATATATATATATATATATATATATATATATATATATATATATAGATATATAGATCGATCTATATCTATCGTTTGATGTATTCACTGATTAGTCTTCATATTATTCATATGAGGGGAAATATTGTATATGAATGTGATGTCTAGAAGTTCTATTAATGTGGATGTTTAAGAATAAGCCATTATACTTCTAGTCAAAAACATGGGGTAAAGTTTTACATTACCTAGTTTAAGGAATTTAAAGATAAGGTAATTAGTGTGGGTATATTTTCTTAAAGTAATAGATCTTATGAATCGCTGCTGGGTCTGGAGTGGTTTGACACATAACTGAAATTTCAGTCTAATTTATAGTTTTTCTGTTGAGCCTAAGTCAAAAGGTTATTCAGGAATAAAATAAAGTAAATTCCAATACAACACCACCCCCTTTGGCAATGGTGAATAAAGGAAACTACAATTTTTTCTATAAGGGTTTTCCAGGAAATGACGTGTGTTTTACGTCACTCATGACGTGAAGGGCATTTCTAGACCCATATTCTAGGGGGAATATAGACTGGGTACACATGAGAGAGAGGGGGCTGAAAGACTTTTGAGAGGGGAGAAGCTCTTGAGACAAGAGAAAAAAAAGGAGTATGGAAGGATGTAGGAATGAGGATCAAAGAAGTCCTTTGGACAACCAGTTGATACTTCTCAAAATAAAAGAGTCTTAAGCCATCATAAAGTATTAATGTTTTTAGTTTACCTTTTGGGTAATTGAAGTTGTTTGAGCATATGCTTAACTAAACTAATCCATTTTGGGAGTGAGTTGAATTCTAACTGCAAGATGAGTTCCACTCTCTTTTAAACAAAGAGATAAATATCTTGTTGTATCTCAACAAAACTGACTTCAAAGTATTATGATTGGATTAGTTATAGTATGAGTTGAACCATAGATTCATTCTAAATGTATTTTTATTTAAAAATGGGTTTTGGTTAAATTACCAAGTTTGTATATGGTTTACAAAATTGTCCATATACTGTAAAAGAGGTTTAAGCCTGAAGATCTTTGTCATGGAATGCTATTTACTAAGTGTTGCTAAGTATAAGTTTAATAAGACATAAAGTGTTGAAATATGGCATTTTGTAACAAGAGCTAGTGGTAAAAATGTATCATCATCTGTATCTCATATATTTGAAGTTGTATATCTTTTTGCATATCACCAATTATATCTGATATTATTTTACACTGAATTTTAGTTAATAAATATATATATTTAGCACATTGTTGTACTCACTCGTCCTCAAACTAGCATGGATAAATGAACTTGAATTAATTGGTTGCATTGTGGAAAAATGTGAAAATTTCCTTAAACTCAGATTTTGCATAAATCCATAAATATAATACTGTTTTAATATTTCAGTATAAACGTCTGACAGTTCCTTACAGTGAATGTTTGTTTTATGTTCTTTTTGTTGTCTATGTTTTTTGGATAAAGCTAATATTACACCTGCACAATCTTAATTAGCAACAAGCTCAGGACTGCTGCACTCTCTCAATGCAAATGCACTGATTTGTGAGAGACAAATGGTATAAAGTGTGCTACTTTTTTTTTTTACATCTACATGTGCTAGATACATCCAAAAACAAAAGAACCAAAATGAATAGTAAAGGTATTACATAAATTAAAAATGTTTGATACAAATATCATTCAAGTAAAATGTGCCAGTGTCTGACTTAAAGTGCAACTCGTGACTCCATGAAAATAATATTCATGAAACATTTAAACAAGATCCATTGTGATACGCAAGTGCAAAGTTTTAATCGAAAAAATTGATTGGTGCATAGATCAATCATATCCTCTGGTAATATATGCCAGTGCTCTTAAAGTGACAGTGCAGTGCTATTCCACTTCAATTCACTCCATGTGCGCTATGTCCCAACCGCAATGGGTCCAGACTCACCAAATGTAGTTGACCTCTTATGGCTTATGCCAAAAGGGATCAAAAGAAAAACTTTCCACAGCTCCGCTGTGCGTGGCTAGGTGTCCTTATTGCTGTTTCTTTTTACACAGACCAGTTGGGGCTCGACATGTGTATAAAGCAGAGAGGGATATCATCGTACAAAAACGTCCTTAGTAAAACACATAGTAAAAAGCTACTCACATTAAGTGGCTCCCCGGCGCCCAGGGATCGTCTGCATGTTATTAATATAACTACTGCTGGCTGCCAATTTAGAGGTGGAAGCCGGTGCTATGCGTGTATGAACTCGGAGAGCCAAGAGAACAGTTTGCATGTTTGTTGGATGCTTAATTTCAAATAAACAGATTAAAAAAAAAAAAAAAAAAAAAGAAAGAAGAAAAAGGATGCCTCCCTCCCCGCTTACATGTTGCATTCTGTTTGTGATTAATCTCACTGTAAATACCTTTTATTTAAGCATGGCTTTATATAAATGCATTTATCAAACCTATTACAATACCAGTGTTGGTAACCACTACTGCAATTCTTACATGCACCAGCAGGTGTCTTTAGAAACCCAAATACCATGCTTTTACAAAGGCTACTTGCCTTGATATTATGCTGGCTATGGTTTTAAAACTTTGAGTCTGTGACCCAGAACAAGCATGCAGATCAGGAATGGCAGTGTAAAGTCCGAAATTCCTATATTCTTCAGTGACTCAAAAAATATTGAAGCTAGAGGTTCAGCATGACAGCCAGACAGAAATCAGCTGTCTACTATATTTTTAAACAGATTGCCTTCAAGGAAGTTCATACTATTCCTGTTTTGGATGGCAATGTGCTATATTGAAACCAAATTCCTACGTCTTCCTTGTTTGGCTGCTCTGGCAAATCCTAAACTCAGGACACCTGCAGCATTAAAGTGTCATATTATTATTATTATTATTATTATTATTATTAATATTTTACAAGATTTATATAGCTAGGTGATAGCGGTCTATTATTCTTTATATATAATATATATATTTTTATTTTATATGTATGTTTTATATTGTAGCAATGATCTGTATTTATATTGATTATTGACACATTTTATGATCAGTAATGCAGCATTGGATTCTATACATTTTATGTCTAGCTCCTTAGGTTGTACTTAGGAGAGCCTCCAGCATAGATAAAATTGCCTCTCCTATTTACTTGGGTTACAATTTTTAACTAATGGTCAATTAAGATTGCCAAATATTTGTATATATTTTAGTGACAGATCGCTCGGGATGGGCTAGTGTTGAAATGTACGGTCTGTGTTTGTTTTTGGCCGCTGTGTTGGCCTTCGATCACTCTCCGCCCACTTCTTGTGCCCTTCCTGAGCGAGCACCTAGTTGTGGAGCGCAAGCGTAACTGCGGTGCACTCCAGTGACTTTATTTCTGGCTGATGCAACAACTGGAGGGTTCTGCCCTCCGGAAAACATGTCTTCCATGATTACGTTTAAAAGGGTGTGCTTACATCACTAGGCCACGCCTCTGATGAAATCCCATTAGATGAAACATGTCAGGCAGGCAGATGCAAGCACGCTGAGAGCCGCGGTTTTACACATCATGATGTCTGTATCCTGTAACTAAGTGAACTACAATAAATTTGCTTTTTATACCTGACGGGCTTCACTATTGCTGCCTTATTTCTTTCATTTGGGTATCACTGACCTATTGATTGGATAAATTACATCTACCATATCCTTGGAGTTCATGATTTTGATGGCTTTAAGTGAATAAATGCCCATTACAAGCTATATTCTATGACTGGATCAAGTCTATTACCATCAGTGTTTGGATAAGCGATGCAATGATGCCTTGAGATTGATGAGTTTATGCCTATTTATTATCACCTTCTGGTAAGCAGATTGGATTCACATTGGGTGTGGTGTGCTTTTCCATACACACTGAAGCTGGTGAAGGGTCCTTTCATATCTATCCTTTCTTGGAAAGGCCTGTTATTTGAAACAAGCGCTGCATTGTGGACTTTTGTTTTTTATTGTTTGACAATCAACAAACTGTGCTGGCTGCTTATGTAGATTTTCTGTTATTATAGCTAGCGCAGATGGCCACTCCCCATTTTTCTTTGCTCTGCAGGATTTATATAGCACCAACAGTTTTCTCAGCACTTTACAATGTAAAGGGGAATAGTGCAGTTACAATACAATGCAAGAGGGTTAAAAGGGCCCAGCTCACAAGAGCTTACAATCTAATAGACACATGTGCTTTAACCACTTCAGCCCTGGAAGAATTTACCCTCTTTCTGACCAGAGCACTTTTTGCGATACGGCACTGCGTCGCTTTAACTGACGATTGCACAGTCGTGCGACGTTGCACCCAAACAAATTTTTTTTCCCCACAAATAGAGCTTTCTTTTGGTGGTATTTGATCACCTCTGCAGTTTTTATTTTTTGCGCTATCAAAAAAAAAAAAAAAAAAAGGGGAGCGACAATTTTGAAAAAAAATGCATTTTTTACGTTTTAAAAATAAAAGTAAAAAAAGTTTGCGCTAGGTGCATGTGATATGAAACTCGATAAATACTATGAGGTAGTAGTACTACCTGATGGAAGTCCTGCCGCTGAACACTATAACCCCGACATAAGGGCAAGAGACAGTAAATACATATAAAAACAGTGCAGCGCTGGACAAAAGTGAATGAATTATAAGCAAAGTAAATAAATACAGTGTAAGTGAATTAATAGTGAAAAATCAACACTACATACAATAGAATGGGTATAAATTCTCAAACTAAAAAATGGTGAAAAAAATATATAGTGAAAAATAATTCAAAAACAATAGAAAAGTCCAAAAAGGAATCAAAGCTTGATTGCATATACAAAGAACCTGTTTAAAGAGTCCCTGTGTAGTATTCCAAGTGAGAAGTGCTTCCCATCACCAGATGTAAGGAAATGGAGTCTTACCAGAAAGCCTGCGACCGCCCTTACTCAGAGGGGTCAGTACAGGCTTAGAAGATCACCGAAGAGGTCACAATGAGGTGTGTACTGATGGTCCTTAATCTGCTTCCTCGTTCCCAGGAATGTCTTTAGTGGTGGCTGCTAGCGTTCCAGATAATTAAGTGGCAAGATAACTTTGAAAACTCAGGCACTCCAGCAGGTAAACCGGATAGGAGAAAAAAAGGGGAATTCTCATAGTGTAAATTGCCAAAAAAAGGTTTATTTAAAAATTCCAAGTAAATGCCATGTAATTGGCACAAATGCAGAGTAAAAAACAGCAAAGAAACAGTCAGAGATAAAAAACCGCTATAGCACCATTTAAAATTCACGTTGTGACCCTTCTACACTAGTAATAGAATGGAGGATCCTTTGTCTCAACCATGGGAGCTGAACTCCTCCTATGTGGGAGAACTGAAGAGGATACATCCTAAACACTGGTGGCCACTAAATAGGAGGTAATGAGGAGGGGGAGGGGTGCTCCAGCCCAAAAAACCTGGTCAGGGCCTATTACAATATACAAGAACATATTTGGGGGGCACGCCATACAATGCGTTTAAATTCAAGATGGTGCTTCTATAAGACCTACAAACAGTACAAAATATTTTACAGTGCACACATACAAGAATGACATTTCCTGCAGGGCTAGTTAAAAACACCTGAACATATTCAAAAAATACGGGGGTTTGGTCACACTATATGGTCATATAGTGCTAAGCCCACTTACTGAGACAAAGTACCCCGAATTAGTGGGTATTTTTACGTTTTGCTATAATAAATATCCCCCAAAATTATATAAAAAAAATGTTCCTCAGTTTAGGCCGATATGTATTTTTCAACATATTTTTGGTAAAAAAAATTGCAATAAGCGTATATTGATTGGTTTGCGCAAAAGTTATAGCGTCTACAAAATAGGGGATAGTTTTATGGCATTTTTATTATTATTATTTTTTTCATTAGTAATGGCGGCGATCTGCGATTTTTTTATCGGGACTGCTCCTGCTGTGATTATGCACAGCGGGAGATGATTGCCGGGTACCGGGGACTCGATGTCCGCTGGCACACAGCGATCGTTCGTTACACAGGCAGAATAGCAGTCTGCTTATGTAAACATGTAATGTTATGTAAGTGTCAGTTATTGTCTGCCGATCGCAGCCATTCCTGGTAAAAAAAAAATAAAATAATGAAAATATCCCATAATTGTAGACGCGATAACTTTTTGCACAAACCAATTAATATACGCTTATTGGGATTCTTTTTTTTTTTTTTACCAAAAACATGTAGCAGAATACATATTGGCTTAAACTAATGAAGAAATTAGATTTTTTTTTATTGGATATGTTTTATAGCAGAAAGTAAACTTTTTTTTTTTTCAAAATTGTTGGTCTTGTTTTGTTTATAGCGTAGAAAATAAAAACCACAGAGGCGATCAAACACCATCATAAGAAAGCTCTATTTGTGGGAAAAAAGGACATCAATTTTATTTGGGTACAGCGTCAAATGAATGCGCAATTGCCAGTTAAAATAACGCAGTGCCGTATCGCAAAAAATGGCCTGGTCATGAAGGGGGAAAAATCTTCTGGGGCTGAAGTGGTTGAAGTGGTTAAGCCTGGTACACAGGAAGTTTATCTTTCGTTCAAACGGGCTGAATGGAAAAAAAAACTGAGAAGGCCGCTGTACTAACTATGTAATGTTAGTACAGAGATCTCCCCCATTGTGCTATTGTGTTCTGACAGGGGGACTGCATGCTCATTCAACAGGAGCTGGTTGTGAGGATGGCTTTTGTCAGATGAGGGGCTGTACCACATGGGTGGGTGGTAACTGGTTACTGGGGGGGGGGGTAAGTGTCGAGCCGCCGAACTGACCGTTTTCGGCTGATTTTCGGTCCATGTGTACCTAGCTTTAGGCAACATTTTTGCATTCATAGTCAAGATGAGGGCTTAGCAATTGCATCATATGTATGTACAAAGCACAAGCTTCCTTTACACTGGGATGACTGGGCATATTTAACATCACTATTATTAGTATTTCCTGTGACAAAAATAAAATGACCTCATTATACCTGATTCCTCAGATTTATCTCTTTGGTTGCACAAAATGCGAGCTATAACTCCCTCCTTGCAATCCAACTCTTGGCAAATGTTGTGCAGTTTTCCAGAACTACTACGATTTTGGAAGTAACATTTTGTTTTCAGCAATTTCTTTATTTCTTTGGCCCCTTAAAACCTAGACATTTGTTTTCCGTTATTAGGGGAAAAAGTCTTAAAATCTTTGTGCTCTGCCTTTTGGCAATCATTTTGTGGCCCCCAGGAGCCAAGAGTCAGTGTTTTCCTTGCCTAAGTGTTTTCTCCTGTTTGCCAGTGAAGGAAAAATATGCTTAGGCCCAGTTCACACATGAGCAATTTGGAATCGCATGCAGAATCCCGTAATTCTGCCTGCAATTCCAGAATCGCAGCAAAACGCAGGGCACGGTTTGCGGTGCAGTTAATTCTTTGGCACTCTAAACGTGGTGTGATTTTTGCCGCGACAAAACCCACAAAAATTGTGGCGAAAAACGCAATGTCAAACGTGCCTGGCTCAGTGCTAAAATGTGGTACATGAGCTTCTTTGCTGCATTTTTGGAGCGGAGGGAGGCCCACTCAAAATGAATGGTACCGCTCCAAAAATGCACCACAATCTCGCTAAAAAAAAAAAAGTGCAACATTGTAACGTCTCTCTGTGTCTCTTAGCTGTGAACGGGACTTTAACTTTAAGAATATTGAAAACTGCTGACAGCCAGGTAAGCTGAGAAGGTACCCAGAGGTATCTGCAAAAACCTGCAACAGCATTCAGTATCCTTTGTCTCACCGTTAAGCTGGACCTTTCTGATAGGTTAAAACGCAGTCATTTTCACGTAGTGTCAGAGCTTGCTGCTAAACCCTGCTTCCACACATTCCTATTGGCCTATCGCTAAATGTTCTGCCTCTCTGGCCAATAGAAATGTCCAGGAGGCAGGAAGGATGGGAAGGCTTCAGCACTAGAAACAGAAATACTGAAAGCTGCCCTATGTCATAGCTCCCAACTGTCCCTGATTTCGAGGAACTGTCCCTGATTTGGAACAAAGTCCCTCTGTCCCTCTTCATTTTCCTTTCCCCTCATTTTGGTCTGATCTATAGAATTATATATAAATTCACTTTTTATCTTTCATCTAAATTGCTGTATTGGTAAATTTCAAAAGCCAGTATAAAGGAATAGTAGGGGTAAAAATACACTTGTACGTTTAACTAATCATTTTTTTTTTTTGTATAATTCTCTTTTAAGGAGGTGTGGCAGGGGGTGTGTCCTATGCTTACATACCTTTGCTAATAGGTGTCCTTTGTTGCAATCTCAAAAAGTTGGGAGGTATGCCCTATGTATGTGCAATCACCTCCGAGCGCTTAAATTCCATAACTGACGACAGAGTCTCATATTAAACTGGCTTTTGCTAATTAAATAGTTTGACCACTGGTTTACACTTCCTCATTTTTTTTTCTGTGCTATCCATTATCTTTTCTGTTTTAATGAATTTGTTTCCTCTGATCTGTTTGTATTATACAGAATCTTCCCAACCTCAAACCACTGCTAAAGTTTGTCTGCGGCCTGGCCATCTACTGTAACATGCTCTCTAACATACACTGAATATTATGTGGCGCCCTTTGGTAATGTAGTGTAAGCTGACCACCACTGCCTTATATCTCATATCGAGTAAGTTGAATTCCACTGCCTTATTATCAAATTATGTAGTTGACCACCACTGCATTATAATATATCATGTAAGTTGACTACCACTGCCATCATATCAAGTAGCTGACCACCACTGCCTAGCACAACTCGTTTAATTTAAAATAGAAATGAAACATTTGTGTGTATAAAATATATATATATATATATATATATATATACACAACTTTTTTCCCCTTTTTATAAGTGATCACATATTCTCTGTTTTCAGCTGCATAAGAGCTGGGGGAGGAGAAGCAGCTGCACACTGAGCTTCCCAGTGAAAGGCTGTGCAGGGGAATGGGGGATATCAGGACAAGTCTGATTATTGGAGGAGAGCACACTGACTTCCCAACACAGCTAGAGAACTGACCATGATATGGTCTCCTGCTGAGTGTGGTCAGTTTTTAATAAGAAAGCAGAGGGACTGACAGGAACACCAGGGATTTCACAAGGGAGCAATACAAAGAGAACATGGTACAGCATGCACAAATCAGGAATATGAAATGTTGGGTTTACATATTCCTTAAATCTTCTCCCACCCCCCATTCTAAGCCTATTCTATCTACCCAGTAAAAAGAAAGATGCCTATACTTACCTATTCTGAAGTCGCTCCAGTCTAGTCACATGACCGACTTCTAGCGCAGGCTTCAGTGTGGAGGAGGGACAGTGACAACGGATGCCCCATAGAATGCCTATGGGTGACATAATCGTTCAGGCTTTGCAGCCATTCCAGGTAATCTCTCCTCTTTACTGAAGCCAGCTCTGGAGAGATCATGTGACTGGACCAGTGCGCCCTCAGCAATGGTGGTGCTTCCATAAAGGGCGCAGGAGCGCCGCCCCCTCTTTCCTGTCACCTCTCTCTCACCATAGATAGATCATGCATTGCATGAATCTATCTATGGTCGCCGCTGCCGCCCCCTATTTAGGTGTCAGAATTACAGCGGCTGTGTATTTTTTGGAAGTGCCTGATTAGAGCCGTGGGCTCTAATAGACATCCTGATTAGAGCCGTAGGTTCTAATAGGCTTCCAAAATGGTAAATAGCGTGCGCAATGCTGTGCGTTCGCTGTTTACTCAGTGTTGTGTTAGGAAAACAAATAAATGGCTTTCCTAACACTGACCCGCCTCTCAGCCAATCAGGTGCTCGGGTTTGGTTACCTGTCACCTGATTGGCTGAAACAGGCGTTGTGATTGGATGCCTGATAGAGAGGACCGGAGACATTGAGGAGCGTGGACGTGGAGGACGCCACCGTGACCCGCTGCGAGACAGGTAAGTCCCGACTCTCGGGTGATGCACACTGGCAGCATTTGGTGGGGCACAGTAGCGGCAATTGATGGGCACACTGGAAGCAATTGATGGGCACACTGGCAGCAATTGATGGGCACACTGGCAGCAATTGATGGGCACACTGGCAGCAATTGATGGGGCACAGTAGCGGCAATTGATGGGGCACACTTGTGGCAATTGATGGGCACACTGGCAGCAATTGATGGAGCACAGTAGCGGCAATTGATGAGCACACTGGCAGCAATTAATGGGTACAGTAGCTACGTTTGGCACAGTGGCGGCAATTTATGGGTACAGTGGCTGCGTTTGATGGCACAGTGGCTGCGCTGGATGGGCACAGTAGCTGCATTTGTTGGGCACAGTGGCTGCAATTGATGTTTTTTTTTTGTTCAGTTTGTTTGCGCCCCCCCCCCCCCCCCAAATTTTTGAGCACCAGCCATTACTGGACTTCAAAATAAATATACAGGTCTTCTCTTATACATGGTAGATAGAATAGGCTTGGAATGGGGTGTGGGAGTAGATTTAAGCTTAGTTAGTTTTTGACTTGCTTTCTGCTTTAAGTAATTTAGCACCATTGCCTTATAATATATTATATTGAGTAGGTTGAAAACCACTGCCTTACAGTATATCAAGTAGTTGACCACCACTGCCTAATTTATATATATACATATATATATATTAAGTTAGGTATTTGACCACCACTGCCTTATAATAAATTACTGTATATCAAGTAAGTTGACCATTACTGCCTTATAACATCCTGTATAAAGTAAGTTGACCACCATTGCCTTATATCGATTAAGCTGACCATCCTTGCCATATAATATCTTATATTGAGTAAGTTGACAACCACTGCCTTATATTTCTGACAACCTCTGCCTTATACGGAGTAAGTAATAAGTTGACCTCCACAACCTTATCTTAAGTTAAGATGTTGATAACCGCTACATTATAATA
This sequence comes from Lithobates clamitans, assembly GCA_037952925.1. Classification (NCBI taxonomy): domain Eukaryota; kingdom Metazoa; phylum Chordata; class Amphibia; order Anura; family Ranidae; genus Lithobates; species Lithobates clamitans. The sequence goes on along the minus strand of JBBGZY010000053.1, from coordinate 19,077,840 downwards.
TATTATATTGAATAAATTGGCCACCACTGCTTTATATCTTATATCGAGTAAGTTGACCACCACTGTCTTATAAAGTCTTACATTGAATAAGTTGACCACCACTGCCTTATAATATCTTATTTTGAGTAGGTTGATCATCACTGCCAGATAATATCCTATACTGAGTAAGTAAACAACCACTGTCTTATATTGTGTAAGTAAGTTGACCTTCACTGCCTTATAATAACATATCAAATAAATTTACCATCACTGCCTTATAATTTCTTATATTGAGTAAGTTGACCACCACAGCCTTTAAATATCTTATATCGAATAGGTTGACCACCACTGCCTTATTTTACCTTATATTGAATAAGTGGACCACCACTGCCTTATAATAACATATATTGAGTATGTTGACCACCCTTGCCTTATAAAATCCTATATCGAGTAAGTTAACCACCACTGTCTTAAAATATCTTATGTAATAACTTAAGTTCTACTTCCTTGTATCAAATAAGTTGACTACCACTGCCTTAAAATATCCTATATTGAGTAAGTTGACCATTACTGCCTTATTATATCGTATATTTAGTATATTTTTCCTGGATCGTTACCTATAAATGTTAGTACCCAGTTATATTATGTACATTTAGGAAAGAATCCAGGCCTTTCTTAAAGCAATCTACTGAGCTGGCCAGAACCTCCTCTGGAGGGAGTCTTTTCCACATTTTCACAGCTCTTACTGTGGAAACCTTTCTGTATTTGGAGATAAAAACTCTTTTCCTCTAGACGTAAAGAGTGCCCCATTGTCCTCAGTGTTGACCGTAAAGTGAATAACAACAAGTTCACTATATGGACCCCTTATATATTTATACATGGTGATCATATCCCCCCTTAATCTCCTCTTCTCAAGATGGAATAAATTCACTTCCTCTAATCTTTCCTCATAGCTGAGCTCCTCCATGCCTCTTATCAGTTTGGTTGCCCTTCTCTGCACTTTCTCCAGTTCCCCGATATCCTTTTTGAGAACTGGTGCCCAAAACTGAACTGCATATTCCAGATGAGGTCTTTCCAATGATTTGTACATGGGCAAAATTATATCTCTCTCTCTGGAGTCAATATCTCTCTTAATACAAGAAAGGACTTGCTAGCTTTGGAAACCGCAGCTTGGCATTGCATGCTATTATTGAGCTTATGATCTACCAAAACCCCCAGATCCTTCTCCATAACTTTACATTTATCAACATTAAACCTCATCTGCCACAGTCACCCAATTAGACAGTGCATTGAGGTTGGCTTGTAAGTTGGAGACATCCGGTAAGGACGTTATTCCACTGCATAGCTTAGTATAATCTGCAAAGACAGAAATGTTACTTTTAATCCCAGACCCAATAACATTTATAAACATATTAAAAAGTAAAGGTCCCATTACTGAACCTTGGAGTACACCACTGATAACCCTAGACCATTCAGAGTAAGAATCATTAACCACTGCTCTCTGAATTCTGTCTTTTAGCCTGGGTTCACACATGTGCAGTGGGAATTGAAGCTCAGGTTTCACTGGGAAGATAAAAATTAGTTGTTCAGAGGTTCCTCAGCGTTTTAGCTGCGGATCAGTGAGCAGGGAGGGGGGGGGGGGTGTAGTGGGGAGGAGAAAATCCATGTTCAGAACGCAAAGCATATGCGAATCAGATGCGTTCCCATAGAAGATAATGGGCTTGTAATTCGCACCGCAATGCCCAGAAAATGCACGCGTTTTTTTGTGCAATGCACAGTGCGAATGCAACGCACATATGTGAACCAGATGCATATGAATGTATTTTAAAATGTCCTGCGAATTGGATGCATTGTAAGCCGCATCTAATACGCATAGGTGTGAACGGGATCATAGACAGTTCTCTATCCATTTACAAAATGATATTTCTAAGCCTGTAGACTTTACCTTACACATGTGTGTGGGGAACTGTGTCAAACGCTTTTGCAAAATCCAAGTATACCACGTCCACCGCCACCCCTCTGTCCAAGGTTTTACTTACCTCCTCATACAAAGAAATCAGGTTTGTTTGACAACTTCTGTCTTTCATGAATCCTGTTACTTAGAATATTTTTTACCAGCAAGAACTCATCTATGTGGTCTTTTATTAAACTCGCCAGTATCTTCCCAACTATAGAAGTTAAACTAACAGGTCTATAATTACTTGGTAAAGACTTTGTTCCCTTTTTAAATATAGGCATCACATTGGCCCTACGCTAATCCAGTGAAACTATTCCCATCATTAATGAGTCCCTAAAAAATTAGATACAATGGCTTTAAATTACAGAGCTCAATTATGCCATCTGGTCCAGGTGCTTTATCCACCTTTATTATGTCTAAATATTTCTGGACCATATCCCTTTTGAGCCATTGTGGATCATTTGGGGCTGTGTCACTACCACCCCCATTATGGACATGAGCTCCCCCATGTTCTTTTGTATACACAGAGCTGAAGAAAGTATTTAATACATTTGCCTTCTCTTTGTCCCCAGTCACCCACTCTAGATTATTTTGTAAAGGGCCTACATGCTCAGACCAGACCTTTTTACTATTAATATATTTGAAGAATTTTTGGGGGTTTGTCCTACTATCTTTTGCAATCTGTCGTTCGTTTTGAGTTTTTGCGTCCTTGATTTCCTTTTTACATATTCTGTTATATTCTTTCTTTATTTACACAGTGCCTTGAAAAAGAATTCATACCCCTTGACATTTTCCACATTTTGTCATGTTACAATCAAAAACGTAAATGTATTTTGTGATTTCATGTGATAGACTGACACAAAGTGGCACATAATTGTGAAGACTAAGGAAAATGATAAACGGTTTTCAAATTTTTTTACAAATAAATATGTGAAAAGTGTGGTGTGCATTTGTGCTCAGCCCCCCTGAGTCAATACTTTGTAGAACCACCTTTCACTGCAATTACAGCTGCAAGTCTTTTTATAGATGTCTCTACCAGCTTTGCACATGTAGAGTGTAAAATTTTTGCCCATTCTTCTGTGCAAAATAGCCGGTTCTATGTGATTGGATTGGATGGAGAGCGTCTGTGAACAGCAATTGTCAACTCTTGCCACAGATTCTCAATTGGATTTAGTTCTGGACTTTGACTGGGCTATTCTAACACACGAATATGCTTTGATCTAAACCATTTCATTGTAGCTCTGTTGTATGTTTAGGGTCGTGGTCCTGCTAGAGGGTGAACCTCTGCCCCAGTCTCAAGTCTTCTCTGACCTGCCTGGTGACTTCCTTGGCCTTCATGATGTTGTTTGTTTATGAAGGTTCTCTAACAGACCTCTGAGGGCTTCACAGAACAGCTGTTTTTATACTGGGATATCAGGGTAAAGGGAGCTGAATACAAATGCATGCCACTTTTTTCACATATTTATTTGTAAAAAAATTTGAAAACCATTTATCATTTTCCTTCCACTTAATAATTATGTGCCACTTTGTGTTGGTCTATCACATAAAATCACAGTAAAATACATTTACATTTTTGGTTGTAACATGACAAAATGTGGAAAATTTCAAGGGGTATGAATACTTCTTTAAGGCATTGCATATATAAGGGGAATGGGTGGGAGGGTTTTGCGCACCTGGACCGACAAGGCACACAGGTGAGGGGGCTGCTTAAATATCCCTCCCAGCTCCTCCCATAAATTCAGGTCACCATACTGGTTATATATATATATATATGTGGGCGACTCGATCACATGTTTTATTTATTTAATTCTGTCACTCTTCTATGTTTCCATATTATGATAGCATTTATAGATGGTCGGTTAATGGATTTTACCATGCTGTATACAATGGAGGTAAATACGGGAGCTATTCATGGTAACTTTATAATGGAGGTTAGAGTTTAATGCGACTGTAAGTACTGTATATTCCACAAGGTGGAGCTAAAGAATATAAATAAAGTTGCAAAACTCATAGAAGCCTGATGGAGTCTCATACTACAGTTGGAAACTGGGAACATTTATGTACCATATCACCTCTCAAAAAAATAACAAAATGTAAGGTTCAAAATATAATATTAGTGGACCTTTGTCCATCATCTGTAAAACCTGTACCATCGTGACATGGAGAATGTGATGATGCCTTCTTTTACACAGAAACTGCACAATTTAAAAAAAAAATGTTATGTGAACAGCTTAAAGTGTTGGTCTGTCCCAAAGAAAAATTTTAGATGAGGGTAAAGTCTGCTAGGCTGAGGGAGCTAATGGCATCTTTTATTGGAGTTTCCATTGGTAATATTTGCTCGCCATAGTTACTAGTCCTATTCTCTATCGATTTGGTACTTCCAGACATAAATACTGTACATTCTGTAATATAAAATATGTTAAACATCCAACAGACAGACTTGGACCCTCCTGTATGTGCCATGGCAGGTATTGAGACCAAAATAACTCAAGTGCATACAGTATCTCACAAAAGTGAGTACACCCCTCACATTTTTGTAAATATTTGATTATATCTTTTCATGTGACAACACTGAAGAAATGACACTTTGCTACAATGTAAAGTAGTGAGTGTACAGCTTGTATAACAGTGTAAATTTGCTGTCCTCAAAATAACTCAACACACAGCCATTAATGTCTAAAACGCTGGCAACAAAAGTGAGTACACCTCTAAGTGAAAATGTCCAAATTGGGTCCAATTAGCCATTTTCCCTCCCCGGTGTCATGTGACTCGTTAGTGTTACAAGGTCTCAGGTGTGAATGGGGAGCAGCTGTGTTAAAGTTGGTGTTATTGCTCTCAATCTCTCATACTGGTCGCTTGAAATTCAACATGGCATCTCATGGCAAACAACTCTCTGAGGATCTGAAAAAAAGAATTGTTGCTCTACATAAAGATGGCCTAGGCTATAAGAGGATTGCCAAGACTCTGAAACTGAGCTGCAGCACAGTGGCCAAGACCACACAGCGGTTTAACAGGACAGGTTCCACTCAGAACAGGCCTCGCCATGGTCGACTAAAGAAGTTGAGTACACGTGCTCAGCGTCATATCCAGAGGTTGTCTTTGGGAATGGAAAATAGACGTGTGAGTGCTGCCAGCATTGCTGCAGAGGTTGAAGGGGTGGGGGGTCACTCTGTCAGTGCTCAGACAATACCCCGCACACTGCATCAAATTGGTCTGCATAGCTGTCATCCCAGAAGGAAGGATCTTCTAAAGATGATGCACAAGAAAGCCCGCAAACAGTTTGCTGTACTGTGACATACTAAATCAGAGCATGATCCCATCCCTTTGGAGACTGGGCCACAGAGCAGTATTCCAACATGATAATGATCCCAAGCTCACCTCCAAGACGATCACTGCCTTGCTATAGAAGCTGAGGATAAAGGTGATGGACTGGCCATGCATGTCTCCAGACCTAAACCCTTTTGAGCATCTGTGGGGCATCCTCAAAACGGAAGGTGGAGGAGCGCAAGGTCTCTAACATCCACCAGCTCCGTGATGTCGTCATGAAGGAGTGGAAGAGGACTCCAGTGGCAACCTGTGAAGCTCTGGTGAACTCCATGCCCAAGAGGGTTAAGGCAGTGCTGAAAAAAAATGGTGGCCACACAAAAAAATAACACTTTGGGCCCAATTTGGACATTTTCACTTAGGGGTGTACTCACTTTTGTTGTCAGCAGTTTAGACATTAATGGCTGTGTGTTGAGTTTTTTTGAGGGGACAGCAAATTTACACTTTTATACATCCTTTACACTCACTACTTTACATTGTAGCAAAGTGTAATTTCTTCAGTGTTGTCACATGAAAAGATATAATAAAATATTTACAAAAATGTAAGGGGTGTACTCACCCTTGTGAGATACTGTATATCTCACATCTGAGTTTCTGAGGGATGTATTAAATTGTTTAATGGATTTACTTCCCAGCATCTACAAAACACAGAAATATTTAAAACACCCCAACGACGTCCCCCCCTTGAAGAAGCTTCTATGGTACCCATGTCATGTATCCTAGGAGGCTTAATGGCTATGCAGAATACACTGTGTATGCACAGTGGAGTGTCATCAGGGGGCTGATGCTGGGTCCCTGGTTTTCTAAATGACTTCAGCAATGGTGGGACTTATTCGACGGATAGATTTAAAACATGTTTCAAATCTAAGTCCGTCCAACTTTTGAGCAAACAAAGTCCGCTGGAGCCCACACACGATCGAATTGTCTGACGAAATCCTGTCTGCCGGGCAAAGTCCGCTCGTGTGTACGCGGCATTACCGTATGGCTTTCGAAAAATTACTGTAGGAAAATGGTGGATTTGCTGGGCACAAGAGTATGTTATTTGTGCTCAACTCATAAGACCAGGTGAGGGGGTTAAGAGGAAAATTAACCCTGAGTGGGGTGCAAAAGGGGTATTAGGGGAATGAGGTTCCTTTTTAAGAGCCACTGTGATAGAATGCCATAAGGTTTAAAGCATAACTAAAGGCAACATTTTTTTTTTAGTTTTGGGTAGAGTAGATAGGGGTTAGAACACCTGTCAGTTTTTATTGTGGTCTGCGACCCGTTTGGGAGATTCCTCTCTATTTTCCTCTCTATTTGTCCAGTTTACCATTATCATTAAAGATTTTAAATACAGGGCACTTCCCCCCTTCCTGCCCAGGACAATTTTCTGCTTTCAACGTTGTCACACTTTGAATGACAATTGCGTGGTCATTCAACACTGTACCCAAACTAAATTTTTATAATTTTCTTCCCACAAATAGAGCTTTCTTTTGGTGGTATTTGATCACCAATGGGGTTTTTATTTTTTGCTAAACAAACTAAAAAAGACAGATTTAAAAAAAAAAATGCTTTTCTTTGTTTCTGTTAGAAAATTTTGTTTTCTTCTTCACTTACAGGCACTGATAGGGGGCACTGATATGCAGCACTGGTGGGCACTAATAGGCAACACTGATGTGCATGAATAGATTGCACTGATAGGCAGCACTGATGATGAGGTACTGCCAGTCATTACTGATGGGCACTGATTGCCATCTGTTTAGGGCACTGACTGGCATCTGATTTGCAGCTGTGGCGGGCAGCTCTGATGGGGGCTGCACTGTTAATTAATGTGCTGATAATCAGCACAGACACCCCCCCCCCCGACAGGAGAACGGCCGATCGACTCTCCCTGTCCGTGCGAAAGGAAGAAAGCCACTTACCGGCACTTCCTGGTTACACGCTGTGGTCAGCTGTGATTGGTCACAGCTGATCACGTGGTAAAGAGCTTACGTCATAGGCTCTTTACCATGAGTGACACACCACCGATCGCCGTGCTGTGTACGATCGCGGCTTATCCTGCTGGACATCATATAACGTCCAGTCAGGATAAAGCAACCACCGCCCCGCTGTCATTTTGCTATAGGCCGGGCAGAAAGTGGTTAAAAGTCAAAGTTAAAGAAAATCACAAATTTTGGGTTGTCCCCAGAAAAGTAATAGTGGGGAAATCTTCCAATGGAGACACTAGTTCTGGTAACCTGGGGGTCCCCAAGGAATTTTCTTAATTTGCAGGGATTTCCTCTCACTTCCTGGCTACAGGACAGGAAGTGAAGGCAAATCCTTGCAATGGGACACAGATGGTGAAAAAAATTCTGACGGGGGTTATAACCCTCCTTGCTGTATCCAAAATAAAAAAAAAAAAGTTTTGCCTATAGTTCTACTTTAAGTATATGGTCTACAAATGGCTCTGAATGTCCCAGTTTGGGATAAAATTCTTTTGAACTCGGATTTGAACTTTCTTAACAAATTAAAAGGAGGATGCAAAAGTGTAGTGCACCTGTCACTAAATGGCGGTCCGTGAAACGCTCCTGCCTTGACCGCCAGTGTAGTAGCAGTCATTGGTTTCCTAGGACCAAGGGTTTCCCAGCAACCAGTGACATTGTGTGTGTGCCCCATCTCCTGCTCCTGGCCGTGGCTCTCATTCCCGGGCGGGTGTGACGTCACGTCCGCGTCCCCCCCCTGTGGCTTAGGGTTCGGGGCTCCTTGCTCCTGGCTCTCACTTGCGAGGTATATGTCGCAGCTTCCGCCCCCCTGCAGCTTGCCAAATGTGCTGACTCCTGACCTCAATGTATGTGGGGCAGAATTTGTTAAGGTGCACGCTGATGGGCACGTTTTGTTGTGCCTATCAGAATGCCCCTTAACATAAAATGTGCCCATTAGTGTGCCCCCACTAACATATGGGTCCATCAGCATGCCCCTTATTTTATGTTAAAGTTCACTCTGATGGGCACATTTTATGTTAAGGGGCACTCTGTTGGGCACAACAAAATGTGCCCATCAGCATGCCCCTTAACCTAAATGTACCCATCAGAGTGCCCCTTAACATAAAATAAGGGGCACACTAATGGGCACATTTTATGTTAAGGGGGCACACTGATGGGCACATATGTTAGTGGGGGCATGCTAATGGGCACATATTATGTTAAGGGAGCACGCTGATGGGACATCTGATGTAAGGGGCACTCTGATGGGTACACCTGATGTAAGGTGGCACTGTAATGGGGACACCTGATGTAAAGGGGCACTGTAATGGGGACACCTAATGTAAGATGGCACTCTGATGGGGACACCTGACATAAAGGGGCACTCTGATGGGGACACCTGATGTAAGGGGGGACTCTGATGGGGACACCTGATGTAAGGGGGGACTCTGATGGGGACACCTGATGTAAGGGGGGACTCTGATGGGGACACCTGATGTAAGGGGGGACTCTGATGGTGGCAACTGATTTATGGGGGTAGTCTAAAGGGGGAACCCAATATAATGAATTACACTGGTAGGGGCACCAGATGTAAGGGGGAACACTATTGGGGACATTTACAGAGTATTATTAGTGTGAAGTAAGAAAAGCGCCAGAGAGTGCAGCTTGTGCCAAAAAATGAAAGAAGACGCATACAATCTTTTATGGCACAGACTTTAAAAAAAATTATTTAGAAAAATGATTTCGTTACTGGACCTCCTTGAATTTTAATTCACTACCCCCGGTGTAGTGGAAACAGTCAATTCCCTAAATACATAAATGATACAATGTAACACTGTGCAATTGTAGCCATTAGAAAGGTAGATTGCCATACACAGTGTTGCTTTGTATAATCTTAAAACATTACTTCTGTATTGACCTTTAAAGCAAAATCCCATCCAAAAATACCAAGATAAAAATTCATAGTACATTAGATAGAAGATAAAGTAATAAAAACAACATTTGCTGGAAAACTCTCCTTCAGTTCAGAGATTTCCCCTTCAGTACATTTTTTCTGCCTTTAGATGCCCTCAGTCTGATGAGCAGCATTATTCAGCCCACTTCCTCTAAACCCAGGTCATCCTGGACCCACCCCAGCCCAATACTGGCCAGTGAAAGAAGAAGCAACACAGTGATGAGCTCATCTCTCTCTGTCAGGCCTAGTTCATACTACTGCAATGCAATTTGGATCAGATTTCATGTGCGATTATGTAGTGCAGCTTGATGCAATTTTGAAGTGATTTTTATGTGGCTTTAACCAGTTCAGCCCAGGGAGGATTTAGCCACTTCCTGACCAGGCCATTTTTTGTGATACGGCACTGCGTCTCTTTAACTGACAATTGCGCAGGCGTGCGACCCAAACAAAATTGATGTTCTTTTTTTCCCACAAATATAGCTCTCTTTTGGTGGTATTTTATCACCTCTGTGGTTTTTATTTTTTTGCGCTATAAACAAAAAAGACTGCCGATTTTGAAAAAAAAACTATATTTTTTATTTTCTGCTATAAAATGCACCCAATAAAAAAAAATGTAAAAAACCTAATTTCTTCATCAGTTTAGGCCAATATGTATTCTGCTACATATTTTTGGTCAAAAAAACCCCAATAAGCGTACAGTGAAACCTTGGAAAAAGGCGTACAGTGGCACCTTGGATTACGAGCATATCAAAGCGAGTTTCCCCACAGAAGTCAATGGAAACGAAGATAATTTGTTCCGCATTGACTTCTATTACATGCAATAACACATGTGGCCAGAGGTGGGGGGGGGCCCCGGAGAGCCTCAGAAATACTCGTGGAAAGCTCGGCTGAACTCGGAAAGGCTCAGGAACGGAGTGTTTCCGAGTATTTCTGAGTCATTCTGAACGGCTCCGAACCGTTCCGAGTATCCCCAGCGCCCCCACACCTCTGGCCAAATTTGGTACTGCAACGCCCATTAGCTTGAATTCTGCTCGTTTTGCAAGACAAAACTTGCAAACCGAGTTAAAACAAAACAAAAAAAAGTTACTCGTGTTTCAAAACGCTCATTAACCGCGTTACTCATAAACCAAGGTTCCACAGTATATTGATTGGTTCGAGCAAAAGTTATAGAGTCTACAAAATAGGGGAAAGATTTTTGGCATTTTTATTATTATTTTTTTTGTTTCTTTTACTAGTAATGGCGGTGATCTGCGATTTTTAGCGGGATTGTGGCAGACAGATCGGACACCTAACTGACATTTTTTACACTTTATTGGGAACCAGTGACAATTTTACAGTGATCAGTGCTAAAAATATGCACTGACATTGTACTAATGGCACTGGCAGGGAAGGGGTTAACATCAGGGGCGATCAAGGGGTTAAATGTGTTCCCTCAGTGTGTTTACTAACTGTATGGAGGATGGGCTGCCTGGGACAACACACGGATCCATCTTCCTGCATAACAGAAAGACAGGATCTGTGTGTCATCCCCTGCCTTGTTTACTTTGGCAGAACCCGGCTCTGTCACTGTGGGGAACGATCGCGGGCGGGCGGGGTACACCGAGTCTGCTGGACTCGCTGATTGGCTCCCCCTCACCCACAGATCGCCGTGTACCAGCCTGACGTACACCCGCGGTGATTTGTGCAGCTGAGCCAACCTGCCGCAGTATAACCGCAATGGCTGGTTGGCAAGCAGTTAATGTCTCTGTGTTAAGGGATCAAAGATGTGCCTGGAAGAGGACCTTAAAAAAAAAAAATAAAATTGCTTTCAAATTTGTATCAGAATCGCATACAGATATGATTTCTATGAGTTTGAATTGAAGTCTATGGGGCCAAAATCGCGCTGCACCAAAGTAGTGTAAGAACCTTTTTCAAAATCGTTCCATGCTGCGTTGCATTGATGTGAACAGGCATTATTGAATATAATGTGCTTTCCCCTGTCATGAGTTTCTGTGCAACTCAAGTTGCATCTGAAATTGCACTAGTGTGAACCAGGCCTCACTCTGCTTTCTCCTCCTATCAGCATGCTTCTCATCAGCCATGAACTGATTGGCTCTCTGTACTGCTTCTTGACTGCAAGAGGCTGATGCCAGGTCATATTCAGGTACTTACACTGCTTACATTTAAAAAAATAAATGCAATAATATATTGGTGATTACAGGGCTGCATTAATTCAAGTCTTTTATATCTGCCTAGAATTCAGATTTGTTAAGGCAAAATTTGTTTTTATTTTTTTAGTGGTGTGTGGAATAGTTAGACTTTCTGTCAATTTTTTTATTGCTGTCTGTGTCCCCACTGGGGAGATTTGCCTATTTGTCCTGGTGACCCTTGTCACCGAGAAATGAGACAGAAAGTTATGGGAATTTCTACATTTTACAGTTTTATAAGAGCAAAAGGTAAAGGGAAATCTCTACTGGAAGAATATGTTCTGGTGACAACTGTCCCTCAACTCATATTTATTTATTATTTCCAAAACAGGAAAGGAAATCTCCCCAGGAGAAAGAGAGCAAAAATAAATAACTCAATGGGGGTTTTAACCCTTTCCTAATCTATCCAAAACTTACAAAAAAAGGGTTGGATATACTACAGCAACAGGGCGAGCCTTGGTTTTAAAGTGGAAGTAAACTCAAAGGCATAATTTGTACCTATAGGCAAGCCTATAATAAGGCTTACCTATAGGTACTGTAAATATCGCCTAAATGTGCACCAATTAGGAGATATGTACACTACATGCAGCCAATGACGTCATCGGTGCATGCGCTCTGAAGGAACGGCCACCTGTGCCGTTCCTTCAAATACCTGTGCCGTGAATAAGGGCTCCCCTGCGCATGCGTGGGAAAGACATCATTGCGGCTCCGGCCAGTCACACAGCTGGAGTCCGCGGAACCCGGAAAGGAAGACGGGTGAAGATGGACGCTGCCTCCAGCGATTACATTGCATCGCTGGAGGGCTGCGTTTTCAGATAAGTTTCACATAATGTGCTAGTATGCGATGTACATTATGCCTTTACTTGCAGGTCCGAAAAAAAAAAAAAACACCCAGCGGTTTAAACCGATTTAAAGCATATTCACACACTTAAGGACTTAACCCCTTCATGTCTAAGCCTTTCTGACATTTGTTGCTTAAAATCCATATTTTTTTTCCTAGAAAATTACTTAGAACCCTGAAGATATAGATATAGATATATTTTTTTTTATTAGCAGACACCCTAGAGAAGAAAATGGCAATCGTTGCAATATTTCATGTCACACTGTACACAGCTGTCTTTCAAATGCAATTTTTTTTTTTTTAGGAAGAAATACACTTTCATGAATAAAAATTTTAAAAAAAACAGTAAAATTAGCCCAATTTTTTTGTATAATGTGAAAGATGATGTTATGCCCAGTAAATAGATACCCAACATGTCATGCTTCAAAATTGCACACACTCGTGGAATGGCGGCAAACTACGGTACTTAAAGCGGGGGTTCACCCACACCGCCAAAAAAAAAAAATATTAAAAGCCAGCAGCTACAAATACTGCAGCTGCTGACTTTTAATACATTGCCACTTACCTGTCCCGGGGTCCAGCGATGTCGGCAGGGGACCCCGAGAACCCTCTCGGTTCTCGGCAGCTGCCGCCGCCATCCTAGGTGGGGGAATCAGGAAGTGAAGCGTTGCGGCTTCACTTCCCGGTTCCCTACTGCGCATGCGCGAGTTGCGCTGCGCGTCCCTAGTGGTCCCCGCTCTCTCCTGGGAGCTGTGTGTTCCCAGCAGACAGCGCGGTCGGGACGGGAAGAGGCATAGACTCCCATGGGAGTCTATGCCGGAAGTGGGTGCAAATACCTGTCTTTGACAGGTATCTGCACCCCCCTCCCCCCTGAAAGGTGCCAAATGTGACACCGGAGGGGGGAGGGTTCCGAAAAGCGGAAGTTCCATTTTTGTGTGGAACTCCGCTTTAAAATTTTCCATAGGCGGAGCTTTCAAAATTTCTACAGGTTACCAGTTTAGAGTTACAGAGGAGTTCTAGTGCTAGAATTATTGCTCTCACTCTAACGATCACGGTGGTACCTCACATGTGAGGTTTTGAACACGTTTACATTTGTGGGCGTGATTTATGTTTGCATTCGCTTCTGCGTGCGAGCTTGGAGGGATGGGGCTCTTTACTTTTTTTTTTTTCTTACACTGTCCCTTTACAAAAACAAATTCTGATCACTTCTATTGCTGTCACAAGGAATGTAAACATCCCTTGTGACACTATTAGACAGTGACCAGTACTCTTTAGGGCGAGATCTGGGGTCTATAAGACCCCAAATCCCCCCTTTGCACTTAAAAGCATTCAAAACGTCAAGTTTGGCTGTTTTGAATGCTGTAAATTTTTTTTAAATTTGACGCCTTAAAGTCTTCAGTAAACCGGAAGTGATGTCATGACTTCGCTTCCGGTTACTAGAACCGATCAAAGCCAATTCCGTTCCCGTTTGGGGTCTCCAGTGAGCCAGCGGATGTGCCAGCTGGTCGCTCGGGCCTCCTGGTGGGACGGGAGAGCCCAGGCGAGCTGCGGAATGGGGGGGGGGGGTCATCTTCCATGTGTGGATGGACACATAGGGGGAGATTTACTAAACCTGGAGAGTGGGAAATCTGATGCAGATGTGCATAGAAACCAATCAGCTTCCAGGTTTTATTGTCAAGGCCTAATTAAATAAGCTGAAGTTACAAGCTAATTGGCTACCATGCACAACTGCACCAGATTCTGAGTGCTCCTGTTTTAGTAAATCAACCCCATAGGATAACATGATGGGGATTTTATTGACTATAGAAAAAAAATATGAAACCAAAAACAGCCGCTGTAAAAACATCCAGTGTGGATGAGGCCTAAGGCTTACCTGTAGGTACAGTGAATATCTCCTAAACCTGCACTGGTTAGAAAATATTTACACTGCATGCAACTGGTGATGTCACTGGCGCATGCGCTGTGAGGGATGGCATAGAGCTCCGTGCTGAGGCCGAGATTCCTGCGCGCGGAGTGATGTCATGTGTGATGGCTCAGCCAATCAGAAGGCCAGAGCACTCGAATCTGAAAGGAAGACCGGGAGAAGATGGAAGCCCTGTCAGCTGTGATAGCGCACCGTTGGAGGGCTTCGTTTTTCATAATGCAGTGCATACTAGCACATTATGCCATTGTCTTGCAGGTTTTTGAAAAAAAAAAAAAAAGCAGTTTATTACTGCTTCAAAGTGATTGTAAAGCTTCTTTTTTTTTTCTCCAAATAACAAACATGGTACACTTACCTGTTCTGTGCAAAACCAAAAAAGCCCCAAACCTCCTCTTCTTAGGTCCCCTGCCGTTACTCATGGCTCCTCCCCTTCTGAAAGTGCCCCCATAGCAAACCGCTTGCTATGGGGGCACTTGTGCGGGCTTGATCCCGAGCTGGGCTGTGCACGCCTATAGACACATATAGCACAGCTTGGCCCCACACCCTGCTCCCTCCTTACAGGAATTGACTGATATCAGCAGGAGCCAATGACTCCTGTTGCCGCCAAGTCTCCTGTGAGAAGAGGGAGAGGGGAGAAGACCTGCTGCAGATAGACCCAGCGCTGGACTGAGATCGGGCTTAGGTAAGTGTTCAAGGTGGGACTGGGGGGAGCAAGTTTTGAAAGGTTTTTTACAACACAGAGAATGCATTAAAGAGGAACTGCAGTCTGCTCACATGATTTGTAATAAAAACATCTTTGTCATTTTGAAGCTTCCCTCCAACCACTTTGCATATTATTTTATATAAACTGTGATTCTGTACTTGCCATTTTTGTGGGAGGAGTGTGTACCTAGTTTAGAGTGGGACTTCCTGTCCCACTTCCTCCTGCCTGCTCTTGGCCGCCTAGGCGACTCCTCCTCTCCCCCTAGGTGGCCCCTCTCTGCAATCTTTTGGGACGCATCACAGGTCCCAGAAGATTGCCTGCCCACTAGCAGAGCGCAGCACGACTCACGCATGCGCAGTGCGCACAGGGCCGTGAAGCCGAAAAAATGACTCAAGTTCCGCTTTAGGGTAAAAAATATTTTTATGCCATTATAACTACTTTAAACTGCATGACTGGCTGGATGCTGAACTGAACATCTTACAGGTGGTTAGGTTTGTACGTATGTATGGGAGACTGAAGAATTATCGAAAAAAATTTGCAGAAATGCACCCCTTAAACTCCGATGAAGTTCTCAAAATATCTTTGCTATAACTGAGCAGCTGTTGATTCACCATACTGTGATTGAACGACATCATCCTAATTTTAAAGTATACTGCAGGATATTTTGGTGAGCAGGTGATGGTTATTAGCTATCATCATTAAAAAATATACAATTTTGCGATACAGACTTTCCTGTTCTTCCATTTCCTTCCTCTACTGGTATAGAAACATACATTTTGATGAATTGACTCTTTTACATGCTATTGACAGTGCACCCTTATAGGGATATAAATATATCTAATTATTAACGAACATGAGGGCAGTGACACAGCACAGCCCTTGCTCCCTACCGTTTCCTCATTGCAAGCTTATAACTAGATTTCTTTTTCTGGATTGGACCTACAGTATAAGATGATCAGGAGGAGAAGTGGCCAGACACAAGTACAAAATGTTGTTTTTGAAAAGCATGGAAACACCGTAGCTTCCCTGACGGCTTTCCCGAGTGTGGCTCGGGGATAAATTTCAGCACCATTAGCGGTAACCCCGAGCCACACTCGGGATTACATCTCAGGATCCTGGTGCGGTATACTTACCTTGTCCCCAGGATCCTGAGATGTCCCCCCAGCGCTGTCTGCTGGCTCCGTCCTCTGCCCGAAGCCTCTTTGTGTCAGGCTCTGTTCCCTGCGAGTGGCACAACACATGGAGGGCGGAGCCTGGCGGCAAATTCAAAAAATGTCAAAATCATAATACATACAGTACTGTAATTACAGATTACTGTATGAAATCATTTCACATCCTTTTTGTCCCCAGTGCTTTTGCCAATGCCCCGCATGCAGTTTTATATGATATATACTGTTCTTTCTGCCTGGAAACTTGAGATTGTCCATAGCAACCAAAAAATTAGAGTTACGTACCGGTAACGTCTTTTCCAGTAGTCTTTCAGGACAGCCACCATGAGAGATAGTCTCCTCCTCTTCCTCTAGGAAACACTGCGCCAGCCCATAAATTCTTACTTCCCCCTGCCAGACCTCAGTATATTCCAAGATTACCTCCGGTCAGCTGGGGAGACACAAGAACACACTAATAACATACTATCCCATATCATTATCATGCTGCATTCTGGTCTTTTATAAGACGCCCAAAAATCTCGGGTGGGTAACTAGGGCTGTCCTGAAAGACTACTGGAAAAGACGTTACCGGTACGTAACTCTAATTTTCCCCCTTCGTCTTTCAGAACAGCCACCATGAGAGGATGAACGAGCACTTACCAGTTAGGTTGGGACTACAGCTTGCAATACCTTTCGCCCAAAGGCTTGCTCACTAGCCGACACCAGGTCCACTCTGTAGTGCTTTACGAAAGTGGAATAGCTGGACCATGTTGCAGCCCTGCATATTTGCTCTGGCGTTGCTCCAGCCTTTTCTGCCTGAGAAGCTGCCATAGCTCTGGTAGAGTGTGCCCTTATACCCATTGGGATTTCTTTCCCTGCTAATGTATAGGCCTGGCCAATGGTTACTCTGAGCCATCTGGCAATAGTGCGTCGAGACGCTTTGCATCCTTTTCTGGCCCCAGAAAACAAAACAAATAAAGAGTCTGACTTTCTAAACCTCTTGGTCAGCTCTAGGTACTTAAGGATACATCTCCTTACGTCCAAAGAATGACATTTTAATTCCCTTTCCCCCGAGGGGTTGGGACAAAATGAGGGTAGAACTACCTCCTGACTTCTGTGGAAACCAGAAGCCGCCTTAGGTAAAAATGCTGGATCAGTCTTGAAGATGATCCGATCTGGAAAAATAACGCAAAAAGGAGGTCTAACCGATAAGGCCTCAATCTCACCGACTCTCCTGGCAGTTGTCACTGCTACCAAAAAAACTGTTTTTAACGTAAGATCCTTTAGTAGACATTCCTCTAAAGGTTCAAAGGGGGTTCCCGTCAGGCCCTGTAAAACTAAAGATAGGTCCCACTTGGGAAAGGGAGGGCCCTGAACCGGCCTTTGTCTAGACAGAGCCTTAAAGAATCTGACCACCCAAGGGTTGGTGGCCAGATGCTTTTCTAAATAAGCACTGAGTGCTGACACCTGACCTTTAAGGGTACTTATGGATAAACCACTATCTGCCCCGCACTGAAGGAATTCCAACACCGTTGTGGGACTGTGTACCGCAAAGGAGCCTTCTGCACACCATTCATTGAAACGTACCCAGACCTTTTTATAAATCTGGCGTGTTTCCTTCTTCATGCTGTTGAGGAGGGTGGAGATTAATTTCTCAGAAAAACCCCTAGCTCTTAGCATACCCTCCTCAGTAGCCAGGCCGCTAACTGCCATTGGTGAACCTGTGGACAGAGGACTGGGCCCTGTGAGAGGAGATCCTCTCGAGGTGGCAGGAATAAGGGAGGTTCGACTGTAGCTGCTTGAGTACTGAGAACCAAGCCCTCTTTGGCCAGTGTGGTGCTACTAGAATCAGGGACGTGTTTTCCATCTGGAACTTCCTGAGAACTGCCGGTAATAACGCTGGGGGCGGGAAGGCACAGCAGATTCTGAAATGCCAGTTCTGAATCAATGCGTCGACCCCTCGCGCTCCCTCCCCTCTGTTTAGGGAGAAAAAACAAGGGGCTTTCGCGTTGCTTCTTGACGCGAACAGATCTACTTCTGAAGGACCCCATTTCTCTGAAATGAGATTGAAAACCTCCTGGTTGAGGATCCAATCGCCCTCTCTCAGTTTGGTTCGGCTGAGAAAATCTGCTATCACATTCTTTTCTCCTCTCAGGAAGACTGCTGAGAGTGAGAGAGTGTGAGTCTCGGCCCAGTTCAGAATGTCTGATGCTAGGGCCGACAGGACTCCGCTTCTCGTGCCGCCCTGTTTGTTTACATAGGCCACGGCGGACGAGTTGTTCGACCGCACCTGAACATGGTGGCCCTGTAGCTCCTCTTTGAAGAACCTGAATGCTAGCCTGATTGCCCTCAGCTCCTTCCAATTGGACGACCTTCTTAGTTCGTCGCCCTCCCAGGTGCCCTGTGCTAAAAGGGAACCCAGATGCGCCCCCCAACCCTTGCCGCTTGCGTCTGTGGTTACCACCTGAGAAACTGGGATGAACCACAGACGACCCTGCGACAAGTTTGAGACCCTCCTCCACCACCAGAGGGATCTCTTTACTTGGGGTGGAACCTGTACCAAGGTGTCCAGATCTTTCTGACTGTGATCCCACACCCTTAGGACAAAGGACTGTAAGGGACGAAAGTGCAGACCTGCCCATTGCACTGCTGGGAGGGTAGCGGTTAATAGTCCCAGGACCGACATCAGAACTCCTATGGAGACCTGACTGCTGCACTGGAGAACAGCCACTGCCCTGTCCAGTTTTTGTACTTTTTCTGCTGGAAGAAACACTCTCAGTAGCGTTGAGTCCAACAGATAGCCTAAGTACGTGATGCGCTGAGAGGGAATCAAACTGGATTTCTCCAAGTTCATTAGCCACCCTAGACCTGTAAGAACCCTCTTTGTTAGTTCTAGATCTCTGACTAACTGCAGTGGACATGCTGCAAATAGGAGCAGGTCGTCCAGGTATGCTATCACTGATATTCCCTGGAGCCGAAGAAAAGCCATCACCTCCGCCAAGACCTTGGTGAAAATGCGGGGCCAGGAGGATAGCCCGAAAGGCAGCACCTGAAACTGTAGATGTACCGTTGTTCCACCTACATCTACCGCTAGCCGAAGAAACCTCTGCGAGGCTTCTGTTATAGGAACGTGTAGATACGCGTCCTTTAGGTCCAGAGGTACCATAAAGCAGTTGCGGGGCAACAGGGCTCTGACTGTGAAAATAGTTTCCATACGGAATCTCCTGTATGTCACTGACCTGTTCAGGGGCTTTAGATTCAGAATCAGTCTGAATTTCCCTGTGGGTTTCTTCACTACGAAGATGTGTGAATAGAAACCCTCTCCCTCCTCGGCCTTTGGAACTCTGAGAACCACATTTTGATCTACCAGATCTCTTAATGCTTCCAACAGAGCCTCGGCTTTTGCCGTACACCTGGGTACAAGAACTCTCCGTGGAGGAGGATTTGTGAATTCGATATGGTACCCCCTTCTTATAATCCCTAGGATAAAGCGATTGGGGGATATTGCCTCCCACTGTGGGAGGAAGGCCCCCAGTCTTCCCCCCACCATGGTTGGGGAGTCATTGACTTTTACGGGGCTGTTCAGGAGGGCGAAAAATCGCCCCTCCCCTGCCCTTGCCTTTCTGACCCCAAAATTTCTTTTGCCCTTCCGGCTTTGGAGTTTCTTTACACTTTTGCAGACGAAACCCCTTCTTTGTATGTGCAGGAGTTTTCCGCTTAACCGGGAAGGATTTCTTCCTGTCTGCTGTGCGGTCCAAGACGGTTTCTAACCCTGGGCCGAAGAGAAGGTCTCCCGTTAACGGTATGCCGCACAATTTGACTTTAGAGGCGCTATCGCCCGGCCAAGTTTTTAGCCAGAGGGCTCTCCTGGCCGAATTGGCCAGAGCCGCTGATCTGGCCGACATACGTACTGACTCTGCCGAGGCATCAGCTATGTAGGCGATACCCCGCAGAATCGTAGGGAAAGAAGACAGAATGGTTTCTTTTGCAGTTCCAGCTTCAATATGCTCTTGAATCTTAGAGAGCCAGTGCTCCAGATTGCGAGCCACTACTGTGACAGCCAACTCAGGTTTTAAGTTACCAATTGTTGAATTCCAAGTCTTTTTGAGGAGAGAGTCTATTCTCTTATCCATGACATCCACCAGGGCCCCCATGTCCTCAAATGCCAGGTCTGTGTGTCTGGAAACCTGGGAGAAGGCGGCATCTAACTTGGGATTTTTATTCCAGATAGATGTAGGATCATCCGAGAACGGAAATCTCCTCTTTAAGGATCTGGAAAAAAAGGGTTTCCTTTCGGGATCCTGCCACTCCTTTTTAATAGTTTCAACCAGTACCTCATGTACTGGAAAAACTTTCCTCCTTTGTTCCCCCAAGCCCTTGTACATTTGGTCATGAAGGGTCAGGGGTTTCCTGTCCTCCTGAATACCGAGGGTTGTATAAATAGCCCCTAAGAGGTCCTCTACCTCTTTCAGGGATAATTTATATCTGGAGGATTTCCTGGACTCCCTGTCCTGGTCCTCCCCCTCAGAACCATCCTGGGAATCGGAGGAGGAACTGTCTGGTTGTCTTTGTTCCACTCCGGAGGGCCCTGGAGCTTCCTCTGCCCTAACTGAAGTTGCAGGTTGGGCAGGAGCAGAGCCCTGAGCCTGAGGCGGGGTTGTATCCTGGGGAGCTGGACTAATGGGAGGCTGAAACCTTTCAAATAAGGCTTTAAATGAAGAAAAGGTGGACGAAAGCTCCTTAACCGAGGCTGCAAGTCCTGACTCCTGTTCAGAGTCCCTCTCCTTAACAAGGGAGTCTATGCACTCCCTACACAAGACCTTTGTCCATGCTTCCCCTAATGTGTCTTTGCAAGAGGCACACCTCTTCTTAGAGCTATGTGTAGACCTAGACTTCTCTGTAGCTTTCTGAAATACATGAAAAGAAAAAAACATTTTGTCACTTTTTTTTTTTTTTTTTTTTTTAAAACAAGGATACAACCCTGGGAGTGCACTAGACCCTCCTTAATATGTGGGGATCTGAGCCTCCCTCCCCCTGACCACCCAGGGTGTCTGCCCCCCCATGACAGGAACTATACATGGAGGGACAATCCTAGATAAAGAGTACTCTTCCCCAGGGCACTCTTACCTTAGGAACGCTGGAGGTAGTGTCCATTGGCTGAGCATCTGCTTCCGACATGACTTTGCAGGTGGTTGCTACTACCGAGTCCCACGCTGCCTGTGCGCGTCCCAGACTCGTCTCCAGCCTGTGCCTGGCTTCCCTATCAGCGCCGCGACCCGGAACCGGAAGCCGCGGGTCAAAGGCAAGCATTCGCCCTTCCGCCGGAAATGACGTCGCCCGTCATCCGGCCCGCCTAGTTCCAAAAAAGAAAAAAAAGAGAGTGGTCTGTATAGTACACAGGAAAGGCAAACGCCTGCATGCTGCAGCCCTGTGGCCGCAATAGGGAGCCCCCACAGCCTGAAGCCGCGCTCGGCTAGGAAGTGGTGGCAACAGAACGAGGGGTAAGTTCCCCCCCAAGCCCCCATGAAGCCCCTGCTTCCATTATAGGCTCCAAAAAATATAAACAGCCACAGTCACCCTGACTGAGTGGCCAGGTTCCTTGCACAGTGTCTCCCCACCGGAGGAAACACTAATACTGAGGTCTGGCAGGGGGAAGTAAGAATTTATGGGCTGGCGCAGTGTTTCCTAGAGGAAGAGGAGGAGACTATCTCTCATGGTGGCTGTCCTGAAAGACGAAGGGGGAAAGTGTCCCTTTTTGTCAAAAGTGGCTTTAGACCAGCTAGAAAACAGCGATAATAAATTAGAACACTCAGAATTGAGCGATAGTGAATCGTGGGGAAATGTATTTTATTATTATTATTTTTTTAAATTATTTATAATTTAAGATTTTGTGTTTTAAACTTCATCATACCCGGGATGTCTACTAGACCCTTGGTGGACAGATATAAGTGTGTTATTGCTAAGAATTACAGACCTACAATATAAAACGCCAAATTTCCATGCAAAATAATTGTACCGCTTTGAGACGCAAAAATCTGAAGTAATCATACCGCCAGGGAGGTTAAAGTAATTTTTTTTTTTTTGGATAGAGGAAAAAATGACCAGTTACACTTACCGGTAACAGTGTTTCTGGGAAGTCTTCCAGGACGGCACCCTGAGAGATGACTGGTCCACCTGACAGGAAACACAATCAAGAAAGAGGTTAAAAACCCCGCCCCTCCCTGCACTCCTCAGTTGTGCAAAAGTATTGACCCACACCAGTGCATGAAAGTGAAACAAAAACACCTCCAATGTACCACTATATAAAAAATACAAACCGGGTGGGAAGTAGGCCTGCCGTCCTGGAAGACTTCCCAGAAACACTGTTACCGGTAAGTGTAACTGGTCATTTTCTCAAGTCGTCTTCCAGGACGGCACCCTGAGAGAGGAGCAAGTAGCTCAGGCCTACCTTAGGGCGGGACCACCGCTTGCAGGACCTTTCTGCCGAAGGCCAGATCCTGGGGTGACAGCAGTTCCACTCTGTAATGTCTCAGGAACGTGTTCTGGCTTGACCACGTTGCTGCCTTACAGATTTGATCTACCGATGCTCCGGCTCTTTCTGCCCAAGAGGTTGCCAGAGACCTTGTAGAATGAGCTTTAAGATTAGTTGGAGCCGTCTGACCTGAATGCTCATAAGCTATGGTAATAGCCTGTCTAATCCATCTAGCAATGGTCGTTCTAGAGGCCTGTTCGCCTCTTCGAACTCCACAAAAACTAACCAACAAATGTTGAGATTTCCTAAACTCTTTAACCTTATCTAGGTAGAGCAACAGACACCTCCTGACATCCAACGTATGGAAGGCCCTTTCCTTCTCGTTCTGTGGATTGAGACAGAAGGAGGGTAAAATAATCTCCTGTGACCTATGGAAGCGTGAAGCCACCTTGGGAAGGTACAAAGGGTCCTGCCTGAGAATAATTCGGTCTTCTAACAGGCGGAAAAAAGGCTCCTTCATAGAAAGAGCATGTAAATCGCCCACCCTTCTGGCTGTAGTAACAGCCAGAAGGAAGGCGGTTTTAAAAGAAATCAATCTGACTGAAGATTGAGCCAACGGCTCAAAAGGTGCCCTGGTCAGGGCTTCCAAGACTAAAGATAAATCCCACGGTGGAAATTCCTTCATTTGCACCGGGGAAAGTCTCTCTCTAGCCGACAAGAATCTCTTAATCAAAGGATCTAGGGCTAATCTGACATCCAGAAAACTAGACAGGGCCGCCACCTGAACCTTCAGAGTTTTGGTGGCTAAACCTCGGTCTACTCCCTCTTGTAGGAAGTCTAAAATAACAGGTATTTGCTTCTGGGGAACTTTTCTCGCTTCACACCAACGGGAAAAAGCCCCCCAGACCCTAGCATAAATGCGTCTAGTTACCGGCTTTCTACTCAGTAACAGGGTGTCAATCACCTTCTCTGAACACCCCTTGTTGCGCAGGCACTCCCTTTCAACAGCCAGGCTGTCAACCTGAAGAACCCGGGGTTCGGATGGTAAAGAGGGCCTTGAAGCAGAAGATCCTGACGTTCTGGGAGCTGAACCGGAGGCACCACCGCCCAGTTCCACAACGTGGGAAACCAGGACCTTTTGGGCCACCAGGGGGCAATCAGGATCAAATTGCCCCTGGCCCGACTCAGTCTTTGAAGGATTCTTGGAATCAGAGGTAAGGGAGGAAACGCATAAGCCAGACTGAAATCCCATTCCTGAGCCAATGCATCCACCCCCTCGGACCCTCGTTCCCTGCAGAGGGAAAAGTATCTCTTGACTCTCCTGTTTTCCCTGCGGGCAAAGAGATCTATCTCCGGTGTACCCAGCTGTTGACAGACCATGGTGAAAATTTCGGGGTTTAGTTCCCATTCTCCCTGCTGTACTGTCTGACGACTGAGGAAGTCTGCCTTTATATTGAAAACTCCCCTTATGTGTACCGCAGAAATGGACGGAATTCTCTGCTCCGCCCATTCTAAAATCTCCTGTGTCAGACTCATTAGGGGAAGCGACCGTGTGCCCCCCTGACGGTTCAGAAAGGCCACTGTCGTGGAATTGTCGGAGAGGATCTGAACTTCCTTCCCCTTGATCCTGTCCTCGAAGGCTATTAGAGCCTCCCTGACAGCTAACAATTCCCGGAAGTTGGAAGACGCAATTCTCTGTCGTGTGTCCCACACACCCTGAGCTTGCAGTTCTTCTAGATGGGCCCCCCATCCCCACGAGCTCGCATCGGTCGTTATTCTGACCGGCTGAAGCTGGAACCAAAGATGGCCTGTCCCCAACCTTTGGGGGCTGAGCCACCAAAGTAAGGAATCTCTTATTCTTAGAGGGATGGTCACCAGAGTATCTAGGGATTCCTTCTTTCCATCCCATGAGGATAGAAGGAAGTTTTGCAGGGGTCTTGAATGGAACTGGGCCCAAGGTACTGCTGGGATACATGAGGTCATAAGACCCAGAATCCTCATGATCACTCTTCTGGATACTACCTTCTGGTGCCGGATTGAAGACACTGAAGTAATCAGTGCTTCTATCTTCTCCTGCGGAAGGATCAGTTTCTGCCTTACCGAGTCCACCCACAGACCCAGGTAGAGTTTGGTCTGGGAAGGAATCAGAGAGGATTTCTCCTGACTTATCAACCACCCCAGGGACTCCAAGGTGGATATTACCCTGTCCAGATGCCGGAGAAGGGATTCTCTGGAAAGGTTGTAGACCAACAGATCGTCTAAATATGGTATCAGGGAAATCCCCTGAAGGTGCAGGTAGGAGATGACCTCTGCAAGTATCTTTGTAAACACCCTTGGACTGGCACCCAGTCCAAATGGTAGGGCCTGGAACTGCCAGTGCTGTGTACCCAGATCCGTGCGGATAGCAAAGCGAAGGAACACCTGGTGCTGTGGCAGAATGGGAATATGCAGATATGCATCCTTCAGGTCTATGGTAGCCATGAAGACCTCTTTTAACAGAAGTTTTCTGACCGTATAGACCGATTCCATGCGAAACCTTTTGTATCGCAGGAAGGTATTTAATTTCTTTAGATTCAGGATTAACCTGAATTTCCCGGACGGTTTTGGAACAACAAAGACGTGGGAATAAAAACCCCTTCCCTGTTGATCCGCCGGAACTGGGAAAATGACTCTCTGACTCGCCAACTGCTCGATATTTTCCATGAGTCCTATGGCTTTTGGCCTTTCTCTGGGTAAAAAGGTCAGTAGAAAAGTCTGAGGAGGCCTGGAAGCAAACTCTAGCCCATAGCCCTCTCTTATCCACTGAAGGACCAGAGGGCTCTGGGCTACCCGCTCCCACTGTGGGATAAATTGTGCCAGCCTCCCTCCCACCTTGGTGCTGGCGTCACTTAGGATCCTTGTCTGCGACCTTAGGGCCGGAGAAAAGGAGAGTTCCCTTCTGTTTGGTTTTACCAACACCCCACTTCTTTCCTTCCTTACGGTCTTTAAACCGGTTGTTGACCTGGGGGCCTCGAAAAAATTTTTTGGCCTTTTTAGGTTTAACCGGAAACTTCTTTCCCTTCTCCGTAGATCTGGAGAGGGTCTGGTCCAACCCTGTACCAAACAGGAGAGATCCTTCAAAAAGGAAGACCGCATAACCTGGTCTTAGAGGTATGATCCCCATCCCAGGTCTTAACCCATATGGCTCTTCTGGCAGAATTGAGAAGTGCTGCTGTCTTAGCTGAAGTCCGCACCGACTCCACTGCCGCATCCGCAAGAAAGGCAACTGCCTTACCAATTACTTCCAAGGAGTCCAAAAGATCCTTGGACTTGGAAGAACTCGCCACATGGTCAGTCAGCTTATTCAGCCACATGTTAGTATTCCTGGCTATACAAGCTGAAGCTAAAGCCGGACTTAGAGTAGCCGCATTGGCCTCCCAGGCCCTGCGTAAAAGGGTCTCTGACCTACGGTCCATTTGGTCCCGGATGTTACCTGCGTCTTCAAAAGACAGGTCAGATTGTTTAGACACCTGGGCCAAAGATGCATCTAGTTTGGGAAGTTTAAAAAAACTTCTCCTGCTCCTCTTCCTTAAACGGACACCTGCGTTTCCAGGTTTTAAACTTCTGAAGTTTATTCTCTGGCTCCTTCCATTCTCTTAAAACAATGTCTTTTAGAGACTGGTGGATAGGTAACACTTTAGACTGAGCCTTAGACAACCCCTGATACAACCTATCTTGTACAGAAGTTTGAGCCTCCGGCTCCTGGATCTCCTCAGAAGCATAAATAGCCCCTAGGAGGCCCTCCATATCATCTGTTGAGAAGATATGTCTGCCTGGCCTGGAGTGTTCCCCTTCCTCCTGGCTATCCTCTGCGTCTTCCCCTTCTTCAAGGAGACTACGGCAGGGGCCCTCCACCTCATCCGCCTCCTCCTCCGAATCCTGAGAAGATGGCGGTTTCTGCGGAATGGTGCCTACCTGTCTCACACTAGAAAAGGCACTATCCTGGGAGGATGAGCCTTCTCTGCTATCCTGCCTAGAACTGAGGCTAGCCTGAAAGGCTTTAAGTGTGGACAGCATTTCAGATTGTACTGAGAGAAAATCCCTCATAACTTCTGAAGTCTCCTTCCCTGACAATTTGTGGATGCATTTGTAACAGAACGGCTTGGTGTGCTCTGCAGCTAGTTTGTCATTGCAGTACCCACACCTCTTAGTTCGGGAAGGATTTTTGGGTCTCGGTCTACTGGCAACACTCTGGGTTTCTGTGTCTGCAAAAAACAAGAAGCCCGTTTAGCTAGTAACAATAAAACAGAGATCCCTTATGAGGTTAAAGGCTAGAGGGCCACCCTCTCCCTTATCTCCTCCAGCCTGGTAGACTCACCCCCGGTGGCCTCCACAATAGCTGCAGACTCCTCCTGCTCCATTGCAGTCAGTGAGTCATGGACGCCTGCTCCTTGCCTGTTGCGCTGCTGCCTCTGCCGCCCGGAACTACCCCCCTTTATATACAAAGGGTCCTGCCCAGCTGGTACCTGTAGTCCCTGTGCTGCTTCAGGCTCCTCATGGCGCTCCGAACGCCGCCGCCATCTTGCCGAGGTCTCGAGCAATCGCGCTCTAGTGTCCGGGCCGCCGTGACGTCATTTCCTCTGGAAAGATCCACCGCAAAATGGCGCCGGACACACACACAGCCGCCGGCGCTGAGGCGGCCAGGACACTCAGCAAACACCTGCATCTTGCAGCAAACGGCAGAGCTGGCAAATCCTCTCCAAAAACCGACAGGTAAGGAGAGGGGGGAGCAGGAAAATGGTCCCTGGAGTTCTGGAGACTCACAGTGCCCAGGGTCCTCCAGTTCTCATGGGGAGCTCTTCATTGCCCCCCTGAGAAAATAGGGGAAACGAACCCCCCGGGAAGGGTAAGCCCTACCAGACCCAAAGGTTTTCCAAAAACCTGCAGTCTGGTTCCCAGGGGGAGACTTCCAGCCCACGGCCTTAGGTCTATAAGAAAAAAACAAACTGTTTCGCTGTGGGGAAACACAATCAAAAACTGAGGAGTGCAGGGAGGGGCGGGGTTTTTAACCTCTTTCTTGATTGTGTTTCCTGTCAGGTGGACCAGTCATCTCTCAGGGTGCCGTCCTGGAAGACGACTTGAGAAATGGGTTATAACTCCTGCCAGGTGTTTTTTTTTTTTCCTTCCTATCGCCATCAGTGTTCCATTGTGGAGATTTCCCTTCACTTCCAGTCCCAAAGCCAAACAGGAAGTGAGAAGAAATCCCTGCAAAATAAGGAGTTCTCCAATGGGACCCCCAGGTCACCACTAGTGACCCCATTGGAAGATTTCCCCTCTATTACATTTCTGGGGACAACCCAAATTTTTCAATGATAATGGTAAACAGGACAAACAGAGTGGGTGAATCCCCTTAACCCCCTTCCCGCCCACGCTATAGCTGAATGAGGGCTACAGCGCAGACTTACTTTGCCAGATAGGATTCCTGGATTGGGCTTCCCGCCCACCCCCTGCGGCAAGCAAACAGCACGCTCTGTGATCGCCAAGTCCTTCAGACTCACAGATCACAGATCAGGGTAAAGGGTCAATTACAGCGGCCCTTTACCACGTTATCAGCTGTGTCCAATGACAGCTGATCGCGGATGTCAACACAAGCTGATTATCGGCTTTTCTTTTCTCACGCTGACAGCGTGAGGAGAAAAGTAGAGAGCCGATAACCAGCTTTTGTTAAAGTGACAGCGACACTGATTATCAGCGCCTCCTCATCAGTGTCACCTATCAGTGCAGCCTAATCAGCACACATCAATGAAAGAAAAAAATTACCCGTTTGCAAAATTTTATAACAAACTATTTTTTTTTTTCAAATTTTTGGTCCTTTCGTTTGTTTAACAAATAAAAAAAAAAAAAAACCCAGTGGCGATTAAATACCACCAAAAGAAAGCTCTATTTATGTGAAGAAAAAAAAAAAAAAAAGGAAATTTGGGTACAGTGTTGCATGACCACACAATCGTCAAAGAGTGACAGCGCTGAAAGCTGAAAATTGGTCTGGGCAGGAAGGGGGTAAAAGAGGCAAGTAGTTAATGGAGTCACAGGCAGCTCTCTGCCACTAGTAATGGTTGGGAGTCAGCAGATCTGGCACCCAATCATGTGACCACTGACAGCCAATCACAGTGGTCATGTGATCAGGCAGTCCTTCCCCATCCAGGCGTAAAGACCCTGTACAACAGATGCTAGGCGTGAAGGAGTTAACATTATTTATTGATCATTTAAATAACAGGGCTGATTTCGATGAAAAACCAATAGTTCCTGGAGATCTGTAGTCTAGTTAGCTTACCGTGATCATTAAAGTATTGCTATAAAGAACGTTAGGGTGATCCAGGCCCTCTGCCTCCCTTCTACAGGTACAGTAATCCTCTTGTATTGTCTTATTTCATAATGTCCTTTTGGTATGTTCATGTTGACCAAAGACAATATAAATTATATATATATATATATATATATATATATATATATATATATATATATATACACACACACACACACACAAAGCTGACACACCTATGTTACCAAAAAACTGCCGCCCATAAGCCTTCATTTAACCACATATAATGTTTTGTTCCAGGTCTCTGCAATATTGTCCTGGCTCTACCTATCAAAACACCCCAAACAGATACATATACTGCACTATCCTCCATTGTTTATTGTAAAGAAGTTTCATTACCTGCCTGAACTCCGACATATTTTACCTGATGGTCATACATGTAAAGGCTGCTGGACTGAACGATAGAAATCATAGATTACCCCATCCACACATGGATAAATCTCTGCTGCTGTTGG
This sequence comes from Lithobates clamitans, assembly GCA_037952925.1. NCBI lineage: Eukaryota > Metazoa > Chordata > Amphibia > Anura > Ranidae > Lithobates > Lithobates clamitans. The sequence continues at coordinate 19,048,602 of JBBGZY010000053.1, read as the reverse complement.
GTTCCTTATTTGGACAGGCAGCAGCCATTAGAGGTCTTTGGGGAAAGATTTAGGCTGAGTAGATCAAATACTACAACTCCTAGTCCAGAGGTTTATCTGCATATTTGTGTAATACCAAAACATCTTATGCAAATGTTTAGTAAATGGAGGTGAGGAAAGGCACAGGCATGCAAGAGGAAGCAGTACCCAGGGCTGGTGCAAGGATTTTTGACACCCTAGATGTTTTGGTACTACATTTCCCATGATGCCTAACTACACTGCAGGGTGCATCATGGGAACTGTAGTTCCAAAACCTCTAGGGTGCCAAGGTTCACCATCACTGCCCTAGGTGAAACTTCATTTTGTCACCCCCTTTTCCCTGTCCATGTAAACCCCAACTTTTTAATGAAGCGCCCATCAAATGCAGCCTCACCAGCGCCCATCAATAAAGGTTTGCTTGCCTCCACTCAATCAGGAGCAATGACACAGTCCTCTGCCACTGTGCAAACGGAGCAGCGGCTGCCTACTGATGCTGAGACAAGAAAGTAGGAACACCAGTGGCCGGGCTCCCTAGGGGTAGCACCAGCCCTGGCTGTACCACCTCCTGCTCAAAAGCAATCCGCAACAGATCATTTTTCAGGGAGGGTAGGCAGTAATAATCCAAGTGGTTGTAAACCTCTGATTAAGGCTTACCTATAGGTAGTGGAAATATCTCCAAAACGTGCACCATTTAGGAGATATTGGCTGTACACAGCCTATGATGTAAATCGGCGCATGCACTGTGAAAGTGCCCTCTGTGCCGTGACTGACGGCTCCTGCGTCCATATGCAGGAGTGACATCATGCAGCTCTGGCCAGTCAGAGCCGGACTCCACAGCCCCAGAAGGAAGGCGGGCGAAGCTGGATGGGGCCAGCGTGGGCTTTGTTTGTAGGCAAGTGCCACATAATGGGCTAATATCCAATGCATACTAGCCTATTATGCTTTTACTTTGTGGGGGGGGGGCACGCGGAGTAAAACCCATCACAGTTTACTCGCTCTTTCACTCTGAACACCGCTTTGAAATCATGCGAGTCCAAACTTGCACAAATTTCAAAGCTGCATTTCTGTCCAACTTGAAAAACATTGGTGCAGGTTCATGCACAGATGTCCATTTAAAAAAAACAAAAAAAAAAAAAAACACCACCAAAGTAGCGCAGGAACTTCTTTAAGAAACCGGGACACTCCTATTGCCAGCAATAGGCTCCAATTTGACCTGTCGAATTGTGCCAATGTGAACGAGGGCTTAGGAAGTGAAGCTTTGAGGGTCCAATGAGACCAAGTATAGGGTGTATACCACAGACTTAAAGGGTGAGTGCATCTTTAGGAGACTTCATGTCAGTAGAATATCAAAGAAATTAAAACCTGCCCTGTAAAATAACTGGGAATACCAATATAAAGGTTTGGCTGCTATGTGGCAATTCATCTTTTCATTCTGTGAACATTGATAAACAAATCCAGATGTGTGAAAGGAATGAATATACAAATCAAACCCCTGTGCTCTGGCCACAGCGGCTCCTCTTATCAAGACATGTTTGCCTTGCAGAGAAAGCAGATCAAATGCAGCAAACTTTTAAATTCATCTGCTGCATCTACTTCTGGAAAGCAGACTTGATTGTCATTCAATAAGGATCACTTTAGATCTGCACTGTTTTAAGGAAACACAACCAGCATGGATTTTACTGCGATCATTCATTTTAGAGCCGACATAAATAAAAGGTTAGGAAAAATTTTTTATACAGAAGTGAGAAAGTGAATATTGCTGCAATACACACAGATGGCTTCAGGGCTAACCCAGAATATGTAAGTATAAGGACATTTCTGATCAACAGACTTGATTTTAGTCAGTGGTTTAGAAGTAGGCACCAGACAACTTGCCTTTTCAGCAGTCAGCCCCCTAATTTCTCTCATGGCAGGTGTCCTTTAATTTTAGTCTAGTCTAACATCAGCTGGCCAAATTGCAGGTTGGCCTATAGAGGAGCCCTGCTGTGGGTAATAGGCTGTCTGGTGTGTGAGGCGTGTACCTGCTGGGCATCATGGATCCTCTTTCTACACCCTGTAGAAACATAAGAGCCAGTGGAGCAGATATTTCATACATTCAGAAGTTGGCCAGATCCTTAAAATGCTCAGAGATTAACATGAGCTGATGGAAATGCAAGAATTTATTTTATAGGCTGGGATTAACTGAAGTCACTCAATACTTCCAGAGTCACTTTAAAAAGGCAAAGTCACAAAAACGTAAAAAAAACTGGGCACATAATAAAAAGCACAATTCACCTGATCCTCCATGCTGGCAGACCAGTTCCTGCAGCATCTCCTCCTCTATACTCTGAAACAGTGGTCAACAACCTTTCAGACCTCATTTTTTTTTTTTTAATCCTACAGGCCACCAACATGAATTCTACATGACACACACAATGCTCCAGCTCTCTGCATCACAGTGCTGCCTTACAGACTCGTCATTGGAGCTCACTTTATCCAGTCACACACTCATGTCCTCTGTGTCTGATCAGTGCTGCCCTTGAAAGTGCCCCTCCTTCACCTGCCACTCTCTGCACTACTCCCAGCACCTCCCTCTGAGTTCACAGAAGTTGAAACTATAGAGGCAGAACCAGGCATCAATACGCACTGACTGTCAGTATGCACTGAGAACACTGGAAACATGGGTGGAGTAGATCAGGAGGAGGAAAAAAAAAAAAAAAAAAAAAAACCCATACACACCACAGCAATAGGACAGTTAGAATTTTATTTGTTAGCCTTACTGAACCATATTTGTTAATAAAAAATAAAATAAAAATAGTTATACACGCACACACATTTAGCAGATATAGGTTTAAAACGATACGATATGCCTAAGTTACTATACACATAACAAAATGTACAGTTCTTAACAGAATATTTGACACTTTACAGAAGTTCCGTTACTTAGCAACGAGTTACCCCATTCCAGCAATTTGCTAGAAATATGACACCTTCTGCAAGAAGGAGACAGACTGATAAGGATGTCAGTCCCGAGAACAGGCGGAATGTACAGGGGAGTTGGCACAAACTGGTGAAGTGGTTAATGGGTCATGCTACATATGTTTTACATTGCCCTTCCCTGCTCAGGGACAAAAGTCAAGTCACTTCTACAAAAGATCATACCCATGACCAATATAAAAATATCCTTTCACAGGCACATCCAGACTAACATGGCTGAGTTATGGGATCTTGTGAGCATGTGAACAATCTCAGGGGATTAAAATGATCATAAATTATAAAGACGTGTGACAGATAACATGCCATAAATATACAGAATTATTGCAGGCAAACAGGTAGTGACAGTTACAAGCTGAATGCCTGAAATAAAGCGGAATAATAAACTGCTTATTGCATAATAAAAAAAAAAAGTTATTAGATAATAAAATAGAGCCACGCACTTGCGTTGTACTGCATTTCTTTTACATAGAAGAACCTTTCCTGAAGATCAACAGCATAGGAAATCTGCAACAAGGATATGAAGGCTGTAGCTGCAACCTTTCTGAAAATGCTAACTACCTGGCTGTCATGCTGATCCAATATCTTCAATACGTGGAGTCACATACCTGGCACTTATATGCAGATCTACAATTGTAAACCTACTATGCAGTAGGTTTGTTCCAGGTCAGTGACAGAAAATAATGAAGATGGAGCCAGTTAAGCAGAATTTTCAGAAGGAGCTCAGACAAAGCAGCCCACTTAGTACAGGTTTCCCCCTAAATACTTTGAGTGGGTGCAGGCTCAGAAAACATGGCACAAAACTATACTAGCTTCTGAAGCCATGAAGATATGTAAAGTGGATTTTTTCCTGTGGATTCAGCCCCCTTTCGGCACTTATTGCCTGCCCTTTAAAATGAGAAAAAAAACTTTTATACACAGCCATGGAAAGAAGGGAGGCGAGGTGGTGACCTTAACATGGCAGATCTTCACAGCAGAAGTCTATATAGTCAGGTTTCTTAACTAATACATTTCCAAAGATAAAATTGTTCATTAGTTTTGAAGCATCCCTTTAAGCTTGGCTAGTTTCGCATTCAGACACCCCCCCCCCCCCCCAAAAAAAAAAAAATTGCATACAATTTACACCCACTGTGTATTAAAGGACAATCCAAAGAGCTAGTCTGCATCCATGGCAGAGGGGGATTCCACAAGTGTTTGCAGCACAGGGGTAGACCGTCCACTATTAGCTTGCAGAGATGGAGACGCCAGGTCTGCCCTGAACACGTGGTGGGTATTAATATTCTGTTCACATGACACTGGCTAGCATGGGACTGCATTGCTCAGAAAGTTCCAGCCTTATATGTAGGTCATAGCACTACAAAAAGATTAGGTGGGCTCTCACTCCCTGGCATCTGTAGCAGAATTTGATCCTTGAAGATTCCATGCCAAGCCCTGGGAAGCACAGGCTTCTGGTCTATAGTTAGTCTTCAGTGGACCTGAGGTTGGGTAATTTCAGTCTCATCATAGTGAGGTGGTGAGTCCGTGTCATTTGATGAGGCTTGCTGCTGATCTTGGTCCTCTTCAGGTCCATCATGTTCACTGATGTCCTCTAGTTTTGGGCCAGCAACAGAGGGACCAACATCTCCACTAGGCTTAGCCATTTTTATGGCTTCCTCATAGGCTGGAGGGAGCTCTAGAGCATAGAGGCTGTAAGCTGGAGGAGACATTGCACTTCTGTCCATATCACCAAATGCAAACATATGAGGATACTGCACCGAGCTGTAAGCTGCAACGGATCAGAAAATAGAATGTTAAACATTCATTGCATTGCTGAACGCATCAGTCATGTTAATAGATCAGTCATATTAGTGTTACAATAAGCACTAACATGCCATTTTAACCACTTAAGGACCGAGCCTCTTTGAGATTTGCTTACAAGTAAACAGTTTTTTTGCTAGAAAAGTTACTTAAAACCCCCAAACATTACACATTTTATTTTTCTAACACCCTAGAGAATAAAATGGCAGTAGTTGCAAAACCTTGTCACACCGTATTTGTATTACACTTTTTTTAATTAAAAAATAACAGTAAAAGTTAGCCCAATTTTTTTTATATTGTGAAAGATAATGTTACGCCGAGTAAAATCGATACCAAACATGTCACACTTCAAAATTGTGCCCCCTTGTGGAATGGCGGCAACCTTTTACCCTTAAAAAATCTCCATAGGTTACGTTTAAGGAAATTCTACAGGTTGCACGTTTTGAGTTCTAGGGCTAGAATTATTGCTCTCGCTCTACACGGTTTTCATATGCGGGGGCTACTCACCTATGCGTTCGCTCCTGCACGCGAGCTTGGCGCGTTTAAAATTTTACCTTTTATTTTTACACTTTTCTTTAAAAAATAAAAATAGTGTCACTTTTATTCCTATCACAAGGAATGTAAACATCCCTCGTAATAGAAAAAAAAAAAAAAAAAAGCATGACAGGATCTCTTCAATTTGACATCTGGGGTCAAAAAGAACTCAGATCTCATATTTACACTAAAATGCAATAAAAAAAATAAAATTTTAAAAACTGGCCCTTTAAGAGCTATGGGCAGAAGTGACGTTGCTTCTGCCCAGCAATGGTATGGAGCCCGCCGCAGAGACCACTCTTATCAGAAAGCAGACCGCCGGCCAAAGAGGATACCGGGGTTATGGCAGTTAGCCGCTGCCATAACAACGATATTCCTCTTCAAAGTTAGGAAGTATATCAGCGTGCGGTGGTCCCCAAGTGGTTATTGGCATATCACAAGGATACAATAGTGAGCAGCAAAATCATAACACGCCTCACACAGGGAAAACACCCCACACCACAATCTGGCTATAGTGAACTGAACATTTGCTACTACAGTTAATATGCAAGAGTTCATTTCAAGCGGTATGTTATTTGAAGGGTCACTACCAAAGTTATGTTACAGTAGAGTTTGGGGGCATCCCCCCGCCCCCTTCCATCTTCTAGGGAAGAATGCCGACATCTCCCAGTCCTACTTTCTGGCTTTCCTTTTTAACCTTGAAATTGTTGGTATAATATTCATGGTAACTGGTTCTCTTTAGGTGCCCAAAATAAAAAAATCTTCATTTTACAAATTTCTCAAAACAAGCTACTTACAGGTGACTGTGCTGTGAATGGTGCTGTCATTGTCAATGGCAATCACAGTCACTTCATAGGGATGAGTTGGTAAATTTTGCACAGGCGGTTTCTTCTTTTTGCAGCAAAACTTTATGCAGCTGGCCGTGGTCCCACACAGCAGGAGAAGAAATATGGTGACCAGAATCAGCCTAGGGAAAGAAAGAAACTATATAAACACAGACAGGGAAAGGCTTCTATTGCTGTCATCGCTTTTATAAACGGGTTTAACACAGAAGGCCTATTTGCAAGAGCAGAAAGAAAGTCAGTGGACCAGTCTAATCCAAAGCTGGCACAAACCAATGCCATCCAGAAAGCACAGAAAGACCGCTAAAAAATGTACAGCATCAAAGCTTTGGCTTTAAACTGCAAAAAAAAAAAAAAAAAAAAACCCCACACAATACATTTCCTTTAATAAATGCAAGAAACACGCCTTTTCCATGTACCCCAACTGGGTTCAGTAAGCTTGGTCCTTTGTTCTTATTGCTATACCAAAAGGTTTTCTGTAGTATAGAGATATCCTGTAGACCTACCCAATACTTCCTGTCCTAGAGTGATAATGCCAGTTCTATAGATCCACAAAGTGTTATCACCCTAGGAGTGGAGTGTATTACTGGCAGGATCACCGGGGGAGCCTGAAAAGCAAATGCCATCACAGATCTAGGTGGCAAATTAATATCTAGCCAACATCTAAGACTAGAAACCTACATCAGTTTCTAACAATAAGCCTCAAGTCAAATTTGACCAGAGCAATGTTTAATACAAAAAGTTGCATCAACCCAATATGCATGTTTTAATTTGCTTTTAGGGCAAAGTTCACCTTTTGAAACATGTTAAAGCCATATTTTAGGGTGTAACATGTTCCAGCTCCTGCCACCAGCTCCAATAACCTCGGTGTGACGGTGCGTGGCTCCGCCCACACAGCCACAACATTGATCCAGTTTCCTGTAAATGAACTACAACTACCATCGTGGCTTATAGCTGCAAGTGGACTGCGAGAGCGCTCTCATTGTTCATTCACAAGCCATTCAGCTTTCAACAGACAGCAAGCTGCAGGGATTGTCTGCAAAAGCCCGATATTGCACACTAATCACAGATGCAATACTTTCCAGGCTCCTGCAGGAAAAAATAAATGCACATTTTTCCTGCAAAAGTGTACATTTATTACTTTTTCTAAAAATGGTGAACTTATCCTTTAAAACTATTGTAGTCTATCCCTAAGCTACAACTTCAAAGGCCCTTACAGCCATAATAGCATAGGAGAGGTCTCAAAGCTGCCCACTGAAAAGGGTTTGATCAATTGCCCTTTGCGCCACCAGTCAAGAGATCTGCAGTTTCTAGGGGTAAAGCTGGACAAATCGATTACTCAATCCATGCTACAGTGTATATGGACAAAATTTCCCACAGTGGCCATTATATACCCAAAGAGTGGCAGAACCAGACTTGATGCAGCTGCTGTTCTGCCAACAATTATCTACCCGATTCCTTGCTTGAAGAATGTATGACAGGAGACAACCGACAGGGCCAATCACTAAAGTTATGCCTGACATAAAGTAGGCAAAATTCAGTGTACGGCCAGCCTAAGGATCACCATGTGTTATTCAATTTGCTTTAGATTTAGCGTCAAATATGTAGTGCAAGGGCCTGCCTAACTGCATACAGATTTAAAGTGTTTAGGTTTGACCTCATGGTTTTGGAAAATCTAAAGTGAGAAAAAAAAAAAAAAAAAAAAGTACAAGAAAATTGTATAATGTATGGCCAGCCTAAGTGCTAATGACCCCTACATTTACCTTCCTCAACCAACTGATCTGCACATAATCCCAATTCATTAGTGGGGTGCCACAAGCAATATCCAGCCACTTCTCATATCAGGATACTGCCAAGTTACACTCCTTGCCTCCATGCTAAAATAGTCCACCGTATAGAAAATGGAAGTCTGTCATTTCCTGGCATTTAATATAGGAATGCATTTCCTAGACCAAATTTCTGAGGAAACCCGGATGCAAAAGGTCAGTCTAACAATCCCACCTAGTGCAGAGGTCAACATCCAAAAGAGACAGCTTCCTTGCAATGATCACTGCTGATACTCCGGCCTTACATTGTAATTTTCACACTTCCTAAAATAAAACCTGCACATCTGGCTCAGTCATTGTCTCTAAACAGCTACATATATTACACCCATGCACCATAAACTGACTTTAGTGAAACCTATAAATGCAAAGAAAAAAAAAAAAAATAGCAGTTTACATATTAAAATCAGAACTCTTTTTATAAGCTGTACTACACAGTTGCATCTATTGACTAACCAGTCCAAGTAGAGGCTGCTGGTGTAAATAAATTAGCTCCAACATTCATCTGCAGCAAACCACTTTTCAGAGGGCATTATGCCCCGTACACACAATCGGAAATTCCACCAGCAAAAGTCCGATGTGAGCTTATGGTCGGAAATTCCGACCGCGTGTATGGACCATCGGACTTTTGCTGGCGGAATTTCCACCAGCAAAAGACAGAGCAGGTTCTCTATTTTTCCCCGACAAAAAAAGTTCCTATCGGAAATACCGATAGTCTGTAGCAATTCCGATGCACAAAATTCCTACGCATGCTCGGAAACAATTCGACGCATGCTCAGAAGTGTTGTACGTCACAGGCGTTCTTGACTGTTATAAGTTCAGAGAACTTGTGACTGTGTGTGCAAGGCAAGCTTGAGCGGAATTCCGTCGGAAAAACCAACCATAGTTTTTCTGGCGGAAAATCCGATCGTGTGTACAGGGCATTAGAACCTCCTCCTGAATACCATTTTTTCCCTCTCAGCCAAAGAGTGGAGTTTGTTAAACACTTGGCTTGTGATTGTGATGCGCTCCTATTTACTTGATTAGGTGGCAAACCCGATTTGTTGTAGAGGTTTTGCAGCACTGTGTACTAACATGGCCACTGGTTATGTTAGGCTTAATGGTCAGGGGCTGGTAAAACAGACTCAACTGCCTATTTTTACCACCCACCAGCTGCCCATGTATACAAGCCTTTATTGCAAATCCAAAAATTAAAAAATGTAAATGTTTTAGCAGCTTGGATGTGGTGGTTGCATTAGTTTTAGTTCAGTTTTCAGGCCAAGAACAAGCAATTACAGAAAACACCTCCTTTCCAGAAATGAAGTGTTCTTGTAACTTCCACTGAGCTTAAAGAGGTTGTAAACCTTTGTGTCGTTTGTACCTATAGGTACTGTAAATATCTCCTAAAGGAGATATTTACTGTATACTGTGCCGATGAGGTCATTGGCGCATACGCTCTGAAGGAACTGCTGCCCGTGCCGTTTCTTCAGAAGTCAGTGCCGTGAGCGGTGGCTCCCATGCAGGAGTGACGTCACGTTACTCTGGGGCCCTGGAAGGAAGACAGCTGTGGCCTCCAGAGGTGGCAACACAGGCTTCTTTTGCATGTGTCACATAATGTGCTAATATTAAGTGCATACTAGCACATTATGTCTTTACTTTGCAGGGAAGAGGAGAAAAAAAAAAAAAAAAAGGAGTTTACTTCCTCTTTAAATGAAAGCACCAAGAACCCATGTAATGGAGATAAATAAACTAAGGCAGTCATGTTTAGGGCCCATAGATACAATGGAGCCATGAGTATCCGAGAAAGGAAGTGCGCGATTTGCAGGATCACCAAGTGCAAAAGCCTAAAAAGAAAAAAACAATGCACCCAGCACATCTTAAGACAGTTGAGCTACAAAATGTTTGAGTTGTTTGCGTTTAAATCCACTTAAAGCTTCTATACAACGGCATTCCATTGGTTACAAAACAAGCCAATAAAAAAAAATAAAAAAAAAATAAACACATTACTAAAGTCAACTATGGATTCTGAATTCAGTATGCCCAACAGTAAAAAAAAGAATACAACACATAAGCAGTCCCATCACCTGGCCAAGCACGAGGCACTTTATTTTCATAGGATAATGCTGGCCTCTGCTTTGAGGACACATGGCAATGTCTATTTCTGTACCCAGCTCTAATGCCACTGAGGGTCACAGCAAAGGCCGGCCTTAATTTTATTGCTGTGCAAATGATCAGCTTCCCGCAACAACCAGACAGATGGCAAAAAAAAAAAAAAAAAAAAAAAGTGCAAATACTAGGAATAGAGAAAAAAAAAAAAAATTAACCTAGGCTTTAAATCTCTGCTGGAAAACCTTTATACAGATGTCAGCATTCTATAGATCACAGTAAATATCCACATGACCATCTGACAAAAAGCCAGGTCCAAAAGTTGTAATAAGCTTTCTCTACTCACCAGACATACCACAGGTTGACCCAGTTTGTGGCTGAACAACCTTTTCTAAAAAAAGAAAAAAATATATTTAAAGACAAGAATGTAATAACAGCAATCCAATATAAACAGTGAAACAATTAGAAGAACCAAAAAAAAATGTTAAATACTCACTCCTCACAGTGGTCATCGCGATCAGCCAGACACAACGAGATCTGAAAAAGGAAAAAAAAAAAAGTTTACTCAGTGGATCATAGAAAAGTAAAAGCAGAGAGCATACAAGCTCAATAAAATAGTTTTTTTTTTTTAACGCATAAAGGCTGCAATAAACAGGCAGACCGGTCACTAAGGGCTTGTTTACACCATAACACATGCAATAATGTAACACTGCATCGCCATTTATTCTTGATTGCACCCTGGGGGAAAAAAAAAATTACACACACACACACACACACACACACACACTTTAGCTTACTATTCTGTGAATACTATATTAGTTGTTTCCTAGTATTTATGCAATTCCCATTAGAGAAAGAGGCTGCAATACCGCACCAAGTGATATAAATAGCTGTACTGACGATCTGGTGCTGGTCCAGTCCGTGAACTGAAAAACCTGTCAAAGTACATGCAAAAGAGGTGACCATGCGCCAATCTTCAAAAGTATAAAGGCTTTAGTCGTAAAAATCCATGTATATCACTAGGCCAAGATACAACAGGCCTATAGCAGCTCAATCATAACCTCCAAAGGAAGTAATTCCTATTGCCCGACATGCAGCTGGTTGCTGATGCAGTCTGTCATTACAAGGAGGGTGTCTATTGACGTCTTTCCAGAACCCCCAGCCCCTGTGCGTGCTCTGAACACTGTATTCTTTGGACACAGCTGATCACAGATCAAGGTAAAGGGACAATCACATCAGCCCTTTGCCATGCGATCAGCTGTGTCCAGTCACATTGTAAATGGCCTTGCCAGTCAGCAGTATTTTCCATATGCGCTGTCAAAGACATACATGCTTTTTAAATGTAATGTGGTCTTATTCTTACATTTAAAATAAATTTTACAATATGTACCAAGCCGTTAAATTTGATCTACAATTTTTAGTACATCATATGATGTGTGCAGTTTTTAGATTTGTTATACACGACTTGGGGTGATCTTGTTTCTCAGCCCTGATGGAGGGAGCCTTGAGGCCCAGAAACGTGTTGGGTTTTCTGACTGTATCAAGAATAATAAACTTCTAATCTGATTAACGTGAACTAACCTATGGCACCTTCATCTTTTTAAGGCTCGTTTGCCGGTGTGCTGTGGCCTTTACAGTGTGAATGTGTGGTTGGTAGCTGAACTGCATACAGTCTACCTCACTCTATGTGGACGCAGCGGCTGTACGGACAGTCACACGTCCCAATTTGACAGGCGTGCAGCCCTGAGCGCAGAAAGGGTGCACCCAGCTCCTACTAAGTAAAATATAAAATAGGCTGCCCCCCCCCATACTTGGATCCAGCGCTCTGAACACACCCCACTGTAGGGCATGTTAACCCACAGCTGCTCTATACATTTCTGCATCAGAAACAAATAGCACAGATATATTTTATTTTAAGGGCTCAAAGTAAATGGGCTGTCTATATACACGCATTATGGTGTGAACAAACCAAGAAAACCATGTTTTATATAGCGCCAACAGTATGTGCAGCGCTTTACAACATGAGGGCAGACAGTACACTTATACAGAGGGATCAGAGGGCCCTGCTCATTAGAGCTTACAATCTAGAAGATCGTTTTCTATGAATGAGCAACTATAGCTGGGCAACACCAAACAATTGTTCAACATATTGGAAAATCATGTAATGAGTTCTTATCTGGCACGGTTAGTGCTATATAAATACTGATAATCAATAAAAAAAGTCACCCAGTTGTTGCCATGTCCAAACTGCTTGCATAACTGCTTGTTTAAGCCTAGGGTCACACTACCGCGATACGGCACAACGCATGTGATTGGCACCGCATTCCTGTGCAAAACCACATGCAATGTCTGCAGAGTGCGATTTAAGCCATTCATTTTGTATGGTTCAAATCTCTCCGCATCAAAACGGTGCAGAAGGTTTTTTTTTTTTGCATTCCCCAGAAATTTGATTGCATGGGAGTCACACCCATGCGATCCAATTCAGGCAATCGCGCTGTTTTTGGGTGTCGTTAGTTTAATGTGGTTGTAAAGACACAAGGATAAAAAAAAAAAAGTGCGGCAGCCCCCACTAATACTTACATGAGCCCCCTCTCGATCCAGCAACAATGATGAGAGCCTTGCCTTTCCCGAGACTCGCACTTCTGATTGGCTCCGGCTGCTGCCAAAAGCCAATCACAGCCAGTGAGCCAATCAAGAGGGGTGGGGCCTCACTACAGCTCTGTGTGTGAGTGGACACAGCCGCTGATCAGGAGCGGGTCTGCTTGGGTGGCCCCATTTCAAGCTGCTTGCTGTGGGGGAACCCGGCAGGAGGGAGCACCGGAGTGTGACCCGAGAAGAGAAGGATTGGGGCTGCTCTGTGCAAAACCATTACACAGAGCAGGTTAGTATAACATGTTTGATTTAAATAAATAAACACAAAAGGGCTTTACAAATCACTTTAACATTTACACCCGCAGCAGATCGCATGAATGCTGTGCACTTTCCACATTGCATAGAAGTGTACTGAGGCTAAATTAGGCCAAGTTTACACTAGCAGCATTAAAAAAGCCACTAAGCTGCAGTTTTACCACCTCCTATACTGATCACAGTGGCTGAAGGGTGGTGTGCCCATCCCGCAGCATTGTGTGGCAAGTATTATACCCCTTGCTGCATGCAGCGGGCAGGATCACCACCGAACACGACCCATTTAGGTAATTAGGACTGCACTGGGACACCCCCAAGATTTACAGGGTTAAAGCCGGCAGCAAGAAGGTGACAGATCACCACCCAACTGGCCTGTTAAACACCCTCTGAAAAGTGATCTATTGCACTTCAAAGAGCAAACGCAAACATACCTTTAGGGTGGCCATACACAGATTTATGGCTGATGAGAAAAATCTAATGGTTCCGATCATACAGTGAGATCATTCCATGTATGGCCTCCACTATACAAGCCCCATCAGGAATGCATCACACAGAGGAGAGACACAGCACTAAAGTGCCAGCAAGACATTTGTTATTGGCAGCCCAGCAACTGACAGGTCAGCCCAGAGACTGCGGCCATTGTGTGCTGGAGGAGGAATGAGAGCAGGAGATCTAATTCTACACTGATAATAATAATACACATACATGTAGAGTGTGATCATACATGGAGGAGGATGGAATCCAGCCAGGAGATGAAGAAGGAGGCCATAGAAGGAGAAGGGAGGTGTCCTGTGTAGGGGGGGGGGGGTCACTGCCCCTCCATTTGGATATTGGGGGGGGTTCAGCTGCTGCAGTCCTCACCCCCCACAAGCTGTCAGTCACCCTCTACATCACAGGCGGGGGGGATGGGTGGGGGTCTTCCTGTGTGTGGACGTGAAGTGCAGATGATCGGGGATGGAGGGGGGTTCACGTGGTGTGACATTCCACGTCCTGACAACAAAGGAGCTTACCATGATCTGTACACAGCACAGGGCGAGGAGCCTCCCCCGCGACTCATCTCCGCACATCCACATGGCTCCGGGGTTCGGGGACCGGCAGATGGAGATCTCAGCACCGCACTCTCCGGAGGAGACCCACAAAGCCCAAACCCAGCCACACAACTGCAGAGCACGCTGACATCACCACGGTTTATAGAAGCGCACACGCCCATAAGCTCGGCCCCGCCCCGTGTTAGCCTGGTCCCGCCCACATTACGACCAGAAGGGCTGTGCAGTGCGAGGTGAGCGGGAGACGAGCTGTGTGTGAGGGACTCACGTCCTCTATACACGATACAGCGAGTGTCCCCTATAGGGACCTAACCCTTCTCCTCTATGGAAGTGTATACAGTGTCCCCTATATAGGAACCAGATATTTCTCTGTGGAAGTGTATACAGAATGCAGCGTCCTCCTATAAGAACCAGATACTTCTCCTCTATGGAGGTTTATATAAAATACATTGTCCCCTATAGGAACCAGATACTTCTCCTCTATGGAAGTATATATAAAATACATTGTCCCCTATAGGAACCAGATACTTCTCTATGGAGGTATATACAGAATACAGTGTCCCCTATAGGAACCAGATACTTCTACTCTATGGAAGTATATATAAAATACATGGTCCCCTATAGGAACCAGATACTTCTACTCTATGGAAGTATATATAAAATACATTGTCCCCTATAGGAACCAGATACTTCTCCTCTATGGAAGTATATATAAAATACAGTGTCCCCTATATAGGAACCAGATACTTCTCTATGGAAGTATATACAGAATACATTGTCCCCTATATAGGAACCAAATACTTCTACTCTATGGAAGTATATATAAAATACAGTGTCCCCTATAGGAATTAGATACTTCTACTCTATGGAAGTATATATAAAATATAGTGACCCCTATATAGGAACCAGATACTTCTACTCTATGGAAGTATATATAAAATATAGTGACCCCTATATAGGAACCAGATACTTCTACTCTATGGAAGTATATATAAAGCACAGTGTCCCCTATAGGAACCAGATACTTCTACTCTATGGAAGTATATATAAAATACAGTGTCCCCTATAGGAACCAGATACTTCTACTCTATGGAAGTATATACAGAATACAGTGTCCCCTATATAGGAAGCAAATACTTCTCTATGGAAGTATATCCAGTGTGTCCTATATAGGAACCAGATACTTCCCCTCTATGGAAGTATATATAAAATATAGTGTCCCCTATAGGAACCAGATACATCTTCTCTATGGAACTATATACAGAATACAGTGTCCCCTATATAGAAACCAGATACTTCTCCTCTATGGAAGTATATATAAAATACAGTGTCCCCTATAGGAACCAGATACTTCTACTCTATTGAAGTATATACAGAATACAGTGTCTCCTATAGGGACCAGAAACATCTCCTCTATGGAAGTAAATATATAATACAGTGCCCCCTATATAGGAACCAGATACTTCTCCTCTATGGAAATGTATACAGAATACAGTGTCCCATATTGGCCTAAATTTATGAAGAACTTTTTAATTTTTTTTTCATTGGATATGTTTTATAGCAGAAAATAAATGTTTTTTTTTTTTCAAAATTATTGTTTATAATGCAAAAAATAAAAAAACGCAGTGGTGCTCAAATGCCACCAAAAGAAAGCCCTATTTGTGGAAAAAAAGGACATAAATTTCATTTGGGTGCAGCGTTGCATGACTGCGCAATTGTCAGTTAAAGTAACACAGTGCCGTATCGCAAAAAATGACCTGGTCATGAAGGGGGTGGGGAGTAAATCCTCTGGAGGTCAAGTGGATAACCTACCATCAATGAACAACCCAAAATAAATGATCTTCCTGATGATCGCAGCAATATTTTATTTGTTGTTTGTACCCGTAGTACAGCCCAGAAACAATAGGTTTTTTTTGCTCTATCTAAACCACACTGGTACTGGTACTGATACTAGTTAAAAAAAAAAAATCCTGCCTAAAATATACTGACTTTTGATCCTGACTTTGACCTTTGACCTGTATGCTGACCTTTGACCCTTACTTGACCCAAACACTAAACCTGGCACTGACCTATATCAAACCTTGACTTGACCTTAAGCCGTTAGCTTTAGCCGCTCGCCTCTCCTGACTCTAGTCCCAGCGCTACTACTGCACTCCTCCTCCTATGCAGGCCCCTACACGCCTCCCCCCCGACCCCCGGGTAATTCCCGGGGACCGCAGCACAAGGATTACTCCTCCTCTGTCCGAAAATGAAAATCATCAAATAGTCCCAGCAGAGTAATCCTTGTGCTGCGGTTCCGCCAATTAAATTAAAGTTCCGACCCCCTTTTCTATACCACTCTGCAAGGGCTTTGAATTGCCTCAAGCCGCAGCACAAGGATTACTCTTCCTCTTCCTGAAAATCATCAAATAGTCCCGGCGGAATAATCTTTGTGCTGCGGCACCTGGCAATTTCAAAGCCCCGGCGGAGTAGTATAGAAGAGGGGACCGTAACGTTATTTTAATTGGGGGAACCGCAGCACAAGGAGGGGCACCAAAATTCCACCTTTGCCTAAGTAGACCAAAATCCTTGCACCGGCCTTGATAGCAGTGTACAAATACCTCAATGGTGATCTCAGCATAGCAAGGAAACTTTTCAGTCTCAGGGAGTGTAAGAAGACACGGGGCTGCACAATGAGATTGGAGGAGAAGCGATTTAACCTTAAGCTGCGTAGGGGATTCTTCACTGTCAGGGCGATAAGGATGTGGAACTCTCTTCCACAATTGGTGCTGTCAGCATAGAGTATTGATATTTTTAAAAGACTCCTGGCTGTGCATTTTAGTGAACACAACATACAGCGATATGGGAAATGATTATCAACAGTGAAACACATACACCTACACAGGTTGAACTGGATGGACTATTGTCTTCAACCTTACCTACTATAAAACTATTGAGTATGGTCAATCAATATAGTATATATATAGCAAAAAGATCTAAAACATTAGTTTATAAACAGAAACGTAAAACAACATTTTTTTAAAAGGCTCCTGTCATCACCGGGCCATTCGGCCGGCTTATATTGGACAGGCTGATGTACACGTGAGCCGAATATTCAGCCCGTGTGTACCAGGCTTTACAGTGATCTCTATCACATCTTTCACTTCCACTGTATACCCCTCCTCCATCACTTTTCCGTCTTTCCCTCCCCATCGGATCCCCCCCTTTTATGTTACAAGCAATGTCACACCATACTATCTATATCTCATATACTCTATGAAAACCCCCTCATCCTTTTTAAAATTCGCTTCATAAATACGGTACCCTTTATATATTCCTTTTTTTCCTGGAGTCTACTGGTCCATCATATACTCTTCTGATTCTCTCTGCAGTGGCAGTGGGCGACCTTCAGTACTGCAGAGAGTGCTGCTCACTGCAGCTTTGTTCTGTGAACCCAGACTGACATGAAATTCTGAACTCCTATATATACAGTTTAAGTACACATTGTCTATTCAGTTTGTTATTCTCTTTAGCTAATCTTCAAACACCCTGCCAGACAGTGTACAGCCCTGGCCAAAAGTTTTGAGAATGACACAAATCTTAATTTTCAAAAAGTCTGCTGCTTCAGTGTTTTTAGATCTTTTTGTCAGATTTTACTATGGTATACTGAAGTATAATTACAAGCATTTTATATGTGTCAAAGGCTTTGATTGAAAATTACATCAAAGCGGAGTTCCACCCAAAAGTGCAGCCTCCATTTATTTGCTTCCTCCCCCCTCTGGTGCCGGATTTGGCACCTTTCGGGGGGGGGGGGGGGGAACGGGGATCTGTTTTTGACAGGTCCCCATCCCCACTTCTGGGAGAAGGCGCAGCGGCGCCGTCCCTTGGAAGTTCAGGCCCCTTCTCCATCCTCCGCTTGCGGGCCAAATAGAAAGCGCTGCACGCTTCGCACATGCATAGTAGGGAACCAGCCGTGAAGCCTAAAGGCTTCACTGACAGTTTCCCTTAGTGTAGATGGCTGCGGCAGCAGCCAATCCAAAAATTGGCTGGGATGCTGACATCGTGGGCACCCTGGACAGGTAAGTCCATATTAAAAGTCAGCAGATACAGTATGCTGACTGAGCTGCTGACATTTAATTTTTTTTTTTCCCAGGCAGAACTCCTCTTTAAGTTTATGCAAAGAGTCAAAATTTGCAGTGCTGACCTTTTTCAAGACCTCTGCAATTCGCCCTGGCATGCTGTCAATTTACTTCTGGGCCACATCCTAAATGATGGTAGCCCATTCTTGCATAATCAATGCTTGGGGTTTGTCAGAATTTGTGGGGCTTTTTTGTGTTCACCCGTCTCTTGACGATTGACCACAAGTTCTCAATGGGATTAAGGTCTAGGGAGTTTCCTGGCCATGGACCCAAAATTTGGATGTTTTGTTCCCCAAGCCGCTTATAACTTTTGCTTTATGGCAAGGTGTTCCATCATGCTGGAAAAGGCATTATTCGTCACCAAAATGCTCTTGGATGGTTGGGAGAAGTTGCTCTCAGAGGATGTTTTTGTACCATTTCTTATTTATGGCTGTATTCTTAGGCAAAACTGTGAGTGAGCCCACTCCCTTGGCTGAGAAGCAACCCCACACACGAATGGTCTCAGGATGCTTTACTGTTGGCATGACACAGGATCAATGGTAGCACTCACCTTTTCTTCTCTGGACAGGGTTTTTTCCACATGCCCCAAACAATCGGAAAGGAGATTCTTCAGAGAAAATTTCTTTACCCCAGTCCTCAGCAGTCCAATCCTTGTACCTTTTGTACCTTTTGCAGAATATCAGTCTGTCCCTGGTGCTTTTCCTGGAGAGAAGTGGCTTCTTTGCTGCCCTTTTTGACACCAGGCCATCCTCAAAAAGTCCTTGCCTCTGTGTGTGCAGGCTGCGCTGCCCAATCATTTCCATGGGCAGGGCGTTTTGGGAGCAGTGTATACACCACTCCTGCACTGCCCCAAAGATGCTGCTTGCAGGACTTTTTTTCTCGTCCTGCAAACGCTCTGCCCCAGTGTGAAAGCACTCGTCTTTCACACTGGGGAGGCATAAGAGGCGCTTTACAGGCGCTATTTTTAGCGCTAAAGTGCCTGAAAAGCTCCTCAGTGTGAAAGTAGCCTTAAAGCGGAGCTCCGCCGAAATTTTTTTTTTAAAGTCAGCAGCTACAAATACTGCAGCTGCTGACTTTTAAAACATGGACACTTACCTGTCCAGGGCGCCCGTGATGTCGGCACCCGAGGCCAAACTCCATCTTCGGTAAGGGAATCAGGAAGTGAAGCCGTGCGGCTTCACTTCCCGGTTACCTACTGCGCATGCGCGAGTCGCGCAGTGCAATACGGATGGTCCCTGCTGTCTCTGGGACCCGTGTGTTTCCCAGCAGACAGCGGGGAGGGAGCAGGAAGTGGCATAAATAACCGCAGATTCTGCGGTTATCTATGCCGGAAGTGGGTACAGATACCTGTAATATACAGGTATCTGCACCCCCCTCCCCCCTGAAAGGTGCCAACTGTGACACCGGAGGGGGGGAGGAATCCGATGAGTGGAAGTTCCACTTTTGGGTGGAACTCCACTTTAATGTAGAATTCCAGCCCAAACTTAACTAGTCTTAAAAAATGTTTCCTCCCCCTACTTATACCTATGCTGGCTAACCTGTGTTAAAAGACAATGGGGTTTTTTACAAAAGGCAAATCCACTTTGCACTACAAGTGCACTTTTAAGTGCAGTCGCTGTAGATCTGAGGGGCACATGCAAGGAAAATAAAAAACAGCATTTTTGCTTGTACATGATTGGATGATAAAATCAACAGGGCTTCCCCTCATTTCAGAGCTTCCCCTCAGCTCTACAGTGATCTACAGCAACTGCACTTACAAGTGCACTTTCAAGTGCACTTGCAGTGCACTTGTAGTACAGAGTGGATTTCCCTTTAGTAAATCATCCCCAATGTATACTTACCTACTTTAAGCCCATTCTGGTCCGGTGACATGATCTGGTTCCCCTGTCAGTTATCGGCGGCTGCAGGTGGGAGGAGGGAGCGCCGACAATAGCTGGAACATGGGAGCCTATGGGTGATGTTACCACTCCATGATTACCCAGCCGTTATTGAGCACTCTCCCCTGCTGCCACTGCTGATTGGCACAGGGAATCATGTGATAGGACTGAACCAGGCTGAAAATAGGTATGTATATACTTACTTGAAAAAATTTACTGCAAAAGTGATTTAGAAGAGTGAACATTATTATGAACCTTAGGGGGTGACTATTCTATTCCTCTAGTGATATTTGTGCCTGGTAAAAATTGATCCATAGGACTGTTTGCCAAATCACTATATACAGGGCATGTATAAGGCTCGCCAAAGAAAAATGCAGTGCTTATAGAGACACCCTTTGCCCAAATTCAGGGAAAAGTGACAGTATCTTTTTAAAGCCCCCACTCCCCTAAATCCTGATACTTACCTTGCCAGTGCTTTCTCTCCTCTCCAGCCTCCTTCGTTCCTAGGCAACAATACCTGGTGTTTCCAGGTATGGGGGAGCACCTGATCTCCTCATCTATGACAGTCTTTGGGTCTAGCATCCAGGTACATGACTGAGGAAGTGACAGCACTGCTCACATCAGTGTCCGACCGCAGCTGACCCTAGGGATTTTAGTGCCAGCTGCAAGGCAGGCAGGAGTGGTAAGGAGGCGCTGATAAAGTGAGTACCAGAATTTTGAGAAGGGGTGGTGGTGGTATGCCCTGTACACACGATAGGATTTTCCAATGGAAAATGTGTGATAGGACCTTGTTGTCGGAAATTCCGACCGTGTGTGGGCTCCATCAAACATTTTCCATAGGAATTTCCGACACACAAAGTTTGAGAGCTTGCTATAAAATTTTCCGACAACAAAATCCGTTGTCGGAAATTCCGATCGTGTGTACACAAATCCGACACACAAAGTGCCACGCATGCTCAGAATAAATTAAGAGACGAAAGCTATTGGCTACTGCCCCGTTTATAGTCCCGACGTACGTGTTTTACGTCACCGCGTTCAGAACAATCGGATTTTCCGACAACTTTGTGTGACCGTGTGTATGCAAGACAAGTTTGAGCCAACATCCGTCAGAAAAAATCCTAAGATTTTGTTGTCGGAATGTCCGATCAATGTCCGACCGTGTGTACAGGGCAGTAGGCTTTAGAAAGGCATTGTCACTTTGCCCTGAATGTGCAAGGTGATGGTGTTTTTTTACAGAATGGGCATTGCACCACCATACCCCTCTTTCAACCAGTAACATCCAAAGGGATCCCACATTTAGGCTCCATGCACACTAGCGTTTTTTTAAGCTCCTAGAAAACTGTTATTAGCAATTTTTTTCTGCTCCTAGATGCTTAATAGTGTTATCTTATGTGCCCATGCACACTACTTTAGGCTATTAGCGTTTTGTTGGCTTCAGCGTCTAGGAGCAGAAAAAAATAGTTTTTGTAGAGTTTCCTGGAATGTTTTTTGCAGCAGAAAATGCTAAACGCTCTTAAATGCTCCTAAAGGCTACTAATAGCGTTTTCTGAGCTTTTTTTTCCTTTTACTGCAAAAAATGACAATAAAATGATAATGCTTCTAAACGTTCCTAAACCGCTGCTAAAATGCCACTACAAAAAGCTATTACCAGCATTTTTTATCAGTGATTTTTCCAGTTTTTTTTAGCTTTAAAAAAACTCTAGTGTGCATGGAGCCAGCTGCAGTAAGTTATGGGGAAAGAATTCTTGTTCACTGTGATGCAAGTGAATAGTTTGATATTCTGTAAATACCACAAAAGTCAACAATTATAAGTGAATAAAAATATGGTGGGTTATTTACTAAAGGCAAATCCACTTTGCACTACAAGTGCACCGAAAGTGCACTTGGAGTTGCAGTCGTTGTAGATCTGAAGGGGACTTGCACGGAAAATAAAAAACAGCATTTTAGCTAGCACATGATTGGATGATAAAATCAGCAGAGCTTCCCCTCATTTTAGATCTTCCCCTTAGATTTACAGCGACTGCACTTCCAAGTGCACTTGCAATTTACTTGTGGTGCAAAGTGGATTTGCCTTTAGTAAATCAACCCCATGGTTTACTTATATCAAATGTGTTATAGGGTTAGAACAATGTTCAGTTGATGGCCACTGATCAGCGCTGAAAGAAACCTTCAATGATAAGTAGCAAATATTAAACCTCATATATTGAGTCATTGATAATAACTTTTCCTGCTGCTCCCCCCTAAAACACCATTGAAATACACACCCACCCTTGAAAATGACAGCTAGAACCTGAAAATATCAACACAATTGGTGGCTGTGTTTGGGAATTTATAGCAATCCTCGTAATACAAGAGGCTCATTTTATACAAGTTAATATATTGATCTTGGTTGAAATACATGAAATTTCATATCAGTCCTTTAGTAGAAATGATAATGAAGGGTGGGGGTTAATTGCCTCACCGTTGCTTTGATACTCCCTGTTACGCAAATGGGAGTTTGGTTTAATGGAAAATGCATTATCCATTTATCTTGTTGAAAAAACAATAAAAATAAATCAGTATTCATAAGCTGTGGCATGCTCCTGATCTATTATGTGGGAGAAGCAGTTTATCTCCAAGACAATTTAGCTGAACTGTTGTACATTTACACTTGAATATTTTTCTTTCAGCTGATGTTGCACAGACCAGCCATGTGTTAGTACTTGTATTGCTCATATTGCACAAATACATTAAAACAAGTCTTCACAGCTTTAGGCCCTTCAGAGGTTCTTTCAAGCATTGCATTCTGCTTGAAGTGAATGAGTAGTCTGTTAGGAAGTCTTCTTTCTATGAGAACTGGGGGGGGAAACGTAAACTTTGGCCCTGTTCACACGGGGCGGACTCCGTGAAGCGGATCCGCCTGCTCAGCGGGGGATCTGTCTGCTGATCCCCACTGAGCAGGAGGATGACAGGTCCGTGCCCGCTCTGCATAGCCCACTGTTCCCTATGGGGCGCTCAGATGGAAGTGGACCGCCTGTCCATTTCCGTCTGACTTTCTTCCAATCCACTAGATGGATGTGAAACCGATCCCTATCTGTTTTTGGCGGATCAGATGCACGCGGGTGTAAATGGACACATGTCCATTTATATCCGCCTCTCCATAAAGAACAATAGGTGACCTGATCGGGTCCACCTTAAAAACGGACAGACGAACCCGATCGGTCTGCCCATGTGAAAGGGGCTATATGGCACAGAGCACAGGAAAGTGTGAGTATATCAAGCATTTAATAAACGATAAAAGTAACAACTATAAAATGCTGCAAAGCAAAAAAAGAATTAAAATGTGTCTCAGGAACACAGAACTGGACTACCAATATAAAAATGTAAAATAACGTGAAAGAGGCAGGATTCAATTAAAAAAACATTAAGCATGAACCAATAATATATAAAATAAATACGGTATTTAAAAATAAATAAATAATATATACAGTACTGTGCAAAAATTTTAGGCAGGTTTGAAAAAATGCTGTAAATTAAGAAATAGCTTTCAGAAATAGAAGTAAAAAAAAAGGAAAGTAAATGAACAGAAGAGAAATCCAATTCTTCTAGATACACTTGCACATTGTTTTTGAAGGAACTCACCAGGTAGGTTGTTCCAGACATCTTGAAGAAATAACCACATATCTTCTGTGGATGTAGGTTGCCTCAAATCCTTCTGTCTCTTCATGTAATCCCAGACAAACTCGAAGATGTTGAGATCAGGGCTCTGTGGGGGACAAACCATGACTTCCAGGACTCATTGTTCTTCTTTGCCTCACCGTTGCTTTGATACTCCCTGATACTCCCTGTTACGCAAATGGGAGTTTGGTTTAATGGAAAATGCATTATCCATTTATCATTATCTTTTTTCTTAATGACATTGGCTGTATGTTTGGGGTCATTGTCATGCTGCAGAATAAACGTGGGTCCAATTATATGCCTCGGTGATGATATGGCATGATGGATAAGTATCTGCCTATATTTCTCAGCATTGAGGACACCATTGATCCTGGCATAATCTTCAACTCCATGTGGAGCCCCAAACTTGCAATGAACCTCCACCATGCTTCCCTGTTGCCTGCAGACAATCATTATTGTACTTCTCTCCAGCCCTTCGGTGAATAAACTGCCTCCTGCTACAGCCAAATATTTAAAAATTAGACTCATGGGGGGCATGACCGGATGCTGGAGTGAGCAGCGGTGTGTGAGGCCTCCCCTCTGGTCTATCCCTCCGTGCCTACACGAAAAATCTCGGCAGCAGTTACCTGGCTTGCGGGGCTCGGTCCTCTCGCTCCCCCGCGGGAGTGCCCCGTTCGTCTGCCCAGTCCCCTCGGTGCGCTGTTGAGCTGGAGCAGAAGCGTCGGCGCTCGGATCACTGACAGGACGAAGGGGGTGTCAGCGTTTCCTCCACGGCATGGTGAGGAGGGGCTAGCGCTGACCGCCGAGGCTTGCGAGGTTGCCGGGGCAACGATTTTCAGCCACTGTGCGAGGCGGGGGTGCGGACGGAAATCGCTATATGTGAGGAAGGAGTGATCCTGTGTTGCTCAGCTAACCCAGCCGACCCAGTAGTGGCTTAAGAGTGGGGGAACCCAGGAAGCCTGATCTGGGGTTTAATACCGCCCTGCACTGTGCGAGTGAGAGGGACATTGAGGCGGCTTAGAGCATATTGTGTAAAGCGTCTTGACAGAATACCCCTGAAAAATCAGAATGAGCCAGGAGTGCTGAGATATTGCCAGAGACAGGCTGGAAGTTAATCCCAGTAGCACTTTTGCACAAGCTGCGCACTATTAGGATTGCTATTGAGACTGTGTAAGCATTGAAGCTAGATAACCCCAACAAACTTCCTTTTAAATCTCCCTTTATATTTAATTTTCCTGTATATCTGGATATGACTAGGAAGAAGGGAGAGGAGCAGCAACAACAGGAGCACCCCAGTTCTCAGACCGCTCGCTTGTCCAAGGAGAAGGGGAATCAGGCGGCAGCAGCAGCGGCGGCCAAACTGGAGAAGTACGCGCACTCCTCCACCTCTTCTCCAGCTAAAAGTGCCCAACAACAACAAGATAAATCTCGGACGGGTGGATCAGGGGACAGAAAGAGCACCGGTAAATTGTCAGTGGCAATGCTCACCTCTACAAAAACTGTGAGTAACAAAAGCCTGGTGGGTGAACCCCTGGGAAATGCCACTGAAATTGTCTCTGATACGCATACATCAACGGTAGCCGAACCCACTCTGAAAGATGTTTTTTGTGCAGTTAATCTATGTAAAGGTTCGTTGAATGATCTGTGCAACCAGTTAAGGGGGTTAAAAGAAGAACTACTCTCAATAAGTCAAGAGTTGCAAAGGACTATTGTAAGAACAACCACACTGGAGGAGAGGTTGAGTCAGGTAGAGGACGATCTAACTCCAATGAAGTCAGAGGTCAAAGCATTGCAAACACAGATGGGCTTATACAAAGCTAAAATGGAGGAAGCCGAGAATAGGTCACGTAGGAACAACGTGAGGGTGGTGGGCCTCCCTGAGCGGTGTGAGGGTCCCCACCCCGAGGAGTTCCTGGAGACATGGCTCAAGGGATTATTTGGAACATTTGGAACGGAAACCTTCTCGCATGTTTTTGCAATTGAAAGAGCTCACAGGGTTCCATCTAAAGGGGGCTACCCCAGGCCCATAATCATGAAAATCCTCAATTATAAAGATAAGGCGATATTGATGCGAAAGGCCAGAGAGTTGGGGGATATCCTGTATAATGGAGCTAGAATTTCACTATACCCTGACTACTCTCCAGATCTGCAGAAACGAAGGGCATTAAACGTAGCTTGCGGAGTCACAAAGTTGTATATGCTTTGTTGTATCCAGCACGCTTGCGTATATCTGCATTAGGGGCAACCCATTTTTTTGACACTGCTGCAGGGGCATCAAAGTGGCTCGAAGACAACAAAAAGAATCTGTAGAACTATGGACCGTAGCAATTGGTTAATTCTGTGTTTAGTTTTGAAACTTTCTTTTTGTTTTTTTTTTGTTTTTTTTTTTTGCTGTTTCTTCTCTTTCTTTTTTGTCCTTTTCTTCTCTCTTTTCCCCCCTTTTTTTTTCTCTCTTTTTCTCCAGGTTTGGGGATGATTTTTGTGAGAGAGGAGGGAGGGGAATAAGGGGAAATCAATCAAGTGGAGTATGGCACGGGGGGGGGGGCTTGGTGGCTGAGAGTTACTGATGAAAGATGTGGGACTATTGGTTATGCATGTTTTGGGTGTATTTTTCGACTCTTTTGAATTGGGTCACTGGAGGGGGGAGGGGACTGTCGGGGAATCACGAGGTAATTGGATCATATTTACACAAGGGTAGGGTGTATGTGTATCTGTTTGAGTGGGTGGGAGGGAGGGAAAAGGTCACAAGTAATGCCCCTAGGGCGAGCCTAGTTAGGCGGGTAAGGAAAGAGGAGGGATTTTGAAATAAGCACCAGAGTTGGGTGGTATATAAATTAAAAAAGGGGGAGAGGGGGGGTCTTGGGGAGGAGCA
Source organism: Lithobates clamitans (assembly GCA_037952925.1). NCBI lineage: Eukaryota > Metazoa > Chordata > Amphibia > Anura > Ranidae > Lithobates > Lithobates clamitans. The sequence goes on along the minus strand of JBBGZY010000053.1, from coordinate 19,022,056 downwards.
GGGTCAGACTAGGAGCAGCCTATGCGATACAACCACTAACAGGAAGGGGTTCTATAAGAATAAAGAACACATGCACACAATTGTGTTTGTACACAATTAGAAGTAGCACGGAGGGAGAGTGCAGAGTCGGAACTGGTCATGGGGACCTTCGGTCTCCCTTTCGCTTTGTCTTCTTTTTTGGCACACTCACAATTGAGATGGTAATTTCGGGAGACACACACGCACATAAGGACAACATTTTTTTTTTTTTGTCTAGATGTTGTTTAAAACACTAAACATAGGATCTTGGAATATCAGGGGCATGGGTGATCCTACCAAAAGGGCAGTTTTGGATACCTATGGTGTCGAACTGATATGCCTGCAGGAGACCCACCTCACCAACGACACTAAATTATTTCAGGCACAGTATCATTCAGTTTACTCCTCCTACTCTAGGGGGGTGAGTGTGTTGGTGGGGAGAGGGGTGATATTTTCCTGCAGGGATGTCAGGATAGACCCATTGGGGTGTTATGTTTTTTTGAGCTGTCTGATAGAAAACAAACCCTTTGTGATAGCAAATATCTATATCCCCCCCCCCCCCCCTCTGTTCAAAACTGAGATTTGATATGTGATAGATATGGCAATGGGTAACAGTGAAGCTCTGCAATTAACAAAAAAATAGAGTACTTACCAAGAGGAATATCAGACCACTCTCCCCTAACATTAACTATAAAATTAAGAGATAGACATTATCAAAAAATGTGGACAATAAATCCACTGTGGTTGGACCTGATGGGGAGCCCAGCAGAAATTGTCCTAAAATTGTCTTAAAAGAATTTGTAGCACTTAACTCTGGCACTGCATCAGTGGGGATAGTGTGGGACACCTTAAAAGCCTTTCTTAGGTGGTTACTATACCAGCAGGTGGTAAAAATGAAGAACAAGTCAAGAGAACTGGAGGCTAGGGTAAGAAAAGAAGTGATGGAATCGGAGGCACAGTATGTAATAGACCCAACCCCAGACAAATGGGAAATATGGCTTAAGAGGCAGCAAGAGTATAAAGAAGTAATCAACAGAAAAATCGAGAACAAGAGGCTCTTTCAGAAACAAAATTACTTTGGAGAAGGGGAAAAGACGGGCCGTATGCTTACACTCTTAGTTAAGTCCAACACATCTCCTTCATCAATCTCCTCAATTAGGACCACATCTGAAGAGATTACGTCAGATCCCGCGGCAGTTTTGGAGGCTTTTTCTATATTATATAGGGACCTGTACAGGTCGCGCCGACGTTCAGATAGGCGCGACATGGATAGGTTCCTGGAGGGAGTTGACTTGCCTGTACTTTCGGAAGCCGAAAGGAGAGAGATGGAGTCCCCTCTGACTTTAGAGGAGCTGCAAAGAGCAGTTGCGGAGTAAGAAAATCTCCGGGCCCAGATGGGTTGCCATTGGAGATTTATAAGCAATACGGAGAGGTCCTGCTCCCGGAGCTTCTAGAAGTGTTGGAGTGGGCGGCAAAGGAGGGTAGGTTGCCCTCCTCAATGACAGAGGCTAACATAGTGGTATTGCCGAAGGAAGGTAAGGACCAATTGGAAGTTTCCTCCTATAGGCCAATATCACTATTCTGCTCCGATGTTAAAATCATTGCAAGAGCGCTAGCATCTAGATTAAATAAATGTATTGTAAAACTTGTGCATTTTGACCAGTCGGGGTTTATCCCCGGTCGGTCCACCAGCACAAATATCAGAAGGCCGTATTTGAACCTCCAGGTGCCAACAGAAAATGAATGCTCCAGAGCTATCCTGTCCCTGGACACTGCCAAGGCCTTTGATAGCCTTGAGTGGGAGTACCTCTGGTGGTCACTGGAGAGGTTCGGATTTGGCCCGATATTTATCGGATGGTTGAAATTGCTATACAATTGCCCAAGCGCTAGGCTCAAAATAAACAAAGGTTATTCAGAGCGTTTCTTGCTTGAGAGGGGGGCAAGACAGGGGTGCCCTCTGTCCCCCCTCTTGTTCGCACTAGCTATGGAGCCTTTAGCGGAAGCAGTGAGGGTATCGCCTGAGTTACGGGGATTTCAGAGGAAATGGGGCAAAGAAAGGATAGCGTTATACGCAGATGATGTTTTACTTTTCCTGGGAGACACGGGACCCTCATTGGAAAAATTGATGCACATAGTTGAGGAATTTGACAGCTTCTCTGGTTTGTCTATTAACTGGGAGAAATCGTCCCTTTTGCCAGTTGACCCATTGGATGATTCGATCTCGGTGGGAATTCCCCAGTTAAGGATCACAGAGAAGATGAGATATCTCAGTATAGTGCTGTCCACAGATCCAAACTTGTTCATCGAGGACAATCTAGCCCCTACACTACTTAAGTTCAAGAAAAAATGTGACTTCTCGAGCAGATTACCCCTGTCCGTGGCAGGACGGGTTAATCTGGCCAAAATAATATGGTTGCCGCAGCTGTTGTACTTATTCCACAATTCCCCAATCTGGATCGGAGAGAAGTAGTTTAAAAAAATTCAAGCTCTCTTCAGAGAGCTAATATGGAAAAAAGGACAGGCCAGGATCGCCCTGCAAATGCTGCAGCGCCATGACACGGAGGGGGGACTGGGTGTTCGCTACCTGTTTGCCTATTACTTGGCAGCCCAGCTACAACACTTAGGGGGATGTGTCAGCGGGGGGGAGGAGAAAATAATAACGCTAAAAATATGCTACAGGGGAACCCGCACACCTCATTAGTTGAAGCAATAGAGGCAGGCTCATAGGCCAGAGGATATCCCGAGACTTAAGATGATCATTAAAGTTTGGCAGACAGCTAGAAAGATTATGGGGTACAGTAGAATCTCAGAATATTCACCAATCTGGAATAACAAATATCTACACGAACTACTAACCATAGACAAAAATAAGTCATGGGAAAGAAGTGGGTTGAGCCGGTTGATCCAACTCTATGAAGGGGACACCTTAAAATCATTTGAGGATTTGAGGCAGGAGCATGGGTTACCAAATCAAATATTTTACAGCTACCTACAGATAAGACACGCTCTGGGTAAACAGTTTAGCGCTCAGCCAATTGTCTGGACCAAGATTTCATTGTTACAAAAAATAATGAAATCAGACACTACTAAGTGACTTATAGCTAAGATCTAAGATATATGCTCAATTAATGAACAGAATCATCACCCAGGCGGCTTGGGAGCAGGGACAGATGGGAGGTAGACGTGGGGCATATAACAGATGCTCAGTGGAAGAGGATATTAGAACTAGGCCCAGAGACATTGTTTTCCCCCTCACAAAAAGCCTCGCACCTACACCCCCAAGAAATGATATATGTTTGGGCGTAGGGCTGACGATAAGTGCCCTAGATGTTGCGATACAGGGGACTTAATACACATGACGTGGAGATGCCCAAAACTGGCTAGATATTGGCATGAGATCCTAGTAATAATTAACACCACGTTCAGAGTCAAATTAGAGCTTGAACCTAAAATATGTATTCTGGGTCACATAAGTAAAAATCTAGGCAACAGGAGTATGGTAATAGCTGTTGCAAGGTGCTTGTATCAAGCGAGAAAACTGATTGCTCAATTTGGCAATCAAGGACACCTCCGACCCCGAAAGACTGGGTCTGCACCATCAACTCTTTGGTGTGGAAGGAAAAAACATTCTTTACCAGGTCAGGCAACTATAATAAATTTATCAAGTTATGGAATCCATGGGTACTGACGATGGCGGGTTCTTCATCAGTGCTACACTAGTGCCCTTGAGTAACTATTGTCCTAATTGGGAGAGGTGACACAGAATAAATAATCCCCAGTAGAAATATTTAGAGTGTGCAATGAGAAGGGTTGTATGTTAGGAACTAGGCGGCTAAAAAGTTTGGCTCCTCGAGGGGAGGGGGGGCCGGGCTTAAAATTCAGAAAAGGGGTATTCCTGCTAACTGTAATTGTAGTATGGTTATATTGTAAATGCTATGTCTATTTTATATTTTGTACCGCTGCAAATATCTTAAATAAAAAGTTATTGAACAAAAAAAATTAGACTCATCAGTCCTGAGCACCTGCTGCCATTTTACTGAACCACAGTTCCTATGTTTTCATGCATAGTTGAGTCACTTAGCCTTGTTTCCACGTCGGAGGTATGGCTTTTTGTCTGCAATTCTTCCATGAAGACCACTTATGACCAGACTTCTTTAGACAGTAGATGAGTGTACCTGGGTCCCACTGGTTTCTGCCAGTTCTGATGGCACTGCTGGACATTTTCCAATGTCAAAGGGACCTAAGCATGATGCGTCTTTCATCTGCTGCATTGTTTCCTTGGCTGACCACTGCGTCTGCAGTACTCATTGTCATTTGTGCTTCTTCAAAAGAGCTTGAACAGCACATCTTGAAACCCCAGACTGCTTTGAAATCTTTGCCTGCAAGACATCTTGCTGATGCAGTACAACTATCTTATATCTTGTTGCTGTGCTCAGTTTTGCCATGGTGTATGACCTGTGACATTAAACTGTCTTCAACAACCTCACCTTATTAGCAGAGTTTGACTGTTTCTCACCCAGTTTTAAACCTCCTACGCTGTTTCTGTTTCAGTTAATGACTGTGTTTCAACCCACGTATGAAATTGATGAACGAGGCAGCATGGCTGGCCAGAGCCCAAGATGCACGCTGGTTTCTGAGGCTCCACACACTGGACCGGGCATCAGCGACTTTTAATTGCTTCCCGCAATGCCAACACACTGACGGCAGGCTCCTCCAATTCCTGCACACCCCTGCAGCATGGCAATGAAGAGGAAGAACAAGCGGCAGCAGCCACAGAAGTTCCATCCTATTCCAGCTGGTGGAGAGACACTTTCAAGATGGCGTCTACATTGTGCCCTCCATGAGCTGCTCCTCTGCTCTCTCGACTCCCCAGTACAGCGGCCGTGGCACCTGCTGAAATCAGCAGCATGGAACTACAGCACCACAGCACCAACCCGGACAGCTCCCCCTCCACACACCAATTTAAGGATTTCATTTGCAGGAAGGTTCCACATTAGGCAATGGGTTAGAACACATGAAGACAAGGATGGGGGACTATGCTAACACTATTAATGATGTAATTGATGCTCAGGAGGCACAAGTTGAGGATCAAAACTGAATTAAAACGGAGTTCTGCTGAAAAAAAAAAAAAACAACCATGCAATTCATACATACAAAGAAACCAAAATAAATAAGTTCAGAAATGAAGTTATGTGTAAAGAAAAATAATAGAATGACACAGGGAAAAAGTATTGAACACGCTAACTGAAATGTATTTAATACTTCGTACAAAATCCTTTGTTGGTAATGACAGCTTCAGGACACCTCCCGTATGGATAAACTAGTCGTATGTATTGCTCAGGTGTGATTTTGGCCCATTCTTCCACACAAACAGTCGAAAAATCTTGAAGGTTCCGTGGGCCTTTTCTATGAATTCTGATCTTTAGCTCTTTCCATATATTTTCTATTGGATTCAAGTCAGGTGATTGGCTGGACCATTCTAGCAGCTTTATTTTCTTTCTTTGAATTCAAATGTAAGTTTCCTTGGCTTTGTGTTTGGGATCATTGTCTTGCTGAAATGTCCACCCTTGTTTCATCTTCATCATCCTGGTAGATGGCAGCAGATTTTTATCAAGACAAGAACATCTTGGTACGTTTTTCCATTCATCCTTCCTTTAACAATATTAAGTTTGCCAGTACTGTATGCTGAAAAACAGCCCCACATCATGATGTTCCCACCTCCAAACTTCACTGTTGGTATGGGGGGGGGGGGGGGGTTGGGGTGATGTGCAGTGCCATTTGACCTTTGAACATGATGTGTATTATGGCATACAAAGAGTTCAATTTCAATCTCATCTGACCAGACTATATTCTCCCAGTATTTCAGAGGCTTTCTAAAAGTTGTGCAGCAAACTTTAAATGAGCTTCAACAGCTTTTTCTTCAGCAATGGAGTCTTACAGGCCATGGCGGTTGAGTGCATTACTTATTGTTTTCTTTCAAACAATTGTTCCTGCTAATTCCAGGCCTTTCTGAAGCTCTCCACAAGTGGTCCTTGGCTCTTGGACAAGTCTTCTGATAATTCTTTTCACTACTCTGTTTAGAAATCCTTTTGTAACCAATGCCATCAGTATGTTTTGCCACAATAAGTTTGCAAAGGTCTTGAGAAAGCTCTTTGCTTTTACCCATCATGAGATGTTTCTTGTGTGACACCTTGGTAATGAGACACCTTTTTTATAGGCCATTAGTTTAGATTGAACCAGCTGATATTAATTTGCACTGACAAGGGGCAGGATTGCTTTCTAATCACTGAAATATTTCAGCTGGTGTCTTGGCTTTCCATGCCTTTTTGCACCTCCCTTTCTTCATGTGTTCAATACTTTTTCCGTGTGTCATTCCATTTTATTACACATGACTTAGAGGGGAGTTCCACCCATTTTCTGCACTCTCTGTATTGAATACCCGTAGCTCATCCTTTTCCCAATGGCATTTATTTATTCTTTTCTGCTTGGAAATACATTTTGTTGTGTTATTTCTCCTTAGCTTCCGCCTGTCCCCACCTAGGTGATTACATCACTAGGTGATTCACAAGGGTTCCTGGGAGAGTGGCATCATCTATCCCAGGAGTCCTTGCAAACCGCCTACTGCCGAAATCTTGCGTTATTTGAAGGAGAGCCGTGCAGCGGCATTACTGCACATGCGGAAGATCGGGAGGTGCATGCTGGATAGTCAGCTGCACAGAAATCCCGTAAATGGACACAGGAGGGCTTCAGATGCCCACATCTAAAATGGAACCTGCCTGCTTCTGAGATCTGTAAGTAACAAACTATTTTGAAAGAGACTAAAAGCGCAAAAAATATGACATGTTAGAAATGTTCATGTACAGGTTTGGACAATTGCAGGGCAGTCTTTAAAATTTTTTTTTTGGAGGAATGGAACTCCGCTTTAATTTCTGAACTTATTTGTTTTGGTTTCTGTGTATGTATGGGTTGCATGGACCGACATGTGGTAAAAATTCCATGTCAATAGCACCTTTAGAAATATAGAAATATACTTACTTAGAAAAATTATAACGTGCTCAATACTTATTTTACCCGCTGTGTGTATATATATATATATATATATATATATATATATATATATATATATATATATACATGTAGCGCCCACCTACTTAGGTGTGTGCTAACTAGTTAGTGAGGGTTAGTGTTAGGTAAAAATTATGGTGCGGATCCTTAAGGAGGGGGTGCCGACTTTGGAGTCTTAAAGAGTTATCACCCTGGAGAAATCCACACAGTCAGTCTAAGAACTTTATTCAGAGTATCGTTCTTCGGACATAATTTGGAAATGCTGTGCGGTTGGGAAGTAGTAGTAAACAGGAGGGAGAAGATATGCAGACCATTACAGGAACCAAGTTTATAAAGTCAGCTCATATTTCTTGAGGATCTACTCACATTCTTTCTGCTATGCACCAATGGAAAGAATAAAGTTCATGTTTTTTTCGTTTAAGTCTGCTGAGTCATCAGTTCAAGGAAGGGGGGGTAATAGAACCACACTGGCGAAAAGGATAGAACTACACAGCAGCTTCTACGGGGGTAGTGCGCTACATATATATATATATGTAGTGCCACCCCGGAAGGATGCCCATAACACAGGCGCTAAAAGGGAGGAGAGAAGATTTGTCAACTTCTCAGCTCCTTCTGGGCCACAAACACCATTGAAAGTAACAACACAAAAAGAAGAAATGAGTTAACAGGTACAGTAAGCACAATTCTGTAACAAGGCCCTGGGTTGAAGAGTACTAGTATCTTCTGCTAGCAAACGTTGGGGCCCTTTGTAAAGAAAGTAGGTTTAATCAAGCAAAGTTAGACAGTAATCCTCTAGGAAATCCCTTTAGGTAGTGGTTTGTAAGAACAGAATGGCTAAAAGTGGCAGCTCCAAACAAGCATCCTCTGACACTAGAAAGGGGAATAGGTGTCTGCATGCAGTGTCTGTACTGTGTTAAGAAGGATGTTGGGTTTGTGCAATGACACAACGGTAATCCCAGATGCTGGTTCAGGCTCCTGGCAATGCTTTAAGGCACCGGATCACCTCCTGTCAGCCGATCAGGATGGCTGGTAGCTAAACTGGCAAGGTCACTGGACAGTGGCCGGCTGGACACCTGGATTGGTATTGCGATCCCTGAAGTGGTATGGGTTGTCTCTGGGCTAGGCGGCGCTGAGTTGCTGAGCAGGGTCTCTGAGCTGGACGGTGGTGTACCGCGTGAGTGTCACTGTTCCTGGCTCCTTTCTCAGTCTCTTGGCAGCAGTCTTCGGCAAAACATGTCCCTCTCTCTCATAGGTGTAGTTCCACCACACACTCCCTTGTGTCAACGACTCTCTCTCCAACTCAAATCTCCTCAGCTCTTTTTGAAACTCCCCTTTTTCCCAGTGTGCCCTGTGTCTCTGAGTATTCTGGAAGGACAAGTCAGCATCTCCCTGTCTCCATCTTGTGGCCAAAAATAGAAATGGCATTACAACATGCCTGCTACATACTCTCCCCCCAAAGGAAGGACAGAGTCTATAAACATATAATGTCCACAACCTGTTACATGCTTTCAAAATACAAAATAGCGGCAAAAATAGGTTAGTACATGTAAGAAAACAAGCAATTGGCATGCACGTATGAACCTGTCAAGGGAACCTCCTATCATTTGTCATAAGAGGTGAGGTTGCCCACAAACCACCGATATTGGGATGACCTTATGTCCATCAAACAGAGTATGAGAACTGTTGTCTGCCCCAGACAGAAGTAAAGTAGGTTTCGAGATATCTTTGCTTTCTGAGAGAGCCTTGGCCTGGGCAAACTATGGGAGATGCAAAAACTTGTTGTCTTGAGTTACCCTGAGTTTGTGACTTCTTTTAAAAGGGTATTTGACATTCCCACGCGCTCCGCTTCTGCTGCCAAGTGCCTCATGTCCATCAGAGTATGATAACTGTTGCCAATTACGCCATTGAATTCCGTACTCTGGCGGCAGAGGTTGCTTGGAACAATCCCACCTAGATGCGCCAGGGTGTGAGTTGGAGTCGTCCTCAACTATGCTTGTAGTGGGAAGGGTCGTTGTATTGTGAGTTCTTTGAGAGGTATAGATAGCTTCCTCAGAACTTTTGCCTAAAGTATAATAAGTCAGTCTTTTTGGTGGGTGAATTGTTCAAGGGGTTGTAAAGATAAACATTTTTTCACCTTAATGCATTATATGCATTAAGGTGAAAAAACTTTTGACAATACCGCCGCCCCCAGCCCCCCCCCGTTTTACTTACCTGACACCTTCCTCGAAACTCAGCCGCTCGCTCTCGTCATCTCTATTGCAGCTCAGCCTGGTCGCTGATTGGCTACAGTGGATAGATTGAAAGCAGAGCAGCCATTGGCTCGCGCTGCTGTCAATCACATCCAATGACGCGGCGTGCCGGGGGGGGGCGGGGCCGAGTGATACAGTGAGCGGCTATAGCTGCCGGCTGTATCACGGGAGCGCGCCCGCAATAACTAACCACCATGCGAGGGAGCTCGCATTAAGGTGGTTAGTTCTTGCGGGGAGGAGCTGAAACAGCCGCCGAGGGACCCCAGAAGAGCAGGTTCTGGGCCACTCTGTGCAGAACGAGCTGCACAGTGAAGGTAAGTATGACATGTTTATTATTTAAAAAAAAAAAAAAATTACCTTTACAACCCCTTTCATTTTTCCCTTTGCTCTTTGGGCTCAGATAGTTCTGGTATATCAGGCTCTTCCTCTTCCACAATAGGGTGGAAAAGTCTCTGTGTCCTTTGCAGTTAGGGAAATCAGAAGATCCTCCTGGCCTGTCAATGATTGGCGCTGTGGTATGAACTCTGGTGCCTCAGGCCTGAGGGTTCCAGTATCCATTTCTCTAGAAGGAAGAAGAGTGGCAGTTTCTGATAGCGTAGCCTACCACAGTGTCAGGGCTGGGCTCAGCCCTTTCTTCTTAAAGCTGGCCACTAACCTGTCAGCTAATTGCCAGCTCCTGTCTCTCCACAGTGATTCACCTGTTGATGATATCCTGCTCGTCAGTCCTGGCTACTTAAGCCATCCAGATGATCTCTGCCTTCGCCTTGGTCACATCTCTATAGACGCTCTCCTGTGTTCCTGTTAAAGACTTGCTTGGCTGATATTTCTTCTGGCTTCAGATCCTGCTTGCGGTTCTACTATACTCATCTCTGGCTCCCTGATGTTTTGGCTTGCCTGACTATCCGTTCCGGTTCCTGAACTCTGGCTATGTTTTGACTACGTTTACTCTGTTTACCTTTTTGTTATTATTAAACGCGATTTAACTGTATTTCTGTCTCAGTCTGATTCATGGTTTCTGACAGTAGGCGAAGGCCATGAATTCAGAAGATGCAGTGAATCCACTTTTTGGTAATATTTTTTTCCAGATTGGATGAGCAGTATCACCACATGGATCAGTTTTCCATGGTCGCACGGCTCACCTAAAATCTCCCACTGTGGCTGCTCCGGTACAACCTGTGTTGCAGGCTGTCCCTGCTGCTGTTCCAGTCTCTGTGTAGGCACCTGCCTTGAGTATTACCTCTATAAGAGGTATGTCTGGTTCCCCTCCGCTTCCCCAGCAATTTGGGGGGCGATCCAGTCCACTGCAAAGGGTTTCTCAACCAGGTTGAGATATACTTTGAGATGCTGCCCCAGGCGTCTCCCACGGACAGAAGCAAAGTAGGTTTCGTGATATCTTTGCTTTCCGAGAGAGCCTTGGCCTGGGCAAACTATGGGAGACACAAAAACCTGTTGTGTTGAGTTACCCTGAGTTTGTGACTTCTTTTAAAAGGGTATTTGACATTCCCATGCGCTCCACTTCTGCTGCCATGTGTCTCATGTCCATCAAACAGAGTATGAGAACTGTTGCCAATTACGCCATTGAATTCCGTACTCTGGCAACAGAGGTTGCTTGGAACAATGAGGCCCTCGTGGCTGCTTTTTCTCATGGTCTCTCGCATACCATCAAGGATGAGATAGCAGCCTGAGATATACCCACTGAGCTGGAGAGGTTGATCACGTTTGCCATCCTGATTGACTCCAGACTTAGAGAAAGACTCCCTTTTAAGGAGTGTTTGCAGAAGCCTCCTGTACATTTGTCTCCAAACTTTGCAGTCCCACCCTTGCCTCCCTCACCTCCCATGCCTCCTGGTACCGAGTTGGTCCATGAAGATGAACCCATGCACTTGGGCTTCACATGTCTCTCTGCGGAGGAGAGAACCCTTAGGAGGAGGAAGAGATTGTGCCCTTATTGTGGCCAGGCAGGTCACTTTTTGAAGTCTTGTCCTATCCGTCCAGGGAACGCCCGAACCTTGAGATACTGTCACGGACAGACCTTAGGTGGCATTGTTTCGTCTCCTGTTATCTAGAAGGATAAGCCCCTGGTTTTGGTTACCCTTTCTTGGGCTGAGTCGTCTGTCGAGATACAGGCTCTAGTCGACTCTGGGGCTGCAGGTCTGTTCATTGATGCTGCCTTTATATCGAAGCACTCGATTCCACTGCAGCTGCATAACACTCCACTTGCCATTGAAGCTCTTGACAGGAGACCTCTACAGCCTGCCCATGTGACTCATGAGACGGTTCCGTTGTCCATGGCCGTAGGGGCTCTTCACCATGAGATAATCCAATTCCAAGTTTTTTCCTCACGTAAGTTTTTTCACTGGTTATTGTTTATCCTTGGTTACAGAGGCACAACCCCTCTTTTGATTGGCTCCGTGCTAAGGTTCTCTCCTGGTCGCCACAATATCAGTCTTTTTTTGTTTATAGTGCAAAAAATAAAAACAGCTGAGGTGAATAAATACTTCCAAAAGAAAGCTCTGTTTGTGGGAAAAAAGTACATACATTTTATTTGGGTACAGCATTGCATGACTGTGCAATTGTTAATTAAATTAAGGCAGTGCCATATCGCAAAAAATGGCCTGGACATTAAGGGGGTAAACCTTCCGGAGCTGAAGTGGTTAAAGGGATAAATATAGGGCAATTTTTGTTTTTGCAGAGGTGTAGTGCATGTGTTTCTTTCTTTTTCTTTTTTTTTTTGCCCTGACATACACTTTTAGCATGCTTGAAATCAGCTTTTTCTGTTGAAGTACTTATTTTCTTATAAATTTGTATTTATATCTCTCATAAAGAGATATTTTATCATCACCCTCTTAAAAAGCTCCTTTTCAACAATTACTGTGCTAATGTACCTATGTGTAATATTCTTAGGGCCTATTTACATCATTGTGTTGTTTGATGTATGTGCATTTCTGCACTGTGCACGGTACCATTCATTTTGAATGGGACATAATTGTGCTATATATAACAATTCCTGTGTTATATTGCATAACAGTTCTTTTTCCTTTCCCTCTTAAGATATATGATTTATAATTGTTGTATGTCGATAAGTACGGTATGTGGTGTGGCTGAGCTGGAATTTCTATTTGTTTCCTTAAGAATGAGTCATATCAGTCTTGTGACGGATAAATGTGATATGCTTTTCCTAGTATGAAAATAAATCATGTGACATATCTAGTCATGTTTTCCTAGGACGGGTTTACACTTGGTGACAGTATAGGCGAGGATCTTTGTTACCTATTCCAAGATAAAATTCTAATGCCGTGTACACACGGCCGGACTTTCGACGGACTGAATCACGTCGGACTTTCGACGGACTTCCAACGGAGTTTCGACGGACTTCCGTCGAATTGGACTTGTCTACACACAATCACACCAAAGTCCGACAGATTCGACCGTGATGACGTACGAATGGACTAAAATAAGGAAGTTCATAGCCAGTAGCCAATAGCTGCCCTAGCGTAGTTTTTCGTCCGTCGGACTAGCATACAGACGAGCGGATTTTTCGACCGGACTCAAGTCCGTTGGAAAGATTTGAAACATGTTCCAAATCTAAAGTCCGTCTGATTTTCGACAGAAAAGGTCCGCTGCAGGTCCGATGAAGCCCACACACGGTCGAATTGTCCGAAAGATTAGTTCCGTTGGACCAGTTTGGTCGAAAAGTCCGGCCGTGTGTACATGGCATTAGAAACATTGCTGCATGTTAACCCCCAACAAAAACTCTGTGCCATGTTTTGTTATTTTACTGTGTCCTCATTCTGGAAATTGATCTTTATCTCTTGTGAGGGGAAATCTCTAAATGTCAGATATAGGATTTCCTCTGCATTTGTCATGTCTCTGGCTCAAGGAGTGAAGAAAATTCACCCTCATGATAACACTCACAGCAATTTACTCTTAAAAAAGGCCTCCAGGCTCCCTGTTTTAGGTATTTACAAAAAGGCCACTGTCATGGATATGCAGTAATGTTTGTCTGTAAGCTTACCTCTCCATGTGTTCAGCTTAAGAGACCAGCCACTCTCACCTGGCTGCTTAAAGCGAATTTCCACCCGTTTAAAAATCAGCAGCTACAAAAAGTGTAGCTGCTGACTTCTAATAATCAGGCACTCACCTGTCCCACGGTTCAGCTATGTGGGCGCACAAAGCCTCCCTCCTCTCCCTCTCCTTTCCATGGCACCGGCATTCTAACTGTAGGCGCCCGGCTGTGGCTCCGTGTTAAATGACCTAGAGAGTGCATCAGCCCAACCGTTGCAGGGACCAGGTTTGTACATACTCGTGAAATTAAAATAGGAAAAGAAAAGACTCCACCTGGTCTGTGTGGGATTCAGACGTTTAGCATTCTGTAGGAACTGTAGATTTTTGTGATCAGTGAAAATCGTTATGGAGTGAGGGGAACCCTCCAAGAGATGACGCCACTTCTCTAACGCCAATTTAATTGCAAGAAGTTCCCGATCACCTATAGCATAATTTCTCTCTGCCTGAGAATTTTTTTTTTGGAGAAGAACGCACATGGTTGACGTCTCTTCTCAAAGGATTGAAGAAGCACAGCTCCCACCCCCATTGAAGAAGTATCTGTCAGGGCTGGGCTCATATATAATACAACCATGGTGCCAGGATGATTGAAGCGCCAAAACCAGCCATTTCCCCGATAAATTGCCTGCCAAAAAATGTATTTTTTGGCAGTGCCCCTCCCGAGACTAGACTCTGGATCCACCCCTGTAATAGGTAGAGTCTGGAAGCGGATAGGGTCCCCTGGGAGAACAGTGGCAACAATTGCCGAAACTAGCAGGGGCGAAAGGGTAAGCTTCATGGAAGAAGCAATTCTCCAGTCCATAAAATTGCCAGGAGCCCCAGAATCCAGATATGCAAAGATCGATTGAGGAGAAGCACCTACATGAAGAAGACGAGAAGGTGATGTTTCTGGGTCCAATATTCCACCTTCCAGATGTATTAGACCCAAAACTTTCCCGGACGAAGTGAGCAGGAGTCACAAAAATGACCCTTGCCCCCACAATAGAGACACAAGCCCAGAGTTCTGCGAGTAGCACGTTCTTCAGGGGTTAGCCTGGTTCGGCCCTGCTGCATAGGTTCCTCAGCAGGTGGAAGATGCTCCATGGGATGAAGGGAGGGGAGCTTAGACTGGCTAGAGCCCAGGGAGTGCTGGCGTCTTTTTTGCTAGGGACCTCTCCTGAAAACGATTTTCGATCTGGTTACACAAGGTAATGACATCGTCCAGACCGGCGGGGATGGCTCTTCCCGCTAATTCGTATTTCACTCGGTCAGAGAGGCCATGTAAAAAGGTTGCAACCGGGGCCTCATTGTTCCAGCTCACCTCAGCTATGAGGATATGAAACTGAAGAGCATATTGTCCCACTGAAGAAGATAATTGTACCCGAGTTGATTGATCGATCAACTTGGGTACATTCAGCCTGCCTATACATGGTTCGAATCTGTTGAACCAGCTGAGTCCCTGTTGAACCGGCTGAGATTCGGACCGTCTATGGCCAGCTTAAGATGACACCAGCAGCTGAAAAATCAGTGATTCATTTCCTATTTAAATCCATGATACTTTGTAGATATTTATTATACATTGTAAAAAAAGTAGTATAATGGCTCCCAAAACCATTCATTTCATTTAACTACATCTGTGCTACATCTATATGATGAATCAGTCAGAAAACCTGCTTTGGGAAGCATTATCAGATGTCCCACTAGCTACAATTTTTATCAAGAGATTGGTCCATGTACAGCAGACCTTAAAGTGTTTGTTACCCCAACAATTCATATTCCTCATATGTGCCTGCTGTACCATGTACTTGTATGAGAAAGTATGCTGTTCTCTTTGTATTGCTTTCTTTATATGAAATTCCTGCTGTTCCTGCCAGTCCCTCTGCTTTCCTATTAAAAACTGACCACACTAAGCATGAAAGAACAGTGTGGCCAGTTCTCTATCTGTGCTGGGAACTCAGCTTGCTCTCCTCCAATGATCAGACTTGTCCTGACATGCCCCCGCTGCACAGCCATTCACTGGGAAGCACATTCTACTTCTCCTCCCCCCAGCTCTTATGCAGCTCAGAATATAGAGAATGTAATCACCTATAAAAAAAAAAAAAGGAAAAGGGTATTTATAATTTTTTTAATATTTATACGAAAAATGTTTTGTCTTTCATTTCTAATTAGCAAATTGGATCATGCTTGGCTGGGGTTTTCCACCTTTCATCTGGATCAACTGTGGGTATAGGATTGTGCATATGGGATTGTATTTTTTTTTTTTTTTTTTGTTGAACTGGATGGACTTGTGTCTTTTTTCAACCTGACTAGCTATGTAACTATGTAACTATTTTAAACTGAATGGGTTATTTTATAAGGTGAGGGTTTACAATCACTTTAAGGTGGTCTCCCCTTGACGCTTTTTCTTTGTGCCTAAGAAACTTTTTGTTGAGTTGATGACAGTGATTGTGGCTCAACAGATACAAAAGTGACATAGTTGGTTTTGCGCAATGCTAACAACAGTTTATTTGCCTTCTTATCACAGTATTACAGAATAGATTTTGTTGACTCTTGTTTTCCAAGGCACACAGCTAGGCAGTGAAGTATGATTAGACTTGAATAAAAAATGATTTGCTCTCAAAAGATAGGGTCATGTCCCACAAAACATTTGTCTGTAAGTGCCAGTGCCCTGTAACTCTCCCCATTTAACTTTTTTAGGTGATTGTATCCAAGTAGACTCAGAAAGTAAATTAGGTATAATTTTCTATCTCTAAAAGTTCAAGGTACTGTTTTATATGCCACACTGTACAAATGCACAGCCTCAGTTTAAAATAGAGCAATTTATAAAAATGTATATCAAAATGCAAAAAACACTTGAAGAATGAATACAAAAAATGTGAAATAAGAGAAAAAGTTTCAAAATGATATTGAATATATAGGGATCTATATATAAAAAATCCCCTTTGCACAATGAGGTTTGGGAGATATGGCACCTGAAAGATACTCTGCCCGAAAATATAAAGTTCACCCTAATACTAAAATCTCTAAATCTAAAGGCGATCTAAGACTAACCTTAGCCCTGTAAAGAAGAAATTGCTATACATACCTTTTTTGAAGCTGATCCGGTCTCCAGTGGCGGAAGCTCTGCAGAGGAGACAGCCGACAACGGCTTGGAAATTAATGGGAAGTGACATCACCCATAGAGTTACTATGGGGCTTCCATTGTCGGCTGTGTTCTCTGCACCCCCCTCCACAGCGAAGCCACCGATGATCGCAGAAGGTAACGGTGACATAAGTGAGTTCAGTAGGCAGCAGTTTCAGATAGAGAGACTAGACAGGTATTAAATGAGATATCAAAATTAGAGTGTACTATTTTATGACTTCATACACATTTTGCTTTCTTCATGAAAGACCAGCCTGGTTTATAATCAAGAAATCAAAATTAGACTGTGTTTTTTCACAGAAAAAAAATAGAATGATATTTTGACTTCTTGCATTCTATGTAAACAGTGTTAACTAGGCTGTATTTTCACAGGGTGACACAAAACAACTTTATAATCAAGAAATTAAAATTACAGTGAATTAATACACAGAAAAAAAGCGTAAATATTATACTGACTCTATCCACATCATGTAAGTACTTTTACTAGGTGTCAGTTTAACTAGGTGACACCAGGCAGTTTTTAATTAAGAAATCAAAACGAAAGTGTATTATTTTACTAAAAGCCAGAAATATTAAAAAAAAACTGAAATAGTGTACTTACTCAATGCACCTTATGTAAGAATGTTTACTAGATGGAACATTCTGAGTAAGAGACCAGCCAGATTTTAATCAAGAAATCTAATTTGCAGTGTATTTCACAAAACCGTCAAAAATTGTGCAGACTTGATGGACACTATGTAATTGACTCAATGAACATTATGTAAATGGATTTAGCAGGCTGCATTTTCAAAGGAAGAGATCCAGCAGGTTTTATGAAATAAAAACTAAAGTGTACTGTGCTAGTGGTCTAGCCGGAATACACAATAGTCAATTTGAAGAACATCTCAAAGGACTGCCCCTTCTGTAGTAATTATTCTGCAAGCCCTCTTTGTTCTCCTGCCCCGTCCACTGCCATTCTCCTTTACTTTTGGCACTGCATACCCAGTCGATCTAGAACTAGCATTGCCAACATAAATGCACTATGGCAGTATAGATTCAACACTCTATGATTAAACTTTACTGCTCACTGCTGCATTGAGGAGCCCTGCAACTCTTTATGCTGATCTGGCTGTCAAATGTCGTCTTATGCCTAGTCTTTACTGTTAATCAATTTGTATGCTAAATTGTGGTATTACCATTAACGTTAATCCATTATATACTTGCCTACTTACCAATCATTTTGGGTGGAAATATATTAAGTTTGTTTTTACTACCTGGTTTGGTGCCTGTTTTCTTTAATATAGCACTACAATTGGGTACTAAGTATTACTTTCAGTGATTTCCTGTGATATTGTATGTTTCTTCACTCAAACTGGGGTGTCAGAGAGGCTCTTGAGAAGGTCGAGGCAAAGAAAAGAGTACCCATCCAATTTAGTGGCTCCTACAGGGACAAAAAAACATATGATTCAGCCTGTTAATGGCATTAACACAACAGGTTTTTGATTTATTACCTGTTGATCCTGGTAATAGATCAATTGTTCCATTTTCTTTGACAAGCTAATCTGTCAAGCAAACGTGTCAGTTACAGCGGCTGGATTGGGTTTTAAATTGAGCTGGTAAGGATTAGAACCTGCCAGATTTTTTACTGCATTCTGGGGCTCCATTTTAAAGAGATTTCCTTTGTCAATATCACAGTGACAAAAGACAGCAAGTGTCAGGTTCTTTGACTATGCTGTTTCACACCAAAGACTCTTTGTAACAACTGATACAAGTTTGTCAGGATGTTTGGATTATGTGAATTCTAGTTACTAGTTACTCTATTTAAAATGCGTCTAAGTTGGAAACAATGCACCTCGTTGTGCCTTCATTGATCTTTGTCTTGCTGTGGGGCCCAGACTTTTGTAGAAGTCAATATTGAACCATGCCCCCTCCTAGCACTAAGCCCCACCCAGTCAGCTGTCAGTTACTAGATATTCTTCTGCCTGTAGAAGTTTTAGTATTATGCTGTGTACACACGGTCAGACTTTTCAACTACAAAAGTCCGACAGCCTGTCCGACAGACTTTCGACAGACTTTCAATGGACTTTTGGCGGACTTTTAACGGACTTTCTAACGACCGAACTTGCCTACACGCGATCACACCAAAGTCCGACGGATTCGTACGTGATGACGTACACCGGACTAAAATAAGGAAGTTGATAGCCAGTAGCCAATAGCTGCCCTAGCGCTGGTTTTTGTTTGTCGGACTAGCATACAGACGAGTGGATTTCTGGGTCCGGCAGAGGTACGACGTAAAGATTTGAAGCAAGTTCCAAATCTAAATTTAGATGTGCGACGGGAAAAGTCCGCTAAAGGTCCGGTGGAGCCCACACACGATCGGATTGTCCGCCGGATTTGGTCCGTCGGCATCCGTTGGACCAGTCCGGTCAAAAAGTCCGACCGTGTGTACGCAGCATTAAAATACTAGGGTGAGGCTAATGGCCCGTACACACAATCCGAAAATCGGACGTTTTTTTTTTTTTTTAGTCGCATATCGAAAATGGAGAGGTTACTAAAGTGACTAAAATTCTCGTACGACAGAATAAAAAAAATCGGAAGTGATGTCATGTGTTGTAGTGTATTTCTATTGTATTTTCGGTTGACAACTGTACTGATTAAACGAAAATCGTACGATCTGGTATCGTACGAGAAAAATGTTCGTGTTTGTCCGATCGGATAATATCGGATGAACTGTCCTGATCGACTTTCAAAAGCTCTGTACTAACGAACCGCCTATCGTAGGTCGCTTTGAAAACTGTGTTTTTCGTCCGATTTTTTGACCTTGTGTATGGGCCATTAGGCTGGGTACACGGGCCAAATAGTGGCTGGTATCGGTTTAACAGTACAGCTGTCATTCCAACCGAAGCCAGTGTAGTGACCAGCCTTTGGCGAAGGCACATGCTGGAAAACCAGCATCTGATCAGCGCTCACAGCCAATGGGTGAAGCACTGATCAGTGTGTTCTGGTGGGGAAACGGCAGTCACCCTGTCAGAACACAAAGGCACAGAGGGGGAGATCACTGCACCAACATGTCTTGTGGTAGTACTATCAGTTTTTTTTCATTCAGCCTGCTGGGTTGAATGAAAAAAAAAATGTACATGTGTACCCTGCTTAAGTAGAAAGAGGGGGCTTTACTGAGATCTCAAGGCTAACACAGCTACTTGCAAAGAGCCCAAGGTGTCTGTACTTCAGCACTGTTACCTTGTTTTTGTAGCACCCTTGTCCTAAACAGGGGTGCTAGTAAATTTAGGGGTGCTAGATGGTAACTGGCCTGGCTAATTTGTAGTCTTGACCAAATGGTTTCCTCCTAAGCTTGAGTTTAACTGTGATTTCTCTCTTCTGTCAGGTGGCACTGTTGCCTTTGGCATTAGAATGATAGATTACAGCCAATCAGCAGGAGTTTCTTTGGCCGCTGAGGCTGCTGGGATAGTCTATTTATTTGGAAAGAGTCAGGTGATCGGGGTTCTTTCCACCTGGGCTGCGGCCTGGGTGGGTGTTTGTGGAGTAGCAGCTGAGGTGTAGGCCTGAGGTAAAGGAAAAGCCGTTCCCAGAGGTACAACCACTCTTGTTGTCAGAGGCAAGTGTAGAAGGGATGGAGTTCTGAAAGAGTACCAGAGCAAATGCTTCACTAACCAGGGACGGTGAAGTAAGTGGGAAAGCTTCAGGAGAGAACTCATCCAAGACGTACAGCAGGTAGCTGTGAGTAAAGCTTGAGGGGTCCAGCAGGTAGCTGTGAGTCCAATGAACCCAGCGGGTAGCGTGGGTGAAGCTTGAAGAATACAGAGGGTAACTGTTAATGAAGCTTGAGAAGTCCAGCTGGGAGCTAAGCTTGAGGATCTACAGTGGGATACTGTGAGTTGAGCTTGAGGATCTACGGTGGGATACTATGAGTGAAGTCATTGCCATAGGAGACAGCAGTCGCTACAATATACAGATCTCTGCATTCAGCTTAAAGGCCCTTTTTCTGTATTGCTGTCTGCCTAGTTCTATTTTTGGTCTGCAGAGTCTGCCAAGTTACTATTGCATTTGCCTAAGGTTGTCCTGTGCCCTACCCCTCTCTTCTCCTGTTCCTGTTCATTTTAAAAGTGACTGGCACCCATCTTTTCATCTTGCACTACACCCACCATGCCTAGTAACCTGCACCCTGAGGAGGAATATCAGCCCTTCCTTTCAGCCCTTCCGGCCTCTGGGGGTCATCGCAAGGCCCTTGGAGGTTGGGAGACTGCTACATATTTAATCTGTCAACATACATACAGTATACATAGGAAGCTTGTATTTAACAATTGTACATGGAATGCCTTTCTTCTTTCATCTGTGGATACATATAGACGGCACTGTCAGGAGCCTCTTAAAATGGGAGAGATTAGCAAACCTTTACTGATTGCCAGTGGCGGAATTACCAGGGTCACAACAGTCGCACTTACGATGGGGTCCGGCATTCCGCCACTGTGGGTGGGGCCCAGCGGGGTTGCTATTCACTCACGGCTCTGAGCGGAGATTGATGTCTGTCATGGAACAGTAGCACAGGGACACCGGCATTAACGTTCTATTTGCCTGTCTATCCTCTCTCGCACGGGATGCCCGCGGAGCACACAGGAGAGGGGAGGGGGGAGAAGGGGGAGCAGTGAGATCAGCTGTGTGTCCTCTCTCATCCCCTGCCAGAGAGGACGGATGGGCAAATAGAACATTAATGCCGGTGTCTCTGTTGTGCTACTGTTCCATGACAGACACGATCTCCGCTCAGAGCTGTGCTGTCCTGAGAAGGCAGACGGCACTGATGGAAATTAAAAGCATTCACTGATGAGCACTGATAGGAGGCACTGATGGGCACTGATAGAAGGCACTGATGGACACTGATAGAAGGCACTGATGAGCATTGATAGAAGGCACTGATGGGCACTGATAGAAGGCACTGATGGACACTGATAGAAGGCACCGATGAGCACTGATAGAAGGCACTGATGGGCACGGATAGAAGGCACTCATGGGCACTGATAGGAGGCATTTATGGGCACTGATAGGAGGCACTAATGGGCACTGATCAGAGGAATTTATGGGCACCGATGAGCACTGATGGGAGGCACTGATGGGCACTGATAGAAGGGTCTAATGGGCACTGATAGAAGGCACTAATGGGCACTGATAGGAGGCACTGATAAAAGGCACTGATGGGCACTGATAGAAGGCACTAATGGGCACTGATAGGAGCCGTGCTGTCCTGAGAAGGCAGACGGCACTGATGGGCATTGATAGAAGGCACTGATGAGCACTGATAGAAGGCACTGATAGAAGGCACTAATGGGCACTGATAGGAGGCATTTATGGGCACTGATATGAGGCACTAATGGGCACTGATCGGAGGAATTTATGGGCACTGATATGAGGCACTAATGGGCACTGATCGGAGGAATTTATGGGCACCGATGAGCACTGATGGGAGGCACTGATGGGCACCGATAGAAGTCACTAATGGGCACTGATAGGAGGCACTAATGGTCACTGATAGAAGGCACTGATGGACACTGATAGAAGGCACTGATAGGAGGCACTAATGGGCATTGATAGGAGGCATTTATGGGCACTGATAGGAGGCACTGATGAGCACTGATAGGCCACATTGATGAGCACTGATAGGAGGCACTAATGTGCACTGATAGGCTGCACTGATAGGTGGCATTGATGGGCACTGAGGAACACTGATAGGCAGAACTCAGGCAGTATTGACGGGCAGAATTGAAGAGTACTGATAGGTGGCACTGATGGACACTGTCAGGCGGCATTAATGAGCACTGATAGGTGGTGCTGATAGGCAGAATTGATGGGCACTAATAGGCGGCATTAATGAGCACTGATAGGTAACACTTGTAGGTGGAAGTGATGGGCACTGATAGGCGGCATTGATGAGCACTAATAGGCAGCATTAATGGGCACTGATAGATGGCACTGGTGATTGGGGCACTGATTATCAGTGTAAACAATTTACTGACATTCTTGACAGTTAACGGCAGTCCTTTCCTAACACAGACACAGCGTAGGAGGAAAGGGCTGCGGATAACCGGCAAGTCTGTTTACATGTGATCAGCTGATCACATGGTAAAGGGCTGCTGTGATTGCGCTGGATGCATGTCCCAGGGGTCATGCGGGAAGCACGGTTTTAGGGCAATGTCCATGGACACCCTCCCAAAATTGGAAGCCCGGGCCTCGGATGGAAGGGGGGCCCATCATGGTTTCTTGCACCGGGGCCCTGAAAGTTCTAGTTACGTCTCTGCTGATTGCCGTTGTTTCTCCCAGACAAGTTGGCGACAAAAATGTCTTCTCTCTTCCATCATGCTCTTCCCTTCACCATCCAGATAAAATCTGTAAGCATGGCCAAATCTGAGCTCAGGTTGGCCATAGACAGTGCAAATTTATTTCCTGCAGCCACGGGAGCTTGGTACATCGATCAGCTTGGTACATTCAGCTTGCCCATTAATGGTTCGAATCCCGGCAGGTTCCTGCTGAACAAGCTGAGTTTTGAACCATGTATGGCTCACCTCACATGCTTTCTCCCAGCCTCTTCCAATTTTGAACTGCATTACCCAATTTCTACAGACCCTCACAGAGTTGAAGGGGGTTTAGCAATAGGTGTGGCATGTAACTGCAGCCTTCACATTGGACTTTTATTCATGTAAAGCTGCTCATACACAGTTAAATGTTTTCCTTTAGCATTTAGGCTAAATGAAAAAAAAATTAACAGATTCCTCCATCTATGCTACATAACATGGATGGACAAATCCCTTGCTGCTGCTATTGCATTCTAACAACTGGTTTCAGCAGCTGGCAGAATACCCAAACAGCAGATGCATCTGATTAGATGCAGGCACTGTTTGGCCAACAGTTGTTCTATCGAAAGGTGTTGGGAGCTGACAGGCCCACTCACAAAGCAAATGGCCAGCTTTAGACAGTAAACTGCTGCCACCATTCACTGCCTATGGGAATGTCATATGCACCGTGATATGCTGAAAAATTAAGCTTCTGATTCAGATTTTTTTTTGTTAATAAGCCCATATATACAGTATGACCTTCCTAAACTTTCAACAGTAGTCTAAAGTGACACTGTTTATCCATTCTGTTGCCAGGTTTAAACTAAATAAATTCTGGTGTTTGATTACTCTACTGTTGCTTTGCAAACACTCCACAGGAAATCTATATTGACAAAGGTGATCAGTTTTCCACAGAAAACAAAAGACGTGAATCTATGTTCTGTTAATTAGAAGCTAGCTGAGATGATAAACTGATGTGGTGATTTCTACCTCCAGTATGCTTGGCTATAAAGCTACCCAGAGAAGATTGTGCACAATTAAGACAACTTCCCACGTTCATGACCAATATCACACAGTTGCAGACACCCCAAATGTACTCAGCTTTGATTGATTGCTACAAGTTCCTTTGGGATGAAGTCTGCAGTGGGGAAGTCTCTCCTTTCTTCATAGACATAAACATGCTTGCTTAAGGCCCCATGCACACTAGCGTTTTTCAGGAGCTCAGAAAAAAGCTAGAAAAAAATGCTGGATGAAAAATGCTGATAGTAGCATTTAGTAGCTTCTAGTAGCACACGGATGTCTCTGAAATCGCTCCTGAAGTAGGACTGATATGCAGGTATTAAATCGTGCGAGTTCAGCTAAACTCGCACAATTTCAATCCAGCAGCAGTGTGAACCTAGGCTTAGAAGCAGTTAGGAGAAAGGATGAGCTCCGGCGTGTTCGCACACTCCATGTGCTGAGCCCGCCAGGAAGTCGTCACGTCGCTGCGCTAATCACAAGCAGTGAGACATTTACCCGATGTGCGGTTGCAGAGATCAGGAAATGTCTCACTGCCTGTGAGTAGCGCAGCGCCGTGCTGACTTCCTGGCAGGCTCTACACGTGGAGTGTGCGAACACGCCGGAGCTAATCCTTAGTTAGGAGCATTCAGTATTTTTTTTCTCCTGGAAAAACGCTCCAAGAGACTCTACAAAAACAATTTTTTTTTCTGCTCCTAGACGCTGAAACTCAAAAAATGCTAATAGCCTAAATTAGTGTGCATGGACACATAGGATAACACTATTTAGCTTCTAGGAGCAGAAACAAATGCTAATAACAGCTTCTAGGAGCTTAACTACTTTCCGCCCGGCCTATAGCAGAATGATGGCCGGGCGGTGGTTCAGTTATCCTGACTGGGCATCATATGACGTCCAGCAGGATAACAGCTGCCGCGTGGCGATCGGTGGTGCGGTGTGTCAGTCTGCTACACCGATCTCGGTAAAGAGCCTCTGACAGAGGCTCTTCACCACGTGATCAGCCGTGTCCAATCATGGCTGATCACGATGTAAACAGGAATAGCCGTTGATCGGCTTTTCCTCACTCGCGTCTGACAGACGCAGTCTGATCGACTGCTCTCCTGACAGGGGGGTCTGTGCCGATTGTTTATCAGTGCAGGATGCCCGCCCAGGACCACCAGGATACCGTCAGCACCACCAGGAATTGCCATCACACTGGACCACCAGGTATGCCACCCTAGACTACCAGGGAAATGCCAATCAGTGCCCAGGCAGCTGCCAATCAGTGCCCATCCCCAATGCCTGCCAGTGCCATCAGCCATGCCTATCAGTGCCACATATCAGTGCCCAGCAGTGCCGCCTATCAGTGCCACCCATAAGTACCCATCAGTGCAGCCTTTCAGTGTCCATCAGTGTTGCCTATGAGTGCCCATCAGTGCTGCCTATCAATGCCCATCAGTGCTGCATATCAGTGCCACCTATCAATGCTCATCGTCAGTGCCGCCTTATCAGTGCTCGTCAGTGCTGCCTTATCAGTGCCCATCAGTGAAGGAGAATATGTACTTATTTACAAGATTTTATAATAGAAACAAAAGGAAAACTTTTTTTTTTTTCAAAATTTTCGGTCTTTTTTACCACCAAAAGAAAGCTCTATTTGTGGGAACAAAATGATAAAAATTCTGTTTGAGTACAGTGTAGCATGACTGCGCAATTGTCATTTAAACAGCGACAGCGCTGAAAATTACCGTATTTATCGGCGTATAACACGCACTTTTTTCCCCTTAAAACCAGGGGAAAATCGCAGGTGCGTATTTTACGCCGATCCCCTGCGATCCCGACCTGTCACATTTTTAAAATCGCCGACCGCGATTTGAAAATGGCGCCGCCGGCGCCATTTTCAAATCGCGATCAGCGATTTGGAAGCCCAGAATGGCAGGGATCACTGGGGCAAGGCTGCACTGGGGAAGGCTGCACTGGGGAAGGCTGCACTGGGGAAGGCTGCACTGGGGAAGGCTGCACTGGGGAAGTCTGCACTGACAAGGCTGCACTGGGGAAGTCTGCACTGACAAGGCTGCACTGACAAGGCTGCACTGGGGAAGGCTGCACTGACATGGCTGCACTGACATGGCTGCACTGACAAGGCTGCACTGACAAGGCTGCACTGACATGGCTGCACTGACAAGGCTGCAATGATGGGCATTTAAATGTAAGTTTTTTTTCCCTTCAACTTCCATCCTAAATTGGGGTGCGTGTTATACGCCTGTGCGTGTTATACGCCTTGAGCAGGAAAGGGGGTGAAAGTGTCTGGTAATGAAGTGGTCAGGGGCGGAACTACCACCATAACGACCCATGCGGGTGCTATGGGGCCCGCAGCCGAGTGGGGCCCAGTGAGGATAAGAGCACCGCTGGCACAGTCTCCCAGCCAGGGGAAGAGAGAGGAGAGGAAGAGGCGAGCTGTTCGTATCAGCAGAGAGCGGAATTGCCCACTGCAATAGCTTTCATTAGCATTTCCAGTGTTCCCGGGGCTCACGTCACCTAGCTCCACCTCTTGGCCCGTCACCTTTGATAGACAGAACGCTGATCCAATGCGGGACGTGTAACGTCATCAAAGGCGTCGGGCCAAGAGGTGGGACTATGTGACGATGAGCCCCGGGAAGACTGGAAATTCAAATGAATGCTATTACAGCGGGCAATCCCACTCTCTGCTGATTCAAGCGGCTTTCCTCTTCCTCTGAACAGGTGAGGCTGTATTGGGCACAGGCAACGCTGTATTGGGCACAGCCAATGCTGCATGGGGCCCAGGTCACGCTGCATGGGGCCCAGGTCATGCTGCATTGACAATAGGGCAACTGTGGGGGGGGCTATTTGCAGGGGGGCCCCATACAACATTTTGCTATGGGGCCCTGCTATTTCTAGTTACGCCCCTGGAAGTGGTTAAAGAAACGCTAGTGTGCATGGAGCCTAAGTTATCCAATAATCCAAGTGTGCATGCCTATGTACCAAAAAAGCATGATTTGTGCATCTGTAATTCATAGGTGTACCTTAGGGTTGCTACCTCATCCCTTTAACCACTTGACCACTGGGCACTTAAAACCCCTTAATAACCAGACCAATTTTCAGCTTTCAGTGCTCTCACATTTTGAATGACAATTACTCAGTCATGCAACACTGTACCTATATGAAATGTTTGTCCTTTTTTTCACACAAATAGAGCTTTCTTTTGGTGGTATTTAATCACCGCTGGGTTCTTTATTTTTTGCGCTATAAAAGAAAAAAGACCGAAAATTCTGTAAAAAAATGAATTTTTCTTTGTTTCTGTTATAAAATTTTGTTTTTAGTAATTAGTAAATTAGTAATTTTTCTTCATATATTTTGGTCAAAATGTATACCGCTACATATCTTTGGTAAAAATAACCCAAATCGGTGGATATTATTTAGTCTTTGTGAAAGTTATAGAGTCCACAAGCTATGGTGCCAATCTCTGAAAACTGATCACACCTGAAGTACTGATGGCCTATCTAATTTCTTGAGACCCTAACAAGCCAGGAAAGTACAAATACCCCCCAAATGACCCCTTTTTGGAAAGTAGACATCCCAAGGTGTTTAGTAAGAGGCATGGCGAGTTTTTTTACGTAATTTTTTCCCACAATTCTTTGCAAAATCAAGTTTTTTTTTTCTTTTACAAAATTGTTATATTAGCAGGTTATTTCTCACACACAGCATATGCATACCACAAATTGCACCCCAAAACACATTCTACTACTCCTCCTGAGTACGGCGATACCACATGTGTGAGACTTTTACACAGTGTGGCCACATACAGAGGTCCAACATGCAGGGAGCACCATCACACGTTCTTGGAGCATAAATTACACATTATACACACAATGTATAATCTATGAGGCATATCAAGTCTTTTGAACATGTCATTTTTTTTCTACAAGTTATTGGAAAATGTGTAAAGAAAATGAAAACGCATTTTTTTTACACAACGTTGTCCATTTACACAATATTTCTAACACATAGCATGTACAAACCAAAAATTACACCCCAAAAGAGATTCTCCTACTCCTCCTGAGTACAAGGATACCACATGTGGGAGACTTTTCCACAGCGTGGCCACATACAGAGGACCAACATGCAGGGAGCATCATCAGGTGTTCTAGAGACATAAGTTTCAAATCTAATTTGAATACCTATTACACTATTGTGAGGCACTATAGTGGCATGGATGTGGCATGAATGAGCATGAATGGGGATGGATGAGCCGTGTATGGGGATGGCTGAGCATGAATGAGTATGGCCGGATATGGCTGAGTACGGATGAGTATGGCTGGGTATAGATGGGATGGCTGGGTATGGCTGGGTACGGCTGAGTATTGCTGGGTATGGCTGAGTATGGATGGGTATGGCTAATTATGGATGGGGGTGGATGTGATGGCTGAGCATGGATGGATGGATGGATGGATGAGCATTGCTGAGTATGGATGGATGGCTGATCATGGATGGATGGATGAGTATGCTGAGTATGGATGAGGATGGATGGCTGAGTATGGATGAGTGAGGATGGATGGATGAGTATGCTGAGTATGGATGGGTGAGTATGGATGGATTAATGAGTATGAATGGGTATGCTGAGCATGGATGGGTGAGCATGGATGGATGGATGAGTATGCAGAGTATGGATGGGTATGCAGAGTATGGGTGGGTATGCTGAGTATGGATGGGTATGCTGAGCATGGATGGGTGAGCATATATGGATGGATGAGTATGCAGAGTATAGATGAGTATGCAGTGTATGGATGGGTATGCAGAGCATGGATGGGTATGCAGAGCATGGATGGGTATGCTGAGCATGGATAGGTGAGCATGGATGGATGGGTATGCGGAAGATGGATGGGTATGCGGAGTATGGATGGGTATGCCGAGTATGGATGGATATGCGGAGTATGGATGAGTATGCCGAGTATGGATGGGTATACAGAGTATGGATGGGTGAGCATGGATGGATGGGTATGCCGAGTATGGATGGGTATGCCGAGTATGGATGGGTGAGCATGAATGGGTATGCATGGCTGGGTATGCAGAGTATGGATGGGTATGCATGACTGAGAATGGATGCATGGATGGATCTGTCACCGAGCAGCGCTGTGGGCACTACACATTCAGCCCACAGCGCTGCTGCCACTGATCTCTCCCCTCTCTGCTCATACTGGACGGTGAGGGGAGGGAGGAACCGGAAATCACGCCGTTTGTTTACATGTAATCGCTCCATCAAATGACGGAGTGATCACGTGGTAAACGGCCGCGATCAGTGGCCATTTACTGTGATCCGTGATGCGCTGGGTCCTCTAGACCCGGCGGTCACGGATGTTCTTGGGTTCTGGGAGGACGTCACTGTACGCCCTCCCAGAGTTAAGCAACCACCCTGTAGCCATCATTTGGCTATGGGACGGTAGCTAAGTGGTTAAACCCAAACACATATTAATTACACAGGTTCTGTGGTTGATTAAAGTGGTAATTAAACTCACTTGGTGCCTTATCTGCATTTAATAAGCCTCAGAACCTGTGTAATTTAAAGGTTTTCAGGTTTAAAGGGATAAGGTGGCAACCCTAGTGTACCTGCGTACAGCTGCCGGGAATAGTGTGTACAAATCAATGACAACCTGATAGAAGGCTCCAAGAGTTTACAAGTGTACAGGGACAGATGAGCTGTCCTATCTGCATCCAGGGCTGCTCATCCACCCCTGTGTGATGTTAACGCTTGGATGTGCGTACAGCTTCTGTGCACAAACACTTATGATTCCCAGGCACATTTTCTATACTTCTTTGTAAATTGTACTCCTCCCCTTTGTGGCCATGGGAATGAGGCAGAAACACACACAGGTTCATAGCTCTACTCTAGACTAGCCACTCTTGCACATGGACAACCTGGGTGGCAGTCATCACATTCCGTCTCCACTGTTCATTGAAAATAAGAAAAAAAAATCAGCAGCACTCCAATTATCTCTTCTTGCAGTATTTTTCAATAACCAGTGCATTGACTGAATACAGTGATGTCTCCAACCCAAAACCAATCTTCCCTGGTGTGCTTCACCACTCTTGGCTTGTTCATATCCTTATCCTTCCCCTATCCTGGTGAAACATGTCAAGGATAACTGGTTTTTGGTTAGAGACATCACTGTATGCAGTTAATGCACTGATTATCAAAAATACTGAAATAAGAGCTAATTGGAGTGTGGCTGTTTTTTTTTTCTCCAATTTTCATGGGAATGAGGCCTTATGTGTGTCTGTGAAGCTCTTACTTGTGATACAGGAATATTTTGTGGGTACAAGAACTGCTTCATATGTATGCAGCAAGTACCTTTGGAAGACTATGAGCCTAAACTACAAACCTTGCTAAAAGGCATAAATTGGGATAAAATATTAGGAACAAAGAATACGGAGGAGAGATGGGTTTGCTTTAAGAGCATATTAAATAAGGGCATTAGCCAATGTATCTCATTGAGTAATAAATTTAAAAGAGCGAACAAAAGTCCTGGATGGCTTAACTCCAATGTAAAAATGCATATAAAAGCAAAGGAGAAGGCCTTCAAAAAATACAAGGTTGAGGGATCATCCTCATTCAGACTTCATAAAGAATGCAACAAGAAATGTAAGGGTGCAATTAGGACAGCTAAGATAGAACATGAAAGACACATAGCGGAGGAGAGCAAAAAAAATATCCCAAGAAATTCTTTAAGTATGTAAACAGTAAAAAAGGGAGGACAGACCATAGTGGCCCCATAAAGAATGAGGAAGGACATCTGGTTACAAAGGATGGGGAGATGGCGAAGGTATTAAATTTACTCTTCTACTCAGTCTTCACGAGTGAATCGGGGGGCTTCAGTAACCAAAACTGCTGTGTTTATCCTCATGACACAACACAGGAAGCACCTCCATGGTTAACAGAGGACAGAATTAAAATTAGACTTGAGAAACTTAACATTAATAAATCACCGGGACCAGATGGCTTGCATCCGAGGGTACTTAGGGAACTCAGTCAAGTGATTGCCAGACCGTTGTTCCTAATTTTTACAGACAGTCTACTGACTGGAATGGTACCAGCTGATTGGAGAAAAGCCAATGTAGCACCAATATTTAAAAAGGGCCCAAAATACATCCCTGGGAATTACAGACCAGTTAGCCTAACATCAATAGTATGTAAACTCTTGGAGGGGATGATAAAGGACTATATGCAAGATTTTAGTAATAAGAACGGTATCATTAGCAGTAATCAGCATGGATTCATGAAGAATCGTTCTTGCCAAACCAATCTATTAACCTTCTATGAGGAGGTGAGTTGCCATCTAGATAAAGGAAGGCCCGTAGACGTGGTGTATCTGGATTTTGCAAAAGCATTTGACACAGTTCCCCATAAACGTTTACTGTACAAAATAAGGTCTGTTGGCATGGACCATAGGGTGAGTACATGGATTGAAAACTGGCTACAAGGGCAAGTTCAGAGGGTGGTGATAAATGGGGAGTACTCAGAATGGTCAGGGGTGGGTAGTGGGGTTCCCCAGGGTTCTGTGCTGGGACCAATCCTATTTAATTTGTTCATAAACGACCTGGAGGATGGGATAAACAGTTCAATCTCTGTATTTGCAGACAATACTAAGCTAAGCAGGGCAATAACTTCTCCGCAGGATGTGGAAACCTTGCAAAAAGATCTGAACAGATGAATGGGGTGGGCGACTACATGGCAAATGAGGTTCAATGTAGAAAAATGTAAAATAATGCATTTGGGTGGCAAAAATATGAATGCAATCTATACACTGGGGGGAGAACCTCTGGGGGAACCTAGGATGGAAAAGGACCTGGGGGTCCTAGTAGATTATAGGCTCAGCAATGGCATGCAATGCCAAGCTGCTGCAAACAAAGCAAACAGAATATTGGCATGCATTAAAAAGGGGATCAACTCTAGAGATAAAACGATAATTCTCCCACTCTACAAGACTCTGGTCCGGCCGCACCTGGAATATGCTGTCCAGTTCTGGGAACCAGTCCTCAGGAAGGATGTACTGGAAATGGAGCGAGTACAAAGAAGAGCAACAAAGCTAATAAAGGGTCTGGAGGATCTTAGTTATGAGGAAAGGTTGCGAGCACTGAACTTATTCTCTCTGGAGAAGAGACGCTTGAGAGGGGATATGATTTCAATATACAAATACTGTACTGGTGACCCCACAATAGGGATAAAACTTTTTTGCAGAAGAGAGTTCAACAAGACTCGCGGCCACTCATTAAAATTAGAAGAAAAGAGGTTTAACCTTAAACTACGTAGAGGGTTCTTTACTGTAAGAGCGGCAAGGATGTGGAATTCCCTTCCACAGGCAGTGGTCTCAGCGGGGAGCATTGATAGCTTCAAGAAACTATTAGATAAGCACCTGAATGACCACAACATACAGGGATATATAATGTAATACTGACACATAATCACACACATAGGTTGGACTTGATGGACTTGTGTCTTTTTTCAACCTCACCTACTATGTAACTATGTAACTATGGAACTATGGGGTTTATTTACTAAAGCTGGAGAGTGCAAAATCAGGCTCACTTCTGCATAGAAACCAATCAGCTTCCAGGGTTTATTGCCAAACCCTAACTGAACCAGCTGAGGTTAGAAGCTGATTGGTTATCATGCACAGCTGCACCAGATTCTGAGTGCTCCGGCTTTAGTAAATCTACCCCTCAGTCTTTATGTAACCATGTCTCTTTATCATTTCCAATATGCCGCATAAGGTATCCACACCCATTTCCTGACACCACACATCACACGCTCCACATGTTTTTGCCTTTTCTGACTATCTCAGCTTCTTATGTTGGGAGGTAGGTTAATGGCATCCGCAGCAATAATGCACTGATTAGCACAGGGGTAGGAACTTAACACAAAGAGGGGGACTTAAATAAATCATGTATAGTTCTTGATACATGTTTTTCTAACTTCAGAGCTAAATAAAAATGTAAAGGTAAAATTAAGTATATTTTCTTATACTAGGTCTTTAACTCAATGCTAGGGCATTACTAGAATGTTTCCTTGGTACTTTTCCTTACATGTAGGGGAAGTCAGCAGTTATAAACCACATGTTGTTAAGTCTTGAGATTCAGAAAATAAAAAATGTTTATTTCCCTAGGCTAGGCATTTAGACTAGCATATTTAGGTAATGAAAGCAATTACACATAATTTAAAGGGTGGCACATGTAAAAGCTGAGGCTTACTGGAAAAGTACAGTGTCTGCACAAGGTCAGCACTGCAGCCATCTGCATATTTTGATTCATCTAAAGTAGAGGTGGTCAACTTTCATGATATGAGGGGCCTCAAGTGCGGCCCCCAACATCAACAAAGACTATGGGCACGATACATGACATTATTATTAATATAGTAATATATTTATATACGGGATTTATATAGCGCCAACAGTTTGTGCAGCGCTTAACAAAATGAAGGCAGACATTACAGTTACATTACAATTTTGTACAAGAGGAATCAGAGGGCCCTGCTCGTTAGAGCTTACAATCTAGGAGGGAGGGTCAATTGATACAAAAGGTAATAGCTGTGGGGGATGAGCTGATGGAGAAAGTAAAACAGTGCATTAGTTAGAAGCAGAAGCAGGATAAGCTTCTTTAACCACCTCAATACAGGGTACTTTCACCCCCTTCCTGCCCAGGCCATTTTTCAGCTTTCAGCGCTGTCACACTTTGAATGACAATTGCGGGGTCATGCTACACTGTAACCATGTGAAATTTTTATCATTTTCTTCACACAAATAGAGCTTTCTTTTCGTGGTATTTATTCAATGCTGTTTTTTTTTTTTTTTTCCTAAAAAAAAAACAAAAAAAAAAACGAAAATTTTGAAAAAAAAAACGTTTTTTCTTAGTTTCTCTCAGTAAATTTTGTAAATAAGTAACTTTTCTCCTTCACTGATGGACGCTGATGAGGCTGCGCTGATAGTTACATAGTTAGATTTAAAAAAAGAAGTTCAACCAAAAAAAAAAATACAATCCCATATACACCCACAGTTGATGAAGAGGAAGGCAAAAAAACAGGAAAGCATGCTCCAATTTGCTACAGCAGGGGAAAAAAATCCTTCCTGATCCCCTATGAGGCAATCAGATTTTCCCTGGATCAACTTTACCTATAAATGTTAGTACCAAGTTATATTGTGTACATTTAGGAAAGAATCCAGGCCTTTTTTAAAGCAATCGACTGAGCTTGCCAGAACCACCTCTGGAGGGAGTCTATTGGACACTTTCACAGCTCTTACTGTGAAGAAACCTTTCCATATTTGGAGGGGAAATCTTTTTTCCTCTAGATGTAAAGAGTACCCCCTAGTCCTCTGTGAGCCGCCCCGCCGTCATTTGATGGTGGGCAGGCGGCAAGTTGTTAAAGAGAAGGGTTTTCAGGGATTGTCTAAAGATGGATAGATTAGGGGACAGTCGGACAGATTGGCGTAGGGAGTTCCAAAGGATGGGAGAAGCTCTGGAGAAATCCTGGAGGCAAGTATGGGAGGAGGTGACAAGAGAGCTAGAGAGCAGGAGGTCTTGGGAGGCCCGAAAAGAGCGGCTTGGTTGGTATTTTGAGACTAGGTTAGTGATGTAGCTGGGGGCAGTTGTGGATGGCTTTGTAAATTATGGTTAGTACTTTGAATTTTATTCGTTGGGTGAGTGGAAGCCAGTGGAGGGATTGGCAGAGAGGGATGGAGGACACTGAATGGTTGGTAAGGTGGATGAGTCTTGCAGCAGCATTCACTACGGACATATTACAGGAGATGGTCAGAGATTGCAGACATTGCAGGAGATGATCAGAGACTGCGGACTTATTATAGGAGATGATCAGAGACTGCAGGCATGATACAAGAGATGTTCAGAGGCTTCCAATGTGATACAAGGGATGGTAAGAGAGTGCAGACATGATACAGGAGATCGTTAGAGGCTGTAAACATAATAAAAGAGATGGTCAGAGACTGTGGACATGATACAGTAGATGTCAGAGACTGCTTCAACTCTTCTGGGAAGGCTGTGCACAAGGTTTAGGAGTGTGTCTATGGGAATGTTTGACCAGAAGCACATTTGTGAGGTCAGGCATTGATGTTGGACGAGAAGGCCTGGCTCGCAGTCTCCGCTCTAATTCATCCCAAAGGTGTCGGGTTGAGGTCAGGACTCTGTGCAGGCCAGTCAATTTCCTCCACCCTAAACTCGCTCATCCATGTCTTCATGGACCTTGCCATGTGCACTGATGCGCAGTCATGTTGGAACAGGAGGGGGCCATCCCCAAACTGTTCCCACAAAGTTGGGAGCATGAAATTGTCAAAAATGTCTTGGTATACTTAAGAGTTCCCTTCACTGGAACTAAGGGGTGAAGCCTAACCCATAAAAACAATCCCACACCATAATCCCCCCCTCCACCAAATTATTTGGACCAGTGCACAAACCAAAGTCCATAAAGACATGGATGAGCGAATTTGAGGTGGAGGAACTTGACTGGCCTGCACAGAGTCCTGACCTCAACCCGATAGAACACATTTGAGATTAATTAGAGCACAGACTGCGAGCCAGGCCTTCTCGTCCAACATGAGTACCTGAACTCACAAATGCGCTTCTGGAAGAACAGTCAAACATTCCCATAGACATACTCCTAAACCTTGTGGACAGCCTTCCCAGAAGAGTTGAAGCTGTTATAGCTGCAAAGGGTGGGCCATTTCAGTATTGAACTCTACGGCAGTGGTCATCAACCCTGTTCTCAGGACCCACTAACAGGCCAGGTTTTTTGTATTACCTTGGGGAGATGCAGACTAGAATACTGCAATCACTGAGCAGCAAATTATATCACCTGTCATGTATTTTAGTTATCTTGCAAGCCTGGCCTGTTAATGGGCCCTGAGCACAGGGTTGATGACCACTGCTCTACAGGACTAAGACTGGGATACCATTAGTGATACTAAAGTCTTGTTTTTTTCATTAAAAATAACAAACATGTCATACTTACCTGCTGTGTGCAGTTGGTTTTGCATAAAGCAGCTCTGATCCTCCTCTTCTCGGGTTCCTCTTTGGTGCTCCTGACCCCTCCCTCCTCTTGAGTGCCCTTACAGCAAGCATCTTTCTATGGGGGTACCAGAGCCGAGCTGCAGCTCCCTGTGTCCATTCAGACACAGAGCTGCGGCTCGGCCCCACCCCCTTTCTTTCCTCATTGGTTTACTGACTTTGATTGACAGCAGCGGGAGCCAATGGAGCTGCGCTGCTGTCTCAGCCAATAAGGAGGGGAGTCTCGGACAGCCAAGTCTCTCATATAACATCGCTGGATCTAGATGTACCTCAGGTAAATTTGAGGGGGGTTGCTGCACACAGAAGGTTTTTTATCTTAAAGACTTCAGCCCCGGAAGGATGTACCCCCTTCCTGACCAGAGCACTTTTTGTGATACGGCACTGCATCAATTTAACTGACAATTGAGCAGTCGTGCAACGTTGCACCCAAACAAAATTGATGTCCTTTTTTTCCACAACTAGAGCTTTCTTTTGGTGGTATTTGATCACCTCTGCGGTTTTTTATTTTTTGTGCTATAAACAAAAAAAGAGCGACAAATTTGAAAAAAAGCTATATATTTTACTTTTTGCTATAATAAATATAAATATCCCCCCAAAAAAATAAAAGTTGCACAAAAGTTATAGCGTCTACAAAATAGGGGATAGATTTATGGCATTTTTATTATTATTATTTTTTTTTATTAGTAATGGTGGCGATCTGTGACATTACGGCGGACACATTGGACACTTTTGACACTATTTTGCGACCATTGTCATTTATACAGCGATCAGTGCTATAAAAATGCGTAATGTGTAATGACACTGGCAGGGAAGGAGTTAAACACTAGGGGGCGACCAAGGGGTTAAGTGTGTCCTAGGGAGTGATTCTAACTGTGGGGGGGATTGTCTCACTAATACATGACAGCGATCACTTCTCCCGATAACAGGGAGCAGTAGATCTCTGTCATGTTACTAGGCAGAACAGGGAAATGCCTTGTTTACATCTGCATCTCCTTGTTCTGCCGCTCCATGACAAGACCGTGGGACCCGCGGACATGGTCACGGAGTACGCGGCAGGCACGTGCACACAATGCCACGATTTAATAGGAACGTACCTGTACGCCCATTTGACCAGCCGTGCCATTGTGCCGACGTACATCGTCATGCGCTGGTTGGCATGTGGTTAATGCATAGAGATAAAACCATCTGCCTTTACAACCACTTTAAAGTTCATGTGTGTGTAAAGGCAGGTGTCCCAATACAATATAGTGTATATGACATGCTCCTGACCACTGCATGCTGTACCCCAGGCTGTATACAACATACTCCTGCCCACTGCATTCAATATGCTGGGCTGTATATGACATACTCCTGACCATTAAATTTGATACGCATTTACTCCCCCACCACTCAGATACCACGAAGGAGGAAAGACAGCTCCATGTAAGTTCCCAGTCACCCCAGGCAGAGCTCACACAGGGCTCAGGACTACCCACCAAACCATGTGACAGCGCTTGGTCATTCACCAAGCATCAGCCCTATCCCACACTTGGAAGTACCATGTTTTTCTTTGTTCTTGGCAGCTGAAAAGGGTGGCTTGGGAACAAAAGGAAGGTAACTATGTACACATGGGAAGGGGCATAAAATAAAAAATAAAAAAAACCTGCTTGTACAACCACAGTTCCAAAGTCTTCAGTACAGAGTCTTCCAAAGCCATGATAAATTCAGGCCCTATCTTAGCAATCTGTGCTGAGTGGCTTTAAGGGGCTGCGAGGGCTAACTACACATGTTCATGTGGTTTTTCACACATTACCATGCATTGCATTCAGGCAGGCCATTCGACTGAAGAAAAACTATTTTTTTACTGCAGTGCTCCACAACATATGGCACATGCCTTGTGGTGTGCTGTGGTTTATGTCCTTCAGCACCAACTGTATTTGTGCATGGGGGTGCTAATGCTATTCTAAATGACTGGCACTACAATACCAGAAGTGCCAGGGGTTACCGTGCATCCCCACGTGACAAGATAATTGCAGGGAGGCAGGGAAGAGAGTTGCATGCATGGTCATGCCAGGTTTTTTCTGGCTCTGAAGGGCAAACTGGGCAGTATGGGAGCTTGCATGTACTCCTGTTCTAAAGCTTCCTATTGTTGCTTTTTTCTTGAATATGGTTCATTTTAAATGAAAGGTACACTTTAGTACAAATTGCATTTGTCATTTTTGAATACCCTTGTCTTGCTCTAGAAGTTTGCCTCTCCTCGGGTCAACAGGCAGTAAGAATTCTGATAAAGACCACATTCTCTCAGAGAAATTACTGGCTGCAAAGTGATACAATGTGAATTTTCCTCACCTCACAGAGCCTAGCGGGAAAGATTTTTACCTTTTCATAGGGTGATACTGGCTGCAGGCATTCAGTCACGTGGTCACCTTTTTATGTCTAGCTGTCTCAA
Source organism: Lithobates clamitans (assembly GCA_037952925.1). NCBI lineage: Eukaryota > Metazoa > Chordata > Amphibia > Anura > Ranidae > Lithobates > Lithobates clamitans. The sequence goes on along the minus strand of JBBGZY010000053.1, from coordinate 18,983,716 downwards.
ATAGTTTAGTCAGTATCCAATTTCTGCTACTTTTATGTGACTGTTTCTACTCAATAGTAACAGAATTAAAGTGAAACCCTTATGCCCCGTACACACGGTCGGATTTTCTGACGGAAAATGTGTGATAGGACCTTGTTGTCGGAAATTCCGACCGTGTATAGGCTCTATCACACATTTTTCATCGGATTTTCCGACACACAAAGTTTGAGAGCAGGCTATAAAATTTTCCGACAAAAAAATCCATTGTCGGAATTTCCGATCGTGTGTACACAAATCCGACACACAAAGTGCCACGCATGCTCAGAATAAATAAAGAGATGAAAGCTATTGGCTACTGCCCCGTTTATAGACCCGACGTACGTGTTTTACGTCAACGCGTTCAGAATGATCGGGTTTTCCAACAACTTTGTGTGACCATGTGTATGCAAGACAAGTTTGAGCCAACATCCGTCGGAAAAAATCCTAGGATTTTGTTGTCGGAATGTCCGATCAATGTCCGACCGTGTGTACGCCCTATTAGTAAACATTAAAAAACGTAAAAATGTTTTGGATACAGAGTTTAGTTTTTATTTTATCAGTTTCACTGGGAAATGTTTCTCATTGAACCTGGCATAGGTTGTAACCCATTCCCTCTCTATCCTAAACTGTAAACAAAGGTTTGGCTGGAGTTCGACTCAAAATTTTATGAACAGGTCTTATGGTAGAGGCTACTGCTGCCTTTGTTATAATGCAGCCACACTGCATTACAAGATGAGGCTATCCATTCTCATCAGGGTCATTGTGTAGTGCTCTGCTCTTCTTGATTTTCTCATTTCACTCCTTGTTGTAGAGCATGGTGTTACCAGTAAAGAGGTGCGGAGAGCAGAAATAAGGGGAGAACTGCTCAGGATCCAGGGAAGAATGGTGGCTTTTTCCTGTAATGCAGCATTTGGTTTTAAGGTAAGCTGGAGCCTAAAACAACTCTCCAAGATAAAATTTCTCAAAATTTTGTCACAGACAGGTGTTTGTTCCTACTAGCCAACCAGGAATTAGTTGTAGCAACTAGGGTTAGGTAGTGGCATTGGTCATGGAGGAGATTTAGAACATTCCAAGAAGTCTTGGATAGGCAGGAGCCCCATTGGTACCAGTGGGAGTGCTCAGAAAACCTGCATGTACAGCAAAGCCTAAAATGGCCAAGGCCCATAGTCTAAGGGGCTGCACAATATTCTGATATGCACAACAATGGGAACAGTGCCCCTTGTGCGATTGGTTGCGATGCCAGAGAAAAAAGAAAGATGGGCTACATTCAGAGGGAGCTTGGAACATGTGAGTATGACAGTTTAGAGGTGTGCTTGTGGGAAATTGTGTCCATGTGAAATGTGAATTTGTGAGGTCATGTCTTGATGTTGGACAAGACCTGGCTCACTAACAACATTTCTTTTTTTTCAATTCTTTTATTTATTCAAGAGACATGTTCCAGAACATCAGAGCAACACAGGTAAAGGATATACAGAACAACATGTAAGAACTACATATAACATACAATAGCAACATCCTGCTGAAATGTGTTCTAGGCAATTAGCTGTTGAATACCAGATTTATATAACTTCCCAAGCGTAAAGCAAAACCCGTAGTGAACCTGACCATGTCACTCCTCTGGAACCGTCTCAGGAAGTTTTTCTTCCCTTTTTTCCAGAGAAAGAAGAAAGGTAAAAAGGTGAAAATCGAAGGGTAAAGCAAGAAAAAGAAAAGGATAAATAAAAGAAAGGGGGCAAAGATAAAGTCAATGTGAATTGAGAGATTAAGAGGGAGCAAGGGGGAAAACGGCAAATGGAGGGGGAGAAAAAGGGGAAGGGATAGGGGGAGGTAGAAAGCGTGTCGATTCTCAGAATGCAAAGATGTCATGCGGAATATATAGTCAGCACTGTCCAATTTCAGACCTCTCACAATAAAGAGCTGAGAGAGATTCAGTCCCTGGTACCATGGTTCACTAACAGCATTTCAACTCATCCCAAAGGTGTTCAGTAATGTTGAGGTCAGGGCTCTGTTGAGAGTTCCTCTTGAGTTCCTCCACATCAAACTCATCAAACCATGTCTTTATGGAGCTGGCTCTGTCCGTCATGCTGGAACAGAAAAGGGCATTTGCCAAATTGTTGCCCCAAGGTTGTAATGGTACAATTGTCTAAAATGGCTTTGTACGCTGTAGCATTAACAAGTTCCTTCACTTTAAACACTCTTTAATTTTCACACATGTGCTAAAATCGTAAGCATTTCTTTTGCTAGAAAGTTACTTAGAACCTCCAGGGTTCTGGCAAATCCAATTTTTTATGTTGTACAGTATTTGCGCAGCTGTTTTCAAATGCACATTGTCAGGACAAAATATACTAAAGTTAATTTAGTGCACACAAACACAATACAATACCTGTCATGTGCCTGGTAGAGGCCAAGTTGAAGAGACAATTTCCCCTTACACCTCCTATCCTGTTGGCCTCCCTTCCCTCCCCAGTTGATGGCAGGGTTTGACAGGACACAGAGGCACAACTGCCTGTGGTAAGTCCTCTCCAGGAGAGGGTCTGGATCATGCAACATAGTAGAAGATGTTGAGCAGGAACTCATACAGAATGTCGTCACAGGAACATACGCATCCAGAAGACAGAACCGTGGTTAGGCAAGAAGTACTTTAACCACTTCAATACCAGGCACTTATACACCTTCCTGCCCAAGCCAATTTTCAGCTTTCAGCGCTGTCCCAATTTGAATGACAACCGTGCGGTCATGCTACACTGTATAAATAGTGAATAATTACGCGCCACATAAAAAATATATAAAAATTAAATTATAAAGAGATAAGTAAAGCAGCTACACCCTAAGCAAAAAATGAAAAATTTCATAAATGCATAAATGTGAAAAAAGAGGGGTTGGGGAGCGCTAAATGGTTGACAAGGAAAAATATTTATACATATAAAACAAAAAAATCCCTTAAATGTGAATAAATGCAAATAAAAAATACCAGCCTGCCCATATATATAAAATTGGGTGAACAAAATTCATAAATCTAAATAATAATGATAATTGTGCAATCGTGACATAAAGTGTCAAAAAATGGAAAATATATATATATCAAATATAAATTGACATCAATGATAAAGTCCATCCAAAATTGGTGTAAGATCCTGAAGTAAATCTTTGATAACAAAACGTGAGCAGCAAAATCCCTTCACCATCACTTGAAAAAAACACCAATTTGCTGGAAATGATGTAATTGCGTGACCAAGTACCGCCTCGACGTACGTTTCGTTTTACACGTCTTCAGGAAGACGTGTAAAACGAAACGTACGTCGAGGCGGTACTTGGTCACGCAATTACATCATTTCCGGCTTCCGTGGTTCGTCTGCCCGTCGAGGGTGGAACGCACGCCGCTGTCGTGATCATCTGGGAAACCTCTCCCATAGATTGGATTTCTCCATTCCTAGATACGTTTTTCAGCCTCAGTGCCGGGCGATGGCACCCCTTATGTGAGTAGCCATTTGGCTATGTTTTGTTTTAATCTTATTTTTAAATAAATGGTGTTACACTATGTTTGGTTCCTCTCCATCTATGTTATATCCCATGCGTGAGACCCTGTGATGTGAGGACAAGAGTCTGGTTTATTTTTCTCCATTGCAGCAAGCAATATCTTGCTAAAGCCTATTTGACCTTTTTTTAATTAAATTGGTCAACTTCATCTGGTAAGCGGACATCCATTTCCATGAGCACATTGGTGTTTTTTTCAAGTGATAGTGAAAGGATTTTGCTGCACACGTTTTGTTATCAAAGATTTACTTCAGGATCTTACACCAATTTTGGATGGACTTTATCATTGATGTCAATTTATATTTGATATATATATATTTTCCATTTTTTGACACTTTATGTCACGATTGCACAATTATCATTATTATTTAGATTTATGAATTTTGTTCACCCAATTTTATATATATGGGCAGGCTGGTATTTTTTATTTGCATTTATTCACATTTAAGGGATTTTTTTGTTTTATATGTATAAATATTTTTCCTTGTCAACCATTAAGCGCTCCCCAACCCCTCTTTTTTCACATGCTACACTGTACCCAAACAAGTTTTTTTATCATTTTGTTCCCACAAATAGAGCTTTCTTTTGATGGTATTTGATCACCTCTGCGATTTTTATTTTTTGCGCAACAAATAAAAAAAGACCGAAAATTTCGAAAAAAAATACGTTTTTCTTTTCTGTTAAAATTTTTTGTAAATAAGTACGTTTTCTTCTTCAATGACGGGCACTGATATGGCTGCCTGTCCTCTATTGGGACCTTCTGGCAGTATGAACAAAACATCCATTTTGCGAATTTGAGCAGTTGCTTCCAGATAGGCCTTGACTGCTCTCACTACATTCAAAGAATGTAGTGACCTTTCTTCCGTAGAACAAGGATCTGGGAAAAAGGAAGGCAGAACAATATATTGGTTTAGATGGAAATCTGAAACCACCTTAAAAAGCTAGGATGAGGGCGCAATACCACTCTATCCTTATGTAAGATTAAATAAGGCTCTTTACAGGAAAGAGCTGCTAATTCTGATACTCTTCTAGCAGAAGAAATGGCTACCAGAAAAATTAACTTTCTTGTCAACAAGACCAAGGAAATTTGATGTATTGGTTCAAAAGGCTGTCTTTGTAAGACTGACAGAACCAAATTCAAGTCCCAGGGGTTTAGGGGCGCCTTAACTGGGGGATTAAGACGCATCACCCCCTGCATAAAGTTTCGGACCAAAGAATGTGAAGCAAGTGGCCGTTGAAATAATACTGATAAGGCCGAGACCTGGCCCTTGATGGTACTCAAGGCCAGTTTCATTTCTAATCCCATTTGTAGAAAGTCAAGAATTCTACCTATGACATATTTCCTGGGATGCCAACCCCTGGCTTCACACCAGGATACATAAGTCTTCCAGTCTCTATGATAAATTACTCTGGAAGCTGGCTTCCTTGCATTGATCAATGTAGAGAGCACAGGACCTGAAAGCCCACGATTCTTCAGAACCTGGGTTTCAATAGCCAAACTGTGAAATTTAGCGTTTGTAAGGCAGGATGGAATACTGGACCTTGAGATAACAGGTCTGGACGTGACGGTAGGGTCCACGGGGAACCCACTGTCATCTTTACTATTTCTGCATACCAAGCTCTTCTGGGCCAAGCTGGGGCCACCAGAAGTACTGGCTTCTTTTCCTGCCTGATCCTGAGAAGGAGTCGTGGCAGTAGCAGAATAGGAGGGAATGCATAAATCAGTGAGAACCGATGCCACGGAATCACCAATGCATCTGTCCCGCATGCAAGAGGATCCCTTGTTCTTGCCACAAACTTGTCGATCTTCTTGTTGAATCTGGATGCAAAGAGATCTACATCTGGAATGCCCCATCTTTGGCATATGGCCCAAAAGACGTAGGGGTGAAGAGACCACACCCCTGGGAATAACCGCTGGCGACTCAAATAGTCCGCCTGCCAGTTTTCTATCCCCGGAATAAAAACTGCCGATATGCATGGCACATGTTTTTCTGCCCAGACTAAAATCTGGTTCACTTTGTCCTGAGCTGCACGACTCCTGGTGCCTCCTTGATGATTGATATAAGCCACTGTTGTGGCATTGTCGGATTGGATCCTGACAGGGCATCCCTGTAGCCTGAGAGTCCAGGCCTTTAGGGCTAGATACGCCGCACGGATCTCCAGAATGTTGATGGGTAAGGTCCTCTCGTTTTTGGACCATTCCCCCTGGACCGCAGACTGTTCCAGAACTGCTCCCCAACCGGAAAGACTGGCATCCGTTGTTACCACTGTCCAGGTAACCAGTAAAAAGAATTTCCCTTTTTTCAGGTTTTTGGGTATTAACCACAAACTGAGGCTCTGACGCACTGTGGGAGACAGACGCATCGGAAAATCTAATGCCTGCACCTTCTTGTTCCAGGCAGACAAGATACTGTGTTGCAGCAGTCTCGAATGAAACTGAGCATAGGGAACTGCTTCGAATGAAGCCACCATCTTTCCCAGCAGCCTCATACAAAGGCGAACAGAAGGACTCCTTTTTGTCCTGACCACCTGAATCAGTTCTTTTAAGGCACTGATCTTTGCCTGAGGTAAAAATACCTTCTCTTGGCTTGTGTCTATGACCAGGCCCAAATACTCTAGTCTTCTTACTGGCTTTAAGAAAGACTTTTCTAAGTTGAGAATCCAACCTAGGTATTCCAAGTAGTTGACTGTGGTGACCAAGTTCTGGTCCAGGCAGGCTACCTACCGGTCTATCAAGAGCAGGTCGTCTAGGTATGCTATGACAGTTATACCTTGGGCCCTTAATCTGGCCAGAGGAGGAGCCAAGATCTTTGTAAACACCCAAGGTGCAGTGGCTAGCCCGAAAGGCAGGGCTATAAACTGAAAGTGGCGTTTTTCTACTTCGAAACGCAAGTACTTTTAATGAGCAGGGAAAATGGGTACATGCAGGTACGCATCTCTGATGTCTATCGATGCCAGAAATTCTCCTCCTTGTAGATGGAATTGTTTCCATGCGAAAGGATCGAATCCTTAGGAATCGGTTTAGATCCTTTAGATCCAGAATAGGTCTGACACCTCCATTTGGTTTTTGAACCGTGAAAAGGTTTGAATAAAACCCCAATCCCTGCTCCTATGTGGGAACCACCACGATGACTTTTTGCGACAATAGTCGCTCTAACGCTAGAAGGAGAGACCGCTTTTTCTCTGGATCTCTGGGGACATTTGATCTGAGGAATGGAGGAGAGGGGAATACTCGGAACTCCAGTTTGTAACCTAGGGTTACCGTGGAGATTACCCATTTGTCCTGGAAATCTTCATGCCAGAGCTTTGAGAACTGTAATGCCCCGTACACACGGTCGGATTTTCCGACGGAAAATGTGTGATAGGACCTTGTTGTCGGAAATTCCGACCGTGTGTAGGCTCCATCACACATTTTCCATCAGATTTTCCGACCCACAAAGTTTGAGAGCAGGATATAAAATTTTCCGACAACAAAATCCGTTGTCGGAAATTCCGATCGTGTGTACACAAATCCGATGGACAAAGTGCCACGCATGCTCAGAATAAATAAAGGGATAAAAGCTATTGGCCACTGCTCCGTTTATAGTCCCGATGTACGTGTTTTACGTCACCGCGTTTAGAAAGATTGGATTTTCCGACAACTTTGTGTGACCGTATGTATGCAAGACAAGTTTGAGCCAACATCCGTCAGAAAAAATCCTAGGATTTTGTTGTCGGAATGTCCGAACAAAGTCCGACCGTGTGTACGGGGCATTAGAGTCTTCCCCCCACCCGAGCGAGCGGGGCGCTCCTTCATAAAGAGGCTTTAGCGTCTTGTCTAGTAGGCTTCTTCCCCCAGGACTTCTTTTGTCCCTGGGATCGACGCTGAAATTTATTCCTTGAGTCTGATGGGGGAGGCCGTCGCTACTGCCTGGAGGTTGATGCTCCTGGCACCGGGGAAAGCGCCCGTTTAAAAGAGGGACGTTTGCTCCTTTTCTTAACTGGTAAGAGTGTGCTTTTCCCACTAGAGATCTTTTGGATATAATTGTCCAAATCCTCTCCAAACAGCCTTGCACCATGAAATGGAATCCAGCCAGAAGCTTCTTACATGGTGATTCGGCTGACCAATTTTTCAACCATAAGATTCTACGCATATGCACCAACCCAGGCGAAAGGCGAGAGATTTGGATGATAGAATCTCTGATTGCATCAACAGCAAAACATAAAGCCGCTGGAAGGTTAGCCAACCCCTGGGCCTGCTGTTCAGGTAGAACTTTGAGGACCTGCTTAACATGGTCTCTCAAGTATTGACAGACTCCAATTGCTGCCACTGCAGGTTGAGTTACTGAACCTGCTAAGGGAAAAATATTTTTTAACAGGAATTCCATTTTTTTATCAGTTGGATCCCTAAGCATCTGAGCATTGTCAACAGGACAAGTCAGACTTTTATTTACGGTGGAAATGGCGGCGTCAACTGCCGGTATACCCCACATTTTTTTAAATTTTTCCTCCATAGGATAAAGTGTTGAAAACTTTTTAGGCGGAAAAAAATGTTTATCTGGGTGATCCCACTCAGAATAAATGAGCTTTTCCAGTAAATTATGAACAGGAAAAGTATGTATTGTTTGAGGAGGCTTCAGTGAACCCAAAGAAGAGGAGGGTTCTTTAACTGACTCAGATACGGGCAACTTAAATGTGGAGCGGACCAATCCAGCAAGGATCTAAACTAGCACCTTCTCATCCTAAGAAACTGAAGAGGGCCCTTCTCCACTTGATTCCTCAGAAGAGGAATCATCAGTCCCATCCCGATCCTCTGAGAGGGATTCCTCTCCTTTTTCCCAGCTTGAGGGTCCTGGGTAACGGAGGGAGGACTAGTGCATTTCTTCCACTGAGTGAAGACACAATTAAGGCCATTAGTCTTTCCTCTAGTCCATTAATGGTTGAGGAAAAAACCTCCTGCGTAATGTATACAGGGGCTGAAGTGCCAGAAGCAGATGCAGCCCCTGACCCCGACGGTTCACCCTGGCCAGCCATCCCCCAGGGGGGGAAGGTGCTGCAGATGGGGGGTCCTCAGAGCCCGAGGGAGATCCCCTAGAGCCTCTGGTTTTCGGGGTACCTGTACCTCTTCTACCCATAGTGCAAAGCAACAAGGTGGAGGTATCACCAAAACACTGACTGCTGAGCGATGTAGTTCAGCAACTGCCGCTGCTACCAATGCCCAGTCTGGTGTTTTAAAGTAAATGCTGCCTGGGAGAATGCCTGTGTCCCACCTCACATGCGACTGTCAGCTCTGTGTCCCTCCATAGGCTGCGTACATCTGAAAAAAAGAGTACACTTTATAGCCTGAATAGCCAGCGATGTGGGCGTCTAATCACGCCGAACTTCGCGCTAACGCTCCGCCCCCCCTCCTCCGACCACCCCTCCCACCCCCCCCTCGTTTTTCAAAAATGAGCGAGTCGAGGCTCCGGTCCTTGGGCCAAGCATGGAGGGGAGGCTTGGGTGGAGGAGAGAGAAGGCTGGTGGATGGGGAATCCGCTGAGAACGCCGGTAGCGTGGCAGCAGTGGTAGCAGTGGCGGTGGAGCGGTAATTATCGCTATCTATTCAGACCACCCGGCCCCCCTAAATCATGAGGGGAATCATCCCTAAGGAGAGAGCCCTTCAACCCATCCTACCTGGAGTCTGGCTGGAGAAGCGTGCAGCGTGGACACTGAGACAGATAGACAAGCATGACAAGTTATGTGCTCTTGGCAGCCCCCGGTGGCGACAATAGGCATAGCATACATTTTCTTAAAGGAGAATACCTTATCCAGCTGCAGGGTTCTGTATAACAGACCCAATCTTCACCTCTCACGGTGGGCTCCGTTTGAGAAACCTTCAGAGACTGGGTCCCCCTTGAATAGGAGGATCCGCAGTTCTGGCCCCGTAAAGCACCGTGCCAGGGATATGGCTGAAAAAAACAAATACTGGGTCCCAGGGTCCAGCTCTCTAAAAAGAGAAGCGTTACAGGTAAAACCTCGTTTCTTTGGACATGAGGCCCGGGTACCATCCAATTTGGCCTGAAAAAGCACTTTGAATGGATCCGGTTGCATGGCTTGCCCCAGTATAGGATACCCCTTTGGAGCTTAGCACAGCATATCTTATTTGTGACCAACACCTAAGACACTGGCGAAAAAACTGAGGTATCCCTAGTAAGGGGAGCTGTTATATAGGGGGTTGAACTTCCTGTCAAGGGTGTGACCAGTGTTCAATCACCTTGTGATACTACATAACCCATCAGTAATTACTGAGGCTCTGTGTCCCGTGATGTACGAGAAAGAAATAATGCTGTCATTTAGGAATAAAAAAGAAAAAAAGCTCAGTGGCTCAATAGAGAGAATTATAACATAAAGTCCCAAATTAAGTCCAGGATATATAAAAACCCACTTGTTCATAGGCTGCAGCACTTCCAGTAGAGTATTGGATAGTCTCTAGGCACTAGGAAAACAGGAAAAAGCAAAAGGCGCTGCCATCTAAGTGTATCAGTTTAATAACCATTCAATAAAAAAACAAAAGGTTAAAATGCACTCACAGAAAAAGGTGAATGACAGGCACATCTAACTTAGATCGCTCACAGAGCTGGGTGGACAAAAAACGCTGGGAAGCTGGAGCATGGATGTCCATCGGTGGCTGCGTGGCGATATCCAAAAGGGCTGTGGGAGATGTAGAGCTTTACAAGGCGGAGATGGGTGCCAGGGAGCCAGTATTGCAACCATCCTGGAATGCAAGCTTGCATCGGAAACCGGAAGTGACCGGGCATCGTCACTTCTCATCAGTCTTTGCCCACCCAGCTCTGCAGGCGATCTAAGGATTGTTAGATGTGACTATCATTCACCTTTTTCTGTAAGTGCATTTTAACCCTTTGCTTTTTATTGAATGGTTATTAAACTGATACATTTAGATAGTGGCACCTTCTGTTTTTTTCCTGTCAATTAGGAATGCTTTCAGAAATAAAAGTTTTAGTAGTTTTTTTTTTTAAATTAACAAAATTGAATGTAAGTGAACAGAAGATAAATCTAATCAATATTTGGTGTGTCCACCTTTTGCCTTTAATCAGCATTAATTCTTCTAGGTACACTTGTATACAATTTTTGAAGGAACTCAGCAGGTAGGTTGTTCCAAATATCTTGGAGAACTAATCACATATCTTCTGTGGATGTAGGCTGCCTCAGATCCTTCTGTCTCTTCGTGTAATCTAAGACAGACTTGATGATGTTGAGATCAGGGCTCTGTGGGGGCCAAACCATAATTTCCAGGACTCCTTGTTCTTCTTTACGCTGAAGATAGTTCTTAATGGCATTGGTTGTATGTTTGGGGTTGTTGTCCTGCTGCAGAATAAATTTGGGGCATGATGGATAAGTATCTTCCTGTATTTCTCAGTATTGATATCACCTTGGGTCCTAACCAAATCTCCAACTCCATTTGCAGAAATGCAGCCACAAACTAGCAAGGAACCTCCACCATACTTTACTGTTGCCTGCAGACACTCATTATTGTAACGCTCTCCAGCCCTTCGGAAAACAAACTGCCTCCTGCTGTAGCCAAATATTTCAGATTCTGACTAATCAGTCCAGAGCACTCGTTGACATTTTTCTGCACCCCAGTTTCTATGTTTTTGTTCATAGTTGAGTCACTTAGCCTCATTTCTATGTTGGAGGTATGGCTTTTTTGACCACAATTCTTCCATAAAGACCACTTCTGACCAGACTTCTCTGGACAGTAGATGGGTGTACCTGGATCCCACTGCTTTCTGCCAGTTCTGTGCTAATGGCACCGCTGCACATTTTACGTTGAAGCAGGGTGAGGGCCCCTTTTCCCTAATCTATTTTTAGCTTTTTGCTGAATACGCAATTGATTTTTTCTTTTTATTGGGGGCTATAATTATTATTTTTTTTACATATTAACCACTAGCCGATCAACCGCCGTCATTCTACTGCGGCAGGTCGGCTCTCCCACGTAAATCGCTGTAGCTATAACAGGTGCGTGTGGTGGAGGACCCGATTCGAGTGGCCGGTGGGCGCGATTGCTGGCACAAGAGCCAGAGAGGGGATGTGTGTGTGTAATAAAAAAAAGACCGAAAATTTTGAAAAATAAAATGTTTTTTTTGTTTCTGTTACAAAACTTTGTAAATAAGTTAGATTTTCCCCTTCATTGATGGGCACTGATGGGCACTGATAAGGCGGCACTAAAGGGCACCGATGAGGTGGCACTGATGGGCACTGATGATGGGCACTAATATGCGACACTGATGGGGCACTGATAGGCGGCACGATGGCCACTGATAGGTGGCACTGATATGCAGCACTGATTGGTACACATAGGTGGCACTGATGGGCACTGATAGGCGGCACAGATGAGCACTGATAGACGGCACAGATGGGCACTGATAGGTGGCACTGATGTACACTAATTGATGGTACGGATGGATGCCAATCAGAGCCAAACAGTAATACCTGCCAATCAGTGATGCCAATTGTGGGCACTGATTGGCATCCATTGTGGGCACTGATTGGCATCCTTGGTGGTCTAGGGTGGCATACCTGGTGGTGACATCCCTTTGTGGTTCTAGTGGCATCCCTGTTGGTCCAGTGTGGGCATTCTTGGGGGGGCTGCGCTGATAATCAATCAGCACAGACCCCCCCTGTCAGAGGAGCAGCTGATCGGCTCTCCTCTACTCGCGTCTGACAGACGTGAGTGAGGAAAAGCCAATCAACGACTCTTCCTGTTTACACTGTGATCAGCCGTGATTGGACTTGGCTGATCACATTTTAAAGAGTTTCCGTCAGAGACTCTTTACCTAGATCTGAGTTGCGGTGTGTCAGACTGACACACCGCAACAACGATCGCCGCGATGCATGCCCTCGGGGGCGCGCAGCGTCTTGACATCCAGGCGATGTCATATGATGTCAGGTCAGGATATTGAAGCCACTTTGCCGCTGTCATTTTGCTATATGGTGGGCGGCAAGTGGTTAAGACCTTTTGCTGTGTTAATGTAATAACATTCATACAGTATTTTGTATGTGTATTTCTATACTCTGTGCATCTTTTGCAATACATTTGGCACACTAGCCTTTTAATGAAATACACATGATTGTCATATCTGCCTTAAAAGTCCCATATAGGGGGTTTTGTATGTTTGTTTCATTAAAGGACAGCATTGAGGTACGTGTGTTTAACCTTAACGTATACCTAAGACTACTTTCACACTGGGGCGGGAGGGCGTCGGCGGCAAAGTGGGGCTATTTATAGCGCCGCTTTACCGTTGTTTTAGCGGCGCTATTCGGCCGCTAGCGAAAAAGGGTTAAAACTGCCCGCAAAGCGCCGCTGCAGCAGCGCTGCTCCATTGTTTTTAATGGGCAGGGGGGATTTTGGAGCGCTGTATACACCGCTCCTACAGCTCTGCAAAGATGCGGCTTGCAGGACTTTTTTTACCGTCCTGCAAGCGCACCGCTCCAGTGTGAAAGCACTCGGGCTTTCACACTGGAGAGACAGGAGAGGCTGTTTACAGGCGCTATGCAGGCACTATTTTTAGCACTGTAGCGCCTGTAAAGCGCCTCAGTGTGAAAATAAACTAGTGGCAAAACTTTTATTAGTGCCTGTGCCCCGTTAGAGAAACTGTTTCCTCTATGTTTGTCCTGTTTGCTGTTATTACCGGGAGTAAAAGTTAAAGACAATCTCAAATTTTGGGTTTTCTCCAGAACAATAATAGAGAGGAAAAACTAGTTTTGATGACCCTGGGGCTCTGGTTGTGGGATTGGAAGTGAAGAGAAATCCCCCCCAATGGGACACAGATGGCCAAAAAAAAAAAAACCTGACAGGAGTTATAACCCTCATTTACACTATTCAAAATTTAAAAAAATACCTTTAGTTCTACTTTAAAGCTGAACTTTATTTTTTTTTGGGGGGGGGGGGGGGAACTAGGAGTGGCCAGGTGCTGAATGACATGCTACAGGCTTGTGAATCAGTATTGGCAATGCTAATAGCCACACCCCTTTAACTTTTTTTTTTAATCAGAAGCAGTGCAGCATTGTTGTCACAGCATCACAGGAAGCTGTATTAACCACTTAAAGACCAGCCTCGTTTTGGATTTTAGGTGTTTACATGTTTAAAACAGGTTTTTTTGCTAGAAAATTACTTAGAACCCCCAAACATTATATATGGTTTTTCTTCTAACACCCTAGAGAATAAAATGGCGGTCATTGCAATACTTTTTTTGCACCGTATTTGAGCAGCGGTCTTAAAAGCGCACTTTTTTTGTAAAAAATTTTTTGAATAAAAAAATAAGACAACAGTAAAGTTAGCCCATTTTTTTTATATTGTGAAATATAATGTTACGCCAAGTAAATTGATACCCAACATGTCACCCTTCAAAATTGCGCCCGCTCGTGGAATTGCGTCAAACTTTTACCCTCAAAAATCTCCATAGGCGATGTTTAAAAAATTCTACAGGTTGCATATTTTGTGGTACAGAGGAGGTCTAGGGCTATAATTATTGCTCTCGCTCTCACTCGCGATACCTCACATGTGTGGTTTGACCACCGTTTTCCTATGCGGGCGCTACTCGCGTATGCGTTCATTTCTGCGCGCGAGCTCGTCGGGACGGGTTTTTTTTTAATTTTATTTATTTTATTATTTGTGTAGGCTCCATCGGACATTTTCCATCGGAATTTCCGTCACACAAAATTTGAGATCTGGATCTCAAATTTTCCGACAACAAAATCCATTGTCGTAAATTCCGATCAAATGTACACAATTCCAACGCACAAAGTTCCACGCATGCTCGGAATCAAGCAGAAGAGCCGCACTGGCTATTGAACTTCATTTTTCTCGGCTCGTCGTACATGTTGTATGTCACCGCGTTCTTGACATTCCGAATTTCCGACAAGAATTGTGTGACCGTGTGTATGCAAGACAAGTTTGAGCCAACATCCGTCGGAAAAAATCCATGGATTTTGTTGTCGGAATGTCCAATCATGTGTACGCAGCATTAGTGTAGATGCACTCATAATTAAGTGTGGAGGACACTTTTTGTTTTTTTATGGGAGGTCATAGTTCTACTTTAAGGTACTGGTATGAGCCTGCACCTCTTGGTGCTTTCCAACTTCTTAGGCCCCTTTCACACGAGCAGGTTGATCAGGTCCGGTTGTTTGTTTTTCAGGAGGACACGATCGGACCACCCATAGTTCTCTATTGGGAGACAGATGTAACTGGACATGTGTCTGTTCACCATAAAAAAAAACTGTGTAATAAGTAAACAATTAAATCACCCTGTGACAAGCGAATCACATATATGAGTGAATCTACCACAATATAAACAAAAAGTCCATAGAATTTTCAAAATGTCCTTGACTTATAGTGTCTTCTTATTCCATCCACCACACCAAAGTGTTAGTGAATCCACTCCCTTAAGAAATGCACTCACCGACTCCCAATGCCTACACTTGCGTGTCAGGCTAAAGCGCTTTCAAACCACACAGAAAGGGTTAAATGGACAATCCAATGTCCAAATTTGTATGCAAGGATCACTCCACATGTCAAATAATAAAGGTGCTCAAATAGTGTAAAAAAGTATGAACCAGTTTATTGCGAACACTTCAAATCTTCAACCTTTACACTCACATTTCACAAAATCCAAAGCCAGCAAAAACTCAGAATCACAGCAAGCATTTCTAATGGATAACACAGTGTTGGACTGGGGTCACGGCGGACCCGAGGTGTGCAGGCGTTATATCGTATCTCTCACCCCGTCCTCGGTGTCTGGCCACAGTATCGAATCACCACTTCCTAGTTCAGCTTCAAGTGTCACACGTCACTGGTGATGATTGCCGTACAGCCACGCCCCCGACATGTTTCGTCACAAACTGACTTATTTATGGGATCTGTCATCCACCTGTTAAGAGGGGATCAGTGGACAAATTCCATGCTGAGCAGGCGGATCCGCTTGGTGGAGTTCGCCCTGTGTGAAAGGGGCCTTATTGCTATTTTGTACTGTAGGTCTCTCTAATGCCCTGTACACACGACCGGTTTTGCCGTCGGAATAAACAGCATACAGACGATCGTTTTTTTCCGATAGTAATTTGTTCCGTCGGAAAAATATAGAACATGTTCTCGATCTAAGTCCGTCTGAATTTTCGACGGAAAAAGTCCGATAAGGCATACACACGGTCGGAATATACGATGAAAAGCTCCCATCGGACTCTTTCTGTCGGAAATTCTGCTTGTGTGTACGAGGCATAACAGGTTCTCTTATTCTGTCAGTTAAGTGCCTTTCAAGATATGAATAGCATATGGCATATCCTGTAACAATTGAGCATACCATTTAGGCAGCCATCCTTGTTGTCACAGTCACCCTCACTGGCTTATAAATTGGCCATTGTCCTGCTCAATCACCTCCTGCTGTAACACGTAAGGGAGAGACAGACTGGCCTGGTAGCCACTCACTTTCCCAACGACGTGGCTTTCCTCGCACACAAGTTAAATTATTAGATGTAAATGACCAGCCATAACCATGGGCATTATTTCTGCGTGTATTGTCTATAGGCAAAAAGCCTTTTAAACGGCTTGCTATAGTTTGTATGCAGAATTGCCCATATTAACATTATTTCTTTGTAATTTAACTAGCAACGAAGTGTGTTATTTCTAGCCTAGGGCCCCTTGCATACAGGCGATCCGATCAGGTCCGCCTGTCAGTTTTCCAGGCAGAACTGATATGACTCTCCAGTCTCTTCTATGGAGCGGCAAATATCAGTGGACACATGTCTGCTGACACCCGCCGCCATCTGATCCTGTCCACCAAAAACACATTGAAGGGGGACCTATTCCTCATCTGTCTGGCCATATGGATGGCATTGGATGGAAATGGACAGGTGGTCTGTTTCCATCCTATTGCCCCAGAGTAGAGCGGGCTGTGTCCGTGTTCGCTCTGCATAGCGGAGTGGACATGGACCTGTCATCCGCCTGCTCAGCGGAGAGATCTCCCGTTGAGCAAGTGGAACACGCTTCATGGAGGCGCCCGTGTGAATGGGGCCTTAAGGAAGTTCATGTGTAACAGTGTGCAGGGCAAACAAGGGACACATGCATGGCATACAGCATAATATGTTTTATTAGGGAAGGGGGGGAGGGCAGTAATTGCCTATCATGTGTTGAGCAGAAATTACACAATGTGCCCAAACGTCTGTGGACACCTGACCGTCCCACCTAGCTGTATAACCAAAAGTATGTGGACACCTTCCAAATGATTGTGTTCAGGTGGTTTCAGTGAAGAATGCTGTTCAGTGGCAGGAATTACCAGGGTCGTAGGTCATACTTGTGACTGGGCCCTGGCGTTCCACCATAGTGGGGGGGGGGTTTCAGGTCATGCAATTTGCTTGCAATTTCCTCGTGACTTTCTTGAGATTTCTTCGCGACTTTTGTAATTTACCATTGCAATCTATAGCACTCAAATCACACCAAAGTTGCAAAAAGATAGCGTAGGAAGCTTTTTTTTGTCACTGCAACTTGAGTCGCATTGATTAAAAAGGCACCCATTGAAAAGAATGAATGAATGAGCTACACTGTGAAGGGCTAGAGGTTGTGCCACCATTCTCCGCAGTTTTGGCGGCCCCTTGTGTAAGTTTGAAAGTGGTATCTGTTTTTATACTGTTTTTTTTTTATACTGTATGTTTTTAATGCTTACTTGGTAATATTAAACTACTACACCATGAGCAAAAATATTGTTATTGGTTGGTGACTCCATGCTGATTACTCTGGTACTATCTCCTTGTGGGGTGGAATAGAGCAATCTGGTCCTGCCATCTGTGGAGCGAGAGTGGTGATGCTGGATGCCATTTACACAAAGTGCTTATTGCTGCTCTAGTAATAGCTTTTCTCTCTGAGTGTGTATTTTTACCATTGGTGAAGGATTGGCACTACAGGTGTTTCCAAGCGTTGGGTGAAGGCTGAAGTGGAGCACTTTTATATGTTTTACACCCATAACAATATGAACTCTTTATTTTTGTCAAAACTTCAGTTTATGGTCACACAATCGTGGACACTTTATTATTATTTTAGCGCTGCATTTTTGCTACAATTGGTTATTGGAGTACTATATATCTACACTTATTGCAAGCGCCTGTTTAAATCTTACAGAAAGAGCACTGCCTTTATTTTAGTATTTTTACATTGAAATTAATGTGTTCTGACTTCTCTTGCGGCTTTATGTGTCGCAGTGTGAACCAGGGCTTGCAATGCCCCATTCACACCAGTGCATATTGGAATCGCGGGCAGAATTGCACAATTGTGCCTGTAATTCCAGAATCACAACAAAACGTGTGACACCCTTGCAGTGCCATTATTTCCTAATGCCACCCTAAATGCACTGCGATTTTAATGCATTTTGCGCTTCAGCTCCTGTTCTCCACCTGTAGAGAACTCCTCACTCCTGCTGAGGAGTTTTCTACAGGTGGAGAACAGGAGCTGAAGCCATCTTTTACCCATCTCATTCACATTTATGTAACAGGCAGTCGGTGCAGACAGTCACCATTTGTTGAAGTCTGCTAGAGTCTGACAAACCGATCCTGTCTGTCTTGCACCAGTCTATTCACATGTTGATCTGACTGACACAGGTTTGGGGGACATTCACGTGGTACTGTTTTCATTGTTGTGCCACAACCATGTGCATTGCAGTTGGATGGGTTGCGAACGGAGGACAGTACTGCAGGGATAATTTTTGCCGTACCGCAATGCAAAGCATTGCATCAGCAGCATACGTACACCCCTATGCACAGCCTTTGCAGCTTAAGTGGGAGTGTGGGGCGGCAGTAAAAATGTGGCCCTGTTGCACATTTTTCATTGACCCCTCCCCCCACAAGTATTAATGAGGTCTTTTGGCGTGTACACACGGGCGGACTTTTCGACCAAACTCGTCTGCTGGAACGAATCCGTCGGACAATCCGACCGTGTGTGGGCTTCATCAGACTTCCGACTGACCTTTTCGGTTGAAAATCAGACAGGCTTTAGATTTGAAACATGTTTCAAATCTTTCTGACAGATTTGAGTCTGGTCGAAAAATCTGCTCATCTATATGCTAGTCCGACGGATGAAAACCGACACAAGGGCAGCTATTGGCTACTGGCTATCAGCTTCCCTCTTTTAGTCCAGTCGTACGTCATCACGTACAAATCCGTCGGACTTTGGTGTGATCGTGTGTAGCCAAGTCCGTTTGTTCGAAAGTCTGTCTGAAGTCCGTCGGAAAGACCATCGGACCTTTAATGCCGAAAAGTCCGCATTGCAAAAGCAAAATGTGAGCAATTGTTTTTTGACCATACTACTGGTACAAATAAATACACACATATGTGGTATCCCTGAGAACATCATTAGTGGGACAATTTTTATTTTTTTTTATTTTAGGTAGGTCATGGTAATGGTATGAAATATACAGCTACCATTTTGGGCCACTTTTCCTTCATATCACCCAATGAAAGCCCAATTTGTCCTGAAAAAAAACAAGGTACACAGCTGTGGCGAAAAGTTTTAGGTCTCATTCAAACGAGGCGGATCCGCTGCCACGGAGTCCGCCTCTGTCCGCCAGCTCAGCGGGAGATCTCTCTGTTGATCTCCGCTGAGCCGTCGGTTGACAGGACCCTCTCTGCTCACTGAGCGGGGAGGGGCTTGTCGAGCGCCGCTGGTTGCTATGGAGAGATCGTACGAAAACAGACAGCAT
Organism: Lithobates clamitans; assembly: GCA_037952925.1. Taxonomy (NCBI): domain Eukaryota; kingdom Metazoa; phylum Chordata; class Amphibia; order Anura; family Ranidae; genus Lithobates; species Lithobates clamitans. Next base: position 18,964,448 of record JBBGZY010000053.1, on the reverse strand, counting down.
GTCCGTTTTCAACAGATCTCACCCGATCCGATCTGCCAGGGACGGATGCAAACGTAAGGCCATCCGTCTGATTTTAGCGGATCAGACCGGACATGTCACCGCTGACGTCCGTCGATCCATAGACTAACATGGAGTGTCCATTCAGGTCTGTTCTGTCCACCAGATGTCTTGCTGATTAATTGTACCTTATTTGTACCTGTGTTGTTAATTTTTATATGCAAAATGTGTAATTTACTTAAGAAAATCATATGTGGTGTGCAGGCTCCATCTAGCGTTCCTTTTTGGTATTGCTGCAGTTCTGTTTATTTGTTTTATTGTATGTGTAATTAAAGAAGTTGTCAGCAAATAGGGAATTCTGGGTAGAATCTTAATAGGAAGTGAACCAGCCACCATTCTTTTCAACACATTTCAGGAAGCAAGATATGTCTTTCTCAATCTATCGTCATCACCCCTTAGAAGTAAGTTTTTTTATTATCTCATCTTGTACTGTATATCGTTGTTTATGCAATGTATGCTGTATTGTATGCATTATTACACTTATTGACGTCTATTTCTGTTATTTTGTAGTTTCACCTGGCTTATTCTAATAAAACTGAGATCAAAGAAATATGGTATCTGAAGTTATTGGGATAAGCAGGTTTAGCTATCTGTCCCAGAGACAGAACAAGGTCCACCGACAAAACTGACAGGCGGACCGTGTGAAAGGGGCCTTAAGAAATATTAATTTTCACTAAATCTGCTGCCTCATTGTTTTTAGATATTTTTGTCAGATGTTACTTTGGTATACTCAAGTATAATTACAAGCATTTTATAAAGTAAACGTCAAAGACTTTTATTGACAATTACATTAAGTTTATGCACAGAGTCAGTATTTGCAGTCTTTTTCAAGACCTCTGCAATTCGCCCTGGCATGCTGTCAATCAACTTCTGGGCCACATCCTGACTGATGGTAGCCCATTCTTGCATAATCAATGCTTTAAGCTTGTCAGAATTTGTGGGGTTTTTTTTTGTTCACCCGCTTCTTGAGGATTGACCACAAGTTCTCAATGGGATTAAGGTCTGGGGAGTTTCCTGGCCATGGATCCAAAATTTTGATGATTTGTTCCCTAAGCCACTTAGTTATCACTTTTGCCTTACAGCAAGGTGCTCCATCATGCTGGAAAAGGCATGGTTTGTCACCAAACTGTTCTTGGATGGTTGAGAGAAGTTGCTCTTGCAGGATGTTTTTGTACCATTCTTTATTCATTGCTGTGTTCTTAGGTAAAATTGTGAGTGAGCCCTTGGCTGAGAAACAATCCCACACATGAATGGCGTCAGGATATTTTACTGTTGGCATGACTGATGGTAGCGCTCACCTTTTCTTCTCTGGACAAGGCTTCTTCTGGATGCCCTAAACAATCGGAAAGGGGAATCATCAGAGAAAATGATTTTACCCCAGTCCTCAGTAGTCCAATCCCTGTACCTTTTGCAGAATGTCAGTTTGTCCCTGATGTTTTTCCTATAGAGAAGTGGCTTCTTTGCTGCCCTTCTTGACATCAGGCCATCCTCCAAAAGTCTTTGCCTTACTGTGCATGCAGACACACTCACACCTGCCTTCTGCCATTCTTGAGCAAGCTCTGCGCTGCTGGTGCCCTGATCCCGCAGCTGAATCACTGTAAGAGATGGTCCTGGGGCTTGCTGGACTTTCTTGAGCGCTCTTCTTCACAACAATTGAACCTCTCTCCTTAAAGTTCTTTATGATCCGATAAATAGTTGATGTAGGTGCAATCTTAGTAGCAACAATATCCTTGCCTGGGGATCCCTTGTTGTGCAAAGCAATGATAACTGCACGTGTTTCCTTGCAGGTAATCATGCTTAACAGAGGAAGAATATTGATTTCAAGCACCACCCTCTTTTTAAAGTTTCCAGTCTGTTATTCTAACTCAATCAGCATTACAGAGTGATTTCCAGTCTTGTCCTCATCAACACTGACATATGTGTTAACAAGAGAATTACTGACATGATGTCACTTTTCCTTTTGTGGCAGAGCTGAAATGCAGGGGAAATGTTTTTTTGAAGTTCATTTTCATGGCAAAGAGGGACTTTGCAATTAATTGCAATTCATCTGATCACTCTTCATAACATTCTGGAGTATATGCAAATTGGCATCATAAAAACTGAGGCAAAATTATTATTTGTGTCATTCTCAAAACTTTTGGCCAGGGCTGTAATTCACCTGCATACACTAAGTAAGATGATATGTACAGTTTTACTAACGCATGCCAAAGTTGAAAAACTGGGTTCAGGCATTAAAGCAGTAATAAACTCAAAATGAAAACATTTTATATTTTGCAGCTTACCAATCATTAGATGTGGTGGCTGCATCGGTTTTCTTTTTTTAGGCCTATTTCCCTCTGTATTCACAGGGGAGTGTTAGGTATACTACCCGATTTAAATACACTAACACATTGAAGCCAAACTCCAGCTAATACTTTATAAGCCATCACAGCAACTATTTTTTTCTTACTTTTGGGATTAGGGTTTTACATAAATAAATAAAAGCTGATGATTTTAAGCACCTCTATCTGTGGTAAATGGTTTGCCTCATCCCTGTAACTGCTACATCTGCAGGACAGCTTTTTCTGTTGAAAAAAAAAACAGATTGGCTGGATCACCAGGTACAAAAACAAAAAAAAAAAATGCAGCCGTCACATCTAAGAGTTGGTAAAATGCAATATAATAAATGCTTGCTTTTGAGTTTATTACCGCTTCAATATTTGTTTAACTCTCATCATGAAGGGGTTAAGATATATGACCTTGTTCTTTGTAATTCGAATCTGTTCTTGCTGTTACATCCTGACGGGTTTTCCCTGTTTCAAGCTCCTTCATTAATAATACATATGTCCAACACCCTGTACTGTCAGGATATTCAATATATAAGCTGAGCATGTTTAATTATTTTCCACAGTTAATCTGCAAAACTGGCAAGCTGAGACTTGACTTCCACCGTTCCTGTATGTGGTTGATGTCAGTGCTTGCTGCACTTGGGTCATTCATACTGGTTGTCTTCACTGCAGTATCTAGCTGTGACTATGGGGCTGCTTGTATTTATCATTTTGTACCTTCATAACAAGGTCTAAGAGCATGCATGCTTCTTGCAAACATTTGGTCTCTTTCCATTTTTTTAAATATACAAAATTATAATCAGCTTAAATTACCATGTATGTAAACATAGGCAATGAACTGCTTCTATTTACTTTCCTTTGGTCTGTTAAAAATGTAGCGTTACCTCCGAAGGGGCCGCTGTGAATTTAGGATCCTTTCACACTACCACGACTTCAAAGTTGTGCGATTTTGCGGCCGCGATTTTGGTGCAATTTCAGGGAATGCCTGTGTAAACTTGGGTCAACTCGCATCAAAGTCGGACCAAAGTAGTACAGGGACTTCAAGTCGCACAGATATGAATGGTACTCATTGGAAATCATGGGGTACGACTTGTCATGCGACTTTGCAGTCCCAAGTTGCAGGACAAGTCGCACAAGTGTGAACAGGTTCTTTCCCAAAGCAGTGAAGAGGCAGCCATGTACACAGCAACAGTGCATTCACTGCAGCTAAAATGTGTTTTTAGTATTTATTGCTAAAGAAGCTTGTATAACAGGAGGAAGACAATGGTGAATGGGATACTCCAAAATGCAATCAGATTTTGCAGAGGACACTTATCTCTCAATGCAGCAGTAACACAGTCTTTCACCCACAGCTGGGAACCATGAGAAAGTTTAGCACAGACAATGACCGACTTAGGCTGGTCATACATGATCAATTTTCTATGTAGTGCAAGGGCCTGCCTAATTGGATACAATTGAAAGTTGTTTATCATTAATTGATTTTTTGTAAATCTAAAGGAAAATTGTACAAGATTATTGAACATGTATGGCCAGACCAAGGCTGGGTTCACATCTATGTGGTTGAAGTTGATGCGGTTTTCCAACACATTTTGCAGTGCATTTGTGCATGCATTTTTAATGCGTTTTGCTTTTTTTTTTCTTAACAAACTAAATAGCCAGTTGTTAAGGAGCGGGTGGCCGCCAAAGTCCTTAACAACTGATGAGTCATCAGCTACAAACAAGGTTCCCCGCTGACAGCTGAATGTAAAGGAAAGAATTGCAAAGAAAAAATAAGAAAAAAAACGGCGTATAAAACTGTATTGATTTTGAGGGGAACGCCACACCACATTTTTTTTTTAAATGGCGTGGCCCCCCCCCCCAAAATCCAGAAAGATCCTTATCTAAACACCCCAAAGCACCTTTTCCCCATGTTGATGGGGACAAGGGCCTCTTCCCCACAACGCTGGCTAATGGTTATGGGGGTCTACTGGTGGGGGGACTTCCGCTTCCAGATCCAGGCCCCTCTCTTTGTGAATGAGTGTACCCTTACTCATTAACTCAAAAAAAAAGTGTAGTGAAAAAAATTACAATAGACAGTTTTTGACAACTCCTTTTTTTTAAAAACAAAAAGTCCCCCCCAGTGTAGATCCTTTATCAGATATGACGCCCATCACCACCGCCGGCCAAAGAAAAAGGAAAAATAAGAAAAAAGGTCCATTCCTACTGAAGGCTCCCACTGTCTGACAGTTCTTAAATAACTAAGAGGCGAGGCCACCCAGTGATGTCACCCGGTGTCCTCGCCCCCTTGTGACGTTGTTGGCCAGGGGCTTGCTAGGTCGATGACATCACAAGGAAGCGGGGACATCCAGTGAGGTCACCGGGTGGCCCTGCCTCTTAGTTATTTAAGAGCTGTCAGACAGCAATCATCATGATTGACGCTGGATTTACTTTGGGGTGATATTGTTTTTTTAAAATAAAGGAATGGTCAAAAACTGTCTGTGTGTTTTTTTTATTTTTGAGACTTTTTTGGTGAATGTGTAGGGGTGCAATGTACTCATACTCATTCACATGGGGGGGGGGCAGGATCTGATTCAGATTCCAATAAGCCTCCCTGCCTGCAGACCCCCACAACCACCAGCCAGGGTTGTGGGGAAGAGGCCCTTGTCCCCAACAACATGTTGGGGGCACATGGCCTGGTATGGTTCATGAGGAGGGGGCGCTTTCTCCTTGCATTGTTGACAACTGATGACTTATTGGTTGTTAGGTTGTTAAGGACGTGGTGGCTGCTCGCTCCTTAACAACCAGATATGCACAGTTTGTTATGGTGAAAAAAATAATAATGGAAAACGCATTTGTAAAAACACATCAAAAATACAACACATTTGAGCTTTTGGTGCAGGTCCATTGAAGTTTATTACATGCAAAAATGCAATTTGCTGCAGAAATAAAGTTTCTGTCCCTTTCCAAAAGCGCAGTGGCTGAAAAACGCATAGATGTGAATGTGTTCCATAAGAATCTATGTTAAATGGACTACAAACCGCACTAAAAAAAGCATAGATATGAACCTAGCCTTACAGCTGGGGCCCACAATGTAAATTGGTAGCTCAAATAAGCAGACTGGACAGTCCAAGTCCTTACAGGTGCTGAGGAACATATGGTAAATTGGTAGCACAAATTGACAGACTGAAACATTCCACACATCCATGGCTGAGAACCATGAATACACTGTGGCACAGGGATTCGACTCTACTCACAGATCCGAGAGCAAGACAAGTCCATAGGCCCCATCCCTAGGAGAGCAGTCCAGCAGCCAGCCCAGGAGTGCTCCAGGGGCACAAACAGCTCCCTGAAGCTCACAAATCAATTCCACCTGACCAAGGCTCCAGCCAATTTACCACCACTCTAACAACCTATTGGGCACACCTCCCCAAGGATTGCCTAGAGCATGGCAACTATCCAGCCTAGGCAACAGAATTTCCTCCCCTATCTTCTGGAATGTTCTTCACAGAGGCAGGGTAAACAATTAAATTCCCAGGCTGTGGAGCTATGACAAGACCTGGGCAATCAATCTCAGCTCTGATTACAGAGCAAGCCAACAACTAACTTTGCCTAGCATCATATTCTAAGAAGGTGATTCAAATATAAATTTTAAAGTTTTTTTAATTTTAAATAAGTGCAAAAAAAGTTGATCCTGCCAGATATGTAATAAGCTGAAGACTTCCTGGCATCTCTGCTTCTGCTGCCCTCTTGTGAAGCCCTGTTGTAGCCCTTTTGAGGGAAGGGTTAAACTGGCCATACATGAAATGAAATTCCTCCGGTTCAGCGGGTTTGTGGAACCAATAAAAGCAGGGATATTTACATACATATCCATCCCTTGAAGGTGGCGATAGCTTAAGATACAAACAGTCCAACGTAGTTTAGAGCAGCCTCCTTCAACCAGGGTGCCTTCGGGGGGCGTGGCCAGGCAGCGGATGTAGCCAGACGCTCTTTCAGCTTGCTCCGCCGAACATCCGAGCAATTTTCCTGAGGATCAGATATCCCGGCTTCCAAAACAACTTACCTGGCGTCCGAGGGTCACCCGTCCCTGCGCAGCCAGTCATTTCTCTGCAATGGCCCCGATGGCCGCCGCGAAGCGACAAAATCTATTCAGGTCCGCGGACCTCATGAGCCAAAATGGCGCAAAGGCACATCGCTCAGCAAAGGAGATACACAGAGAGGCGGCGGAAAGGTTGTTCTCCATGCCGCTCTCCACGGATCCGATGGCATCTTCCAGCACACCAGAGGATTCATCTGGAGGTGTCTCAGAGGCAGATGATACAGTACCGCTGGAAGACACTAACAATGCCGGGTTTACTTGGGACGCAGTGAGTACACCACCTGACGCCCCTGTTAGGCCTCATGTTCACACTAGCCCTCCTGCAGATGGCGAATCCACATTGAGGGATAGCTTTACCGCTGTAACCTCCTGCAACATCTCCATAGCAGCCCTCACAACAGAGATAAAAGGGGTAAAGGCAGAAATAACCTTCCTACGCCAAGACACTCAGAAACTCAGGGAAAGAACCTCAGCCCTGGAGGGTAGGGTGAGCTCTGTGGAGGACAACATGGCACCTATGCAGAGGGATTTAACATACAATAATCATCTGATATCACAACATACGAGACCTCGAGAACAGGATGAGGAGAAAAAATGTAAGAGCTATAGGACTGCCTGAGAGAATGGAAGGGAAAAATCCTGTAGAGTTTATTGAAAACTGGCTGACTAAGGCTTTTGGCAGAGAAGCAATTTCCCCCATGTTTACTGTGGAGCGTGTGCACAGAGTTCCGGCCAGACCCCCACAGCCAAGAGCTTCTCCACATCCCTTCCTGTTCAAGCTCCTTAACTATAAAGACAGGGATGCGATTCTATACAATGCCAGAACAAAACCAGATGCTCTGAAGATCTAAAACACCAGAATTTCTCTCTTCCCATATTTTTCAGCCGATTTGCAAAAGCAACGGGCAAAGTTTAATGATGTCAAACGTCGCCTCAAAGATCTTGATCTTAAATATGCTATGCTATACCCAGCCCGCCTGCGTATCGAAGTATTGGGATCAGTGTAATTCTTTGATTCGCCTTCAGTAGCACAATGGCTGGACCGAGAAGAACAATCAATCCGTGATGCACGCAACAGGCATTTAGCACCACCATGACATAATAGCTACCAAAGGGATGGGCAGGATTTCCCCCCTCTTTTTTCTTCCTCACAAACAGCTTGCTAAGGCAGAAAAAGCTGTTAGTTTTTTCATCTAAGTCCTGTTTGAGCCCAAGGCCTTCGTTTTTGCTGCTGAGAAGCTATAAGACACTAAAGTGCGTTTCCACTGTTGCCCCCCCAGGATGGTCTGGTACAGACCCCTAACTTCACGTTGGCAAACAAGTAAAGCCCTGTTGGCTTACACCGTTGTACTTTTTTTTTCTAAATTTTTCACCATGGTTTCTTCCTTGTTTTTTCTCACAATGCTAATTGCAAGTCTCCAGTCCAACACCATATATATGGCTGTGTTACTTATATATATATATATATATATATATATATATATATATATATATATACTGATTCAATTTGCTGCCAAATGTTTTTTTCACATGGCCATATTCTGTCTGTGCCAATAGGCACCGGGTATTGCCATATGTTCATATAATAATAGAAGGTTCTGAGCCTAATTTTATTGCTAATTCACCACAATGGCTAAGCTAGCTAGAATAATGTCCGGGAATGTTCGGGGATTGAATAATCCGGTTAAGCGTTTGGCCGTGCTGCGCACAATCAGGCGGTTAAATGCCGATGTGATATGTTTGCAGGAGACTCACCTTCCCTCGACATCAACACCACAACTTGCACAAAGGCAGTTTTGTCACCAATATCACTCTACGCACACGGTGTACTCGAGGGGTGTGAGCCTCCTGATTAAAAGGGGTGTGCAATTTTCTCCTCTGGAGGTTAAAATTGACCCAGATGGTCATTATGTATTCCTTTTTTGTTCTTTGTATGGTACTAAATGTGTATTGGCAGGGTTGTACTTTCCTCCTTCATTTTCGACCAGTCTTCTCACAATATTAGCTAACTTTATATCTCGATACCCAGGTATACCGATATTAGCCATAGGAGACTTTAATAATTACATTGATTTTGAGAAAAATAAATTAAGTGGAAAGACGGGAGATGGTTTACAGAGAAGAACTGGGCCTACACCGTTTGCCCATCTTCTTTTAGAGATGGGCTTAACAGACATGTGGAGGATGCATAACCCTGTAGCCAAAATATACGCAAGCCATTCGGCCTCAGCAGGAGGCCTCTCACGGATTGACCTGGGTTTAGGTAACAACAATATGTTGCCTATGATAGATTTGTCACAATATCCCCACTTTCAATTGATTTGCGAATGGGAGCAATAAAAGGGAATAGTCTATGGAAGCTCAACCCATTTTGGCTAACACTTTTGCCAGATCCTGACACACTCCCAGCAGCTCTAACATTCTTCTTTATACAAAATATGGGGACCATGGGTATAGACACTGTATGGGAAGCGGCCAAAGCATTTCTACGTGGGCAACTTATTAAAGAAATTTTGCATATTAAAACTAACACAAAAAAATGGGAAAATCAAGTACTGGCAGATGCACAGAGATCAGAAACTTTCTACGTAGCAAACCCCACTGATGACACGAAGAGAATGTGGTTGGCATCCCAATCAATGCTCAAACAACTATCCCTACAATTAGCAGAAAATAAGAGATTTTTCTTACAACAGAAACATTTCGAGGAGGGGGAAAACACGGGTCATATGCTGGCTCTATTGGCTAAATCACAGCAAGCGCCCTCCCATATTGTGGCTGTGGCGAATGCACAGGGCACACTCTGCTATTCCACACAAGCTATTATAGATACCTTTAAAGACTTCTTTCAAGATGTTTACACATCTAAAGTACACCCATCACAAGAAGACATTTGCACCTTTTTGGACAAATACCCTATACAATGCTTATCTACATCAGACGCAGAGTAACTAAATTCCCCAATGACAGAGGAGGAACTTCTAGAGGCGTTGGCTCATGCTCAAAATGGCAAAGCACCAGGTGCAGATGGCTTGCCAGCAGAAGTTTTTAAACGTTACGCTGCACAACTAATTCCAATACTTCTACAAGTTTATAATTACACATTTGAAATTGGAAGGCTCCCCCCCCTCTATGAGTGAGGCACTTATTATAGTACTTTTGAAACCCGGTAAGGACGCATTATCCCCTGACGCTTATAGACCTATATCATTACTAACATTTGATATTAAACTACTGGCCAGAGTTCTGGCTAACAGATTAGCTAAATGCATTCAAACTGTGATACATAGAGACCAGTCAGGCCTTATACCAACCAGATCTACATCTCAAAATTTACGCAGACTATTTCTTAATTTACAATTACCCACTGACAATATGGGCAATAGGGCCATCCTCTCTTTAAACGCGGCTAAAGCGTTTGATAGCGTGGAATGGCCTTACCGCTGGGAAACATTGGGAAAAATTTGGGATGGGTCCCTCTTTTTTGAAATGGGTTCAATTGTTATACAATAATCCATCGTCAAGAATGCGTATTAATGGTGATATCTCAGAATCTTTTAAACTCTTCAGGGGCACACGGCAGGGGTTCCCTCTTTCACCCCTGCTGTTTGCCCTAGCCCTCGAACACCTGACCATACATGTCAGAGCATCGCAAGACATAATTGGCTTCCGTAGAGGAATTTAATCATGACGTTATCTCACTTTACGCAGATGACACTTTGATTTCTCTAGGCGACACTGACAGCTCCCTGAAGAATTCGATGCGTCTGGTCGCTGATTTCCGTGCGCTGTCGGGGTTTAGTATTAACTGTAATAAATCAGTACTTATGCCTTTCGACCCTTTATTGAGGCCTCTACCTGATTGTGCGAGAGATGTTATTATGGTTAATCAATTCCATTATTTAGGCATACAAATAACTCCAGACCCAAATCAATATATCACACTAAACTTTGTACCAATTTCGTAAATTTCGGTTAAAATGCTCTGCATGGAGGGCTTCCTCTCTCAGTTACAGGCAGGGCAAATTTGATTAAAATGGTGTGGGCACCACAACTTCTGTACATATTTCATATTGCCCCTATTTGGATACCACATAAATGGTTTGCTCAAATAGATGCCCAATTCATAGACCTATTATGGAGTAATAAATCGCCGCGGATTAGCCTAAAGACTTTACAGCTAACTAAAGATCAAGGAGGTTTGGCCGTACCACATGCCAGATCCTACTTTGTAGCATTCCAGCTCCAACATCTTGGTAATTGGGGGGACCTCGATTCTTATGACCCCATCAGATCCCTACTGATACCTGATGGTTAATCGCTATCAGCAATATCTCATTTGGAGGCAGGTCTTATGCACATAACACAAACACTCCCCACAATAAGATTACTAAATACTTTGTGGAAATATACCAGATCTATTCTGAAAATTCAAGGTCCCTGTGAGTTTACTCCTATATGGAGGAATAAATACTATAAAGAACTTCTTAAGCTTAAGATTTTCGCTCCTGGGAAGCAAAAGGTATACATTATATTTCTCAGATGTTCAATGGTAATATGTTTAACTGCTTCAGATCCGCGCTATTGCCAAATGTCGGCAACAGCGCGGACCTACATTGCCGGGACACGTCTATTGACGTTGTCCCGTGCACGAGCGGCCTGCGCGCCACCTGCAGGCCGCGCGCGGCGCGCTCGGTGATCAGCGAGTCTATGAGACTCGCCTGATCACAGATCAGAGTAAGGGGTCGTGGGAGGGACATCAGTCCTGATCACAGCGATCTTCTGCCGCCTACCAGTGCCCACCTGCGTCACCCATCAGTGCCCACAGTGCCATCCATCAGTGCCCACAGTGCCACCCATCAGTGCCCAAAGTGCCACCCATCAGTGCCACCCATCAGCGCCCACATCAGTGCCACAACAACAGTGCTCCACATCAGAGCCACCTATCAGTGCCCATCAGTGTCACCTACCAGTGCCCATAAGTGCCCATCAGTGCCACCCATCAGTGCCCCCCATCAGTGCCCCCCATCAGTGGTACCTATCAGTGCCCATCAGTGCCATCTATCCATGCCACCCATCAGCACTCATCAGTGGCTATCAGTGCCGCCTTATCTGTGCCCATCAGTATCGCCTTATCTGTCCCCATCAGTGCTGCCTTAACTGTGCCTATCAGTGCCGCCTTAACTGTGCCTATCAGTGCCGCCTTAACTGTGCCTATCCGTGCCCATCAGTGCAGCCTATCAGTGCCCACCAGTGCTGCCTCACCAGCGCATATCAATGAAGGAGAAAAATTACCTGTTTGCAAAATTTTATAACAAACTATGAAACATGATTTTTTTTTTTTCAAAATTTTCCATCTTTTTTTTTGTTTTTTTAGCAAAAAATAAAAATCCCAGCTGTGATTAAATACCACCAAAAGAAAGCTCTATTTGTGGGAAAAAAATGATAAAAATTTCATTTGGGTACAGTGTTGTATGACCGCGCATATGTCATTCAAAGTGCGACAGCGCTGAAAGCTGAAAATTGGTCTGGGCAGGAGGGGGGTTTAAGTGCCCAGTAAGCAAGTGGTTAAATCCTTTTCAGACATACAAAATGAATTTATGATACCCAGAACACAGTTTTTTCAGTACCTGCAACTCAGGCATGCTATTCAAAGTGAGAGTAGGGTATCCCCTCTTGCGATAGTGGCGCACCCTCTGTTGTCGGATGTGCTAACAGGGGAGAGGAAAGGTATGACCTCGAGAATATACTCCAGATTGCTCCATTCTACGCACGATGCTTCTAAACTTCCAGGCAGAAGGGGGTGGCAAAAAGACCTTGGTCCCATTGATGGAGAAAAGTGGGAGCTATGTTTAAATTCAGCCCCATTGGTGTCGATCTTTGCGTCACATAGGCTATCACACTTGGTTCTGCTCCATAGAGTATACAGAACACCAGTCAGACTACGGGGATTTAGAGATTCACCAATATGCCCAAAATGTTGTAAAGACAATGGTGATTTGTTACATATGATGTGGAAATGCCCAAAACTTTTTCATTATTGGCAATATGTTCTTACTACTATTTCTCAGGTATTTCAAATCCCGGTTCTACATGACCCAGTTGTTTGTTTTCTTGGGGCCCTGGAGATACCCTCACTCTCACCGAACGGTCACACAGCTGTTCTAAGACTCTTATATATGGCACGCAAGGCCATAGCGAGGCTTTGGATAACTTTGAGGGTACCAACAGCTGAGAGATGGGTCAAACTGGTAAATAACATGTTGATACGTAAAAAAATTACCTACCAACATAGAAATGTCCTTAAAAAATCCAATTCAATGTGGCAACCATGGCTGGATACGCCAGGACTAGGCCCTACACAGTTGATAAAAGATAGATTGTTACAAATGTGATGTGCTAATTGGAAACTGGATTTATAGGTGTATATCTAATTTTTATTTTGTTTATTCATATAAGAACCATGGTGAATGAGTGCTTATTTAAATGCTTAAAAGTTAAAATAATAACAATAGAACGTTTAGAGAGTAATGTCTCACTCTGGCCTGTAGTGCCTTATACCTGTTATCTGCTAGGTCATTTTCATTCCCATTATTGGTCATAGGTTATTGTTTTATGATAGCTCTTATGTTACATTGATAACACATATGTCAATTGCTGTACCTGTATGTAATGCTGCAATGGTCCTGTACTTACATATGTATCTATATGTTTCTACGAAATAAAAATTTTTATTTTGATTTAAAAAAAAAAAACAGGGTGCCTTCAGATTTCTTCAGGGGTGCCTTCCTAAAAAATTGCCCACAAACTGTATACAAACCACAGGGTGGATCAAGCCTGCTTTTTAGTTACAGAAAACCACAGTTTTTTATTGTGCACCCTTACTCCTTCTATTTGCTGGCCTCCTAACAACCAATGACATTAGTTGATAAGGAGGAGAAGCTAAACAAATAGGGCTTGAATGCCTATATGTAGTCCTTGTAAGGTCCACCCATGCTACTCATGGCAACTAACCAATGAAGCCCTGTACCTTCCTAATATATCCCTACCCAGTGTGCCCTTCTCTTAACAGGGGCACTTCAGCAGCTCCTAAGCCAATTCTCACTCCAAAGCTAAGAGGTCATCTGGCGGCCAACCGGGGAAGTAGAGGAGACCACATCCATGCCCCACCATTTTACTTTTCTTTTGAAAATGGGATACTGTACTCCCTCTAGCATGTGGTCATGCGACCAATGTCATAGCATATGTCACATGACTATTACTGCTGCAATGGTCACATAGCCATATGTGGGCCATGGGGCTAAGGTTGTAAGGGAAGCCTATTCAGTGATCTTCCCTTTCAGCTGAGATCACATGACCAACACTCCAGAACTGGTCATCTGACTGGATGCTGGAGGTAGTCCTGTTCTCCAAAGAAAAAGTATTTCACAGCCTTTTGCAACATTTAGATTTATTATCAGCTGAATATTTTCCAGCTAAAAAAAAAAGTTCCTGGCTGAAACAAGCACATGTTCCAGTGTGTGTATTACACCTGATTGTTTTCCCCATTTGTACACTTTGTAACTTTACTTATCCACGCTGGCAGCTCCATCAAAGCTCTTAAACTATTTTCCGTATGTAGTAAATAATACAAGCAGTGTTTGTGCTCAACAGAGGGTAGACACATCTTGAAAAGGAAAAAGTAATGAGAACCCATCTCTTTCCACTGTTAACACTTTGGCTCTGTTCCTGGAGGACACAACAGATTCATCATTGTTACTAATGTCAGGGCAATTAATTAGGGGAATTTTTTAGCTCACATTGATCAGAAAGATTTTCCAGGAAATAAAAGTCATTATATAAAGATTATTGGCAGGAAACAATCTGTGGAACTTGAGATGCTCATAGCATGGTGAGGAAAAGACTTATTTCTGTTCATGGCAAGAATCAGGTGCTGATTTCCACTATCAGTCCTTAAAGAGGAGCTCCAGTCTCCGCCCAAAAAAAAAGTCAGTAATTTTTGTAGTAATCTTACTATACAATACTAAAGGGGTATATTTGTGTGACGTCACTGGTCGTGCGCCTAACGATTGGCCAAAGAACAATATCCAATATTATGGGCTTGAAGAAGATATAAACCCTAAAGCCTTGTACACACGATCGGATTTTCCGCAGACAAAACCTCAGACTTTTGTCCGAAGGTGTTTGCCTGGATTTTGTCTTGCGTACAAACGGCAAGGAATTGTCGGCCAACAAACACGAACATATTGACGTGCTATGTGATTTTTCAGCTCTTTAGCGCCACCCTGTGGGCTCCTTTCAGTTTGGTGAGTGTTGATTCGCGCTTTTCAGTTTGCGCTTTTCACTTCTTGTTTTTCAGTTCGTTTCTGAACGGCCGTTCGTCAACAAGACATGTTGCGGAATCGGAGGAGATAACGTGTTATTTATTATTGGCCTTGGAGTTATTGCTTTGACCCAAGTCCAGTCCAGGAACAGGAAGAGGAGTTCTTGGACCAAAAATTGGTTGCTTTATTAATCGTGACCAATCATGTCATATGCCTTTGCTGCGGGAGCTCCAGGAGAATAATCCAGATGTTTTTCGGAATTATCTCTGGATGACGGACCCCTGCTTTCACCAACTCTTGGCATTGTTGACCCCCTATATTAAGAAGCAGGGCACATGCATGAGGCTTTTATTTTATTTTTTGGTTGAATAATAATGATTTGATTTGTTATATTTTCTATATTTTTGGATGTATAGAATGCACTTTTTGGTTAAGTTCTATTGTCAGATAGCATGTCTAATTTTAGTTGTTTTCTTCTTTTAATGCACTATAAAAAAATTGTGGAGAATAATACTTAGCTATGTGTTTTACTTCAAATGACAGATTGGGAGTAGGCAGTTACATTTAAAAAAATACAATGTAAAATTAACAAGGGACACCAACATAGTTGTATCTTTGATCTTAAAAACAACGGGATAATGGTGTTGTGGTAACTTGCCCAAAAAAAAAAAAAAAAAAGCATAATAATATTATTCTTGATATCACTAGAGAAAAAGCCTCTGAAAATTTGTTTTGCAATAACTCCATCAGTATCACCAGCAAAGGAGCGTCATTATTATCCCATTAAAGAAGAAGAGAATGTGTGCTGCATTTTGAGATTTTATAATTTGCTGAGTCACAAATGTTAATTCTCCATTACGAACGCTAGTTTACAAGACCGACCGCTTCTGGCTCGTCCTTGCTTCCGAGCATGCGTGTTTGTACTTTGGACTTTCGTCCGACGAACTTGTGTACACATGCTCAGAAAATCCGAAAACAGACATTTGTCCGTGGAAAATTTCAAAACCTACCATCCAACATTTGTCTGCGGAAAATCCGTCAACAATTGTCAGATGGAGAGTACAAACGGTTGGATTTTCCGCCAACAGCCTGTCATCACACGATCACGATCATGTGTATGCGGCTATACATTTGGTTTACTAAAGCACTGTTATGAATAATTGCCATGGTTTAAATACCATTAAATAAAATATTTTTTTCATCCTTTGCTGCATCTCAGTGCTGCTGATCTCTTGCAGCCTTTTCCTATCTGCATGCAGTCTAGCTACAGCGGCATTGCAATTCTTAAGTTGGCTACACATTATACAGGATAGATAAAAGGGGGATTTTGCGAGCCACAATGGTATATTGCCTCAAATGTGGAAATTACCTAGCTACCTGCGCAGAACACGTTTCATATGCCGTGCAATACAATGTATACAAAAGATGCACTAAGGTAAAAATATCAATCTGGAGATTATTAATGCATATGAGGTATACTGAAAATATCGCATAAGCGGCTTATCCAGCCACAGCAAGGCACAAAGGATATTTATAAAAAAACAAGTGATTTTAAAGTGCAATGTATAAATAATATACTAGATGTATACCATTAGAATGAGAGTAGCAATTACTGAACTACTACCTGTATATATAATGGATGAAAAAATCATTTATATAGTCTGAAATTTACAGTAAAAAAAAAATATTAATAAATATATCACAGTGATAAGTGCAAAATACAACAAAGTGCCAAGTGCCACACAATGAGTGTGAATATCAAATCCAAGATGTGGTACGTGATTATTAAAGTCCAATATATGAAAGAAATGCACATAAAGTCCATAAAAACAGTTCATAAAAAATCCAAAGTGCGTGCATTAATCTTAGTGCTCAGAATTCCATGCTCAAGTGCCATCCAGTGACCCCCCCGGGGACAGCCGCTCACCTCAGAGCGTGCGACTCAGCTGTGAGACTGAGTCTAAACACGCTTATGAGCCATCTCACGGCTCAGTGATGGAATCCAGATACACAGTTTTCAGCAGCATCTCCACAGTTAGCAATAAAGGAAAAGAAAAACTGGATAGTGTGATATCGTTTATAAATATTTATTGGAATAAAAGCTCCCTACATTAGGGTTCCCACATTTGCAAGGTGCGTGAATGCACCAATCCGATAACAGTCTCCAAAGTTTGCCTGTCAGGAGGCATAAGCTGTGCATCGCATCTCAGTCATCTCAGCCTGAGATGCGATGCACAGCTTATCCCTCCTGACATTTTTTTTTTTTTTAACTGTAAATTTCAGACTATATAAATAATTTTTTCATCCATTATATATACAGGTAGTAGTTCAGTAATCGCTACTCTCATTCTAATGTTACATCTAGTATATTATTTACACATTGCACTTTAAAATCACTTGTTTTTTTATATATATCCTTTGTGCCTTTCTGTGGCTGGATTTTCAGTATACTTCATATGCATTAATAATCTCCAGATTGATATTTTCACCTTAGCGCAGCGTATCTTTTGTATACACATTATACAACTTTCTTGTTAAATTTTCCTTTAGATTTAACAAAACCATATAATATGAGGTCAAACCTAAACACTTTCAAATTGTGTGCAATCAGGCAGGCTGCATTACATAGCTGAAGGTAAATTTTCGGACGGCACGTTTGGGACATCTTTGGAAATAGACGTTAGACTATGCATCCTCGGATATAGAGTATGGGGAGTGGAGGAGGTAACGATAAAAACGGCGGTTTTAAGGTGTTTATATGAAGCCCGGAAGCTGATCATGCAAAGATGGCAATCAGTTTCTCCCCCGACGGTAGAGGAGTGGTCAAAAACCATAAACGAGACAATATGGATGGAAAGAGCCCTATACATCAGAAGAGGGAACCTTAGGGAATTTGAAAGGATGTGGAATCCCTGGTTGACAAGAGTAGGATGCAATGACTAGGTGATACTGTGTGTGACTCTGACCGCCGGGGGAGGGGGTGGGAAGGGATGGGAGGGAGGGGCAGGATAAAGGATGTATCTTAGTTAACTAACAGGTAAAGCAATGTTAGTATGTGGAATGAGTAGGGTTGCGGTTTTGAAACTCCATTATGTACTATTGTCGGTTGTTCTGTTCTGTCTTCTCCTACTCTCTTTCCCCACACTTATTGATGCCAAAATATGTTCTTGGAGGGTATGTAAATTTTGTAGAAATGATAATAAAGAATATTTAAGAGAAAAAATAAAAAAATAAAAACAAAAAAAAAAGAAGGTAAATTTTCAGAAAATTTAACAAAAAAATTGTATAATGTGTAGCCAGCTTTAAGGAGGGATTCCCAATGGTGACAACATTGGGCCGTGCCTGGGTAATATGTGCTGAAGTGCCTATTTGTAAGCTCTAGTGGAAGTCTAGGGTTACAACGCAGGAACACATCTGGGTAACAGAGACAGAGCGTTGTCACCCTAAAACCAGATTTGCCTGAACCTGGACCTTCATGGTAGGATTGCCAGGTACTATTTTAATGAAAGCTGCAGTATAAAAAAAAATGAATTAAAACACTTGCAATGCAAAACCAACATATAAACATAAAAGTAAAAATCAAATTGAACATCAACCATTTGTACATAGTAAACAGTGAGTTAGCAAAAGCCCCACTAAAGCATTATTCAATTTGCTCCAGCAGGGGAACAAAATTCCTTCCTGATCCCTCGAGAGGAAATCGAATATTCCCTGGATCAACTTTACCTATAAATATAAGTAACTAGTTACATTATGTGTATCTAGGAAAGAATCCAGGCCTACTGAGCTGGCCAGAACCAACTCTTGAAGGAGTCTATTCCGCATTTTCACAGCTCTTACTGTGCGCAGCACAGTGGTGTAGTGGTTAGCACTTTCATCTAGCAGCAAAAAGGGTTGCTGGTTCAAATCCCAACCATGACACCTGCCTGGAGTTTGCATGTTCTCCTTGTGCCTGCATGGGTTTCCTCCCACTCTCTAAAGACATAGTATATGTATGAATGTGTACTAGGAACCTTAGGTTGTAAGCTCCTTGAGGGTAGGGACTGATGTGAATGTGCAATGTATATGTAAAGCGCTGCATAAATTGACAGCGCTATATAAGTACCTGAAATAAATAAAATAAGAAGCCTTTCTGTATTTTGAGCTGAAATCTCTTTTCCTCCAGACATAAAGTGTGCTCCCTTGTCCTCTGTGATGACCTTAAAGTGAATAACTCAGCACCAAGTTCACTATATGAACAACCTATGTATTTATACATGCTGATCATATCTGCTCCTTAATCTCCTCTCAGGAGAGAATACATTCAGTTACTATAATCTTTTCTCATAGCTGAGCTCCTTCATGCCTCTTATCAATTTTGGGTGCCCTTCTCTGCACTTTCTCCAGTTCCCCAATATCCTTTTTATGAACTGGTACCCAAAACTGAACTGTATATTCCAGATGAAGTCTGTCAGAAACCATGAAATGAGACTGAGACAGAAGTACAGTTAAATCACACTTGTTTAATAATAAAAGTAAAAAGAACAAACATAGGCAAAACATAGCCAAAGTTCAGTAACCAGAACGGATAGTCAGCCAAGCCAGAAGTCAGGGATCAAATTAGTGGAACAGCAAGCAGGATCTGGAGCCAGAAGGGATGTCAGCAAAGCCAGTCTTTAAAAAGGAACGCAGGAGATAGTTTTTTGTGATGTGAGTAAGGTGAAGGCAGAGCTCCTCTGGACTGGACGGCTTAAGTAGGCAGGACTGACGAGCAGGATCATTAACAGCTGAGTAACTGTGGAGAGAGATGGGAGCTGGCAATTAGCCGACAGTTGTGTGGCCAGCTCAGAGAAGGAAGGGTTGAGCCCAGCCCTGACAAAGTCTAATGCCGCATACACACGGCCGGACTTTTCGGCTACAAAAGTCCGACAGCCCGTCCGACAGACTTTCGACGGACTTTTGGCGGACTTGCGGCAGACTTTCTAACGAACGGACTTCCCTACATACGATCACACAAAAGTCCGACGGATTCGTACGTGATGACGTACACCGGACTAAAATAAGGAAGTTGATAGCCAGTAGCCAATAGCTGCCCTAGCGTGGGTTTTCCGTCGGACTAGCATACAGACGAGTGGATTTCTGGGTCCGACGTAGTTACGACGTAAAGATTAGAAGCATGTTTCAAATCTAAAGTCCGTCAGATTTGCGGCTGGAAAAGTCCGCTGAAAGTCCGGGGAAGCCCACACACGATCAGATTGTCAGCCGTATTTTGTCCGTCGGCGTCCGTCGGACTTTTGTAGACGAAAGTCCGACCGTGTGTACGTGGCATTAGTAATGATTTGTACAGGGGCAAAATTATATCTCTCTCTCCGAAGTCTATACCTCTCTTAACCACTTGCCGACCGCCTCACGCCTATATACGTGAGCAGAGCGGCACGGGCAGGCAAAATCACGTACCTAGTACGTGATTGCCTTCCCGCGGGCGGGGGGTCCGATCGGACCCCCCCCCTGTGCCAGCTGCGGTCGGCATTTGGTTGGGAGCATTGAGAGACGAGGGGGAGACCATCCGATCGTGGCCCCCCCTCGCAATCGCTCCCAGCCAATGGGAAACATCCCCTGCCTCTGTATAGTACACAGAGGCAGAGGATGTGATGTCATCTCTCCTCGGCTGTCAGTTTCCGTTCCAGCGCCGAGGAGAGATGACATGTAAGTAAGTGCACAACACAAACACACACAGTAGAACATGCCAGGCATACATTACACCCCCGATCCCCCCCCGATCGCCCCCCGATCCCCCCCCAATCACCCCCCCCCGTCACAAACTGACACCAAGCAGGTTTTTTTTTTTTTTTCCTGATTACTGCATAGTGTCAGTTTGTGACAGTTAGCAGTGTTAGGACAGTTACTGTTACCCCCCTGTAGGTCTAGGGTACCCCCCTTACCCCCCCTAATAAAGTTTTAACCCCTTGATCACCCCCTGTCGCCAGTGTCGCTAAGCGATCATTTTTCTGATCGCTGTATTAGTGTCGCTGGTGACGCTAGTTAGGGACGTAAATATTTAGGTTCGCCGTCAGCGTTTTATAGCGACAGGGACCCCCATATACTATCTAATAAATGTTTTAACCCCTTGATTGCCCCCTAGTTAACCCTTTCACCACTGATCACCGTATAACCGTTACGGGTGACGCTGGTTAGTTAGTTTATTTTTTATAGTGTCAGGGCACCCGCCGTTTATTACCGAATAAAGGTTTAGCCCCCTGATCGCCCGGCGGTGATATGCGTCGCCCCAGGCAGCGTCAGATTAGCGCCAGTACCCCCCCTAATAAAGTTTTAACCCCTTGATCACCCCCTGTCGCCAGTGTCGCTAAGCGATCATTTTTCTGATCGCTGTATTAGTGTCACTGGTGACGCTAGTTAGGGACGTAAATATTTAGGTTCGCCGTCAGTGTTTTATAGCGACAGGGACCCCCATATACTATCTAATAAATGTTTTAACCCCTTGATTGCCCCCTAGTTAACCCTTTCACCACTGATCACCGTATAACCGTTACGGGTGACGCTGGTTAGTTAGTTTATTTTTTATAGTGTCAGGGCACCCGCCGTTTATTACCGAATAAAGGTTTAGCCCCCTGATCGCCCGGCGGTGATATGCGTTGCCCCAGGCAGCGTCAGATTAGCGCCAGTACCGCGAACACCCACGCACGCACCGTACACGCACCGTACACCTCCCTTAGTGGTATAGTATCTGAACGCATCAATATCTGATCCGATCAAATCTATACTAGCGTCCCCAGCAGTTTAGGGTTCCCAAAAACGCAGTGTTAGCGGGATCAGCCCAGATACCTGCTAGCACCTGCGTTTTGCCCCTCCGCCCGGCCCAGCCCACCCAAGTGCAGTATCGATCGATCACTGTCACTTACAAAAGACTAAACGCATAACTGCAGCGTTCGCAGAGTCAGGCCTGATCCCTGCGATCGCTAACAGTTTTTTTGGTAGCATTTTGGTGAACTGGCAAGCACCAGCCCCAGGCAGCGTCAGGTTAGCGCCAGTACCGCTAACACCCACGCACGCAGCGTACACCTCCCTTAGTGGTATAGTATCTGATCGCATCAATATCTGATCCGATCAGATCTATACTAGCGTCCCCAGCAGTTTAGGGTTCCCAAAAACGCAGTGTTAGCGGGATCAGCCCAGATACCTGCTAGCACCTGCGTTTTGCCCCTCCGCCCGGCCCGGCCCAGCCCACCCAAGTGCAGTATCGATCGATCACTGTCACTTACAAAACACTAAACGCATAACTGCAGCGTTCGCAGAGTCAGGCCTGATCCCTGCGATCGCTAACAGTTTTTTTTGTAGCGTTTTGGTGAACTGGCAAGCACCAGCGGCCTAGTACACCCCGGTCGTAGTCAAACCAGCGCTGCAGTAACACTTGGTGACGTGGCGAGTCTCATAAGTGCAGTTCAAGCTGGTGAGGTGGCAAGCACAAGTAGTGTCCCGCTGCCACCAAAAAGACAAACACAGGCCCGTCGTGCCCATAGTGCCCTTCCTGCTGCATTCGCCAATCCTAATTGGGAACCCACCGCTTCTGCAGCGCCCGTACTTCCCCCATTCACATCCCCAACCAAATGCAGTCGGCTGCATGAGAGGCATTTTCTTTATGTCCTCCCGAGTACCCCTACCCAGCGAACCCCCCCAAAAAAGATGTCGTGTCTGCAGCAAGCGCGGATATAGGCGTGACACCCGCTATTATTGTCCCTCCTGTCCTGATAATCCTGGTCTTTGCATTGGTGAATGTTTTGAACGCTACCATTCACTAGTTGAGTATTAGCGTAGGGTACAGCATTGCACAGACTAGGCACACTTTCACAGGGTCTCCCAAGATGCCATCGCATTTTGAGAGACCCGAACCTGGAACTGGTTACAGTTATAAAAGTTACAGTTACAAAAAAAAAGTGTAAAAAAAAAAAAAAACACAAACAAAAATAAAAAAAAATAGTTGTCGTTTTATTGTTCCCTCTCTCTCTATTCTCTCTATTGTTCTGCTCTTTTTTACTGTATTCTATTCTGCAATGTTTTATTGTTATTATGTTTTATCATGTTTGCTTTTCAGGTATGCAATTTTTTATACTTTACCGTTTACTGTGCTTTATTGTTAAACATTTTTTTGTCTTCAGGTACGCCATTCACGACTTTGAGTGGTTATACCAGAATGATGCCTGCAGGTTTAGGTATCATCTTGGTATCATTCTTTTTAGCCAGCGGTCGGCTTTCATGTAAAAGCAATCCTAGCGGCTAATTAGCCTCTAGACTGCTTTTACAAGCAGTGGGAGGGAATGCCCCCCCCCCCACCGTCTTCCGTGTTTTTCTCTGGCTCTCCTGTCTCAACAGGGAACCTGAGAATGCAGCCGGTGATTCAGCCAGCTGACCATAGAGCTGATCAGAGACCAGAGTGGCTCCAAACATCTCTATGGCCTAAGAAACCGGAAGCTACGAGCATTTTATGACTTAGATTTCGCCGGATGTAAACAGCGCCATTGGGAAATTGGGGAAGCATTTTATCACACCGATCTTGGTGTGGTCAGATGCTTTGAGGGCAGAGGAGAGATCTAGGGTCTAATAGACCCCAATTTTTTCAAAAAAGAGTACCTGTCACTACCTATTGCTATCATAGGGGATATTTACATTCCCTGAGATAACAATAAAAATGATTTAAAAAAAAAAAAAATGAAAGGAACAGTTTAAAAATAAGATAAAAAAGCAAAAAAATAATAAAGAAAAAAATAAATAAATAAAAAGCACCCCTGTCCCCCCTGCTCTCGCGCTAAGGCGAACGCAAGCGGCGGTCTGGCGTCAAATGTAAACAGCAATTGCACCATGCATGTGAGGTATCACCGCGAAGGTCAGATCGAGGGCAGTAATTTTAGCAGTAGACCTCCTCTGTAAATCTAAAGTGGTAACCTGTAAAGGCTTTTAAAGGCTTTTAAAAATGTATTAATTTTGTTGCCACTGCACGTTTGTGCGCAGTTTTAAAGCATGTCATGTTTGGTATCCATGTACTCGGCCTAAGATCATCTTTTTTATTTCATCAAACATTTGGGCAATATAGTGTGTTTTAGTGCATTAAAATTTAAAAAAGTGTGTTTTTTCCACAAAAAATGCGTTTGAAAATCGCTGCGCAAATACTGTGTGAAAAAAAAAAATGAAACACCCACCATTTTAATCTGTAGGGCATTTGCTTTAAAATAATATATAATGTTTGGGGGTTCAAAGTAATTTTCTTGCAAAAAAAATACATTTTTTCATGTAATCAAAAAGTGTCAGAAAGGGCTTTGTCTTCAAGTGGTTAGAAGAGTGGGTAATGTGTGACATAAGCTTCTAAATGTTGTGCATAAAATGCCAGGACAGTTCAAACCCCCCCAAATGACCCCATTTTGGAAAGTAGACACCCCAAGCTATTTGCTGAGAGGCATGTCGAGTCCATGGAATATTTTATATTGTGACACAAGTTGCGGGAAAGAGACACATTTTTTTTTTTTTTTTTTTTTGCACAAAGTTGTCACTAAATGATATATTACTCAAACATGCCATGGGAATATGTGAAATTACACCCCAAAATAAATTCTGTTGCTTCTCCTGAGTACGGGGATACCACATGTGTGGGACTTTTTGGGAGCCTAGCCGCGCACGGGACCCCGAAAACCAAGCACCGCCTTCAGGCTTTCTAAGGCCGTAAATTTTTTATTTCACTCTTCACTGCCTATCACAGTTTCGGAGGCCATGGAATGCCCAGGTGGCACAAAACCCCCCCAAATTACCCCATTTTGGAAAGTAGACACCCCAAGCTATTTGCTGAGAGGTATAGTGAGTATTTTGCAGACCTCACTTTTTGTCACAAAGTTTTGAAAATTGAAAAAAGAAAAAAAAACATTTTTTTTCTGGTCTTTCTTCATTTTCAAAAACAAATGAGAGCTGCAAAATATTCACCATGCCTCTCAGCAAATAGCTTGGGGTGTCTACTTTCCAAAATGGGGTCATTTGGGGGGTATCCCCCTACTCAGGAGAAGCAGCTGAATGTATTTTGGGGTGCAATTCCACATATGCCCATGGCCTGTGTGAGCAATATATCATTTAGTGACAACTTTTTGTAATTTTTTTTTTTTTTTTTTTTTTTGTCATTATTCAATCACTTGGGACAAAAAAAATAAATATTCAATGGGCTCAACATGCCTCTCAGCAATTTCCTTGGGGTGTCTACTTTCCAAAATGGGGTCATTTGGGGGGGGTTTGTACTGCCCTGCCATTTTAGCACCTCAAGAAATGACATAGGCAGTCATAAACTAAAAGCTGTGTAAATTCCAGAAAATGTACCCTAGTTTGTAGACGCTATAACTTTTGCGCAAACCAATAAATATACGCTTATTGACATTTTTTTTACCAAAGACATGTGGCCGAATACATTTTGGCCTAAATGTATGACTAAAATTTAGTTTATTGGATTTTTTTTATAACAAAAAGTAGAAAATATCATTTTTTTTCAAAATTTTCAGTCTTTTTCCATTTATAGCGCAAAAAATAAAAACGGCAGAGGTGATCAAATACCATCAAAAGAAAGCTCTATTTGTGGGAAGAAAAGGACGCAAATTTCGTTTGGGTAGAGCATTGCATGACCGCGCAATTAGCAGTTAAAGCGACGCAGTGCCGAATTGTAAAAAGTGCTCTGGTCAGGAAGGGGGTAAATCCTTCCGGGGCTGAAGTGGTTAATACAAGAAAGGATTTTGCTCCCTTTGGAAACCGCAGATTGGCATTGCATGCTATTATTAAGCTTATGATCTACCAGAACCCCCAGATCCTTCTCCACTATGGATTCCCTCAGTTGTACTCCCCCTAGTATGTATAATGCATGCATATTCTTAGCCCCAAGTGCATAACTTTACGGTGCATTGAAAAAGTATTCATACCCCTTGAAATTTTCCACATTTTGTCATGTTACAACCAAAAACGTAAATGTATTTTATTAGGATTTTATTTGATAGACCAACAACAATTGGCACATAATTGTGAAGTGGAAGGAAAATGATAAATGTTTTTCAAAATTTTTACAAATAAATATCTGAGTGTGGTGTGCATTTGTATTCAGCCCCCCTTACTCTGATACCCCTAACTAAAATCTAGTGGAACCAATTGCCTTCAGAAGTCACCTAGATAATAAGTAGACTACCTGTGTGTAATTTATTCTCACTATAAATACAGCTGTTCTGTGAAGCCCTCAGAGGTTTGTTAGAGAACCTTAGTGAGCAAACAGCATTATGAAGGCTAAGGAACACACCACACAGGTCAGGGATAAAGTTCTGGAGAAGTTTAAAGCAGGGTTAGGTTACAAAAAAATACCAAGCTTTGAATATATCACGGAGCACTGTTCAATCCATCATCCGAAAGTGGAAAGAGAGTGGCACAACTGCAAACTTACCAAGACATGGCTGTCCACCTAAACTGACAAGTCAGGCAAGGAGAGCATTAATCAGAGAAGCAGCCAAGAGGCTCATGGTAACTCTGGAGGAGCTGCAGAGATCCAAAGCTCAGGTGGGAGAATCTGTCCACAGGACAACTATTAGTCATGCACTCCACAAA
The DNA here is from genome assembly GCA_037952925.1 of Lithobates clamitans. NCBI lineage: Eukaryota > Metazoa > Chordata > Amphibia > Anura > Ranidae > Lithobates > Lithobates clamitans. The sequence continues at coordinate 18,938,058 of JBBGZY010000053.1, read as the reverse complement.
TCTGGCCTTCATGGAAGAGTGGCAAGAAGAAAACCATTGTTGAGAGAAAGCTATAAGAAGTCCTGTTTGAAGTTTGCGAGAAGCCATGTGGGGGACACAGCAAACATATGGAAGAAGGTGCTCTGGTCAAATGAGACCAAAATTGAACTTTTTAGCCTAAAAGCAAAACGCTATGTGTGGTGGAAAACTAACATTGCACATCACCCTGAACACACTATTCCTCACGTGAAACATGGTGGGGGCAGCATTATGTTGTGGGGATGCTTTTCTTCAGCAGGGACAGGGAAGCTGGTCAGAGTTGATGGGAAGATGGATGGATCCAAATACAGGGCAATTTTAGAAGAAAACCTGTTTGAGTCTGCAAAAGATTTGAGACTGGGGTGGAGGTTCACCTTCCAGCAGAACAACGACCCTAAAGATACAGCCAGAGCTACAATGGAATGGTTTAGATCAAAGCATATTCATGTGTTCGAATGGTCCAGTCAAAGTCCAGACGTAAATCCAGCAACAACCCCCACCCCCCACCGCCCCCACGGGAGATGGATGGGAAGATAGCAATCCCCCCCCCGGGAGACGGACGGACACCGGCCTCCTTACCTTAGAAGGCAGATGACAGGGATCTCGCTCCTTGCTCCAGGGCTGTTGCTTCTCCTCCCGGCTGAACAGGAAGTGGATCCTGAGACTCCCTGGCCAATCGGGTCTCAGCATCCACTTCCTCATTGGCCAGGAAGAGAAGCAGGAAGACAATAACGAATATTAATTCCCTATTGTCACACAAGAGGGTGAGCCCACCCTTTTTTAAGCCAATTAGAGCCTCAGACTCTAATCATGTGCTTAAAAAAAAAAAACAGTTGAAATCCATGCGTCCGCTGCCCTACATGTAGATTAGGGGCCGGGTGCATGGATTGGGGTGCGGCGCCCCTGCTCCCCATATGGATGGGCCGCCACTGATGGCAAGACTTGAAAATTGCTGTTCACAGGCGCTCTCCATCCAATCTGACAGAGCTTGAGCTATTTTGCAAAGAAGAATGGGCAAACATTTCACTCTCTAGATGTGCAAAGCTGGTAGAGACATTCCCAAAAAGACTTGCAGCTGTAATTGCAGTGAAAGGTGGTTCTACAAAGTATTGACTCAGGGGGGCTGAATACAAATGCACACCACACTTTTCACATATTTATTTGTAAAAAAAATTGAAAACAATTTATAATTTTTTTCCCACTTCTCAATTATGTGCCATTTTGTGTTGGTCTATCACATAAAATCCCAATAAAAATACATTTACGTTTTTGATTGTAACATGATAAAATGTGGAAAATGTCAAGGGGTATGAATACTTTTTTAAGGCACTGTACATTTATTAGGGATCAACCGATATCGTTTTTTCGGTGCTGATATGTTACCGATATTTTGGCCACCTCTCCTGCCGATAGCCAATATTATTTGCCGATATTTTGTACATTTAAACTTTTCAAAAATAACAAATTTTAGGAACAAATCTGGTATAAACTAAACATGTTAATGTTTTTTAAAATTAAACATTAAGTGCTCGTTCTTCACATAAAAACTGATGAGAGAAAAACACACACAGATTTCAAAACTGATATCTCTGTCTGCAGTACACCATGATGTGGTGAACGAGGTCTAAAAGTAAACAAATGGGAAAAATAAAGTGCTTGAAAACAATAACTTCTTAAATGGCTTCCCACCAAAACATAGACAAGGTATAACTGTTACTAGTGCATTGCACTGCACTGATTACATTTAAATTACTACTGCAGTGCAAAAAGCTAGACAGTGGACAGGACACACTGACACTACAGTTTCTTCAATATTCCCAGTTAAGTAGAACAATATTATAGTGCAAAAAGCATAGCATTTCAGAATGTTCACCTGTTAAACGGGTTCTGTTTTTTTCATAAATTGCTGCCACTTAATTGAAAACACGCTCACTTGGTACAGATGAAGGAGGAGCAGAGAGGTATCTTCTAGCATGAGAGGCAAGTCTTTTGTAGCGTGACTCATTTTCTTTCCACCACTGAAGAGGATCACCACTTCTTCTGTCAATTACTGGTTCCTTCAAATAGAGATAAAGTTCATCATCCAGGCTGATGCACATTCAGAAGAATCCTCCACATGAGGCCCCAATAACATGCTGAACATGGCATCAATTCGACCAGGATAAAGATTCTCTTCCGCTCTCTGCAGGAACCTTCAGCAGCTTGTGTTGATCTTCTGTCAGCCATTGTTTTGCCTTGGCCAATACACCCTCAGAAGAGAAAGCATGATTCTTGTATCAAGGATCCAAAAGACATACCAGCACAACATTTTTACTCTCCTTATGCTTTTCAAAGTGTTTGGTTAGGCTGTCCCTCATGACCTGCCTGAATGTTTTAATGCCACGTGTGTTGGGTCTTTCATTCTTTTGAAGAAGCATCTTCAGCACTCTCACACATGGGATGACAGATGACACAGATGAGTCGTAATGACTCGCCTCTAGTGTCACTTACTCTGTGGGGAGGAGGGTCTCAATGACATTGGCTACAATGTCCCACTAATTAGCAGTAGGACAACTATGTCATCCATGTTCGCCTGAATAGATGCTCAGAGCTCGCTTCTGTTCCAGCATTCTTTGCAGCATGTGAAGTGTTGGAACAGCCTGAATTAGGCTGTTTTTGGGTAGGCCAAGGTCTGCCTGAATGCACCACAGTCACTGCTTGGCAAGGACTGAATGGTGAAAATGGCCTGCGTACCTCTTCAACATCATTTACCACAAGTTGCAGGGTGTGTGCCACGCAACTGAGGTCGGACACAAGCCTCATTCCTTTCACCATGTTTGCGCCGCTGTCACGAAGCACAAGCATCACTTGGTCTTTGCTTATTTCCCAGTCTTGAAGGAAGCCTAGAAACATTTCTCTAATGTACTCCCCAGTGTGGGATCCTTGCATCACCTTTGTATTCAACACTAATTGCCTTTTTGTCCATCCGCTGTCAATGAAGTGGCATGTAAGACTCATTAGTGACTCTGTTGGTCCTGACCAGCAGTCAGTCGTTAAATTGAGAGTGAGTTGCCAGCATTCTCTGGTTTCAGCTTAGCCCTTACTTTCTCAACTACCTTTTGGTGAATCTTTCCCAGCATTTCGGTTCGATAATACTTTTCACTCTTCAGTGGGTACCTTGGCTAAGCTATGGACATCAACCGCTGAAATCCAGAGTCAGACACCAATGTAAATGGCTGGTTATTCGTAACCATCATCTCTGTGATTGCTTTGTTCAGGTGTTGGGATCTTCTATCCGAATTTAACCACTTAGCTTTTTTCTGAAACATATTTTTATTGTTGTTTGGTGGGATTGTGGTATTTCACTTTGTGATTCAGTTTGTTTTCTCTGTGCTTCATTATATAATTCAACATGATGAACTCTTAAATGAGCCCAAAGATTTGACGTATTTTTGGTTTTTGCAGTTGATCCCATGCTCACATTGTTTGTGCATGTATTGCACACTGCTACTTTTCCTGGAGGTGGTTGAGACGAGAAATAGTCCCAGACCACACTTTTACTTTTTCTCTCTGCATCCATCTGCATTGGAATTTGAAAGAGTAAGGTTAAAAATGGCAGGCGCCCATCTGTGGGTGGCTTGCTGGCTGGCACCCTGCTGTGGGTGGCTTGCTGGCGGGCACCCTGCTGTGGCTGGCTTGCTGGCACCCTGCTGTGGGTGGCTGACTGGCACCCTGATGTTAGTGGGCTTGCAGAGTGGCACCCTGATGTCTGTGGGCTTGCTGGATGGCACCCTGCTGTGGGTGGGTGGCTGGCACCCTACTGTGAATGGCTGGCTGGCAACCTGATGTGGGTGCTGGCTGGCACCTTGCTGTGGGTGGGTGGATGGGTGCTGGCTGGCTGGCACCTTACTGTTGCTGGGTGGCTTCTGGCTGGCACCCTGCTGTGGGTGGGTGGATGCTGGCTGGCACCCTGCTGTGGGTGGCTGCTGGCTGGCAACTTGCTGTGGGTGGGTGGCTGCTGGCTGGCTGGCACCCTGCTGTTGGTGGGTGGCTGCTGGCTAGCTGGCCCCCTGCTGTGGGTGGATGGCTGCTGGCTGGCACCTTGCTGTGGGTGAGTGGATGGCTGCTGGCTGGCACCTTGCTGTGGGTGGGTGGCTGCTGGCTGTCACCCTGCTGTGTTTGGCTGCTGGCTGGCACCCTGCTGTGGGTGGGTGGCTGCTGGCTGGCACCCTGCTGTGGGTGGGTGGCTGCTGGCTGGCAACCTGCTGTGGGTGGGCGTGCTGGCTGGCACCCTGATGTGGGTGGGGATGCTGGCTGGCACCCTAATGTGGGTGGCTGGCTGGCACCCTGCTGTGGCTGGCTTGCTGGCACCCTGATGTGGGTGGGTGCTGGCTGGCTGGCACCTTGCTGCGGGTGGGTAGCTGCTGGCTGGCAACCTGCTGCGGGTGGGTGGCTGCTGGCTGGCACCCTGCTGTGGGTGGCTGCTGGCTGTCACCTTGCTGTGGGTGGTTGGGTGGGTGTCTGCTGGCTGGCACCTTGCTGTGGGTGAGTGGCTGATGGCTAACTTGCACCCTACTGTGGGTGGGTGGCTGCTGGCTGGCACCTTGCTGTGTGCGAGTGGCTGCTGGCTGGCACCCTGCTGTGGGTGGGTGGCTGCTGGCTGGCACCTTGCTGTGGGTGAGTGGCTGCTGGCTGGCCCCAGTGGCCTGGCACTTTACTGTGGGTGGGTGGCTGCTGGCTGACACCCTGCTGTGGGTGGGTGGTTGCTGGCTGGCACCTTGCTGTGGGCGGGTGGCTGCTGGCTGGCACCTTGCTGTGGGCGGGTGGCTGCTGGCTGGCACCCTGCTGTGGGTGGGTGGCTGCTGGCTGGCACCTTGCTGTGGGCGGGTGGCTGCTGGCTGGCACCTTGCTGTTGGTGGGTAGCTGCTGGCTGGATGGCCTCAGTGGCCTGGCACCTTACTGTGGGTGGGTGGCTGCTGGCTGGCACCCTGCTGTGGGTGGGTGGCTGCTGGCTGGCACCTTGCTGTGGGCGGGTGGCTGCTGGCTGGCACCTTGCTGTGGGTGGGTAGCTGCTGGCTGGATGGCCTCAGTGGCCTGGCACCTTACTGTGGGTGGGTGGCTAGCTGCTGGATGGCCGGCTGGCCTGTCCGCCCGAGTGTTGAGGAGAAGAGAGGGAGCCTGTCAGACTCAGAACACCCAGTGCATGGAGGCGTAATGACGTTGCGTGCCTGTCATGCGCCCCTGTGCACTGGGTCTGCAGGCTTCTGGGTCCCACAAAGATGGCCGCGGCCCGCGGAGACCAATATTGGTAATATCAGTCTAGTTTGGGACCGATACAGATGTTTCAAAAAATGCTGATATTGGCCTGCAATAATCGGCCGTACTGATAATCAGTCTATCCCTATCATTTATCAACATTAAATCCTCATTTGCCACACAGTTGCCCAATGAAACAGTACATTGAGGTCGGCTTGTAAGTTGGAAACATCACGTAAGGACGTTATTCAACTGCATGGCTTGGTATCATCAGCAAACACTGAAATGGTACTTTTAATCCCAGAACCTATATAATTTATAAAGATATTAAAAAGTAAGGGTCCTAACACTGGACCTTGGGATAGACCACTTATAAACCTAGACCAATCAGAGTAAAAAATTTTAACCACTACTCTCCGAATTCGGTGTTTTATCCAGTTTTCAACCCATTTACAAATTGATTTTTCCAAACCTGTAGACTTTACCTTACGCATTAGCCGTGTGTGGGAAACTGTGTCAAACGATTTGGCAAAATCTAAATATACTATGTCCATAGTCACCCCTCTGTCCAAGGTTTTGCTCACCTTCTCATAAAAATAAATTAGATTTGTCTGACAACTTCTGTCTTTCATGAATCCATGCTGTCTGTTACTTAGAATATTTTTTTCATGCAAGAACTCATCTATGTGGTCTTTTATTAAACTCTCCAGTATCTTACCAATTATAGAAGTTAAACTAAAGGTTCTATAGTTACTTGGTAAAGACTTTGATCCCTTTTTACATATACAGTGCCTTGCAAAAGTATTCACCCCCTTTGGCTTTTTACCTATTTTGTTACATTACAGCCTTTAGTTCAATGTTTTTTTTTAATCTGATTTATATGTGATGGATCAGAACACAATAGTACATACCGTACATAAAACTATTTTTCAGAAATAAAAAACTGATAATTGGCATGTGTGTATGTATTCACCCCCTTTGTTATGAAGACCATAAAAAGCTCTGGTGCAACCAATTACCTTCAGAATTCACATAATTAGTGAAACAATGTCCACCTGTGTGCAATATAAGTGTCACATGATCTGTCATTACATAAACACACCTTTTTTGAAAGGCCCCAGAGGCTGCAACACCCTAGCAAGAGGCACCACTAACCAAACACTGCCATGAAGGCCAAGTAACTCTTCAAACAAGTAAGGGACAATGTTGTTGAGAAGTACAAGTCGGGGTTAGGTTATAAAAAATATCCAAATCTTTGATGATCCCTAGGAGCACCATCAAATCTATCATAACCAAATGGAAAGAACATGGCACAACAGCAAACCTGCCAAGAGACGGCCGCACGCCAAAACTCACGGACAGGGCAAGGAGGGCATTAATCAGAGAGGCAGCAGAGAGACCTAAGGTAACCCTGGAGGAGCTGCAGAGTTCCACAGCAGAGACTGGAGTATCTGTACATAGGATGACAATAAGCCGTACGCTCCATAGAGTTGGGCTTTATGGCAGAGTGGCCAGAAGAAAGAAGAAATTACTTTCAGCAAATAACAAATTGGCATGTTTTGAATTTGCAAAAAGGCATGTGGGAGACTCCCAAAATGTATGGAGATAGGTGCTCTGGTGTGATGAGACTAAAATTGAACTTTTTGGCCATCAAAGAAAACGCTATGTCTGGCGCAAACCCAACACCCAAAGAACACCATCCCCACAGTGAAACATGGGGGTGGCAGCATCATGCTGTGGGGATGTTTTTCAGCAGTTGGGACTGGGAAACTGGTCAGAGTTGAGGGAAAGATGGATGTTGCTGAATACAGGGATATTCTTGTGCAAAACCTGTACCACTCTGTGTGTGATTTGAGGCTAGGATGGAAGTTCACCTTCTAGCAGGACAATGACCCCAAACACACTGCTAAAGCAACACTTGAGTGGTTTAAGTGGAAACATGTAAATGTGTTGGAATGGCCTAGTCAAAGCCCAGACCTCAATCCAATAGAAAATCTGTGGTCAGACTTAAAGATTGCTGTTCACAAGTGCAAACCATCCAACTTGAAGGAGCTGGAGCAGTTTTGCAAGGAGGAATGGGCAAAAATCCCAGTGGTAAGATGGGGCAAGCTCATAGAGACTTATCCAAAGCGACTTGGAGCTGTGATAGTCGTAAAAGGTGGCTCTACAAAGTATTGACTTTAGGGGGGTGAATAGTTATGCACATTGACTCTTTCTGTTATTTTGTCCTATTTGTTGTTTGCTTCACAATTAAAAAAAAAAAAAAAATCTTCAAAGTTGTGGGCATGTTTTGTAAATTAAATGATACAAATCCTCAAACAATCCATGTTAATTCCAGGTTGTGAGGCAACAAAACGCGAAAAATGGCAGGGGGGGGGGGTGAATACTTTTACAAGGTACTGTAGGCACCACATTGGCCCTATGCCAATCCAGTGGTACTATTGCAGTCATTTAAAAAGTCCCTAAAAATTAGAAACAATGGCTTTGAAATGACGGAGGTCAATTCTTTAAGGATCTGTGGGTGGATGCTATCTGGTCCAGGTGCTGTATTCACCTTTATTCTGTCTAAATATTTGTGGACCATATTCATTTTGAGCCATAGTGGTTTATTTGGACTGTGTCAAGACCATCCCCATTATGGACATGAGCTCCCCTATGCTTCTTTGTATACACAGAGATGAAGAAGGTATTTAACAAATTTGCCTTGTCTTTGTCCCCAGTTTCCCACACTAGATTATTTTGTAAAAGGCCAACATGCTTAGAACTGAACTTTTTACTATTAATATATTTGAAGAAAATTTTGGGGTTTGTCCTACTATCTTTTGCAATCTGTCGTTCGTTTTTAATTTTCACATCCTTTATTTCCTTTTTACATATTCTGTTATATTCTCTGTATAATTTAAACGATGATAACGTTCCTTCATTTTTATATTTTTTTAAAAGCTCTTTTCTTATTATTTATTACATTACATTACCTGTTTTCCTGTAAAGACACTGGTGTTGATTTACTAAACGCAAATCCACTCTGCATTACAAGTGCACTACAAGTGCACTTGCAAGTGCAGTCGCTGTAAATCTTGAGGGGAAGATCTGAAATGAGGGGAAGATCTGAAATGAGGGGAAGATCTGAAATGAGGGGAAGCTCTGCTGATTTTATCATACAATCATATACAAGCAAAAATGCTGTTTTTTATTTTCCTTGCATGTCCCCCTCAGATCTACAGCGACTGCACTTCCAAGTGCACTTGCAGTGCACTTGTAGTGCAAAGTGCATTTGCCTTTAGTAAATAAACCCCATTGTGACTTTGCCCCATACTTGGTTTATCCAGCAGTTGATTTTATATCAGCAATCATTCAGTAAAGATGCTGATTGTCCTGTCAGGGTTTCAGCTTTAGGGGGAAACAAAGGGACAAAACTACGGTGCTGTTGTAGCCACCTAGAGCAACAGTAGAATAAGTGTAGGGGAAATGAAAAGTCTATATGATAGTCACTCAAAAGGAAGGCAGCAGCTCCCCTGAACAAGGTCCTGAGTCAACCCAGTACATATATAAGATGTGGCTTGGGGAGCTGGAACGCAAGTAGCGTAGTGTATGCAGTGGCTTCCAGGGAACACTTTCCCTATAGTTTAGACAAAGAGGTGGAGCCCTGAAACACATAACCATGGCCATTTTGGGAGCGGGGTCATTACCGAGGACTGACCAGCAAGCTGAGAACACCCAGCAGCTGCTGCATACACCATGCTGCTTGTGTTCCAGCTCCCCAAACCACGGCCTTTCTCTCATCCACCCAGCAGCTTCCTGGCCAAACTCTGCATAACAATAGCTGCTTGCCTGGTGATCTCTGCCATTGATTATAAGTCCTCCATGGATGACATATTGACTCTTCCTCTACAATATGTGAGTGCATTCCTATATTAATACTATTTGCACGTTTGCACAGTTTACACTCAGATGTAGGCGCCCTCTGCTCTTTTTTGTCAGCTTTATGGAATACCTACAATCCTGTATAGAAAACATAATTGTAGAGTGGCAAAATTATAGTTTTATCTCTTGAGTAAATTCCCTTTTTATTACATGCTAATATTCTGCTGGCTTTGCTTGCAGCAGCTTGAAGTTGTATGCCATTGCTTAGCCTGTCATCTTCTAGGACCCCCTGATCTTTTTCCATCTTGAAAAGGGGACACAGCACACTGTTACCAATATAAAAGAAGCAGCAAAATGTATTTTTAGGAAAACTTTACAAAGCCCATATATTATATGTTCAGTGCTTTACTTTGGTGAGATTTTACTGTAATTCAGAGAAAGACAGCTATTACATGATAACATAATTAGAAAGGTAGAAAACTAAGAAAAACACGGCTAGTAAACCAAAACTGAACTACAGGCAAAACTAAAATCATAGCCTATATATATATATATATATATATATATATATATATATATATATATATATATATATACACACACACACACACACACACACACACACTTTTATAGATACAGTATATGTAAACAAACATTTTACATGTATTGAGTCTTCGGTCACACTGAATAACAGAAATGGTCGCAGAGATGGGGGTAAGCCTAAGCACCCTATGGCTAAAATGAATAAATGTGAATCATTTGATTTTCAAAGGGATCTGTAATGATTCACACATTTCTGTCAGACCCCACAGCCAGGCCCACAACCTGCAACGCTGAGAATGCACTAAAGCGTTTGTTAATCTAAAAAAAAAATATTGATCCTGTTCCCTTAAAGCATGTTATACAGCATAGTGCTTGTGCTGTGTAATTTGGCCCCTTCTATCACCTAAAAAACCTGGCTGATCCTGCCTGGCTATGTCCTCCCCTTTGTAAACTGACCACGGTATATCATGGCTGCCATGCCCTGACACAGTGGTCAGTTTACCTGTCTCCGTCATCCGCAGCTCTCCTGTCATTCCTGTCCTCCTCTCCCCCTCCCTCTTTGCCTGTCTGCTCCTGTGTCAGTGCCCACCCCCTCCTGCTGCTGAAGCTTCGTTTAATGTTTTATCAAATCTTGTCTGTTGAATAATCCTATGTGCCCTTGTGTCTGTGTTTCATTAAAATAAGCCGTTCTTTAACATATCTCAGAGCATCAATCACGTGACCCGCCGCCTCTCTCCTCCTCGCCTCCTCCTCTCCTCCGACTGATGTCAGAGGGGAATCCTTGGCCCCGCTTGCTGCAGCTGTCAGACAGGGCGAGGAGAGAGGCGTGTCACGTGGGCAATCGGCTCTCTGAGATATGGAAAAGAACGGCTTATTTTAATAAAACACAGACACAGGGGCACATAGGAATATTCAACAGACAGGATGGGATAAAGTAGATAAAGTGCCCTAACAACCACTTTAAAGGGGTTGTAAAGGTAAAAATTTTTTCACCTTAATGCATTCTATGCATTAAGGTGAAAAAACTACTAACAATACCGCCGTCCCCAGCCCCCCCCCGTTTTACTTACCTGACCCCTCGAAATTCGGCTGCTCGTTCCCGACCTCCATTCCGCTGCTCAGCCTGGCCGCTGATTGGCTACAGTGGATGGATTGGAAGCAGCGCAGCCATTGTCAATCACATCCAATGACGCGGAGTGCTGGGGGGCGGGGCCGAGTGATACAGCGAGCGGCTATAGCCGCTCGCTGTATCACGGGAGCGCGCCCGCAATAACTAACCACCATGCGAGGGAGCTCGCATTGAGGTGGTTAGTTCTTGCGGGGAGGAGCTGAAACAGCCGTCGAGGGACCCCAGAAAAGCAGGTTCGGGACCACTCTGTGCAGAACGAGCTGCACAGTGAAGGTAAGTATAACATATTTGTTATTTTTAAAAAATAAAAAAATTACCTTTACAACCCCTTTAAGGTAAAAACCTTGAAGCTTTAAAACCAGGTTAACTGTTCTGGCTGCTGTCATACCTTCCACAGTTCTCTGCCCCTAGCATACCATCTGCATTCCTCTCCTGTACATACTTCCCCCTATCATACCCTCCACACACCTCTCCTGCAAACACTTCATACTGTCATACCTTCCACACTCCACATCTACACTGCCCACTGTCATACCTTTTGCACTCCTCTCCTGCACATTGTTCCCCTGTAATACCTGCCCTGCAGATACTGTCCATTGTCATACCCTCTTCACTCCTCTCATGAACATACTGCCCATCATACCTGTTTAAAATGCCCATCGTCATACCCTTTGTTATACACTTTACACTCCTTTCCCCCAAATATTTCCCTCCTGTAGTTCCTTCTGCACGATTTGTCTGCACATAATTCCCACTGAAGTACCCTCACACATACTGCCTGCTGTCATAGACCCTGCCTCTCTTTCTGCATATTATTCCCCCTAGCATACCCTTTGCACTCCTCTCTTGCACATATTGTCTCCCATCACACCATTCGAAATGCTATCCTGTACATATTGCCCACTGTCATTCCTTTTGTGTTCCTCTACTGCACATATTACCCAATGCCATACCCTCTGCACTGCTCTCCTCATATACTAGGACACTTCATTAGCATTGTTTGTTATACCCCAAACCTTTCCCTTTCTGGAACCGGTCCAGTATTGCTAATATTTATAATTACAGAGATGAATTAATGCAGGGTCTGGTATGGATTTTGAGGGGGACCCCTATGCCATTTAAAAAAAAAAATTTGGCGCAGGTTTCCCCATAATATCCATACCAGACCTGAAGGGCCTGGTATGGAATTTGGGGGGACCCCCCCTCAATTTTTTTTTACATTTTGGTTCGGGGTTCCCCTTAATATCCATACCAGACCCAAAGGGCCTGGTAATGGACTGGGGGGATCCCATGCTGTTTTTTTTTAATGACTTTTATTTGTATTGCCGGGACCAACAATTCATTATAGCTGCAAGTACTTTTAAATTACTTTTTTCCTTTAGAAATGTCATTTTGTCCAATGACTGTTCTAAACACGGGAAACATGCGCCACTTTACAGGCATACTATAGACACCCCCCAGGTACGAAATTTAAAGGAATATTTTACTTTTATTGTTTCACTTTAAGCATTTTTAAAATCACTGCTCCCGAAAAACTTTTTTTTGCATTGATACATGTCCCCTGGGGCAGGACCTGGATCCCCAAACACTTTTTATGACAATAACTTTAATATACGTATTTAAAATGAACACTTTTGATTTTTCATGTTAATGTCACATAGACTTCAATGGTGTTCCAGCGAGCGGCTTTCGAATTTGCCCCAAACACGGCATATTGGGGGTTATTTACGAAAGGCAAATCCACTTTGCACTGCAAGTGCACTTGGAAGTGCAGTGTCTCTAAATCTAGATCTGAAATGAGTGGAAGCTCTGCTGATTTTATCATCCAATCATGTGCAAGCTAAATTGCTGTTTTTTATTTTCCTTGCATGTCCCCCTCGGATCTACAGCAACTTTACTTTCAAGTGCACTTGCAGTGCAAAATGGATTTTCCTTTAGTAAATAACCCCCATTGCTCCGTGTTCGTTTAACATCCGAACAACCAAAGTTCGGCCCGAACTTATGCTCGGGCCGAACTGTTCGCCCATCACTACTTCCTACCCTAACTGTATTTGCACCTTGTGTTGTTGTGAATATAAGAAACCATACCCTGAAGGGAGCAGCCAGTGTACAGTAATACACCACTGATCACCTGGAATGTAGAGCGTGCAAGGTAAGGACACAAAATGCTACTAAACTTCCATATAATAATATATATTTGTGGGCACTTGGTATTTTATTTGTGTACAAGCTCACATAGTACATACATCTGGATTGGCTTTGTGGTTACATTTAGGTTTATCCACTACCAGCTCCAGCTACATATTCTACAGTGGTTAAAGCTGTAAAACAAGCATACAGGCTTTTTATGCATGCAAAAATAGGACACAAGACTATTTATTGCATTCCGCAATAGCGTGTAGAGTAGATATTATTATTATACAGGATTATATAGCGCCGACAGTTTACGCAGCGCTTTACAACATTAGGGCAGACAGTACACTTACAATACAATTCAATACAATAGTGAAATTGATTTATTAATAGATTTTGTATTGTGTTTTCCCATACTCTTGAAAGGAAAGATCCAATGGTTCTCATTCTCCTAGGCAGGGGTAGGCAACCTTAAAGGGGTTACTAAACCCACTACGCATGCAGATCAAGAGTTTTGCATTCACTGGCTGCATACTTGTTCTGGTTTAGTATTGTTCTGGTTTAGTATTAAAGCAGGGACAGCCAAGCAGCTAACATTTTTTGGATGCACTCTTCTTCAGTTGTCTGTTGGGCTGCGTATCAGGTCTACTAGATAGCAGCCTAATGGCCAACTGAAAGATCTTCCCCAGGAGGTGGACAGCGCTTCTACTATTTGTGAGGCAATGGCTTAAAGAGTAACTGCTTTTGTTGAAAAAAAAAAAAAAAACAGGAGAAGCTACTGTTCTGCGGAAAAAGCTGTTTTTCCACCATGTCCTATACAGACTAATTCTGAATGGGAGTGGCTGGTTCATTATAATCACCTGGTGCACTCATAGTGTTCTAATAAAGAAAGTTGCAGTGTCTGCTTTCCTTTAGATATATTTATCTTTTGGGGCTGCCTGAAATGTGACTTGTATCTTAGTGCAGGCTTCTGGGAAAATCAGTGAGCCAACACACAAGAAGTAAATTACATTCCTGGGATGGTCTGTACACCAACTGTGTACAGAACGCCTCTAGGTTGCCATATTGCATTGAATCCTATAGAAAATGACAGCAGCTGTAGATTAAGGAAAGGTAATGTTTGATAACATCAAATTACAACTTGGATTGTGCAACAATATATGCTATATTATATATTTTTTAATGTGCTACTTTTTTTTCCACAAAAGTGGAGTTAGCCTTTAACATTGTAAACCTGCAACAGGAAGTGCTAATACTTGCAGAATCTCCAGGTAAGAAAATTGTATACAGCAAGAAATGGCATTATGTCAAACAGAATGAAAAATAGATTTAGGGTTTGCATACATTTAAAGTGTTTTGTTTTTTTTAAATATTGGGTATATGGGTTTTGCACAATACAGTGGTATAAAACATAGTAGCTACAGAGCGTGTTTTAAACCTAAGTAGGGGGGGGGGGGGGGGGTGAGGGGGAGGGGGATCGGTAAATCACATTTACCATCATGACAGTAGTCCAACTATGTAGTGCCTATAAAGGCTGTACCTTACACCTTAGTACCTTCAGGAGTGGAAGCAACGTTTGTATATGATTAATTAGCGATCTCATAAATTGGTCTAGTTATAACAGTGGTACCGAATGATGATACTGATAGATAGAAAAGAGTCATGGACGTCAAAGAGCATCGTGGAACTGCGGTTGTCCTATGGTGGTAGAAAAGTAGAGGGGTCAGAAACGTTGGCTATTTTGAGGTTGCCAAGTGAATTGGTAAGATCTTTCTTTAAGTACCAGTCCGAGAAATGGAATGGTTGCATTATGTCTTATATTGTTTTGTGAGTGATTGTGGCCTCCATATATTTACGCCATCTAAAGTGGTTTTAAAGGCTCAAGGTTTTTTACGTTCATGCTTTCTATGCATGAAGGTAAAAAGCTTTCTTTGTGCAGAAGTTCCCCCAGCCTCCCCTAATACTTACCTGAGCCTGATCTTCCTCCAGCGTTGTGCATGAGAGCCTCAGCTCTCCGGGGACACTCCCTCCTCATTGGCTGAGACAGCAAGGGAAGGCATTGGCTCCCACTGTTGTCAATCACAGCCAGTGACCCAGTCAGGACAGAAAGGGAGTGGGGTCGAGTCACGGCTCTGCGTGTAAATGGACACACAGAGCCGCAGCTTGGGAGTGAACCTGCCTGGGTGCCCCCATTGCTAACTGCTTGCTCTGGGAGCACTTGCCAGGAAGAAGGGGCCAGGAGTGCCAGCGAGGGACCTGAGAAGAGGGGGATCTGGGCTGCCCTATGCAAAACCATTACACAGAGCAGGTTAGTATGACGTTTATTTTCTTATTTTTTAACCAATTCACGTAGCTGTACGTCGGTACTTTGACACTAAATACTGGGGTTATGGCAGCAGCTAGCTGCCGTAACCCCAGTATTTCCAGGAACAGCACGCGTTTCTCTTTTAGATAAAAGTGGTCTCTGCAGCGGATTTGCCGCAAGATCACTTTTATCGGTGGCCATGCTCCAGTTGTCTCTGCCGTTTACCTGAGCCGCCGGTAGCAGCGGAGACGATCGTGTCCGCTCCCCTCACTGCCTGAATGCCGAGTGACGGAAAGATGGCCCCCGCTTGTCTCCATAGCATTGAAAGGTGGAAGTGACATCAAACGTCACTTCCGCCCAATGCTCTTAAAGGAAATTTTTTTTTTTTAATGACATTTAATTTTTTTTGTTTTTTTATTGCATTTTAGTGTAAATATGAGATCTGAAGTCTTCTTGACCCCAGATCTCACATTTAAGAGATCCTGTCATGCTTTTTTCTATTACAAGGGATGTTTACAATCCTTGTAATAGGAATAAAAGTGGCCCAATTTTTTTTTAAAGGACAGTGTAAAAATAAAAAATAAAAGGTAAAATAAATAAGAAATTTTTTTTTTTTTTTAAAGCGCCCAGTCCGGCCGAGCTTGTGCGCAGAAGGCAACGCATACTTAAGTCATGCCAGCATATGAAAATGGTGTTCAAACCACACATGTGAGGTATCGCCGCGATCGTTAGAGTGAGAGCAATAATTCTAGACCTCCTCTGTAACTCAAAACTGGTAACCTGTAGAAATCTTTAAAAGTCGCCAATGGAGATTTTTAAGTGCGCAACTTTGAAACACATGAAGTGACATGTTGGTTATCAATTTACTTGGCGTAACATTATCTTTCACAATATAGAAAAAAATTGGACTAACTTTACTATTATCTTATTTTTTAACTCAAAAAAGTGTATATTTCCCCAAAATTTGCGCTTGTAAGACCGCTGCGCAAATATGGTGTGACATAAACTATTGCGATGACTGCCATTTTATTCTCTAGGTTGTCTGAAAAAAAAAATATTGTTTGGGGGTTTTCTAGCAAAAAAAAATGGGTGAACAACAAATCTCAAAAAGGGGCTTAAACCTGAAGTGGTTAAATTGCCTTTAATATTACTTTAAAACACAGATGACTATTCTGATTCAATGAACAATAGGCAGGTTGCAGACATCTTTAACACAGGACGCATTACTGTTAATCTCAGGTGTGTCATAAGCCTGTGCAGTATGTCTAATAGGGCTTTAAACGGTGAACTTAACTGTTTGCCTTTTAGCAAGTTCATGTAAGCTCCAACATGTCCGCTGCTTTTGCAGAATTATGTGAAATATGTGCATCTTCTCATGTCCATCAGAACATTTGTCTTTACTTTTAGCATGTGCAGCTAGCATTTCATGTTAGGGCTGGTTCACGCTAGTCCACATGCCGCATGGTAATGTGCAAGCTCTGGCAAGGAGCAATGCATGGCATGTCTCTGCGCATCACATTATTTATTTTTTTAACCTTTTTTGAAGTGTCACACAGGGGGGGATTTACTAAAACTGAAAGCGGGAGTCCTGCGAAATGTTTTTTTTTTAAAAAGTCAGCAGCTGCTGACTTTTAAAATAAGGACACTTACCTGTCCCAGGGTCCAGCGATGTCGGCACCCGAGGCCGAACCGTCCCTCGATCCTCGGATGCTGCCGCCTCCATCTTCAGTAAGGGAATCAGGAAATGTAGCCATGTGGCTTCACTTCCCGATTCCCTACTGAACAATGCGCGAGTCGTGCTGCGCAATCTGAATGGTTGCTGCTGTCTCTGGGACCCATGTGTGCCCCAGCAGACAGCGCGGGGGGTGGGACGGGAAGTGGCGTAGACTCCCGTGGGAGTCTATGCCCAGAAGTGGGTGCAAATACCTGCACCCCCTCCCCCCTGAAAGGTGCCAAATGTGACACCGGAGGGGGGGAAAGTTCCAAAAAGCGGAAGTTCCATTTTTGTGTGGAACTCCACTTGAAGCACACAGAATCTGGTGCAGCTGTGCGTAGTAACCAAGCAGCTTTTAACTTCAGCATGTTCAATTAAGCTTTGACAATAAAACCTGGAAGCTGATTGGCTACTATGTAGGGCAGCACCAAAGACCGTGTGCTCCAGTTTTAGTAAATCCCCCCAAAGTGACACCATTTATTTACCTGTACAGCAGTGCGGTGCAATGCGGTGACATAGGAAATATGAAGCGTTTTCTATGTGCTGTAGCAGTGAGCTGCATTGATTCAGTACAGAAACATGCAAATCACTGCATTATGTGTGACCGTGTCTTTAGAATATTTAATTGACATATTTATGCATTTAGGTTTATAACATATAACAAACATGTGCTTATGACAGAAATGCTTGATAAGATAAGCATATGCTCACAATTGGCAGGTTGATATGCTTTTGACTGTCAGGTTAGTGTGATGGAAATACTTTAAGTAAACTAATAAACTGATACCTATGACTGACATGTCTATGAGATAGAAGAGATATGAGATATGAGATATAGTATGAGATAGAGTGGCTAGATGTAACAGTTATGCTAAAAGCTTACACATTTGTGTAATAGCCATATGTTTATTATTGGCATGCTTACATGTAGACACCTATTTGCAATATACAGGTTCCTGTGATAGACATGTGGGTGATGGGTTCATTTGATTGGCAAAGAATAACTAAACACAAGATCAAAACTGTACATATCCTCATCGCCCATGCCATTGAGATGAACCAAGACAGACATGATGGAAGTCCAGCCTGGGTATCAGCCATGGCTCCCTCTATAGTGGTGGAGTGAGTCTAGCCACCCAGAGACAGGAGATCTGCTATTTGCAGGATTATAAGGTGCATAAAGACTGAGAATAGTAAACTAATGCAACCACCTCTTCTGGGGACTAGTAAGAGCAGTAAATTATAATTTTGTTTTGGGTTTAGATACGCTTTAAGCTTTTAATTGTTAATTTTATGCCTTATGTCTTAGAGCTGCGATTTTTTTCTTTTAGGATTTATTACATAAATATGCATGAGTAATAGATTGGAAATGCTGGCCTGGTTAGAATATCACTTCCACTATTTAATTCTATTAAGCCTAAAAAAAAAGCCAATGAGAAAAAAAGTGTCTACCATTAATTAATCCACTGTTTACAATTTTAATCTTCGTGCACACAATTTGGGGATCAAACTCAAAGCTGCTACAATTTTGACATCAGTATGAATCATTGCTGACGTTTTAGTGTCACACAACACCTGACTGTAATGAATCTGATGTTGGCGCTAAATTAAGTAGTTAGGCATAAGCCTCGTACACACGATCGGATTTTCCGACGGGAAATGTGTGATGACAGGCTGTTGGCGGAAAATCCGACCATTTGTACGCTCCATTTGACAATTGTTGTCAGATTTTCCGCAGAGAAATGTTGGATGGCAGGTTTTAAAATTTTCCGTGGACAAATGTCTGTTGTCGGATTTTCCGAGCGTGTGCACACAAGTCTGTCGGACAAAAGTCAAAGTACAAACACACATGCTCGGAAACAAGGACGAGCCAGAAGCGATCGGTCTTGTAAACTAGCAGTCATAATGGAGAATTAACATTTGTGACGTGGCAAATTATGAAATCTCGAAATGCAGCGCACAATTCTCTTCTTCTTTAATGGGATTTGCTGGTGATACTGATGGAGTTATTGCAAACAAATTTTCAAAGGCTTTTTTTTTTTTTTCTAGTGATATCAAGAATAATATTATTATGCTTTTTTTTTTGGCAAGTTACCATGCCACCATTATCCCGTGGTTTTTAAGATCAAAGATACAATTATGTTGGTGTCCCTTGTCAATTTTACATTGTATTTTTTTAAATGTAACTGCCTACTCCCAATCTGTCATTTGAAGTAAAACACATAGCCAAGTATTATTCTCCACAATTTTTTATTGTGCATTAAAAAAAAAAATAAAATTAGACATGCTATCTACCAATATAACTTAACCAAAAAGTGCACTCTATGCATCCAAAAATATAGAAAATATAAAAAATAAATCATTATTATTCAACCAAAAAATAAAATAAAAGCCTCATGCATGTGTCCTGCTTCTTAATATATGGGGTCAGCAATGCCAAGAGTTGGTGAAAGCAGGGGTCCGTCATCCAGAGATAATTCCGAAAAACATCTGGACTATGCTCCTGCAGCAAAGGCATATGACATAATTGGTCACGATTAATAAAGCAACCAATTTTTGGTTCAAGAACTCCTCCTCCTCCTGTTCCTGGACTGGACTTGGGTCAAAGCAATAACTCCAAGGCCAATAAAAAAATAACATGTTATCTCCTCTGATTCCGCAACATGTCTGATTGACGAACGGCCGTTCAGAAATGAACTGAAAAGCACAAAATGTAAAGCGCGAACTGAAAAGTGCAATTCAACACTCACCAAACTTCTACTAGCACGAAATTAGCAGAAGGAGCCCAAAGGGTGGCGCTAAGGAGATGAAAAACCAAGTAGTACGTCAATACGTTTGTGTTTGTTGGCCAACAATTCCTTGCCGTTTGTATGCAAGACAAAATCCAGACACACGCCTTCGGACAAAAGTCCAAGGTTTTGTCTGCGGAAAATCGGATAGTGTGTACGAGGTTTTAGGGTCAGGTGCTAGAGCTTTACTTTAGTGCAGGTTAAGGATTTGAGGCGAGAGATACGGTTAGTTGTTAGCATTAGGTCCCACCCACCTTATACAGGTGCACACTTTTTTGCATATTTTATTTTATTTTTTTTGCTATTAACCACTGTGCTATTTTAACTGGTAATTGCACGTTCATGTAGTTCTGTATACAGTGGTATACAGTGGTAAAAACAAAATTTCTCTCATTTTTTCCAGAAAAATAGAGCTTTCTTTTGGTATTTGATCACCACTGGATTTTTATGTTTTCAGATACAAACAAAAAAAATATTCACACACGACACCCCTAGAAAAGGCTTACATATACACCTAATCTATATAGAAAAAATATGGAGGCAGCCATTGCTGAGCTCCTATGACAATGGTATCCACTTGGCTCTATAGATGGCTTTGGAGCTTTCTAAATCAAAACATATTCAGATCAGGAGTTCTGATGTCACTCTGATGTCACTCTGACTTAATCTGGTTCAGTGAAATTAGGGACAGCCAGGCAATTAGCACTTTCAGAAGGAGGCCAGCGATGGTAGCCCCTTTATCTCTCAGCACAGGTTTCCTTGATGCTATTTCTGTGTGCATAGATACAGGTTGCGTAGTTCTGCTCTTCTGTTTGCCATTGCTGAATGCTGAACATAAAACAAGTAAGTCAGGTTTCCTTACATATCACAAATCTACATACAGTGAATTTCCTTTATCACATTTTGGAAACGGGAGCTCCGTTTGGTGGCACAGATTCTCGCGTGTACTCCGTGTACCTAGGCAGTGCACAGACTTCTTAAACATGTACATTCAGATCAAACAGCTGAACTGTACATTGTTTAGTTAAAAGCAATAAACCAGTTGTTTGCTTTCTTTTTGGATCTGCTTGCATGAAGCTTTTATAAATGACATTAAAGGCTAAATTTACTTTTAAGAAAGAAAAAAAAAAAAAACAATATTTTTGCAGTACTAAAAAATTGCATTTATTATTTTCCCCCCAGGAGCCTACAAAGCATTGCACCAACAATCAGTGGCATGTCAGGCTGATGCACACATGTCCTCCAGCTTTCTTAACTGTACCTCTGTACAGGCTTTCTGTTAAGCCGGCCATAGATGGATCAAAATTTGGCCAGTTCAGCAGCAGTCGTCCAAATCTTCCGTTTCAGTCCATCTGTGGCCAGGCTAGTTGTACTGAAGTCAATCCAATTTTGAATGCAACAGCAGCTGCGGGGGAGAAGGACTCCACCCCCGCCTGATGTCACAGATGAGGGTGGAGGGGAGGTGATGGAGCATATTACCTGTTACACCCCAAATACAGGAGTAACATGTTCCAAACATGAACTTATCCTGGAATGGATGTGATAGCTTGAAGGTGAAATATAGTATATACAGTATAATAACATGGATGCAAACTCTACCTGGATGGCATTTACTAAGGCTGGCCATACATTATACAATTTTCTTGTAGATTTACCAAAACCATGTGATATGAGGTCAAACCTAAACACTTTCAATTTGTATATAATCAGGCAGGCCTTTGCACTACATGGTTGAAGAGGAAATTGAATAAGGAATTTGTATAATGTATGGCCAGCCTAAGGCGCTATGGGGGGTTATTTACTAAAGGCAAATCCACTTTGCACTTCCAAGAGCAGTCGCTGTAGATCTGAGGAAATTTAAAAAAAAAAGCATTTTAGCTTGCACATGATTGGATGATAAAATCAGCAGAGCTTTCCCTCATTTCAGATCTTTCCCTCAGATCTACTGCGACTGCGCACTTTGTGAACTTTGCAGTGCAAAGTGGATTTGCCTTTAGTAAATCATCCCCTATGTATTTTAAACATATTTGTTTCATAAAATACTGTTTTACTTTTTTAATCATTTTTGTATATTTTAAAGAGAAAATTGATTGCATTTCTATAAGAAGTTGAAAAGCCTAAAACATTATATTGTCTTTTAGACTGGTGCGCAATCATGTTAGAACAGGAAAGGGCCATCCCCAAACTGTTCCCACAAAGTTGGGAACATGAAATTCTCCAAAATGTCCTGGTATGCTGACACCTTAAGAGTTCACTTCACTTGAACTAAGGAGGCCAAGCCCAACCCCTGAAAAACAACTTCACACCAAGGTCCATAAAGACATGGATGAGTGAGTTTGGGGTGGAAGAACTTGACTGGCCTGCACAGAGTCCTGACCTCAACCCGATAGAACACCTCTGGGATGAATTCGAGTGGAGACTGCGAGCCAGGCCTTCTGGTCCAACATCAGTGCCTGACCTCACAAATGTGCTTCTAGAACAGTGGTTCTCAACTCCAGTCCTCGGGACCCACCAACAGGCCAGATTTTAAGTATTACCTTGGGGAGTTGCAGACTAGAATACTGCAATCACTGAACAGCAAGTGATATCACCTGTGATGTATTTCAGCTATCTTGCAAACCTGGCCTGTTGGTGGGTCCTGAGGACTGGAGTTGAGAACCACTGTTCTAGAAGAATGGTCAAACATTCCCATAGGCACAATCCTAAACCTTCTGGACAGCCTTCCCAAAAGAGTTGAAGGTGTTATAGCTGCAAAGGGTGGGCCAACTCAATATTGAACCGTACGGACTAACACTGGGATGCCATTAAAGTTCATGTGTGTGTGTGTGTGTGTAAAGGCAGGCATCCCAATACTTTTGGCAATATAGTGTATCACCCTTGTTTATTGTATCATTACTGTACTGTACATCAGTACTGCACTTTTGGTTTTGTCACTAAACTTGCTTCACACGTTGTGTAAGACTTGACTGGCAGAATCTTAATGTTATTGGAAAATTAAGAGACAGGGAAGTCTTTGAAAAGAGAACATCCTTAAGCCTTTTTCCATTGAAACTTTTATCTTCAAGACAACAACAATTTCTTATGCTGTGTACACACGGTCGGATTTTACGGCAGACTTTGCCTGGCGGACTTTTCAACTGACTTTATGACGGATTTTCTGAATGAACGGACTTGCCTACACACAATCCACTAAAGTCCGTCGAATTCGTACGTGATGACATACGACCGGACTAAAACAGGGAAGTTCATAGCCAATAGCCAATAGCTGCCCTAGCGTGGCTTTTTGTCCGTTGAACTAGCATACAGACGAGCGGACTTTTCGACCGGACTCGATTTCGACGGATTGATTTAAAACATGTTTCAAATCTAAGTCCGTCCAACTTTTGAGAAAACAAAATCCGCTGGAGCCCACGATCGAATTGTCTGATGAAATCCAGTCCGCCGGGCAAAGTCTGCCGTAAAGTCCGCTCGTGTGTACGCGACATTAAAGGCCAGATACATGCAATACACCCTACAATTAGGACACCATATTATTCTAAATCCATGGTCTCCAAACTGCGGCCCTGGGGCCAGATGCGACCCTCTGCTTGCCTTTATCTGGTCCTTCAGCCATTATTTCTGCCACTGACACCAACAAAGGGGCATAATCCCTGCGACTGACACCAACAATGGGGCACTATTCCTTCCACTGACACCAACTATGGGGCATAATTCCTGCCATTGACACCAACTACTGTATTTCCCCACCTAATACCGAAGATCATAGATATGGACGAAGAAATTTGGACTGCCACACACCGGAATAAATTATATTCACCTTTATTCATAGAACAGGATCATGGGGTACACAGGGCACCACAGTGGGGTGGTACAGAAAAACAGCTGACGCGTTTCACACTTCCATTAAGTGCTTACAAGCACTTAATGGAAGTGTGAAACGCGTCAGTGGTTTTTCTGTACCACCCCACTGTGGTGCCCTGTGTACCCCATGATCCTGTTCATGTGTACCCCATGATCCTGTTCTACGAATAAAGGCGAATATAATTTATTCCGGTGTGCGGCTGTCCAGATTTCTTCGTCCATATCTACTTGTACCAGCAATAGCCAGCACCTGGGGCTCTCCTCTTTCTGGAGGTCAAGGATGTATGCACCTTGGCTTGGATCTACCTGAGCGATGGAATTCATATTAATACCGAAGATCGTGTATTGTTTACGCCCACTGGGCACAGTCCGGCCCCCCCTAAAGGTCTGAAGGACAGTAAACTGGCCCTTTCTTTAGAAAGTTTGTAGACCCCTGTTCAAAATAATGATGTGACAAGGTGGGCAGGTGCCCAGAGATGCACTGTAAAAAGTATCACATTCCAGATCATGTTGTTTATCAACACAGACTATGCTGGAGTATCCTCTTTCTGATAATAGCTGAACAATATGATAGAAGAAATGATTTCTGGTCTCACATTTCTGAAATAATTAGTCCATCCTAAAAATGTACTTGAGTTTTGGTCGGTGTAGATGGGTTGATTCACCTGAGCAACCAAATTCATCTATCTGCCATTTCAAACCACCTCACGTTCTGATGGGTGAAGCCAGAGGTGTGAGACTCTGTGGTGGTTGGAAGGGCAGAGGATTTGAAATGAAGTATTTGAGGGGTTAAAGACTCCTGTCAATGATTAAAAACCAGCTGTGGATTTTAGAAGTGAGCAAATGACATGACTAGTGTAGTTCAGAGGTACCCAACCTGCCTCTTACTGCTATACCTACCACTTGTACTCCAACATTCCCATTTCTTATCCTTCTAAAATGATGAGACCACACTTTAATTTTGGAGTATAAATGGCCATAGCAGCCTATTTATTATATACACCATATAAAATAACTCCAATATAGAATATATACCAAAATATCACATCCGCAACAACTTGTTTAACTCCAGTCTGTTGGTCTTTGGCGGCACCCCCGAACTCCAGCACATATTCCACCAATACACTGCGGGACCTTTTTTCCAGATGATAGGCCTCCAGCAGATAATCAGCTTGGAGACAACCCCCTTCCCGCAGTGCAACCATTACAGTATTCCAGGTAATCTTTCGCTGGAATACACCGAAGGGGCACTTACTACCGATGAGCCCCCCACCCCTTTCCATCACATATGTTTACTGCCACCGTCAAAGACCAACAAGACACCGCCAATCCACAGCTGCTATGACGACCATCTGCCATGCTCCTGAAAGAAAGAAAACACATAAATAAACAAACACAGACAAAACATAGGGAGGGCAGGTGGGAAAATCTGCCTCCTCCTTTCTTTTTCCACACTTTCTCTTCTCCAACCCAGTCCCGCCTCCTCCTTATATAATACCACTCCCCCCTGGACTTTACTCACTTCCCCTCCCCTCTTAGCTCTACATATTAACCCCTGCGTTGTTTCCCCTTTCCACACTGTCATGTCCAGCCCTGCACTACTTTTTCTTTCTGTCTTCTCCGTTCCGGGCCTCGCTTTCTCTATGTTTCTTTCAGAACAAGTATGCTTTAAAGTAGTTCTAAAGCCGGGTTCACACTGGTGCGACAGACAGCTGTTCTACTTTGGATCCGACTTTGGCCTGCGACTTGAAGCTCACATATGTCCGACTTTCAATGAACAGGGATCTGACTTGGATCCCCGCCAATACCAGGCACTGTGTTTGGTATGAATCTTGAGGGGGAACTCCACGACAAATTTTAAATAAAAAACTGGCATGGGTTCCCCCTCCAGGGGCATACCAGGCCCTTCGGTCTGCTATGGATTTTAAGGGGAACCCCCTACGCTAAAGAAACGGCGTGGGGGTCCCCCCAAAATCCATACCAGACCCTTATCCGATCACTCAGCCTGGCCGGTCAGGAAAGGGGGTGCAGCCCCCCCACAACGAGGCACCTTGTCATCATGTTGATGAGGACAAGGGCCTCTTCCCGACAACCCTGGCCATTGGTTGTCGGGGTCTGCGGGCAGGGGCTTATCAGAATCTTTAATAAGGGGCCCCCAGATTCCGGCCCCCCGCCCTATGTGAATAAGTATGGGGTACATCGTACCCCTACTCATTCACCTGGGGGAAACAAAAGTGTCAATAAAAAAAACACACTAGACAAGTTTTGGCGTAGGGGGTTCCCCTTAAAATCCATACCAGACTGAAGGGCCTGGTATGCCCCTGGAGGGGGAACCCATGTTGTTTTTTTTAAAAAAATTTGGCGTGGAGTTCCCCCTCAAGATCATCAGAGCACAAGTCGCATGCCAAAGTCGGATCATGCAAGATGGTGATCTGACTTTGATCCGACTTCAGTGATAGTCAATGGGCTGAAGTAGGATCAAAGTTGGACCAAAGTAGTACAGGGAGCATTTTCAAAGTTGGACCGACTTGTGTGGGACCAGTTAAGATGGCTCCCATAGGGAAACATTGATTTTCACACGTCATGCAACATAAGCTCCCAAAGTCAGAGCGTTTGTCGTACCAGTGTGAACTCGGCCTAAAGGTTCAAGTTTCTTTACCTTAATGCATTCTCTG
Source organism: Lithobates clamitans (assembly GCA_037952925.1). Classification (NCBI taxonomy): domain Eukaryota; kingdom Metazoa; phylum Chordata; class Amphibia; order Anura; family Ranidae; genus Lithobates; species Lithobates clamitans. The sequence goes on along the minus strand of JBBGZY010000053.1, from coordinate 18,911,792 downwards.
TGCATTAAAGTAAAAAAACCTTCTGGGTGCAAAAGGCCTGCTATTGGGGGCATTTGGCAGGGGTTAGGGGCAAGGACCGCCGGCGGAGGACCCAAAAAGAAGAAGAGGATTAGGGCCGCTCTGTGCAAAACCATTGCACAGAGCAGGTAAGTATCAGGCTGGGTTCACACTAGAACACGCAGCGGCTCACAGCAGGAGTTCGGTGCGTCTCCATTCACTCCATTCTTCAGGAAACCCACATCCAATTGGCAATAGCTTGAACCCAGCCTAACATGTTTGTTATTTTTTTTAATGGTTTCCTTTAGAATTACATTAAAGCCTAATTCCAGGTTTGCATTACTTTAAATAGATTGTTTAGGCTGTTTAGGACCGAATTAACTGTTTCCTTAACTGATTGCTGCTCTAAGTCTCAACACTGTATAAAGCTACATGCAGTTTACACTGCTGTGATCCGGCATTGGTACAGGGACTTCTCGTCCCAATCCCTCAACAAAATTGAGCTGGGCTAAGCGCTGCTCAGCCATTTAGAGAAAGCATTGTATTTTATAAATAACTACAAGGCTTCCTTTGGCTGAGGACAAGATTTTGATGTCCTCAGCCAGCCTTTTCACCTTAGCCAATTAGAAAAGTCATTGTACTCATTCATAAAATAAAGTCTTCTTGTGAATGGATGAGCAGTGCTCAGCCTGACTTTATTTTGTTCTAGCAGAAGACAGCAAGACCCCTGCCAAAACACAGAACCATATCCTGGATGTTGCTGATGCTACATGCAGTTTATAAAGCACTGGCAGAAGCTGCATTTCTAAGTACTGTAATGGAAATAGCTTGTTTAGGCCAGCTTTGCCCAAACATTATAGTAACACAAAACCTGAAGTAAGGCAGGCCACATGTGATGCAAATTTTGCACAATTCCCCCATCAACACAGACTGTGCTGACAGGGGAATCTCTCCTGCCAAGCCATTGTCTGCTCCCAGCGGTGCGGGTGAAGCCGTCCCTGACGGGAGAAGACAGTGATAATCACAAGTGAATCCAGCAGGCTGGTCGTACCCAAGTTGATCAATCACTTTCGTACATTCAGCCTGTCCATTAACGATTCATGCTGAAGATTCGAACAGTGTATGGCCGGCCTTATTCTTTAAGTGATTATGAAAGGAGGAGAAAAAGAAGTGGCTGTATTGTCTTGTTAGGTAGAGCTGATTGTCAGAGATGAACAGTGTGCAGGTGGTGTGGAATCAGGCAGCTGATGGGGCACGTGAGGTTGAACTCATTGTCAGAAAAAGGCAGTATTGCGTTGATGGGGAGGGATGAGCTGTAACTGGAACATAACGTGGCTAGGAAGGAATGTACTGTGAGAAGATGGTGTATTTCCACCTTTTAAGTCAAATTTGAGAATTTCCCACTATGTGTTTGCTATGTTTTACTATTTGCATAGCATACCAAAAATATTTCTTACTTTTCTAGTTGTTTCTTTAGAACAGGTTTATACACTGGCCTCTGTAGGTAGCTTGTTGTTATTTTATTAAATAGCTTGCCGTATGCAATTAGGGGATACATTTAGGAACATATTTGTTTAAAAAGTGCATTAACATACAAACCTTGAGATCTTTAACCCTTTGATGGGACAGGCAGTGTGCATAGATTACAACTGATAATAAGATTTGCCAGCACAGTACAGGTAGGGGTTATTATGGTAAACATAACTCTCTAATACCCTTCTTGACATTAGACAGAATGGGAAAGTTAGATAAGTTAAAAGGTAAGCAGCAGTTTTAAAATGTTTTATGTTATGTCCAGAACCTCTGGCTTCAATACTTCTTGAATCACAGACCCAGAGCAAGTATGGATGAGTTTATTATCAAATAATCACAGTAGGAAAATTCTAAATTTTACATTTCAGTTCAAACTGTATCACATCTGGATAGCCATCACACCACTAATGACATCTATCAAATATAAGAAGAAGAAAATGCAGAGCCTGGTCTTAAAAGTAAACAAAAAATATGAAGAACCACCACAAATTTATAAAACGATGCCCTTGCCAATCATGGCATTGGTCAATGCAGTACTTTTTTGGAATCAGTATTAAAAGTGTTTATATAACCAAAACTCTTCTTTATTTTTCGATAGGGTAGGGAAGGATTACAACCCCTGCCAGTATGTTTGCTGTCTGTGTACCATTGGGAACATTTCCCCTAATTTCCTGTCTCAGTGATGGAACAGGAAGGTAGAGGATATCTACCAAAGTTAGGGGAATTTCCCTCTTAAACAATTGCCCCCAGAACAGGTGTCCCATTCCCCCAATGAAAATGTCCCCTTATCTCTTGTTCTGGGTAAACAAAATAAAGCCTGACAGAGGATTCTAATTCCCTACTCTCCCAAACTGTAAAAAAAATGTTTTGCCTAAAGATACACTTTTAATATTAAAGTAGAACTATGCCCCCCCCCCCCCCCCCATTACAAAAATATGTGCTGCTGCACTTAAATTGATACTAAACTCACACTGTTTAATTTAAATTGTCCTTTCTCTTTCTGTATATGGATGATGACACAGTAGTTATTTTAATAAAAAAAAAAAATGTAAGCACCTTTTTCCTAATCGATATACAGCTGTCACATGACCCAGCTCTTTCGCAGCCTATCTGCAGGGAAACATAAGCAGGAGGAGCTTCTAGTTCTCTGTTGCTGGTCACATGTTCAAAATGAAAACAAAAATACAGAGTAAAAATAAATACTTAATATCAATACACTGTTTTAAATTGTCATACAAATATATATTTGAAGTCAAATCTGTAATATTTTTTGGCAATAACATGGTGAGGGTGGATTTCTGCCAATCACAGGCTGTGTCACGCCCCTTCAGCCTGTGTCTTAGAATAACTGGGAGGTGAAGCCTCCATCAATCTACATGTAATATGCCATTGTGTTTACCTGGTTAGTGGGCATGGAGGTGGAGGAAGGGGATGGGCTGTGATTTACCACTGTGTATAAGCCCACATGTGTGACTCTATAGTCACACGGGCTGCTCAGATGTGATAGGGAGGAAATGCTCAGCATAGAAACTCACTGAAAACTGAGCATGTGCAGAGCTGCCAACACTGCTCTGCAAAATCCCTAGCTGAACTGGGGACATGGACACAAGGGGGAGATAGAGAGCAGTGGGATCAACCATTTTTTTCAGAATACAGAAAACAAATCTCATAGTGACTGAGTGAGTATGAACAGCATGTAATACAGCATTTATTGATAGTTTTTTATGATGTGGGTTCCGTGACCCTTTAATTATAAGTACATCTCCACTTACAGTTTTTCTCTTAGTCTTTTTGCAAAATACCTGCTGATCTTGCTAGTAAAGTCCACCTAATTATGCTTCTGTGATGATGTGGCAACAATTGTGTATGGCTTCTAAATTCAAAGCAGAGTTGCCACTCTTATGTAGACTGTGCCTGCTCACACTTCAGTGCTATTAAAAAAAAATGTTGCAGGAAGCGTGGCTATCAGCATTATCACTGCAGATTCATAAGCCTGTAGCTTGCCAATCTACACCTGGCAACAACTAATAATACCCACTGCTTTTTGCATTGACAGCATTGCCCCTGTTGCTGAAACCCTCCTACTGAGACCTGCACAAATAAGGCTTTGTTCCCACTTCTGCAGGTCGAGTTAAGGGAAGCACATTCATTTCAGTGCACTCCCCTTTGCATGAAGAAGTGCATTGCCATTTTTGTCAAATTGTGCTACACTAAAACGAATGGTACAGTGGTACAAGGTGTGTTGGGTTGCCATCAGGGCTAGCACTACCATGGGTCCCGCTGGGTCCATTGGACCCAGGTGGCACTTTGAGAGGGGCAGCAAATTGATGCCCAAGATTTTTTTTCCCAGCAGTTTTGTGTGTCATCAGTTTGCAGAGCATTGCTGGCGGCACTTCCCCATTTCATATTGCCGCCCCTAGTGCAAACTGTGTATGAGAAGTGACAGGAGGACTGAGTACAGACATCGGGTGTTTGGTGGACAGGTCCAGTGGTGAGTTATAGAAGAAGATAATAGTATATACAATATTTTTCTAAGTTTTATATTTAAGAAAGTTATTACTGTTTTTTTTGTTTGTTTGTTTTTGTCCCTATACCCCACAATGGAGCCCCTTAACCCTCCCCCCCACAATGCAACCCTTTTGGTGGGCGTGGTTTTTTTTGGGGGGGAGCAGCATTTCATTCTTGGACCCAGGCAGCACAATGTCTTGGGCCAGCCCTGGTTGCCATTAAGACTTATTGACACCTCCTCACGCCTACTATAGATGTGCGTTTTTTTTTCTGCGTTGCAGGAATGCATGCAATTTTGTGCAACCCATATCGGTGAACCTATCCTAAAGGACGTTTGTCTCAGTCAGGGAAAATAAAGGACATTTTTGTTTACTTTAGGAAGCTTGTGCATCACATGGTAACTAGATTAAGTACTTGTTTAGACTATCATCCAGAAGCCTTTAGTTGTACTTATGTACAGCTTTTAGTTGTAATTCATCAAACAAAGAAAAGACAGTGAAAGTCTGCAAAACATTCAGGAACTGCAGGTATCTCATGCTGCAGGCTTGGCTAATGCTCATTATGTTTTGTGTCCAGGTATTTTTTGTTCCAGTCCCCAGGCATTTCAACTCTTTACAAACACCTGTTGATTTGCAATGTTCTGTTCTTAAATCCTGTAACTATCGCTGGTTCTATAAAAAATATTAATCATCTTCTCTGTTTATTGCTTTTTTTCCATTGTTTTGTTCAGGTAAGCTATAAACATGTTTTAAGAATAGAATATGTCTTTTTTAGTAACATAGCCAATTCCTGTAAAATATACAATTGTGTTTTCACATATGAAAATCTGGAAGTCGAATGCCAATTTTTGTAATGTCACATCAATTATTTATTCCACTCATAATTCATTCCTCTGGGAGAAAACCGCGTAAAATTGTCGGGTGCAAAAATCAGCAGAACGACTTTGAATATAAAGCATGCACCTAATAGAATGGGAACATGGCTGTTTTACTACCTGTTGATCTCAACAGTAGAGCCTTCATGTTTCCATGTCCTCTAACAGGCCAAAGTAGCAATAACAGTTGAGATAAACAATATTATACTGTGGGAGATGCTTACAATGATCACCATTTATTTATGTGGTTTGTACTTTTTTTTCCAATAGAGTTAAAAAAAAAAAATGCTTTAACTACTTAAAAAGTGTTAGTTGGAGTTGGGCTTTGTCTCTCAGGATGGCTTCAGGCTGATCCGATGCGCTTTGGCCACAGCATAGTGCAGTGTTTGTTTTTGTTTTCAGAAAATGCACCATGGGACATAATAGAAGTATATTAGAAAGTGGAGCTAACCCGCACGCACACTGTCGGTACACTGTGCTGTACCCGTGCTGCGGCCAAAGCGCAGCGGTGGCAGTTTGAAAGCGCCCTCAAAGATAGCCGTCAATAGAATACAGGAGAAGAACCTCATACCAGATGTGAAGCAAGGTTGTGAAAATATTGTGGTTTGGGGTTGCTTTGCAGTTTTAGGGCCTGAGCAGCTTGCAGTCATTAAGACAAATGTGTATTCTGCATCATATCAAGCTGAAGTTAAAGTGGTTGTAAAACCCATTCATGAAATTTGAACTAAGCACATATGTCTGTAGTGTTTACTTATTTCTCTCCAAAGCCGTTTCTTTCTGGTGCTCTGTTCCCCTAGTATCAGCAGAGTCACTTCTGACAAATTCTCCGACACATGAGATAACAGTAGCTGAAAATTTGTGTTGAGGAGGGAGCTTATATTTATATTGCAGCTTACAAATTCTTAGATGTGATGGCTGCATTAATAGCCTTTTTTGGTTTTCTTTCTTCCATTTTACACTTGGTGATCCAGCCAGGAAGTCTGATGTTTTTCAAAAGCTCAAGCTCTCCAGTAGAATGTATCGGTTTACATGGATGAGAAAACCCCCTTAACAGTGGCAGAGGTGATTAAAATGATCAGCTAATATGTAGTCATGCAAAACCTTTAAGGTCCCTTCACACGGACTGTCCCATCGGGTCCGCCTGTCAGTTTTTCAGGCGGACCTGATCGGAACCTCCAGTCTCCCTTATGGAGCAGCCAATGTCAGCAGATGGTGGTCCTACTTTCCATCCGTCTGGCGGATCGGATGAAAACGGACAAGCAGTCCGTTTCCACCCTGTTTCCCCATAGAGGAGAGCAGGACTGTGTCCGCTCTGCACAGTAGAGCGGACAGGACCTGTCATCTGCCTGCTCAGCGGGGATCAGTGGAGCGGAATCCACAACACGGAGGTGCCCGTGTGAATGGGGCCTTAGTGTATAAAGTATGAGCTTGCGTTTGGCTTTAATTTGTTAGTGTATCTAAATCTGCTAATACATTTAATACTATACTCCTCCCCAGACTGACAATGCTGCTGTCTGCTGTGCCTCATGTTCTCATCCAGAAGGTGTGTTACTGGCCAGATCACCAGGTGAATACAGAGGAAAAAAAGCAAAAGAAAAGAAAACCAATGCAGCCACCACATCCAAAGATTGATAAGCTGCAAATATATTATATTTTTGGTTTTGGGTTTATTACCGCTTAAAGGAATTTTACATGAAGAAGTGGTCAAACATTTCATAGACTTGATATAAAAACCTGGTGGGTAGTTGTAGAAAAAAGCTTACAATATGTATTCTGCTAAAACTTTGTGTGTTAGTACTGCTTGGACAGGGGGCCCACCCTAAAAAGCTTGTCCTGAAAAATTGTATGTTAGTGCAAATAAAAAAATATCATGGACAGTGCAAAATTTTTTGTAGTCTCTGCTAAAAGACACTATGGGAGTTATTTACGAAAGGCAAATCCACTTTGCACTGAAAGTGCACTTGGAAGTGCAGTCGCTCTAAATCTAAGGGGTAGATCTGAAATGAGTGGAAGCTCTGCTGATTTTATCACCCAATCATGTGCAAGCTAAAATGCTGTTTTTTATTTTCCTTGCATGTCCCCCTCGGATCTATAGCGACTTTACTTCCAAATGCACTTTTAGTGCACTTTCAAGTGCACTTGCAGTGCAAAGTGGATTTTCCTTTAGTAAATAACCCCCTATATTAGCTAAGGAGCTAATATTATTTTTTTTTACATCATGATTGTTTGTATATATTACTTGTCTGTATATATTGATTTATGTATATCTTGCAGAGACCCTCAAAATTCTGCAACTGATGCTAATCCCCTGAAGAAGACATAGAACATTGAAACGCGTTGAGATTCATTTTGTCTGTATTGTTCATCACACATTTATTTATTGTGTTTCCAAGCTGGCATTTTGTGGCTTTTTGCATTGTTGCAAAGCTTTTTGTGATAACAATCATGTTGCCCCCCTTTCTAAAGGGTTTCTTTTCATCATGAATTTAATAAAATATTGTAACTTTTAGCTTGTACTGCTTAATTGGATACATTATTATACCCTTCTCCTTTTCTCCCCCCCTCTTGTTTGGAATCATATAGTCCCACCAACCTTCCCCAGCTTTTCCCCTTGTTCGAATTCTTTATGTATTCTAGGGATAGCTACCTGGTTATTCTAAGGTTTAGGAACACTGCATTGTAAAGTCTATATTAGCTTCTGAAGTCAAGGTTGTGCTTACTTTTTCCACAGCACACCACTGCATCCATTAATATTTTGTTAAATGACTGAAAAGGTAAATGCTTTTTTTTAAGTATATAACCTTCATCTGTGGACACTGTTTGAATAAAGATCTAATGTTTGCCTGTTCAAACATGTGGAATAAGTCAACAATCACCATGGGGTGTGTTTACATTTTCACATGATTCTATGTCATTTTTGACTATGCTTCTACTCCACTTTAACCTGTTGCCGCCTGTGTAAAGCCGCGTACACACGGGCGGACTTTTCGACTGCACTGGTCCGACAGACTTTTCGACGGACTTTCAACGGACTTTTGCCAGACTTCCGACGGACTTTTGAACGAACGGACTTGCCTACATACGATCACGGATTCGTACGTGATGACGTACACCGGACTAAAATAAGGAAGTTGATAGCCAGTAGCCAATAGCTGCCCTAGCGTCGGTTTTTGTCCGTCGGACTAGCATACAGACGAGTGGATTTCTGGGTCTGGCGGAGCTACGATGTAAAGATTTGAAGCATGTTCCAAATCTAAAGTCCATCAGATTTTCGACTGGAAAAGTCAGCTGAAGGTCCGATGAAGCCCACACACGATCGGATTGTCCGCCGGACCAGTCCGGTCGAAAAGTCCGACCGTGTGTACACTGCATAACACATATGGCAGCCAAATGGTGGGCTTTAACGCCAACACGCCACACATATGCATCGCTGGACGGCCAATGTCTCTGTGCTGAGTGCGCTCAATGCGTGTTCCCAGCACAGAGACTGAGCTGTCAAAGACAGCCCCAGTCCCCACTAACATTCGGTAGCCTCCAGGACTGGCTCCAGATTATGAGAACACTGGGTCACATTGGTCACAAGATCACGGATCCTTGCCAACTCCTGCCCCCCTGCTGGGCATTGAGAACTTTTTAAAGGAACATTGGGGAGGGTGTGAATGGTTTAAGGATAAGTAGCTTCCATCCACGTATTGCCTCATCAGTGGCCCTAGTCGTTAAGTAAGTAGGGCAACATTGGAGCAAAGAGATCTGGTAAGTATACTCTACACGCAATCAATGGCTGATACCTGCCGATTATGGCATGGATTGACTAGGCATCTAATGTCACTGGGTTTCTTTGGAAAAACAGGCTACTGAGGAAAACTGAATACTGTCTTTCTTAGGTTTATGGCTAATTAATCTCATATTTCCTTTTTTATCATAATCAGCCATCTGTTATAGTGTAGCTGCAGGATCAGTCTCTAGTACTAATGCCTCTCTTTTAGATTCACAGAGTTCACAACACATGATCAGGCCTAGCCTATAGATTTTCTCGGCTATGAACTGGATGAACCCAACAAGCATATCCAGTAACCATAACTGCCACAGTGGATCACATAAACAAGAACTGTCTGCATTGCAGCAATACATCTCATTCAGATTCTGAGTGGCATTGCAGATGCCAAATTTTGGACATTGTGATCAGTGAGGCTTAATGTAGTTATCATTTTATAAAGGATGACTTAATCCAAACCTTGTATAGCCCAGTGTCGTTTTACCATACTTTTTGTCAATAAAGTATTTAAAGTATATGTACTGGTATTATTTTTTTTTAACCCCTTGAAGTGCATTTTCTGGCACTTTTTGTATACATGTGAAAAATCAACTTTTTTGCTAGAAAATTACTTAGAACCCCCAAAGATTGTATATTTTTTTAAAGCAGAGGCCCTAGAGAATAGGTGGGTTTTGCAATTTTTATAGCACACATTATTTGCACAGCGGTCTTTTAAATGCAATTTTTGGGAAAAAACATATTTTTAAATTTTAATGCAAAAAACACAATACATAACCCAATTTTTTGTAAAATATAAAAGATGATGTCACGCCGAGTAAATAGATACCAAACATGTCACGCATGCCCGCACAACGGGCGACAAACGTCTTAAATTTTACCAGCCATAGGCGACGCTTTAAAAGCCTTTACAGGTGACCAGGTTATATCTACAGAGGAGGTCTAGTGCTAGAATTACTGTCCATGATCTGATGTTCGTGGCAATACTTTACATGTGTGGGACGATCAATGTTTGCCTGCGGGACCAACACATGTGTTCGCCTTTATGTGCTACCCTGTTTCCCCGAAAATAAGACCTAGCGTGATTGTCGGTGATGGCTGCAATATAAGCCCTACCCCCCAAATAAGCCCTAGTTAAAGTCCTTGTAGGTCTTATTTTCAGGGTAGGGCTTATTTTCGGGGAAACAGGGTAGGGCTTTTTTGGGGGGTAGGGCTTATATTGCAGCCATCAACAACAATCACGCTAGGTCTTATTTTCAGGGAAACAGGGTAGCACAGGTCAATGGGGGCACTTTAATTTTTTTTATTATTATTAATAATTTATTTTATTTATTTTTACACTGTTACTTTCAATTCCTTTTTTTTAAATCACTTTTATAGCTGTCACAAAGAATGTAAAAATCCCTTTGACAGCAATTGGCATGTGAAAGGTACTCTTTATGGAGGAATCTGCGGTCAAAAAGACCCCAAATCCCACCTTTGCACTTGAAAGCATTCAAAACGCCAAGATCTGCATTTTTGAATACTTTTGACTTTCAAAAAATGTCGCTGTTACCAGCCAGGTAAACCAGAAGTGATGTCATGTCATTGCTTCCGGGTTACCATAGCAGAGACTCAATCAAAGCCGATTCCGGCCAAACGGCGGATGGGAGAGTCTGAGAGAGCCACAGGAGGGGGGGGGAGAGTCTCCTCCCACTGCTTGTAATAGCAACCAAGTGGCTAGTTAGCCACTCCAATAAATATTACAAGAGAGCCAACCGTTGGCTCTAAAAAACGGTACCGGGATGATGCCAGCGGCTGGATCTCATCCCAGTACAACCACTTGAAGTCAAGTGACGTACCAGGTATGTGATTTGTTGGCAAGTGGTTAAGTTTTGGACAGGTTATTATTGTGTCTGCGTAGATTCGCCCTCTCTATTTGTTCTCGTGGTCACTGTCACTGAGAGAGAAAGTGATGAGAAATCCAAAATGTTAAAGTTGTCACAAAAAATTTCTAAAGCTTCATAAAACAGACATAAATTTAAGGTTTCAATCCTATTAAGGGATAGCTAAATTTAGGCTCTAAATTTAGTTTTTGACTCTGCTGTACTCAGCTGGGCAGTAATGTATTTTTTAGATCTGGTCAGGTCTATCCCTAAGCCTGGTAGTTGATTGCTCCTGGCTGCCTCTGGAAGAAGTTTCCAGAAATTGAGTAGGAGAGTTAAACCACTGGGTTATGAATATTTATCTGACCTCCTGGGAGGGAGGTCCGGAAGGTGTGGCTGGAAAGAAGATAAATGTTTTGGAGGGTCTGATTAGAGGCCCCTGACCCTAGGAGGCAGCCTGTCTTACTGAAAAGCTATTGTCAGGCTTCAGCATGTGCTTGGCTGAGGGCCTTGGAGAAACTTGATGGAATACACCAACTGTGAAAGCTCGGCTGGAATAGGGAACACTTTCACTAAAGAGTTTCGCAGGGAAGTTAGCTGGAACTGTCTCTGGACATTGTGAGGGCCTTTCCTAGAGCTCCAGGGGTGCTTGTGCTCTGAGGATTAGATGCCAAAGGTTGCTACATGCACTGTAACTGCTCTTTCAGAGCCTTGAGCTAGCTATTGCAATAATTCAGGGGTATTTCATTAAAATTCATGGAGGTCCGATCAGTAAAATTTTCTTCCAGCAGAGGTCCGAACCACATATTTTTGCAATTACTCAGGTCCTTCACATCAAAGCCCCCCTCCTCTTATATTATTATTATTATACAGGATTTATATAGCGCCATCAGTTTACGTAGCGATTTACAACTTGAGGGTAGCCAGTACAAATACAATACACTTTAATACAATAGGAATCAGAGGGCCCTGCTCCTTAGAGCTTACAATCTAAGAGGAAAGATCAAGAGATACAAGAGGTAACATATCACAATCTCCCCTTCACAGCAGTGTTCTCCATCACCCCCTTCACATCATCCCCCCACAGCGGTGTCCTCTGCCCCCTTCACATCAACCCCCAACAGTGGTATTCTTTGCCCCCTTCACATCACCCCCCACCGCAGTGTCCTCTGCCCCCCTTCACATCACACTCCCACAAAGCACTGTCCTCCGCCCCCCATTCACATCACCACCCCACACTAGTGTCCTCAGCCCCCTTTCACATCACCCTCTCCACAGCACTGCCCCCCCACACATCAACCCCCCACAGTAGTGTCCTTTGCCCCCTGCACATCTGCCCACAAAGTAGTGTCATCTGCCCCGTACACATACCCCCCCTCCACAGTAGTGTCCTCAGCCCCCTTTCACATCCCCCCCATAATGGTGTCTTCTGCCCCTCCTTCACATCCCCCCCCCACAGCAGTGTCTTCTGCCCTTCTTTATAGCTCTGCCTCCTCCCACGGCATTGTCATACAGACTGTGGTCCACCAATTAGTGATGCCTGCAATAAATCATCAAATAGACAACCCTAGACTGAGCCTTAGTTTTGTTGGTGTGCTCTGGAGGTGGTACCTGGGCTGACAGCCTCTGAACAGGTAAGGGAAACCTGGGTTATTTCCCTTGGGAATGAGTTCTACATGTCATAGCAGGACTTCATTATTTATCAAACTGTAAACATTTTCTTTCGTCATTTTCTCTAAGCTTATTGTGTACCATCTGTAATGGTAATTCCAGTTGTTGCCATTGTTCAACTGTCCATCTTGCTGTTGTCATGATAGGTCTGGTGCATGAACCATCTACAATGATGAGTGGAAAGAATTTCTTTCTGAGTTTTAGAAGTACCAGGTAAATATACCTTTTTCCAAGCTTACTGTGGTAATAACCCAATCTCCAATAGAAACAAATCAAGTCAGTGATTAGAATACAGATCTCCAAAATGAAGGGGCAAGTAGGCATTCAGTGATCAGATTCTGTAGTTCTCCTCTACCTCTGTAGGTTCACTCCATGTTGGCCCCTGTACATTATGTCCAAAGTATGTCATATTCAAGTAAGAATTTGGCATTTTGCAAAGTTGAGTAAGGAATGACCAGAAAGGGGTCATTTTGATGCAATTGCCTAGCTTGAACCAGGGCTGGACTGGGACAAAAATGTGGCCCTGGACTTCATTCAGACTGGCCCAGGGCATAACACATCAGGGGACAGCACATCAGGGCACAGGACACAGAACATCATGACACAGCACATCAGGGAACAGCACATCAGGGTACAGGGTACAGCACATCAGGGTACAGAACCCAGCACATCAGGGCACAGGGTACAGCACATCAGGGTACAGAGCCCAGCACATCAGGGCACAGGGTACAGCACATCAGGGTACAGAACCCAGCACATCAGGGCACAGGGTACAGCACATCAGGGTACAGAACCCAGCACATCAGGGCACAGGGTACAGCACATCAGGGTACAGAGGCCAGCACATCAGGGCACAGGGTACAGCACATCAGGGTACAGAGCCCAGCACATCAGGGTACAGGGTACAGCACATCAGGGTATAGCACATCGGGGCACAGTACATCAGGGTACAGGGTACAGCACATCAGGGTACAGGGTACAGCACATCAGAGTATAGCACATCAGGGTACAGAGCCCAGCACATCAGCGTACAGGGCACATCAGGGCACAGCACATCAGGGCACAGTACATCAGGGCACAGTACATCAGGGTACAGGACATCAGGGTACAGTACAGGACATCAGGGCACAGGTCACAGTACATCAGGGCACACGACATTGGGGCACAGCACATCAGGGCACGGGGCACAAAGCACATCAGGGCATGGGGCACATCAGGGCATGGGGCACACGAGGGCATGGGGCACATAGCACATCAGGACACATCAGTGTACATTGGGGCACATGGGACACATCAGGGTACATTGGGGCACATCAGGGTACATTGGGGCACATCAAAGCACATGGGGCACATCAGAGTACATTGGGGTACATCGCCGCGGACCTCACCACAGAACAACTGGGAAACCCCAGTTAAGAAACGATGTAATAGGCAAATTATGCGGACGCTGGAACCGGCCCACTGAGCCATCGGCCCACCGGGAAACTCCCGGTAGTCCCGATGGCCAGTACATGCCTGGCTTGAACATGAACAGTAAAATATATGTGCAGAGGGTTTATTCAAAATATTCAGTAACTATGCAGTTCTAACAGATACAGTAAGTTTCAGATACAGCACAGTATATTCACTTTCTGCAAGAGAGCTGGTATAACAATCTGGTGAGTTATATGCAAGAACCTGTGCAATCTTAAAGCTGTGTAATAAATGGATGCTTCATTTTTGTGTAAGCACTAGAGGGTTATATAGAGAGTTTAGTCAAGAAATGTATGTGCAGTGATTTGTGTCCTAGTCCCACCAACGATAAATCAGTAAAGGTGTCACCATTGAATGCCTGCACTCTAAAATGTTTGATTGTTCCAAATTATGGATAATCTAGAGGAGTAGCAATGACACCATAATCTGGATTTGTTGTGGCAAAAGCATTTGGGTAGGATAAAAAAAATCATAGAATCCCTGGGAGGTTTAAAACATAAATAGAATTCTGATAAATATGTCATAAGCACTTGTGCTTGTAACCCCCAATGCATGAGCATTTAACCAAGTACAGCTGTGTACAGTCATTCTCTGTGGTCAGCTGTACACATTACCTGTAGCTCCCCAAGAAATTGGCACTAGGCATATTTGCGCTGCAAACTGTCAGTCTGATACAAGTGTCCAAACTACAGGCATTGCATTGACAGATTGCTTCTAATCAGCTATTTGTAGTATTCAAGTGTCACACTGCCCTGCAGAATTCATGATTGGTGGAACATCCTTGTGTGACTAATATTGTCAACAGACAAATTCCATTCAGTTTTGGCATTGCTTCTGACTTCTATTTCAGCCACTGCCGCAGGGCTTTTCCATTGTCACCTGTAGATGGGCCAGCAGCAATAAAAGAGCAGATACTCTTGCCTCTCCAGTCCTGCTATGGTAACACATCCACAAAGACACAAGGGGTTAATAAAGCACAAACACGGCTGGTAACCTTACTTGCTTTGCAGAGTGTAATTTCATTTTGCAGAAAACATTGGGCTTTGATCATCAAATAAATCTTACCCAAGTACCTGTTTGCATTTTTGCATCTTTTTTCTGTCCTTATTTCCCTACACTGTCCCATTGACTGATGAAAAATATTCACTGATAGTTGGATTTTTTTATCAGTGATATAGTTACTAAAGCGCTGAAGTGGAAAAAATAATAATATCTGAATTGTGAAAAAAATATATATAAAATTCAAATAATACAGCTGCAATCAATCAGTGACACCCCACAATTTGTAAAAATGAATAAATAAAGTGATGCGCTCGTATTATCCAATTGATATCATACTACATCTTGTGCTTGCAAAACACTTCTAAATTAAGTGAATACATTGTATAAAAACTTGTTTTAAACAATAAGCAGTGAAACCTTAAGATAATTGCAACTTAAACATGTATGAAGAAATAATATATATTAAGAAATAATAAATATTCAATGTGTTTCGAACCTACATGTAAGGTTCCCTTAATAAACACACCTCTGGGACCTTCTTCCAGTGAATATTAATCTAAAAAAATATAAAAAACTGTAATCTTGTAAAATTGTGATAAAAAGTAAAATCCACCTCAAATAATGATTGTAATTAGTCCCCCAATTAGAAAAATGATACCTCCTCTTCTCTTTAAACCCGGTCTTTGTGAGTCTGTGTTTGGATGGATTAGCGGTGGGTAGGCTCAATCCTGTTCATCCGCCGGCATAGATCGGTGATTTACCAGCTTCTAATAGTCCTCCCCCATATGAAACATAAAATTGGGAAAAAAGACCATCGCGCAAATATCGGCCAGAGTACAAATAACACAAAGAACCACTTATTTCCACTCACATGATCCCTAAAACATCGATCGCATTTCCAAATATATGGTCAGTCACATTCAGCCCTGTGCTGCTCCGTGCTGCTGCTAGTTCACTCTCATGCAGACCGCACACTACCGAGAGCGTCACAGGCTAATTCTCCCCACGCGTATCGTCACTGGGCACGTGACTTTTGCAAGGGTCTTGAAAAAGTCACGTGCCCAGTGACGATATGCATGGGGAGAATTAGCCTGTGACGCTCTCGGTAGTGTGCGGTCTGCATGAGAGTGGACTAGCAGCAGCACGGAGCTGAATGTGACTGACCATATATTTGGAAATGCGATCGATGTTTTAGGAATCCGGTGAGTGGAAATAAGTGGTTCTTTGTGTTATTTGTACTCTGGTCGATATTTACGCAATGGTCTTTTTTCCCAATTTTATGTTTCATATGGGGGAGGACTATTAGAAGCTGGTAAATCACCGATCTATGCCGGCGGATGAACAGGATTGAGTCTACCCACCGCTAATCCATCCAAACACAGACTCACAAAGACCGGGTTTAAAAAGAAGAGGAGGTATCATTTTTCAAATTGGGGGACTAATTACAATCATTATTTGAGGTGGATTTTACTTTTTATCACAATTTTACAAGATCACAGTTTTTTATATTTTTTTATATTAATAATCACTGGAAGAAGGTCCTGGAGGTGTGTTTATTAAGGGAACCTTACATGTAGGTTCGAAACACATTGAATATTTATTATTTCTTAATATTTATTATTTCTTCATACGTGTTTAAGTTGCAATTATCTTAAGGTTTCACTGCTTATTGTTTAAAACAAGTTTTTATACAATGTATTCACTTAATTTAGAAGTGTTTTGCAAGCACAAGATGTACTATGATATCAATTGGATAATAAGAGTTGATTTTTCTTATATCCAAATAATTGTCCAGATTTAGCTGCAAATTTGCATGATTAAGTCCACATTTGCCATTTTGCAATTGAGGTACAGTATACAAAGGTGTACTGTAGTTTTTCATCAAATTTATATGTCACATTTAAATTTCAACAGATTTATATGTCACATTTAAATGCCATCCAATTTATGTCACATTTACCATGTATTTGATGCAAACTTGACTGACACATTTCTCTAACATACATATCAATGTAAATGATGTAAATCATATCTTAGAAAGATTGCCTATAAAGCAGTGGTGTATTCAGGTTTTGTGCTGCCCCAGGCCTTACTAAACTTGTGCGCCCCTAATTTAAATATGACCACCCCTTCCTGTCAAGGCCACATCCCTTCCTGTTTAAGACCCACCCTGTCAGCAAATACGTTTAAGCCTCGCTTTAGCGCTGTTTAAGCTACGCTTTTCAGCTGCTAGCAGGGCGCTCTTAACCTCCCTGGCGGTATGATTCTTTCTGATTTTAGGTGCTGAAAGCGGTACAATTATTTTGCATGGAAATTTGGCGTTTTATAATGTAGGTCTGTAATTCTTAACAATAACACACTTAAATCTGTCCAAACAAGAGTCTAGTAAATATCCCGGGTATGATAAAGTTTGAAACACAAAAACATAAATTATAATATAATAAAAAAAAAATAATAATTAAAAAAAATAAAAATAAATAGTAATACAATAAATTTCCACACGATTCACTATCGCTCAATTCTGCAAGTGTTCTAATTTACTATCGCTGTTTTCTAGCTGGTCTAAAGCCATTTTTGACGTAAAGGGACACTTTTTGGTTGCTATGGACAATCTCCAGTTTCCAGGCAGAAAGAACAGTATATGCAATATAAAACTGCATGCAGGGCATGGGCCAGAGCACTGGGGACAAATGGGATGTGAAATGATTTCATACAGTACTGTAATCTGTAAGATTACAGTACTGTATGTGTTATGCTTTTTAAATTTTTTTGAATTTGCCGCCAGGCTCCGCCCCCGTGCGTCGCGACGCTCGCAGGGAAAGGAGCCTGGCACGGAGAGGCTTCGGAGGAGGACACAGCCCTCGGACACTGCGGGGGACATCGCAGGATCCCGGGGACAAGGTAAGTAAGGAGGCACCAGGATCCTGCGATGCAATCCCGAGTGTGGCTCGGGGTTACCGCTAATGGTCCTGAATTTTAACCCCGAGCCACACTCGGGAATACCGCCAGGGAGGTTAACCCCCACTAGCGACCAAAGAAGGGGTTAAAAGCACCCGTGTTGCAGCACTTCTAAATCTCTTTTCAGGCACTTTGGAAGCGCTGCCCATTCATTTCAATGGGCAGGGTGTTTTGAGAGCACTGTATACAGCACTCCCAAAATGCCCCAATGATGCTTCTTGCAGGACTTTTCCTAAGGTCCCCGCCCCAGTGTGAAAAGACACACTGAAATGAATGAGAGGCGGTTTTCAGGTGCTATTTAGAGGCTTTTTGTAGCGCTAAAACGTATGAAGACCGCTTCAGTGTGAAAGAAGTCTTAATGATTTAATAACTACAAGAATTTCAGGAGTCGTAAACCCTTAATGTTTTTTACCTTACTGCATTCCATGCATTAAGGTAAAAAACCTTATGTGCTGCAGCACCCCCCCAGAGCCCCCCTTTTTATGTACCTGAACCCGATCATTCCAGCGACGAGCAAGAGCACAGCAGCTCCAGTCGCTGTCTTGAGTCCTCATTGGATAGATTGATAGCAGCGGGAGCTAAAGTAAATCAAATCCAGTGACACGGGAGCCTGGGATGGGGACAAATCCTGCTGTCTGTGTCAATGAAGGCAGCAGCAAGACTTGGGAGCGCGCACGGGTGCTCCCATGGAAAGCGTCTCTTTGTGGGGGCACCTCATGAAGGGGAGGAGCCAGGAGCGCTGCCAGGACACCCCAGCAGAGGAGGATCGGGGCCACTCTGTGCAAAACCCTTGCACAGAGCAGGTAAGTTTGACATGTTTGTTATTTTACAAAAAGAAACAATCCTTTACAATCACTTTAACGATGAGAAATTCAGTTTTGAGATAATACCATATACATTGCACATTGTACAGTATGTTATAGAGAAGAAATATTTATACTACTGATCTTAGCTAATGCGTAAGATATTATCTGGGACTTTATTTTAGGTAAACTAGGACCTGCTCGCCTATATGTGCTATCACAATAAGTCACTGGATTAGTAAGATTACTCCTATCTTGTAAGATATTTGGACTTGTGTTTGCTGCCACTGATTGTAATCATAGAATTATTTCACTTATTTGTATAGTGACTAGGAAGTCCCTAGTCATTATACAACTAAATGCAATAATCATATCCCCCCCCTGCCCATAAGACTGGCGCTACACTAAAAGTGTAGCGTAAGCAGGCGGGGATTCTTTTCTTGCAGGAGGCGGGAGGAGGCTGTTTTTTTGTGCAGGGGACTGCCCCCTGAAAGTTCTGCCCTAGGCCTGGGCCTTGTTGGCCTAAGCCAAGATACAGCATTACTATAAAGCCTTGGTATCCATAATGCTTACCTAGAATTGACATTTGTAAGGTCATTTTTTTTATTAATACCAGGCATGTGGCCTGGTATGCACATGTTAAGGATGCAGTGACTATGGCACCCTTTGCCATGCTGATACCAGCAACCATGCCCTACAGCATTAGGGTTTCCCCAAACGCAGGGACTCCTCCAAAGGCACAGATGCCCAATGCTGATGGACACAGGAGAGAGTTCCAGCAAGGGTGGATATCTGGTTTGTGCTACCTACAGTATATCACAATGTACCTTAAAATAAAATGCAGATTCCTCGATCCGCACTAGGCATTGACTGAACAATGAGGGGAAGTTTTTTTTTACATGTACTGGGACTCTGGAGAATCAGTTCTACAGTACATAGTTCCTATGGACATCCATAGGTACAATACCACATAAGGTGGTATTACATTATGCTGTAAAGCGATTAATCTAACTTGTGTTTGGTATTTTGGCCAGTACAGTCAGGCGGAACCCTATAATTTCACCCTTTCAGAGTACCTTTTTTGTATAGGGTTCCTTTTAAAAGGTACAGTCATTAACCACCTCAAGTCCAGACACTTTCACCGTTTCTTGCCCAGGCCAATTCTCAGCTTTAAGCAACTGCCACACTTGGAGTGGTAATTACTCAGGCATGCAACACTGTACCCATATGACATTTTAGTAATTTTTTTGAAGACAGAGCTTTCATTTGGTGGTTTTTAAACACCACTGAAGATGCTTCAGAATTCTACACATCTTGGAGCATCAATCTTCTGGCCCTCCACTGTGCTCAGTGGTTTCTCCCGCTGACCCCTACATCTCTACTTTATCTTGGGCTGTTTGAGCACCCAAGGCTGTATGGTGTGGACTGGTGACTAGACTAGACATAGTTCTCACATATCTAGAAGTACTGTGAATTGACTTAGCTTGCTAATAAGGATGTAGGGGTGAGGGGCACACAAGTGAACCCATGGCTGTACTGAATAGACAAAGTATAGATTCTCTTTTGGCTCATTGCTTTCACCTACATATGTCCAAAATCATTAAAAATAGATCCCCTTTAATAGCACCATCACAGAAATAGAGCACTTTTGGGGACATTGAGAATTTGCATGTAGCCACCCTTAGTTTCAGTGAGTATCTACATTTTTCTCATTCGGCTTCTCCCTTGTGTTTCAGAATTGCTAAAGTAAACTACTGTCACTTACATGTACACCTATAGTTATGGGACAGAAGATATTGAGCATTTATGTCCCTTCTGGCTCCCATTAGTACTTTTCTGCAGTGATGCAAGCTAAGAGAGGCTATAAAAGCTCGGGGAGTAGAGTGGTGAGCTCTCTCCCCCAGGCTGTAGAATGTTGTGCTGTGTAGGACTGAGTCCAGCCTAGGCCTAGCACAGGGTGGACTGAGCTGCCTGATTGTGGAAGGTACACTTCTGAGATAGAAGAGCACTATGGATGCCTGTTGGAGGGGGTTCAGTTTTGGCTTTCAGAGATTCCTGGAACTTCATTAGCCTGATGTCTGCTGGAGGTAGACTGATGTGTCTGCTACCAGAGAATCCTGGCTCTACTTTGGAGTAATGGAGTCCAGAAGCCTGGTTGCTACTGGAGACCTAACCCTAACCCTCTCCTTGTGATCCGGAGCAATAAAACTACAAATGGACTGGGAATCAAGAAATGGAGTTAAAGGGATCTGTTCTTGCATCTGACCATGGTGAGTAAGTGGGCACTCCAGCTACAAAAATAAAATTGCTCAAAAAGTATAGAAAGTTTATAAGTAATTGAACGTAAACAAGGGAAAAAAGATTTTATAGTTGTAATAGCTGTAGCCAAACTAGGATAAGGGGAAACCTTCCAGGGGGTCACTTGACCCAGCTGGTTGAGCCCTTTCAGTGTCCTGCTAGTAAGCTGCATAGATTCCTATTGATCAGTCTACAACTATACAAATTGCAACTATAAAATGCACAGCTATTTAACTATCATTCCTATCTCCAGAGGCTTTCTGGTTGAAAGTGATAAGGCTGTCCCAGTGGCTCCCACTGCTGTCAATCAAAGTCAGTGAGCCAATTTCGGAGAGAGTAGGGGGTTGGGTGAGCCATGTGTCTTATGGACATATAGAGCACGGTTTGGAAGCGAGCATGCACCAGTGCCCCTATAGCAAGCGGCTAGCTATTGGGGGCACTTGTCAAAGGGGAGGTGCTGGTGGGGGACCCAAGAAGAAGAGGATCAGGGCTGCTCTGTGCAAAACCACTGCACAGAGCAGGTAAGTATGACATGTTTGTTATTTAAAAAAAATGCCAAACCTTTAGTACCCCTTTCATGTAAGGAAAAAGTCACGTACAGAACAATTGCATTGAATTATCTTTTAGTTAATTACCTTTCTGTGGAAGGAAAAAGCGTATTGCGTGTTTTAGGAGTTGACTTGTACTTATCATAAAGCAATAGAACTAGTTACACTGTACTGGTCTTCCTGCAACCTCCACGACTGATAACCCTCAGATAAGTGAATAATTACATACTATGAGGTAAAACTAAACCACATCTAAGCAATGATTCATCATATGTAACAGACTGATTGCATAATATAGATACACATATCTGAATGTAATTGTAGTTGAAAGATAAATCAGCAGGCAATTCTGTTGATTGACTAAATGCGTAAAGACTGCTCCCTTATTTTAGCTTAGTAAATAAGGCAAAATTGTATTGATTTTATGTACCCAATTTTGTGCAAAGCAAATAAAAAATGCAGGTTTTTTTTTTACTTGCACATGATTGTACAACTCCAAGGAACATAGCTTCAACGTACAGTATTTGCTAAGCCCAGAGAACATTCACTTTACTGGACAGTCCAAATTTGTTTTTGTAAATGAACCTTTCTGAGAATTAGATCATCTCCGCATGTCAGAATACTGTATATGCTGAGCTTATGTTTTCAGAGTTGGCAGTTTAGGACTTCCTGACCTTTAGAAATGCAGCCTGGAAAACAGGGAGCTCTAGGAGATCCAGTTACCAGCAACTGAACGGATTTGTACATCAGCCTGGTGCATATAATCAGTGCCCACATAAAAATCAGTAAACAATATCATAGGCTGTACACCTCTCATGTCTATTTACATGGCAAATATTCATGTTTGACTGACATGTACCCATAGCTTCTGATCAGTCCTAGACCCTTAAAGGATCCCTTTTTTACATCTGGTGCACAATCACTGCATAGCTCCCAACTGTCCCTGATTTGAAGCAATGTCCCCCATTCCTCCTCATTTGTCCCTCATTTTGGTCTGATCTATATAGTTGCATATACAAAAAGCACTTTTTATCTATCAAAAAGTGTTTTCCAATGCTAAACCTTTCATCTGATTTCTAAATTGCTACATTTGTAAATTCCAAAAGCCAATATAAAGGAATAGAAGTGGTAAAAAAAACACTTGTGGGTTTAACCAATCTTGTTTTTTGTACAACTTCCTTTAAGGGGGGCATGGCAAGGGGTGTGTCCTATGCCTGCATACTTTTGCTGATAGGTGTCCCTCATTCCCTTCTTAAAAAGTTGGGAGGTATGTCACTGCATGGTGCATTTTCTCTTCATTATGTGACACTTGCTGTTGAGTCAGCCTTCTAGAAAATGGACTGTAGGTGTGACTCACTTAGGATTCCATTTACTGGTGTTAATTTGAAAAATGTTGGAAGAATGTACTTTTAACTGCACCTATGCCCAGACTATGGACGTGGAACTAATTACATATTTTTAACAAGCCGCATACAAGTTTTACAGTGAGTCAGTCTCAACCTCATCCACAAGTCTAGGTGCTTGTCTAGAGTTCACGTTTTGAAAAAAAAAAATTGGATATGCAGTTAGTAGGTTAAAATACACTGTGAAGTTTGTAATTGTCATACCTGTAGGCCATAAACAGCACTTCAGAAGCCTGGCAGAAAAACTCCCATATTGGTAACATTCCCCGTACTGGCTAGTTGCTAGGATGTAACAGCTGTGGAACTTTTGCCCCCAACATCACAGGAGCAAGCACTCTCCCTGGTTCCAAAGCTGCAAATGTGCAGAGCGCTCTCTCAATTAACAGTGCCTATAAGCCACTCGGCTCCCTATGGAGTGATAATCCTGCCTTTCTTTTCAAAGTGAATTGAGACATGCAAATGCACCCTAGTCTTGAAAAATACATTAGAAAATAATGGATTCAAAAGATAAAAATTTAAGAAAGTCTAGTACCTTTGAGTAACAGTAACTCTGGATCTGCTAGCTGGCACCGTGTAAACAGTAGATCAACAGGATTTCTTACCTGGGAGTTCCTTGGCATTTAGAAGCAGGAAAAGTGGGGAGGATTATCACTTTCAACCAGAAAGCCTCTGAAGATAGGAATGATAGTTAAATAGCTATGCATTATATAGTTGTGAATTATATAGTTGTAGACTAATCAATAGGAATCTATGCAGTTTACTAGCAGGCCATGGAAAAGGCTCAGCCAGCTGGGTCAAGTGACCCCCTGGAGGGTTTCCCCTCATCTTATTTTGGCTACAGCTATTACAACTATAAAATCTTCTTTCCCTTTTTCACGTTCAATTATTTAAAAACTTTCCATTCTTTTTGAGCAATTTTATTTTTGTAGTTGAAGTGCCCATTTATTTACCATGCTCAGATGTAAACAGAGTTCCCATCTACTGTACTCACCATGCTCAGATGCAGGAACAGCTACGCTTCTCTGTTTCCCTCCCTCAGCTGTATAAATAGGCCACACTTGAAAGGGCAGAGGTAGCTGGGTAAGTGATCTGCAGCCAGGTGAGTACTGTCAAAACTAGCGTGAGGGCATCTAGACCAGAGCCTAATAGCATGTTTCTGCAAACCACCCAGCTACTGTGGAGGGTCCCTCCTCAATTGCTATTGAGTACTCCAGTTCCAGTGGGGTGGTGCTTGGACCCCTCCTGCTGTTAACCTGTGGTTACCAGAGCTACCCTGACCCTCGCTGGGGGAGGCTATTTATGAGGATAATCAAAAGGAGCTGTGTTCTGTACTGTTTTACTGAAGTTATGATTCTCAGTCTGGCTCACTGTTGTTAAAAAATCTTATAAAGCAATGGTGCCCAAACGCTGTGGCCCGCGGCGCCCTATGATGTGGCCCACCACCTCCTGCTCTGGGATGGTGGGTCTGCAAGCCCAGATCGCGGGTCCCAACCCGCCATCCGGGAGCATCAGTGTAAAAAACGGAGCCGGCACGATTGATCCGATTGGGTCCATCTGTCTGTTTTTTAGGTGGACCCAATGGGACCCTCCATTCACCTCTATAGAGCGGCAGATGTTAAAGGATTTGTGTCAGTTTACCCCCGTCTATCTCCAATCTGATCGACATAAAAAAACAGAATCCATCCCCTTCTATCTGGGTGGATCGGAGGGTCCACAGAGAAGAGCGGGCTGTGTCCATGTTTGCTACGTAAACATGGACACAGCCCGTAGAGGGTTCTTTACTGTAAGAGCGGCAAGGATGTGGAATTCCCTTCCACAGGCGGTGGTCTCAGCGGGGAGCATTGATAGCTTCAAGAAACTATTAGATAATCACCTGAATGACCGCAATATACAGGGATATGTAATGTAATACTGACACATAATCACACACATAGGTTGGACTTGATGGACTTGTGTCTTTTTTCAACCTCACCTACTATGTAACTATGTAACTATGAGTGGACAGGGATCTGTCATCTGCCCGCTCCGCTCATTGTGGCCCACAACCCGGTACCAAGTTGCAAAAGTGGCCCTCGCTCCTCAAAAAGTTGGGCACCCCTGTTATAAAGACTATGCTATGGAGCTGCAGGTTATCCTGATTGAGTCACAGAGACATTGCTGTGAAGAGTTGATGCTTGTGCAGCTTTCATAAGTTTCATATGAAAAGCTGAACATTGATAATGTATTCACAGGCAAAACTTTATATAGCCAACAAGCTTCAGCCCATGGTTCCACCACCAGGCCCACTGCTCTGACATTTCACTTGATGGGCATGGGCTTAATCATAGAAGATGGTTGGCTTACTAGGCCAGGATCCAAGTTTCTAAACAGTAACAGCCCAATGTGTGAATGGGACCCTTAGAAGTTCCTGTATAATGTTCATGGTAGATTCCTGCTTAGATTGCTCACAGGACCCTGAAGCCCATAATTGCTACTCTGCTAACAAACTCTATCCCTGCAATGTAACTAGTTTAATGGCTGAATTAAATAACACTGCAAAACTAAAGAATGTGGAAACATCAGGAAATGTGGTATTGTAAATTCAAGTATGATAAATGTCCAGCACAAAGGCAGGTTTATGTTGACATGCTACCTTAGATCCCATCCCATGTTGTATATTACAGTAGCTCCCAGCCCTGCCAGCATTTCTAAAAGTACAAATCACACCCTAAATATAACTGCTGTTACAATTAGCTACTTGCTGCTAACAGCATATGTATATAAATGTGTCACATCTTTCTATTTCAGGCATTCTGTGTAATAGACACCTGCTCCGTGTATCTGCTAGCCACAGAGAAAACGTTATGTGGGTACACATTATGTATTGAAAAACAAGTAATGCATTAACTAACACTACTGAACACCCTTGGAATGAATTGGATGGATTGTGAGCCAGATCTTCTCATCTAACATCAAGTCCTGACCTCACAAATGTTGATTTGGCTGAAAGGGTTAAAATTCACAGATTACTCCAAAATCTTTTAGAAAGCTGCAAAGCTCTGGTAGTGTTGTAAGGTTCAGGGTGGGGACAGAGCCTACTAGAAGTGCCTACTGGCCTTCGCTAAATACAGCAATCTTCTCCTTCTTTAGTGGCAGCCCGTCCATACAGGGCGCCTCCCCCCTAATCCATGTGCCCAGCCCCTAATCTACATGCAGGGTGCTGGACGCATGGATTCCAATGGGGTTTTTATTTTAATTTTTTTTTTTTAGAAGTACATAATAAGAACCGCCCTGAGGCTCCAATTGGCTTCAAAAAAGGGGGGCTCAGGGTGCAGTCCAGCCCACCCAGTTGTGTGACAATAGCAAAATAATATTCGCTATTGTCTTCCTGATTCTCCTCCCGGCTAATCAAGAAGTGGGTCCTGAGACCTGTCACCAAATTGGCCGAGAGGAAAAGCGATCCTATTGGCTGCCGAGGAGGGAGGAGACGCAGGGGAAGCCACCGCAAAGCCAAGAGGAGGCGCAGTGTGAAGCCGCCGCCCCGTGGAAACGCTGCCCGTGACCTAGATGGGGTAAGTGCTGGGTTGGTGACTGACCGGAGGGGGAGGGGGTGGGGGCAAAAAATATACCACCAGCCAGAGGTGATTAAATTATCATGTTCAAAGATATACAAGACCAGTACAAAAAATCTGCAAATCAAAGTGGAACTTCACCCACAGCCATCCTCCCCTTTCCACTCTCACAAATGGATATCACTTTTTTCTCTCCCTTTATATCTTTTTTATTGGGAGACATTCTTTTGACCTTCAAGCACTGTCAATGCCAACATATACAGCATCATATTGTTTGCCTCAACTCTTATGCATGTAAAAAAAATATTCGTGGCTGCCAAATATTTGGTGAGTTCAGCTATCTGATCTGCAGTTATTGTTTCTGCTGCATTCAGGTCAGAGGTCTCTTGGAAAGTCTCAGGAAGCATAAATCACTATTACAATAACTGGAGTCAGAATAAATAGAAAAATGCTGGATTCACCTGGTCCCGTGAGTGTGTATTCTGAGAATAAACCACCAAAACAGTGGTAACATGTAACAACAGAATATCTATAGGGTGGATAAATAGAGACCCACACCGGGGTAAAAGGGGGGCACCACAGTCCTTAATGCATATATAGAAACAATCCTCAGTCAGAGAACAGATGGACTTTATTGGCACCACAGAGAGTCACACAACATTGAGTTAAAATTTATCAAAAATGTGTAAATAAGTGTAGTTAATACATTTTCAATATATTTTAACTCAATGTTGTGTGACTCCCTGGGATGCCAATAAAGTGCATCTGTTCTCTAAAACAGGTAAGAAGGTATACAAAATGCACTGCTGGGGTAAAGTTCCTCTTTAACTTTTTATCCCAAGGACTGTACAACAAACAAGGGGATAACAGTTGCACATATAAGAGCCAAAAAGCCATACCTTTGACGTGGAAACAAGGCTAAGTGAGTCAAAATTTGAAATATTTGGCTGTAACAGGAGACAGTTTGTTCACTGAAGGGCTCGAGAGGTGTAATAATGAGAGTCTGTAATCAACAGTGAAGCATGGTGGAGGTTCCATGGAAGTTTGGGGCTGCATTTCTGCAAATGGATTTGGAGATTTGATCAGGATCAGTGGTGTCCTCAATGCTGAGAAATACAGCTAGTTACTTATCCAACATGTCATACCATCAGGGAGGTGTGTGATTGGCCCCAAATATATTCCGCAGCAGGACAATGACTCCACACATACAGCCAAGATCATTAAAGAGGGGGTCCAGCCTCCCCACGAAAAATGAAAAGTCAGCAGCTACAAATAATGCAGCTGCTGACTTTTAATATATGGACATCTACCTGTCCAGAGAGCCCGCGATGTTGGCACCCCAGCCGATCTTCAGGTCAGCTGTCGGGTGCAGCCGCAGCCCTCCCTGTTAAGAGAAGCTGGCAGTGAAGCCTTTCGGCTTCACAGCCGGTTCCCTACTGCGCATGCACGAAGCGCACTTTCTAATTGGTCTGGTGGCGGAGGCAGGAGGAAGCACCCGAACTTCCGAGAGACAGCGCCGCGGCCCCATCACCCAGAAGTGGGGAACGGTACCTGTCGAAAACAGGTACCCGCTCCCCCCTAAAAGGTGCCAAATGTGGCACCGGAGGGGGGAAGGTGACGGATAAGCGGAAGTTCCACTTTTGGGTGGAACTCTGCTTTAAGAACTATCTTCAGCGTAAAGAAGAACAAGGAGTCCAGAAAGTGATGGTTTAACCTCCCACCAGGACTGATCCTTGGCGGGTACACTGGATGCCCCCCACCCAGGCGCCACGAGCTAAGGCAGAGGGGGGCACCGAAGCTCAGGTGCCGCGGATCCCCCTCCCACGTGCGCTCCCCGATGGCAAATGATGAGCCGCCACTGTAAGGAGAGGGCTCTCTGTTTTCTACCCATTCCCCCGCCTTCCTTCGGTCAGCAGCTGGTGGAGTGGCTATGTCACTGTGTGGAGAGAGCAGCTGTGGGCTCTTCCTTCCCCCTCCCTCTCTTCCTCATCCTGGAGCACAAAAGAGGATCATGGGACATAGTCCCGAGTACTCACAAGCCCCAGCAATCCCAAGAGGCAAACTGCAGCCCCCGGCATGTCCAGCTGGAGGGGTGGGAGAGAGAGCCAGGATATAGGTGGCAAGTGACACTCTGCATCTGGCAGCAGGCAACGGTGGCAAGTGACATGCTGCATCTGGTGGCAGGCAATGGTGGCAAGTGACACGCTGCATCTGGTGGTAGGTGATGGTGGCAAGTGACATGCTGCTTCTGGTGGCAAGTGACAATCTCAGGGCTCCAACTGATTCTGCATTATGGTGAGTTGAACTATTTCCTTATATATTACACTGTAATAATAGAAATGTGATTTGATCATCCTGACACCATATCAAGCCATTCGCCCAACAAGTCAACCCTGCCGCTGATCAACCCTGAGACTACATTCCCCCCCGCCATCCTTAGCAAAATATTCCCTGAATGGCTGTTTAGAAATGTGGTCCCCCCATGGGGGGGGGGGGGCAGGGTGCCAATTTCCCCCCGGGCTGCTCTGATGTCCCGTACAAAGGCCACACCACTTCCATCAGGCTGTGCACCCCCTCCATCCCCTCCCTGGCTCAGTCAATGGCAGGCGGGCGTCAGTAGCGGAGCATGCTCCTCAGTTCACTCTGCATGAAAAAGATAATTTTGGGGTGCACAAATTTGTAGGCTGTCGAGCAGCCGCTGGTGATGATGGAGGTTGGGGCCGGGGGGTTGCTTGTTAACCTCACAAGCCTGTG
Source organism: Lithobates clamitans (assembly GCA_037952925.1). Taxonomy (NCBI): domain Eukaryota; kingdom Metazoa; phylum Chordata; class Amphibia; order Anura; family Ranidae; genus Lithobates; species Lithobates clamitans. The sequence goes on along the minus strand of JBBGZY010000053.1, from coordinate 18,882,782 downwards.
TATGTTCCAGGGCCGGACTTGGGCACTCGCACGAAGGAGGAGGACACGGGCATGCGCATAGGGGGTAGAAGACCTGAATCCGAACTCCCAATGTGAAGGGGAGACTTCTGATGTAAAGAGGGATTATGGCATAAAGGGAGACACCTGATGTTCAGTAGGAGGCTAATGATGTAAAGAGGGACTCTGATGTTAAAGGGGGACTCCTGATGTAAGTAGGGACTAATGACGCAAAGGGGGACTCCTAATGTAAAGGGGGGACTTCTGAAGAAAAAAGAGACTCTTGATGATAATTAGGGGGCTCACGATGTGAAAGGGGGCTCCTGATGCTAAGTATGGAGCTCCTGCTGTTAAGGGGGGGCTCCGGATGTGAAGTGGGGGTGCTGTTGCATGTAATTCTGACTTCCTGATAAATTTAATTTTAGTTTAAATTATGATATAAAATAATGGATGTGTTGGCCTTTGGTGGCGTGATTTTTTTTCTCCCCTGTACATACCGCTCACTGTAATACCCTCCAAACTTCTCTCCTGTACATACTGCCCACTGTCATATCCTCCACACTCCTCTCCTGTACATACCGCCCACTATTATATCCTCCACACTCCTCTCCTGTACATACCGCCCACTGTCATATCCTCCACACGCCTCTCCTGTACATACTGCCCACTGTCATACCCTCCAAACTCCTCTCCTGTACATACCGCCCACTGTCATACCTTCCAAACCCCTCTCCTGTACATACCACCCACTATCATACCCTCCACACTCCTCTCCTGTACATACTGCCCACTGTCATACCCTCCACACTCCTCTCCTGTACATACCGCCCACTGCTATACCCTCCAAACTCCTCTCCTGTACATACCGCCCTCTGTCATACCCTCCAGTGGAGGAGTGTGGAGGGTATAACAGGGGGCAGTATGTACAGGAGAGGTGTGTAGAGGGTATGACAGTGGGCGGTATGTACAGGAGAGGAGTGTGGAGGGTATGACGGCAGCCATCTTTAAACCTTGGGGGCTCATAATCTCCTATTGCCCGGGGGCCCCATGGGTTGTCAGTCCCTTCTGGGCAAAGCTGTAACAAAGTACCACCTCCTAGACCGACTCCTGTAATAGACGGAACAATCTCATCCGATACAGTGAAATTGAATCAGTGTGACATGTATTATAGGAGCCGCAAGCTGGTCTAGGAGGCGGGACTTTGTTACAGAGGCCTTCCGGGAGATTCAAATCCAAGCTCCATGACAGTAAGAGATCATCACTGCTCTGTTTGATTCTGGGGCACTGGTTTGGCTGAAATTGATGGGCACTGGCAGGCTGCATTTGATGGGCACTGGCAGGCTACATTTGATAGGCACTGATAAGGCTGCAATTGGTGGGCACTGGTAGGCTGCATTTGATGCATTGATCTCTTGTATCCTGTCCGCAGTCTCTGACCATCTCTTGTATCATGTCTGCAGTCTCTGACCATCTCTTGTATCATGTCTGCAGTCTCTGACCATCTCTTGTATCATGTCTGCAGTCTCTGACCATCTCTTGTAGTATGTCTGCAGTCTCTGACCATCTCTTGTAGTATGTCTGCAGTCTCTGACCATCTCCTGTAGTATGTCTGCAGTCTCTGACCATCTCCTGTAGTATGTCTGCAGTCTCTGACCATCTCCTGTAGTATGTCTGCAGTATGTCTGGGGGCTCTTTCTAACAGACTCTCTAACAGAAGCCCTCTCTGTGCTCATTGGAGAGACCCCCCTAAAGGTCCTATTAGAGTACTCTCTTCCTGTATTCTGGGGCACTGGTTTGGCTGAAATTGATGGGCACTGGCAGGCTGCATTTGATGGGCACTGGTTGGCTACATTTAATAGGCACTGATAAGGCTGCAATTGGTGGGCACTGGTAGGCTGCATTTGATGCATTGATCTCATTCCAGACTTCAGGCTGTAATTGACTGCAAAGGATTTGCAACCAAGTATTAAAAAGTGAAAGTTTGATGGATGATTGTTAATCTGTCCCATTACTTTTGGTCCCTTAAAAAGTGGGAGGCACATATACAAACTGTTGTAATTCCTACACCGTTCACCTGATTTGGATGTAAATACTCACAAATTAAAGCTGAAAGTCTGCAGTTAAAGCACATTTTGTTCATTTAATTTCAAATCCATTGTGGTGGTGTATAGAGCCAAAAAGATTAGAATTGTGTTGATGTCCCAATATTTATGGACCTGACTGTATATGAAGTTAGATGATTAAGATGACAGCCAGTTTTCCAAGCCTGCACACACTTTGTGGCAATTAAGAAAAGTCTTAGACTGGGTTCACACTGAAGCACGGAGAGGCTCACAGCTGTTGCCGGGTGCCGTTCCTTCCGAGTCTGTGCCGTGAACAGCGGCTCCTGCATGCATACTCTTGTGTCCCGCATGCTCCTGTGTCCCGCATGCTCCTGCATCCTGTGAATGGCGGCTCCCGCCAATCACAGCGCCGGAGCTCGCGAACCTGGAAGTAATTTCGGAAAAATGTTAGCCATCTCAGCGGTGTGCGAGGACAGCTGCAACAGCTTTGTTCTAATTTAAACATTTCATAATGAGCTAGTATGTGATGCATACTAGCTCATTATGCCTTTGTCTTGCAGAGGTTTTTTTTTGTTTTTTTTGTTTTTTTGGTTTCGGAGGTTTACAACCTCTTTAAATGGGTGGAAATATCAGGAACCAGAGCACCTGCTGGTGGTACTGTGGTTCTCAGACCTGAAAGAAGTAGTTCACCACTGGTGTCAATCAGCAGATCCTAGAAATTTTGCACCTGATGCTGGTGCATAGGAGGGTATTTAGCCTCAGTGTTTGTTCTGTGTGCCAGCCTGTTCTTGTCATGCATGCCCTGTATCTGCTACCCTTGCTCTCTTGTCCCTAGCTCTGGACCTCCTCCTGGCCTGTCTTGCCGGCTGTTCCTTGCACCTTCTGCCTTACCTGATCTCTCAGCTTGCTTTGTATAAAGTGTTTCATAGTTCATTTGCTAATTAGGTAGGTTTCACTAGGTTTCTCTAAAACAGAAGGGTTTTGGGACTTTGCATGAGGACGGTATGCATGGCCAAAAGATCAGTCAATTTTGAGCAAAAACATTTATTATGAAGATGTTGACACAGTATCATAATATATGCCCAGATGAATGGGCTGAACAGTCTCATAATTACCAAACAATGATGAACACATTGATGGCAATATAGCAACCCAAAATATGATATAAAGCAATGATCATACATAAGTACACGCCGGCGTGTGCCCCTAGTGGCCAAAAGGAAAAGCGCGCAGCGATCGCGAGTGCGACGTGTCAGTCTGACACCCCGCATCTTGGATCGTGATAGGAAGCCTCTATCAGAGGCTTCTTACCATGTGATCAGCTGTGACCAATCACATATACAATAACAAGGAGAGGGGCGCATCTGAGTATGTATCATAAAATTAATTTATTAAAACAGCAATATCCACTCACATGGAGGCAAGAAGAGTTGCGTTCTGGTCTGTTAGCTGGGCTGAAGAGATGCAGTGGGACTACACGTCACAGCAGTTCCTGTAAGGCTGTCTCCACATCGAATCCAGAGAGGGAAGGGTAGGATGGCTCAGCACAGTGTGGTCTCCTTCAGCAATCCAGTCTGGTTCATATCCTGGTCAGGTGGGGACAGATGATAAATAAATATATAATAAATTAATTTTATGATACATACTCAGAGGCGCTCCTCTCCTTGTTTTTGTTCTAGCTTACTGGAACCCGCTTTTGGTTCCTTTGGTGGCTGCCCTGACTGACCCCTGCTATATCTATCCCAGTACGCATGCATGGGTTCCACACTGAGGTATCTGTGCATTGCGCTTTTTACTTGTTTTTATGACTTATGTAACAATGCCACTCTCAGCTGCGCCCAGCACAAATATTTTCCAGCTCAGGCTGCTGGAACACAATCCAGGTGCCAGCAGCCTGAGAGCAATTGTCACTGGGCTAATTACGTCACTGGAGACTCGTAATTTTAGCAATACCAATTATGATTTTAGAATAAATGTCTGCACCACACACTTCCACCACAGACAGGTCTGCTCAGAGGCCTTATGCCCCATACACACGGTCGGATTTTCCGATGGAAAATGTCCGATCGGAGCGTGTTGTCGGAAATTCCGACCGTGTGTGGGCTCCATCGGACATTTTCCATCGGATTTTCCGACACACAAAGTTTGAGAGCAGGATATAAAATTTTCCGACAACAAAATCCGTTGTCGGAAATTCCGATCGTGTGTACACAAATCCGATGGACAAAGTGCCACGCATGCTCAGAATAAATAAAGAGATGAAAGCTATTGGCCACTGCCCCGTTTATAGTCCCGACGTACTTGTTTTACGTCACCGCGTTCAGAATGATCGGATTTTCCGACAACTTTGTGTGACCGTGTGTATGCAAGACAAGTTTGAACCAACATCCGTTGGAAAAAATCCTAGGATTTTGTTGTCGGAATGTCCGAACAAAGTCCGACCGTGTGTACGGGGCATTACTCTACAACAGTAGCGCTCTTCAAGAGGCAGGTTCATTTATAGCTTGCATTAAGAGCTTTAAAGACAAGGTTAACACTTTTCAACATAAGGGTTTAATATGAAAATGTCAAAGTTGGGGCAAATAAAATATTTACAGGAAAAAAAGTGTTTCAAAGAGATAACGACAATATACAGCCACAATGAAATAAGGTAGAATCGGGGAAGAAGAATACTTGCAATTAATGTCCGAGGGTTGATCAGAGTTTGATCGATGAGCTGGGTAATCGGTTCTCAAACTTGGCAGATGTTCCTGCTTGGATGGTAAAAGGAGAACTGACAATTGTCTTAGTATCTCCTCTTTTCTGTCAGATCAAAGGGGTGTTGACAGTGACCAATCGTCTGGTCACCTTGTTTTGGGGTTGGTTGCTGGGAGGTGTCTACACTCATGACCATGTCCCAGGTACACTTTGTGATACATATTCATATCTCTGCATCTACAGTGTTTACAGACTGCAAATATCCATATTATTGTTAAGCGTGAGATTTCCTTCAAAAGAGATATAAACATGCCATGTCTCCAATGTCTAGTTTACCTAGGAGGAATAAGGGGTATCAGTGGTTTCCCATATGATCTGACATAGGGGTGTCTGGATTTGAAATGTTACAAATCATCTGAGAAAACTAAATATGTTCATATTATGGCTGTGCTATTATTACTGTGGAAGTTATGAAACATGCTGAAATTTCATACTTATTCCACTGTTTAAGCTTTATTTATGACTGGTATCTGCTGGTTCTCTGAATTGAGAGGGTGACAGTTTTACGATAGGCCTGGACATCCTGCCAGGCCAACATCAACTGGTTTTACAGACCTAGCCTGGTTCTGCTTTCTCTGTTGAGATAACAGCTCCTTTGAAGAATAAAGCCTATACATTTCTGAATGTTAAACTGTTAGCCAAGCTGTCATGGCTGCCCTAAGGTTCTCAAACAACATGGCCACTAGCTACAGCTTTTCATGTGTCCAGTACATGATATCCTTACACATGCAACCTGGCAGGCCGCAGGAAAGAGGGGGATGAGATAGCGCCCCCCCCCCCGAACCACACCAGGCCACATGCCCTCAACATGGGGAGGGTGCTTTGGGGTCCCCCCTAGAACACCTTGTCCCCATGTTGATGGGGACAAGGGCCTCTTCCCCACAACCCTTGCCTGGTGGTTGTGGGGTCTGGGGGCTTCCAGATTCTGATAAGCCCCCGCCCGCAGACCCCCACAACCACCAGGCAAGGGTTGTGGGGATGAGGCCCTTGGCCCCATCAACATGGGGACAAGGTTTTTTTGGGGGGACACCAAAGCACCCTCCCCTTGTTGAGGGCATGTGGCCTGGTACGGGTCAGGAGGGGGAGCGCTCTCGTCCCCCCACCTTTTCCTGCGGCCTGCCAGGTTGCGTGCTCGGATATGGGTCTGGTATGGTTTTTGGGGGGGACCCCACGCCATTTTTTATTAAATTTTGGTGCGGGGTTCCCCTTAAAATCCATACCAGACCTGAAGGGCCTGGTGTGGATTTTGTGGGGGACCACCACGCCATTTTTTTACATTTTGGCACGGGATTCCCCTTAATATCCATACTAGACCTGAAGGGCCTGGTATGGATTTAGGGGGAACCCCCACGCCATTTTTTAAAAATTTTGGCGTTTTTTTAAAATTATTTTTATCGAAATTGCCGGGATCCGACAAAACATTACAGCTGCGAGCAGTTTTAAATGACATTTTTTCCTTTAGAAATGTCATTTTGATGCGCTACTTTATAGGCAGACAAAGGAGACCCCCCAGGCACAATATTTAAAGGAATATTTTATTTTTATTGTTTCACTTTAAGCATTATTAAAATCACTGCTCCTGAAAAAAAAAGCCGTTTTTAAAACTTTTCTTTGCTTTGATACATGTCACCTGGGGCAGGACCCGGGTCCCCATACACTTTTTATGGCAATAACTTGCATATAAGCCTGTAAAATGAGCACTTTTGATTTTTCACATTTGTGTCCCATAGATTTTTACGGTGTTTGCACAAATATTTTGCCTGTTCGCATGTTCTGCTGCGAACCGAACCGGGGGGGGGGGGGGGGGTGTTTAGCTCATCCCTATACATCACTAGTGTGGACACATCCCTTCTTCCTATGGGGACCAGGTTATGCATCTGATCTTCCCCCAGCGGGCTCCTACCTCAGCTCCTGGGACTGACATATTTGTCAGCCTGCAGTTTCCGATCTCATGTGGTCTATGCTCCACTGGCATGTAAGTATTTATTTGGGACAAGTGGCCATCTCTCCTCCCTCATTTTTACATATACCTCCTATACCTCGTACGTCTCATTTATAGTCTCAAACCTTTCGCCATTCATTATGTTTCTCTTATCATGTGTGTTTACTTATATTCTGTTAGTAGTGTTGGATTGGATTTTGCTGTGTTATTATTAAATCCTAATATAATTACGCCTAATTTGATTCCAGCTTCATTTGTACAACTACACAGATCAGGTCACCCCTGCTTTTGATGGATCTTACAGCCAGGCATTATGGGGAGAATTTCTGTTTACTGGAGTCTGCAAAAGAAAAAAAAAAGAAACTGAAAAGTAATTTTGTTGTTGCTTGTCAGAAAGATAGATATCTCTATTCCTCTTGGGGAGATATTTACCCATCTATAACCAGCCTTTCCATTTATGGCCAAAAGAAATTGTGGAGTTGTGTTGACAGATTACTATAGCTTGTTTGCATCTTCTTTTTTATTTGCGTTCAACTGTGCTCTTGTTAAAATAAAAATAATAAAAAAACATAGTAAAGAAAAAGTAGTAGTGTAGTCCGCAGTAACCAGTTAGTAATCTACACTAGAAACATAAACCTGTAATATGAAAAAACCTCATTGAACCCTTTTAGGTGCAGGAAATCTGGAATGTAGTTCTAAGTCTGCCATCTCCTGGTGACCGGTAGTAACACCAACATTATCTTTTCATTTTCACTTAGAAAATGTCTACAGTATGGTTACATTATTAATGTTACAGGGAAACATAATACTACATTAAATGTAATAACAAAACAAGTGTAATTATAACTCCTCTATTAAGTAGATAAATATGAGCTCCACTCATTACCACATTAAATAAATATGTAGTTTTGTTTTATCACAAGTGACTTAGCTGCATTTTACACAATCCACCCTTACAAAGGGTTACATGTAAGACCAATTGACCGTTTGTGTGTGTGTTTAGGTGCATTCCACCTAACAAACTGCATGGAGATGCATCATTATGTATGCCTATTAGTGCATGGCGACTTCTATTCATCATCTGGGTGAGCAATACAGCAACCTGTTGGCAGGATAGACAGCATCCATCATCATATGGATAAAGTCATCATCCTACTCATCGTCTGCTTTGTACTCCTGTTGGCAAGCTCCCAGTGTTAGATTGCCACCATTCTACAATGCAGTAGTGTACCTGACTGGCTGACAGTGATTTCCCTTCCTCACCTAATCTCAGTCTTGCTGTAAAGTGAACAGGTAGCTAAAATAAATGCATGTTAGTGGTGTTACCTGCCAGAAGATTTGTTCTGCTGGTCTTGTGATCCAGGCACATACCATACTGCATAGCCAGTGACTCCGCTTTTCTCCAGTTAAGGGGAGCAAGCTTTGTCAACATGCTGTTGACTTGGCAGACCGCATCATCTTTATGGGATCATAACTCTGCTTTGTCCTTCTGCCAGCAAGCTCCCAGTGCTAAATTGCCAGCACTCTGCAATGCAGTAGTGTGACTGTCTTGCAGTGCTGCCCCTTCCTCTTTCTATCAGATTATTTTTTTGTTTAAAAACTATTTTATCATATTCTTGCTGCATTTACACTAACTCTCTCTAAAATATGTGATATATTATTAAAAACTCTGATTTCATGACGTGTCGATATCTGACTTCAGTAGACAATCTGTATGAACTTTTGATATATATCTGTTTCCATGAACCGAGGTGTGGATGAATGGGTTTTGTTGTATTTGTTTGCATAGTGATCAGCCATTATTGTTTGATTTAGCAAATGCACTGAGTACAGTACTTCTGAGCTCTACCATTATTACTCTTACATGATCTGATAAACTGAGTTTTCCAAGAATTCCTAATCCTTCAAGACAGAGAGCTAGAGGGGCTAAGCCAAACATAAGGGGGGGGGGGGGGGGGGCAGACGGTTCAACCTTATTGATAAGATTTAATTACTGTGTAAAAGGTTCCCACATCGTATCTGATCAGGTGTAAACTTGAAGGCCCCTTTCACATGAGAGGTCCAATCTGGTCCAATTATCAGTTTTTCAGGCAAATCTGATAAGACACTTCATTTTAGTTTATGGGTAGGTGGATGTAAATGGGTGTGCATGTATTTGCATCCAATTACCTCCAAGGCCATCTAGGTCCAAAATATGAGAGATGGAGGTTAAAGGATTCATAGTATGAACATCAATTTACATCCACTTGCTCATAGACCTAACGTGTGTCCAGTAGGCTCTGGCAGGTAAAGATTGAGCTGACATACAGGTCACAAAAGTGATATCCGTAGCGTTTGGCTCCAACTTAGCAGGGAACCTGTTCACTGATCCCCTGCTGATCAGAACAGAGGACACCAATAAGAAAGGGTCTGTAATGATACATTATTTTGTTTGCTAAATTACTTTGTATCATAATTTTCTTTTTAAATAAAATATCACTTTTCCCAGCCTTTGTAGCTTTGTCTTAGTGCTGCTAATCTCCTGCAGGCTACTTTCATGCTTGCGGCAGTGTCAACTTCCCCCTTGAAAAGCATTTGGCTCACAGTTGTGTCATAGCCCCCTTTACTTACATGGGGGAATTTGACAGGCAGTGCTGCCTAACAAACTTGATATGTAGCATTGAAATTGGCACAGGGTGTACCTACTTGAGCGACACCATGTCTGCTTGTAGGTGACCAATGAAGGAGCAGTAAAAACACAGATCAACCACTTGTTTACTGCCCCCCAGCCACAAGTGTAAAAGGAGCCTGTCTCCATACATTCCAGGCATGGCTGCATGGTATGTCTCAGGTGGGTTTCCTAATGGTGACAACAGTGGACTGTGCCTGCCTAAAAATACATTAAAATAAACACTTGTAATCTCCATCAGAAGCCCATAGCACAGGGTTGACAACAGAGGACCACAACTGGGAGACAAGGTCAGGGTGTACTGTCATCCTATAATAGGCCTAAGCAAGGACCTTCTTGGCAGGATCATCAGGGATTTTTTTTTTAAATAAAAGCTTCAGATTTACAGTGCTTTGAAAAAAAGTATGCACACCCCTTGAAATTTCCCACATTTTGTCGTGTTACAACCAAAAACTTAAATGTATTTTATTGTTTTTTTTTGTGATAGACCAACACAAAGTGGAACATCATTGTGAAGTGGAAGGAAAATGATAAATGGTTTTCAAATTTTTGTTACAAATAAATATGTGAAAAGTGTGGCGTGCATTTGTATTCAGCCCCCCTGAGTCAATACTTTGTAGAACCATCTTTCTCTGCAATTACAGCTGCAAGTCTTTTTGGGGATGTATCTACCAGCTTTGCATATCTAGAGAGTGACATTTTTGCCCATTCTTTTTTGCAAAATAGCTCAAGCTCTGTCAGATTGGATGGAGAGCGTCTGTGAACAGAAATTTTTAAGTCTTGCCAGATTCTTAATTGGATTTAGGTCTGGACTTTGACTGGGCCTTTCTAACAAATGAATATGCTTTGATCTAAACCATTCCATTGTAGCTCTGGCTGTATGTTTAGGGTCATTGTCCTGCTGGAAGGTGAACACCCACCCCAGTTTCAAGTCTTTTGCAGACTAACAGATTTTCTTCTAAGATCGCCCTGTATTTGGCTCCATCTATCTTCCCATCAACTCTGACCAGCTTCCCTGTCCCTGCTGAAGAAAAGCATCCCCACAACATGATGCTGCCACCACCATGTTTCACGGTGGGGATGTTGTGTTCAGGGTGATGTGCAGTGTTAGTTTTCCACCACACATAGCGTTTTGCATTTAGGCCAAAAAGTTCAGTTTTGGTCTCATCTGACCAGAGCACCTTCTGCCACATGCTTGCTGTGTCCCCCACATGGCTTCTCGCACACTGAAAAAGGGACTAATTGTTGTCCTGTGGACAGATTCTCCCACTTGAGCTGTTGATCTCTGCAGCTCCTCCAGAGTTACCATGGGCCTTTTGGCTGCTTCTCTGCTTAATGCTCTCCTTGCCCAGCCTGTCAGTTTAGGTGGACAGCCATGTCTTGGTAGATTTGCAGTTGTGCCATACTCTTTCCATTTTTGGATGATGGATTGAACAGAGTTCCATGAGATGTTCAAAGCTTGGGATATTTTTTTTATAACCCAACTTCACTTCTCCACAACTTTATCCCTGACCTGTCTGGTGTGTTCCTTGGCCTTCATGATGCTGTTTGTTCACTAAGGTTCTCCAACAAACCTCTGAGGGCTTCACAGAACAGCTGTATTTATACTGAGATTAAATTACACACAGGTGGATTCTATCTACTAATTAAGTGACTTCTGAAGGCAATTGGTTCCACTAGATTTTAGTTAGGGGGTATCAGAGTAAAGGGGCCTGAATGCAAATGCACGCCACACTTTTCAGATATTTATTTGTAAAAAATTGTGAAAAACATTTAAAATTTTCCTTCCACTTCACAATTATGTGCCACTTTGTGTTGGTCTATCACATAAAATCCCAATAAAATACATTTATGTTTTTTGGTTGTAATATGACAAAATGTGGAAAATTGCAAGGGGTATGAATACTTTTTCAAGGCACTGTATAACCTTTAGAAATATTTTTTAATGAGGTTGAAAAGGTTGAGTGACTGTCACCTGATGTCTATGTGGGCAGGTAGTTGTCTTCCTTGATGACATCCTTGAGTCATATAACTGTGGGCCAAGACTAACAATGAATTAAGGTAAAAAAAAAACCTCCACTGCCTGCCTGCAAATAGGGATACCTGTTTCGTTGACAACTACCCAGGAGTAGATTGTGAGAAATGGCTGGTCAAACTCACACCAAGCTGTCACCGATACACAACAATGACACTCTCAGCCTCACCCTGCACAAAGACTGGGAGCGATCATAGCTGGGTTTGATAAACAAAGCAATTAACCCTTTATACCCCAAATCAATTGCTGCCACCAGATTTTTATTGTAAATATCAACATTTACAATATTAACAAAACAATTATGACTTAAAATGACTGTAACACAAACTGTCACCGCAGACAGGTATAGTCAGAGGTTTGCCATATAGTAATGCTCTTCAAATAGGCAGGGATTCTTTAAGTTCAGTCTTATTAGAGATACAAATGGTACACACAAAATATTTACAGCAGAAAAAAGGTATTGCAAAGGAAAAGAGACAATCATGCAACTGAAAAACAAAAAGTTTTTATAAGTGAAAATACTTAACAAAGTCTGTTTGATGAATTTAGCAAAGCCCAAACAATGAGCACAATGGATCAGTGGCTCTCACAGATCTTGGCTGATGTTCCTTGTTTGAAGTTAATAGAGATCTAGACTGCTGATACAGACCCTCTTTTCTGGTCCTTCAGGAGGATGTGGGCAGAAATGATCTGGCCAATGAGAAAGTCTGAGGACCATGTAGCGGCCACTCTCTAAAATAGTTTTATACAGGTATATTTTTAAAAATGTACAGTTTGCATTCCAGTAACTTGTATATTATTGTCCAGCATGGAATTACCATTTAAATGAATACAAATATGATGGGCATTAGATGGCTATTTCACTTAGGAGATGTAGTTTGCCACAGTACCTTTTAATATAGTAGAATCTGGGCTTAAAGTGATTGTAAAGTCTTGTTTTTTTCTCCTATAAAAATAATAAACATGTCATACTTGCTTGCTCTGTTGCAGTGGTTTTGCACAGAGCAGCCCAGATCCTCCTCTTCTCACGTCGCTCTTCTGTGCTTCTGGCCCCTCCCTCCTGTCGAGTGCCACCACAGCAAGCAGCTTGCTATGGGGGCCCCAGAGCCGAGTCACAGCCCCCTGTGTTCATTCAGACACAGAGCTGCGGCCTGGCCTTGCCCCCTAACTGACTTTGATTGTCAGCAACTGGGGCCAATGGTGCAGCTGCTGTGTCTCAGCCAATCAGGAGGGAGAGTCTCGGATGGCCAAGACACTTGTGGACATCGCTGGACAGAGAGGGACCTCAGGTAAGTATTAGGGGGGCTGCTGCACATGGAAGGCTTTTTATCTTAAAGTGGATGTAAACCCAATGTCATCCTTTCTAAACTACTACAATTGGGGTTATCTATAAGGATATACATGCCTCCTGCATGTATCTTTACCTGTCAAATGTCTCCCCTCTTTCTGTTATGAGACCCGAAAAATGGCAGATTCTGTGGGTGGGTCTGTTATCTGGAGCTCGGTGGGTGGAGTCGTGATGTCAGTAGACTCCCCGCCCACCTCTACACTCCCCTTGTCAATATGCATTTTCTCCTGTGTATTTCTTACACTGAACTTCTGCTGAACTTCAACTATGATCTTTAACATCCAGTGAAAAGACGGGAAAGTAACCACATGACTTCAGCATGCCAAATCATGCTGAGGTGTGGAACAGCCAATCCTTGCAGAGCTGCTGAAGAAAGGAGTGGGGGAGGGAAGTAAAAAATAATGCATGCCTCAGGCTAGTGCATGAGATATGTAAATCACCTGTCACTCACAGCAAGGGGCAGGATTTGACAAAGTTTTTCTCAGTTTGTCAAGTTTTAGCTCACTGAACAATAAAAGAGGATTGCTCAGAGCTGCATTAACTCTTTGTGGCAAGACTGGGCTCAAATGATAGGAAATCTTATACTCTACATTATGACATCAAAAAAAAAAAAAAAAAATCGGGTTTACATCCACTTTAATGTATTCTATACATTAAGATAAAAAAAACCTTCTGACTTTAAAACCCCTTTAAGATACTAATTAATTGCTATAGGTAAATATGTCTTTATTCTGGTGGTAGTGTAATTTTCTCAGGAGTTATGACACACTGAAGTTCTGATTCCTCAGGACGAGATAGACAGAAATGTATATTCGCTAATTACTTCAGCTAAAATATTTACTGTGGGTGGGTATCTAGGACAATTATCTGCTTAAGATTAGCAATTACTTGAGCCTGGACATGACAGTTTTATGACGGCTAGTAGAGTGAGACTATGATGTCAATTGTCCTGTTAATAGGGTGTAGATGGACTAAATTAAAAAGATTATGTCATGACCTGGGTCTGAACCTGCAACCTCTGCTGTGTCTTGTGATGTCTCTCCTTGCTGAGCCACCTGGAATGGTGGACAGCTCCCTGGACAATTTACTTGAATGATCCTGCCTTAAACTTGTTTCTCTTGAACTTTGAACCCTTTGCTCCTCCCATGAACTTCCTATTTTGGCCATGTCTTAGAACTTCCTGTTTGCCAGATTATTGTGCTCTCTCCAGCCAATATCTTGCTCTTGTTTTTCCTGCTGCCGTCCGTATCTCCGCTACCACTTGTTACTGACCTTTGGCTTGTTCCTTGACTACGCTTCTGCCTGATCCCAACCTGCGACCACTTGTTACTGACCTTTGGCTTGTTTACTGGCTACGCTTCTGATTGATCCCTACCTGCCATATCTGCTACTAGACCCCAGCCTGCTCACTTCCTGGTGAGATGATCCTAAAGACCACGACCTGGTACTAACACACAGCAAAACCCATCTTCACCATCAGGAGCTCTGATGAATATCATTTAGTACTTAGAATCCGCACCTCAAGCGAGCCTGCGTCATCTGCCAGGGTGATCTGCTTATGTATTTATCCTCCTGGTTGGTGGGAGCCTGTCAACTGCTATAGCTACTGGTCTCGGAGCCTGATCCCAGACTGTGATAGGTTATCTGGTCGCGCTGCTTTGTTTTGATGTTAGTTAATAGGGTTGAGAGGGTCCATGGTGTCCTCTCAAGGGACTGATGAGGGTGTTCTGGGATGCAGCTAAATGTTTGTTACTATTATATGATGTAGCCATGCCCTGAAGGGGGGTCACTGTTGCTAAAGAAATGTTATGGATGGTTATGAATTCCCAACAACAAAGCTGCCCTGTCTCACACCAGTTTTTTGGGTACCTAGTTCACATTCTGCCCTCTCCTCCACAGACGAACGTTCTTTCACTGATTACACTATCTGTAACATGATCTGTGAATGGGGGAGAGTCTAATCACTCAAGGATTCTTTCCCCTATACACAGATTGTGTTACAGCGTAATCAGTGAAAGAACTTTTCTGAATGGAGGAGAAAGTAGGGAGGCGTGTCGCTGTTGGAGCATCTTTAGTGCAGCTCAGCTCTGGGACCTGAAGCTTACCCCCATAGAGCCAAAGGTTTAGCAGATGGAAGAGGACAGGGCAGCCCTGCAGTGAAGGTTTCTGCAGAATCCAGCAGCCACTTCATTAAGCCAAGTAAATAAATCTGTAGAGAATGTTTTTTTTTTTTCTTAACTAAACTTTAGCTTTAAGGATGTAACCCTTGCACCTTTCAACTGCAAACTGAGAACAAGCTTTTGTGTACTTTCCAAGATTACAGTACAGCTTGAGTGTATTTGTACATTATGTAAAAAACAGCTTGATAAACAGGAGACAAACCAACAATTGTTTTAATCAGTCACCTTCCACCTAACTTGTCCTATACAGAAACAATTATGGCTTTGTTAGAATGTTAATCTTTGCAGCACATTACACATTGTTGTTGCTGTACCCATTGCCAGGCAAGTGATCTAGACTAATTAACTAAATTATACATAGAATTTCATACAGAGAATTACATTGATAAAGCCATGATAAATGTAACAGCTCCCATTAAAGTGTGAGTGTTATACTTTTAGGCCTTGTTTAGACTTGTGGTTAGAGGGTGTCAAAAACGCCCGGTTGAGACGTATTTTTGCCACCCGCCAACTACCCCCCTTAAGTTGCAATAGGCAGGTGTTTATATTTGACTTGATTTGCAGCGATTGACCAGCGGCAAGCCTGCCAAATGCTACACAAGTCAATGGGAAAGCGAGCGGTTGTGGCGTCTTTGTCGGCAAAAATGGCGTTAAAACAGGTGGTGAGGAGGCTTTTCATCACTTCTTCATCACCTGTCAAGTAGACGCTGTAGGGCAGGGATATGCAATTAGCGGACCTCCAGCTGTTGCAAAACTACAAGTCCCGTCATGCTCTGCCTCTGGGTGTCATGCTTGTGGCTGTCAGAGTCTTGCTATGCTTCATGGGACTTGTAGTTCTGCAACAGCTGGAGGTCCGCTAATTGCATATCCCTGCTGTAGGGCAATCTGAGCAGGGATTAGACTTCAGAGGCAAGGGAGATTCTACCCTTACCATTCCACTTTTTAACCCTTTTTTTTTGCAAGTTGAAATGCCACATGATATTAGCCCAACTGTTTATCCAAAGCATGTTTTCATTAAAAAATACAGTAAAGGTAATTTCAGTGCATACAAACACAATATAATATAACCAATTTTTTAGCAAAATATAAAAAATTAGATTGCTTCATGTAAAATAGCTACCCAACATACTAAGCCTTACAATTGTGCATAGCAAACTTATGTACTCTAAATTGTTCATAGGCAAGGCTTTAAAAAACTCTTACAGGTCATCAGTATAGAGTTAACAGTAAGTACCAGCCCTAGATTTATTGCTCTTACTACAGCGTGCTTGGCTATCCCTTATATGTGTACAGCAATCATTTTTTTGTACATAGATGTCTGCAATGCACACATTTATGTAAATATGTGCGTGTATGCGGGAGGGGGGGGTTACTTTTTTATTTCTTTTTCACTTTAATTTTATAGCTTTAAAAAAAACAAAAAATATATTGCTATCACATAGACTACCAATAGCCCCCTATGTGATAGCATATTGCTGGTGACAGGTTCTCCTCTGCCGATGTACCGTTTTGCTCCTTACGTTCTTCTTGCATAGATCGTTAATTTGGCAGAGTGTGCAGTAATGGAGCAATCACATAACAGCCTATGTGAAGCAGAGCTGTAGTATTGAAAACAGAAGTGTGTCCCTGGAAGTCTGTAACGCTCACCACACACTATACAATCTGATTGTACAATCTCAGTTCAGTTCATAGGAAGTAAATGACAATAAACACTGCACTTTTGGCAAGGTCTGTACTTGCTGAATATGTATTTAGCCTGAAAAAAAGAAAATAAATGTAGGCAGCTCATCTATGGATTGGTAAACTGCAATATACGTAATGGAATCTGCATGCTTATATGCACAGCTTTGTACATGTTTTGTGGGTATGCATGCAAGTACACAATGTGCCCAAGCTGCTGCAGTACTGTGTGTGAACACCTACAAACACAAGATGTGTGGAACTATGTGGGAGCACCTATAGATCAAGAAGTAGCCATCACCCCCATTCAACAAGCAAAACTGTTAGGATTCATGAAGCTGTGAAAGTAACCAGTGTAAAAATGCCAAAATAATTGGAGCTCCAGTCTCCCCGAAAAAAATTAAAAGTCAGCAGCTACAAATACTGTAGCTGCTGACTTTCAATATAAGGACACTTACCTGCCCCTGGATCCAGCGATGTTCTCACATGAGTCAATTCCTCAATCGGCTTCGGGTGCAGGCGCCAACATCTTCACTAAGGGAAACCGGCAGTGAAGCCTTGCGGCTTCACAGCAGTCTTCCAATTGCGCTTGCACAAATTGTGCTGCTCTTACTGATGGGTCCCACAGTTCTCTGGAAGCTGGAAATTACTCCACCTGCTTCCGGGTGCCGTGTCGAGTGGCTGCACTTCTGCCTACTAAACACAAGAGGTTGGCCCCTTGGTATGGGTGTCCTTCAGTGAATGCTCTGCATTTTCTGAATGAATGCAAAGAGTTGATTAGACAAGGTGGAGAATCCCAGCAGAGCTGGGTCCTTTAACTGTAAATCTGTGCATTGTTACAGGATATAGAAACAAGTGGAAATCACTGCAGTCCTAGTGTCTACGTACTGTATATCCCAAAACAGCTAAGGTGACTGAGATGGGAGATATCCAACTCTGCTACCAGATGATAATCCCTGTTATTTGACATTAATCACATTACAGGGCAGTGCTACCTGAACACTGCACCAGATAAAGAATGGTCTCTCTCTGCTTCAAAAAGCAGAGAGACACATTGCTTTAATGTATTTGTTCAATTTATAGTAGGAAAACACAATCCAATGAAAATATGGAAAATCCATTATTAAATATATTTGGCCTGGAAATGCAGTGTTTGTGTGCCACACATATAAACTTGCGGGCGTACATAGATTCACAAATATTCTCCAGAGACAAAACAAAAAGCAGCAAAATACTTTAAAATCTCTTTTCATGATTTTGTATTGCTAGTATACAATTGTAGAGATGCTAAATAAATTAAGACGGAGTGTTGAATTTTCTTTATAGTTGCTCTAGTCTAATAGTGAGTGAAGTGCTGGGTGGAACAGATATCAGATCATTCTCATTGTCAGTAGTTTATTTTTACAGGAATCATGTTACATTTGTGTTTCTTGTAGAACCAATAATCATTAGCAATGGAACCAACAGATCACTGTGACTCGACTTTGGTGTTTAGTTTCTCAGAGAAGGTTCTATAATGACACAACTTGTGTACAGAAGATAATCTGGTAGGTTTCCGTAATATCACCTTTCAATGTCAGTTTTGCTGTCGTGGTTTCAGGTTTGTTTGGCTGTGGAAAAAAGGAAAATGTGGGATAATAATTAGGCTTAAAGATATACTCCCTCCTCTAAGTATGTTGTCATTTACAGCTGCCACTGCACCTGCAGTGTTATTTTTGATATGTTTTGCCTTTATAGCCATAAAACTATTTTTGAAATGCATATGATGTCATTGATTCTCTCCTAAAGCTAGTTATACAGTGATTGTAATTCAGCAAGTTCAGTATGGTGTGGCCATCCTTGTTTAGCAGAAGGTGATTGAAGGGACATGTTGAAAAACGTTTGGTGATCAGGAGCTGCAGCCACTAATTCGTGTATTCCAGGGACGTGCGGTGATGTCAGTGGCTGGTGAGGCACTGGCTGGTATCAGAGCCAGATACACACAGGTTACATACGCCACGAACATTAGAGTGAGAGCAATAATTCTAGCACAAGACCTCCTCTGTAACTCTAAACAGGTAACCTGTAAACATTTTTAAAGCGTCGCCTATGGGGATTTTTAAGTACTGAAGTTTGGCGCCATTCCACAAGTGTGCGCAATTTTAAAGCGTGACATGTTAGGTATCTATTTACTTGGCGTAACATCATCTTTCATAGTATACAAAAAAATCGGGGTAACTTTAGTGTTTTTTTTTTCATGAAACCGTTTCTTTCCAAAAAAAATGCATTTGAAAAATTGCTGCGCAAATACCGTGTAACATAAAAGGTTGCAATGATCACCATTTTATTCCCTAGGGTGTCTGCTAAAAACAATATACCGGTTTATAATGTTTGGGGGTTCTGAGTAATTTTCTAGCAAAAAAATTATGATTTTTACATGTGGGAGAGAAGTGTCAGAATTGGCCTGGGTGGCAAGGGGTTAATTACCATAAGTAAGTAATATGCAAATAATTATTATATATTATTTTTAAGGTAATTTACTATATTTTCAAAAACTGTACTCAAGCAGGTGGCTTATCGGACAAATTACTGAAGTTTGAAGTTATAACTTCAAACCAGTAATTTCACAGTAAATAATAAATTATTATCTTATAACATATAGCATAATAATATATGATTTAGCTTGTAACTTTTCAGCGGCAGCATATTCTCATTCTCCTTCTTAACTGTGTGAGAACAACATGGGATTATGGGTAAACCTTATACCCATAAACACATGCCTTTTCCTTGTAGTTAAGAGGGCTGGGCTGGAAGGGAGTATTTGTCTTTTAGAGACATGTCCCCTTCAATGACACTGCAGTGAGAAGCGTGCCCCCAATGCAGCATTTTTATTGGACAGCTTGGGCCAATGGTACTTTTTCATTGGTCAAAGACTCCAAGCTATCCATTGAGCTCAGTGCCTCTGACAAGAAGTTAGAAGCACTGTGATCTCATCCTCTCAGTCTGCTGCAAACAGAGTGTGTCAGCTTGCATTTAAATTGGCTGCTCTGTATTTAGCTTCTGACAGTCTGCGCAAGGAGCCCCGTATCTCCGGAACATATATGATAATAGCCCCAAATTTTTACCAGTGGTGGGGTAGGACTTCAGCTAGTGTGACCCCTGGTCGCCAAACTGTGATCCTCCAAGACAATCGGTTTTCTTTATGCTCATGGCAGGTGAGGCAGAGACTGACTGCACGTCCCTGGTGTACTCTAACAACTGCTGGTCCTACTGTCAGAATATAATGTCCCAGCGGTGGGATTCCTCCATCCACACAATTTGTGTGGATGGAGGAATTTTTTTTTTTTTTTTTTAACCGTCTATGGTCAGCTTTAGCCTTTTAGAGATCTAAAGCACCAGGAGAAAGCTCTGGTGTGGAACTATGTCATTTCCTGAATCTACATGTCCTATGAATTTTTTGGACTTGGGTAGTCTGTAGGAGGCTATGGATGGTGAAATCTGCACATAGTTCTACAAAAATATATTTGTAGAAAAACAAATGCACAAGCATTTTAGCTCTACCTGCAGGGTGCAAGAGTATATTGAAACAAGTAAAAAGAAAGAAAAACTCATGCACTAAAGGCCAAAAAAATAATATATGTATAAAAGGGAAAGCTGCTAGCACAATACCCAGGTAAAAAGTATCATGATATAGAAACAAAAAAGTATATTGGCTCGGTATGCACGCTGCATGTCTACTGCAGGCAGGACTTGGAAGGTAGGCTTTACTAGGTGGCATTCTATGGTAATTGAAATCTGGCCCAGCATCAGCATTGGTAACTTTGTGATGTCACTTCTGTAGTCTCAAGGACTACAGAGGGGAGTTTATAAGGCACATCTTCTTACAGAAAGTGTCTGTGCAATGCCTACTGTTTCATAGCTGGAAGTAGGGCATTCAGTTGAAGTAGGAATTATTTCTACTTTTGCGATTGCTGGCACACTGGCAACATGGGAATATGCACACAAGGACAGACTTCAGGAGGTATTTATAAAAGCATTTCTAATTTTATTTAAAAAGTTTGAGTTCCACTTTAAATTGAATTAGAATTAACCCCCTTCAGATTTTTATCACTAAGAAAGTTTATTAAACAGTATATCAAATCAAAGGATCTACTGTCTGAAAATCTATACGTGTCCATTACATGTGTCCACAATAACAATTTTCTGTGGACACTTATAAAAGAATAAATGCTTTCAGACTCTGGATCCTTTGGAGTGGCACACATTTTCATACACTTTTTTCCATTATTTTCTCAGCTGTCTAAGCAGGCTCTCCCAGTGCCATGACAAGGTCCTTTGGCATTCAAGGAAGGAAAACTCCCCCACACCAATCCCCCATAATCTGTGAACTACTTTAGCAGCATAGGTTGCAAGTTTTACCCTTTTTGCATCTCCCTCCTGCTGAAGCACCCAGGTGGCCGCCCCTTCTGCCTACACTTGGGTCTGGTCCTGAGGAGTCTTGTGCCTGAGAGAAACCTAACCAGCGCCCTTACACTACTCCTTTAATAAAATACTTTAACATGCAAGCTGCATTTAGGAGCAATTCTGAATTTAGAGCCTCCTATCTAAGCATCAACTGTTCATTGCTGTCTGTTTCCCTTTTTAGACAGATTTATTGGTTCTATTTGCCTTTATAATCATTTTCACCAGGACTGAAAGTGAGTGAAAGTCCAAAATTTTGAGTTGTCACTAAAACAGTAAAGGGGCAAACACAAGGGACACTTGTTCTCTAAATCTTACTGAGGATCTTTGTGATTGCATTTTTGCCGAAAATGTGAAGGAGTGCAAAAGGTCCAAACCAGGGTTTCTCAATCGGGGTCTTGCGAGAAGTCTCCAGGGGTTCCGCAAGTTTCTACCCATTAGTCGCAGGCGGATGATGGACAGATCGCATCCCCACTTTTACTCCTCATGCAGGACTGCACTGGGAAGCTCCTAGGATTCCTGTTGTAACATGCTGTTCCCCACCAGCCCCTCATCCCCTACTGTCTCTCCCAGGTACTTGTATGTGACATCACCTGGGATGGACGAGAGAGGAGGAGTGGCTGGCGGGGAACAGCGCATTACAACAGAACTTCCAGCAGCTTCATGGCACAGCTCTGCATGAAAATAAAACCACCACTACTGTACAATATACGCCATCTCACCTTACTGTGCCCGGCTGCTGCTTCCTCCCCATGTAAGGTTCCTTGTTGCCTTCCCTTACTATGCCCTGCTGCTGCCCTCCATGTAACATGCCCCGCAGCCCCCCCATGTAACTTGTCCTGCTGCTGCCCCACATGTAATGTGTCCTACTGCCCACATTTAATGTGCCCTGCTGCCCCCCCCTATGTAATGTGCCCTGTTGCCCCCCCCTATGTAATGTGCCCTGCTGCTACTTTCCATATAATGTGCCCCGCCCCCTTGTAATGTGCCCTGCTGTCCCCCCTCCCCCATGTAATGTGCCCTGCCCTCCTTGTTATGTGCCCTGCAGACCCCCTATGCTCTGCCTTGCTGTCCCTCTGTGGTCTGCCCTGCTGATCCTCTGTGCTCTGCCCTGCTGACCCTCTGTGCTCTGCCCTGCTGATCCCCCTGTACCCTGCCCTGTTGCCCCTTTTATACTTCTTATCTAAAGTTCGACCCAGAATTGACCATTTGCACATAAAAAAAGCAACAAGCATTAAAAAGGTATGTTTTAATATCTATTCTATTATTTAATGCTATTTCTAGAAATAATTGTTATTTCAACAGCTTGTTGATTACACCAATGTTCCATGAGCTGTAGATCTGAACAATATTTCAGGGGCTCCCCAAGATCTCAAACTTTTTGCCAAGGTAAAAAGGTTAAGAAACCCTGGGCTAAACAATCCTTAGTTTCCTACTTATGAGCTTCTTGACACAATTACAATCCAAGGTCATTTGCTTTAATGCACCTGGTGGACACCTTGTAATTCTGGGCCTACAGAAAATTCACTGGTTGCCCAGTAAAACATCTCTCCCATTACATGTAATATAACAGAGCCATGTGGTAAATTTAGAATTGCTATAGACCACTCAGCACCTGCCTAGTGGCATGGCAAAGCTTTTTTATATGCATTAAGTAACAACACCGACCAGTGCTCATTTCACTATGTTATCTATGCTGCTTCCTATTTCTTTTGCCATTTGTCCTCCTAAGCCAATGCAGCCCCTTAAGAAAACAAAATGTAACTTGCCCCGTGGCAGGCATGGTCATGTGCATGGCCCTTTGTAGGTATACCCCTGAGTAATAAAAATGTGTTATAACATACAGTAAATATATGCCTTACGCACATCATATCCAGCAGGAGGAATCCAGTTAATAGATATGGGTTTCCTCTGACCAGCATCCACTAAGGCTTTCACTGGCTCAATGGTGAATCCTTTCTGTTGCAGGAGCTGTATGTTGTCCCATGAGAATTCCACATTCTAGAGATAAAAGAAATCATTTTAATGCATTGTAACAGCAGAATTACAAAGCCAGCTATGGTATATGCCCAAATGTAGGTATATTGGGCCATCCGACCCTTCCCCATCTCTGATGCATCTCTATTTTTGTTAGAAGATTTGGACTAACTATGGTGATATGTACCTAACATCAAAGCTGAGACACATGGTACAGTGATTCATAGCTTAAAATGAATATGGCCTAATGGGCAGCTGTAAATGGTGTGGTTATATGATAATAGCTTTTCATATACATTTTATATACTGTAATAGTAAGTAGTAATACATATAATGGCTACAGAGGTCACAGAAGGCTAAAATACACATGATCATTTACTAGATTGGCCATAATCTTATGTTTATGAACACATGTTGTATTAAATGTTTATTCAAAACTGGAATGTACTATTGGCAAAAATGTATGGGTCATGCCCCTAACTGCCGGGTACATCTACACACAAATCAGAATTGATATTACTGTGTGTGACTACATGGATACATAGTTGTGTCATGGATGACAATGTAACAATATCAGTAAACATGCTGTACATTGGAAAGCTGCACTCTGACAACATCTTATCTTTCAACAACTTTATTGAACAGTGCACATCCAAGTCCCCACCTGAAAAACCCATCCCTTTAGAGCAGTGGTCTCCAAACTGCAGCCATTTGCTTGCCCTCATCTGTCCCTTGAAGTATTATTCCTTCCAATGACACCAACAATGGGGCATTATTATTCCTACTGACACCAGCTATTTTACCCCCTAATACCAAAGATCGGGCATTGATTACTCCCACCGGGCACAGTCCAGACCCCACTAAAATCTGAGGGACAGTAAACTGGCCCTTTCTTTAGAAAGTTTGGAGACCCCTGCTCTAGAGACTGATGAGGACTGATGTAACCTGAATCAGAACTCAACGTTTTTTCTTAACAAAAAAATATAACTGAACTGATGACGCCCATGTGAATGGCCCCTTAAAGTGATACTATGGTCAAATTCAAACATGACATGTATGACACAGTCTGTCAGTAGCATTAACACAGCAGTCTTGTTTTTCTAAGTCCCCCCATAACATAGTTAAAAGGGTGGCTATGTTGCTCCTCCTCAGATACAGTGGGGAAGTGAAAGTAATGGGTAAAGCCTTGTGAGCTGCCAAATTAAGTCTAAATTAACCTAAAATAAACACAGGCGATGTAATTATAATCAGCTGCCCGCACTTCGCACACTTCCCCAGATGGTGATCATGCAATCTTTATAACACACTGGGGGTTATTTACTAAAGGAAAATCCACTTTGCACTACAAGTGCACTTGGAAGTGCAGTCGCTGTAGATCCGAGGGGGACATGCAAGGAAAATGAAAAACAGCATTTTAGCTTTCACATGATTGGATGATAAAATCAGCAGAGCTTCCACTCATTTCAAATCTACCCCTCAGATTTACAGCGTCTGCAATTCCAAGTGCACTTTCAGTGCAAAGTGGGTTTGCCTTTTGTAAATAACTCCACTATGCAGCCCTGATAAATATGGAAACAATACTACAGTATATAAATATATGAATCCAGTAAACACTATATATAACATAAATATCTAAAGCATAACAACATATAAACACTATAAAGTGCTCGTGCTCCGTGATATTGAACTCAGGTCCTCAATGAGGTCATTAAACTAAACAGCAACAGTCTATATATATATATATATGAAAAAAATGCTATTTTCATATATATATTTGGACTGTTGCTGTTTAGTTTAATAACCTCATTGAGGACTCCGTGCAATATCACGGAGCACGAGCACTTTATTTATAGTGTTTATATGTTGTTATGCTTTAGACATTTATGTTATATATAGTGTTTACTGGATTCATATATTTATATAGTATTGTTTCCATATTTATCAGAGCTGCACAGTGTGTTATATAGATTGGAGAAGTGAAAGTAGCCACCCTAACACAGGAAGTGTGTTACTGGCCGATTACTACAGGAAAATAAAGGAAAAGAAAAAGACAAGGTGGTTTTAAACCCCTACATATACCTATTGAAGGGACTGGCCCCAGGTGTTACACAGAGATTAAACAAATCCTCCTACATAAGCTGTATCTGGTTATCTGCAGACTTCTCCTCTCTACATCTGTTTAAAGTGCTGAATTCTAAAAATATAAAAAAAAGGGGCATGGAGCTGAAATTACACTCTGCAGAGCTCAGTGAGGACTGATTGGAGGGAAGAGACACACCCTCCTCCACACAGCACGTGGGAACAGAGCTGAGGCTGTTAATCAGCTGGAGCTCCCTCCCCGTCACCATTTTTCTCTTTGTGTGAGGAAAACTTGACAGTAATGATTCATGCTGATAGAGGAACAAAGTAGCAGCCAAAAAGAACACTTAGGCTGCATTCACACCTGAGTGTAGCGTCTTTAAGCGTTTTTCCAGCGTTTTTCGCATGATTTTGACACTTTTTTTATGCGTTGTTATACAGCATTTATGAGCTTTGCCGTTTTTTTTATTAGCCAATAGAGAAAACAAGCATCTGTTGCATCATTTGTTGCTACATTTTTCAGCTTTTTTTAGCTTTTCCATCAGCTTTTCTTTCTTTTTTATTATTCACTTATTATTATTATTATTATTATTATTATTATTATTATTCACTTATTATAATTTTATTTGAGAGTTAAGGTTAGATTAGGGGTTCAAGTTAAGGGTTAATATTTTATTTATGGTCTTCTTCTTATTTATTTTTGTTAGGGTTAGGGTGTTAATGCTACTACTACTACTACTAATAATACATAAATAAATGAACAATAAATACACAAATAAATACAAATAATCATAAATAATAAATACAATAAATAAATACTATGGAATAATAAATAAATAATTAACCCATAACCTTTAAAATAATAATAAACACCCTAACACAAAAAAAACCCCATAAATACTAATAATAATCGTATTATTATTAATAATCTAAGTAATAAATACATTATTATTCATATTATTATTATTATTTTGTTTCATGTTTGGGTGTTTATTATTATTTTTTTATTATTAATAATAATCATTTCATATATTTTTAAGATTAGGGGTTAATTATTATTACATATTTTTAATTCAATTATTTAATATTTATTTATGTTGATTTTTAGTTATTTGTGTATTTATTTAACATTTATTTATTCATATATTATTACAATTTATTTTTTTACATTTTTGCAATTGAGCAGAAATTGGGCAAAAACTCACAAGAAAACATGTGAAGGTGCACAAAAACACGCAAATTTTGAGTTTCTATTAATTTCTATGGGGATAAAAACCAAAAAAAAGTGCAAATCTGCCCAATTTGAGCTACAAAAAAAGTTCCAGAACTTTTTTTAAACTTTTGGCTCCCGGCAGCTTGGAGTGGTGATATGAACCAACTCCATAGAGTATAATGTATTTTTTTCTCCTCCAGCATCTTGGAGCTTCAAGCTACAAAACGCTGAGGTGTGAATGGGGCCTTAGTGCTCTTAATTGAGACAAGTACACATTATAGAGGAATATGCTTTGTTCATATTTCATGTCTGAGGATTACAACCACTTAAAAAAAAAAAAAGAAAAAAAAGAAAATGAATGCAGCCGCCACATCCAATGATCAGCAAGCTACAATAAATGTAACTTTTGTTTTTGGGTTTGGTAACGCTTTAATGCTGGTGATATATGTGATACATCATATGTAAAATCTATGTAACGAAGAATGGAAAATGTAAGTGTAACAAAGTTTATGGATACTTAAGAGAGGATATAAAGTGCTACCACACTGTCCTATATGTCAAAACTCTAGTTTAGAAACATACTTCTGAGGGCAATAGAGAACTGGTACAAAGTCTAATAGGGATAGTACATCTTTGTATTTTCAGCTGCATCATGTGAACTGGTGTATGCATCTGGCTTATTTATAGCATGTGCGTAGGATTATTAAATCACGTAGCTAACTGGGAAGTTTCATGCTAGGACCTCATGCTGATTAGTTACACTGGCCATGATTTTTCCCCAGTCATTGTACTTGTTTACCTTTTTCGCTGATGATAACAATGTGCGTATACAGCCAACGTGTAGCTCCCTGACAGCCGGCCTCAGTTCCTCCTCAGTCTGGGCACACTGCAGGGTCACGAGAAGTGTATTTGCTGGTTCATCTGCATCTTAACAAACATGGCTTAGTAAGAAAATGTTCCACAGTACACTGGGACATTGAAAACTTTCCTTGTACTAGACAGGTTCAGCCGTGCAGTAAAGTCCATAGCCTAAGTGGCATGGTGTTATGTAAAATGCTTCCTGTGTTTGCAGAGAAAACATATGTCACTTATGGGAAAGAAAAATGTTTTCTATATGCTGCACAGCATCTCGAAGTGGTCAATGACAGAGCCCTTTACTGACGTCAATAGGGATATGCATCTCATTCCTCTACTAAGAGCGAAGGGAAATAAAATATATGGAGCAGAACATATCAAATGCATTAGTTTTACAGCAGCAAGCAGGTTTTGAATACAAGGTGATAAAAGCATAAAGTACAGTATTAAAATGACATAAAGTAAAGAAAAGGTTTTCACACTCTTGAAAGGACATATTAAAAGAAAGTTAAAGTTGGGAAAAGGAAGGAAAATGCTATGAATCAAGGCTAGATGCTTTTCTGCAAATGTACTCATTTCTTGCAATGAATAAAAAGACCCCACCCCTTTGCACACACGTGTCACGTAAAGCAGTGGTCATCAACCCTGTCCTCAGAGCCCACTAACGGGCCAGGTTTTATGTATTACCTTAGGGAGATGCAGACTAGAATACTGCAATCACTGAGCAGCAAATGATATCACCTGTCATGTATTTCATTTATCGTGCAAACCTGGCCTGTTAGTGGGCCCTGAGGACAGGGTTGATGACCACTGACGTAAAGCCTAGGCAAAAAGGACATGATCCTTGGCTACCAGATGTATTTTGGATGTTTCATATTTTTAGAAACTGAAGAGAATCTATAGTTTTTAATAAATCTATTGTTTGTTAGACCTGAACTGAGGTAAGTTCATCAAGCAAGACACAACCATTGTGAAGTACTGTTATGAAGGAAGTAAAGCCTGCATATGTGTTCGGCAAGTACGACTATATATATTTTTACACAATACTGTACAAATGCTTTAGGCAGGTGTGAAGAAATGCTGTAAAGTAAGAATGCTTTTAAAAATATATATTTTAATTGTTTATTTTTTATCAATTTACAAAATGTAAAGTGAGCAAGCAAGGGAAAAATCCAAATCAAATCAATATTTGACGTGACTACCCTTTGGCTTCAAACCAGCATAAATTCTTATACTTGCACACTTTCACAAAGTCAGGTATTTTGTAGGATTAGAGCCAAGTGGATGACTAATTAACTATACTAAGCAGGTGCTAATGATCATCAATTTCATATGAAGTTGAAACAGAAACAGCTGTATAGGAGGCTTAAAACTGGATGAGGAACAGCCAAACTCTGCTACTAAGGTGACGTTGTGGAAGACCGTTTCCTGTCACAGGTCATACACCATGGCAAGACTGAGCACAGCAACACAACACAAGGCAGTTACCGTATATACTCGAGTATAAGTCGTTCCGAGTATAAGTCGAGGCCCTAATTTACCACAAAAAAATGGGAAAAACGTATTGACCCGAGTATAAGACGAGGGTGAGAAATGCACAGCTACTGTAAGTGGAAAAGAGGGTCAACAATGCCAATTTGCAGCATCACTGTTCCCATTTGCAGCCTCACTGTGCCCATTTGCAGCCATAGGTCCCCTGAACTTCAAACTCGGTAGTTAAGGGTTCCTAGATGCCCCCTAGCTGCAGCCAAAATTTGGGGTCTCTGAACCCAAAGGGTCCCGAAATGACATTGCTGCAGATGGACACAGTTGACCGAATTTGAGGCCCTGTATCTCGGGGCCACTTAGTGCTAAGAACCCCAAATCTGGTGTGCAAACCCAGTGGAACTAGCACCATAATATTTCCAAAGCTGGGGTTTCTAGCACCAAGTGGCCCCGAGATACAGGGCCCCAAAAATCAGTTCAGAAAATGTCAAGCATTTTTTTGCAGCAGAGAATGACATTTTCCAAACCGGGTTTGGGGCCCTGTATCTCAGGGCCACTTGGTGCTAGGAACTTCAGCTTTGGATATGTTAGGGTACCAGTTCCACTGGGTTTACACACCAAATTTGGAGTTCCTAGCACCAAGTGGCCCTGAGATATGGGGCCCCAAAGTCGGTTCAGAAAATGTCAAGCACTTTTCTGCAGCAGAGAATGACATTTTCCGAACCGATTTTGGGGCCCCGTATCTCAGGGTCACTTAGTGCTAGGAACTTCATCTTTGGATATGTTGTGGTACCCGGTCCACTGGGTTTGCACACCAAATTTGGGGTTCCTAGCACTAAGTGGCCCTGAGATACGGGGCCCCAAAGTCGGTTCGGAAAATGAAAATTTTTGCTGCATAAAAGTGCTTGACTCCAGTATGTCGAGGGGGGCACTTTCAGCACAAAAAAATGTGCTGAAAAATTCGACTTATACTCGAGTATATACGGTATACTGCATCAGCAAGGTCTCCTACAGGCAAAGATTTCAAAGCAGATTCTTTTTTTTAAGATGTGCTGTTCAAGCTTTTTTGAAGATGCACAAAGAAACGGGCAATGCTTAGGACTGTAGACGCAGTGGCTGGCCAAGTAACTTTTTTTTAATATATCATTTATTCTTCATTATTAATTTTATAAAATTACAAAAAAATAGTCATGTCACATTTCAACATTATACATTTATATCTCAAAAAAAAAAAAAAAAACATATCCCACCCTCTCTCTATCATTGCCTGCAAATATTTTTCTGACGTTTTAAATAATCTCTATTTCGCCCAGGTTGCTCTATAGTTTTCAATCCGTCCCTGCTCCGCACTGCACAAGTACTCCATATTACTAATATGGTCCACTCTCTGTAGCCAATCTTTGATACTTGGCTTCTTAATGCACAGCCATTTTTTAAGGATAAGGCCTTTTGCTGCGTTGAGCAGGAACAGAACCAACATTTTTTTATATTGTTTCCTTGTTTTAGTTGTTCCGTTGAACAAACAGTTCCAGGGGTTTTGGGGAATCCTTTCTCCTGTTATCGTCTCTGTGTAATCTAGTATAGCCTGCCAGTATTCTTTTATCTCTGGGCATTCCCACCATATGTGCAGTGCTGTTCCTTGTTTACAATTCCTCCAACAATGTGGGGACTTATTTGGCTGGATTTTATTAATTCTTTCTAGTGTCAAATGCCAACGTACCATGCACTTGTAATTTGCCTCTATCGTAGTTATACCAGATGCATAGTTGTAAACTGCGCCTATCATTTGCATTTCCTTTAATTTTAGGCCCATATCCTGTTCCCATTTTTCAATAAAGGGTAGGGTCCCATGTCCATCTGGTTCTGTTAGGATTTAATATATTTGCGATTTCCCATGTTTTACAGGGTTTTTTGCATTACAGAGCTTTTCCATTGGTGTTAATTCTTTCTCCTCTCTAATTGGTTGTGGGATTGTGTTTACAAAGTGTTTTATTTGTAGGTACTCCCATTCTTTTAAGTAAGACCACCCATGTATCATTGTTAAATCCTGTTTTGTCATGATTTCCCCATGAGTTATAATGTCCTTTAGTTGTGCATTTCCCATTTGTTTTCCCATCCGTGTACCATTCCCTGGTGTGAAAAAATTTGTGCCCGCAAGTGAAATTAATGGCGAATTATATTTCCATTTTTCTTTATAATATAGTGTGTCCCATATTTTAAGTACTGTTTTAATTATCTTGTGTGTCGTTTTACTATGTATTCTATATTTCGGTGGTATCCAAATAATTTTTTGAAGTTGTGTCCCATAAAGTGTATCTTCCATTTTTACCCATCCCTTTTAGTGTTTAAGTTAGCCCATTCCACTAGTCTGGCTAATGTAATTGCCTTATAGTACCTACCCACGTCCAGGAGTGCCATCCCTCCTTTCTTTTTTTTTTTTCTAGTTAATAAATTGTTATTTACCCTCAGGTTTTTTATTTTGCCAAATGTATTTCAGGAATATTGTTTTTATTACCCTAAAGAAACTCGATGGTATTCCTATCGGGAGCATCTGGAATTTATATATTATTTTTGGTAAGATTACCATTTTTAGCATATTTATTCTTCCTGTCCATGAGATTGGTCTTCTTGCTAAATGTTATATCTCTGTTTTAATTTCGTTGAGTAATGGGATAAAGTTAGCTTGATATAGCTTATCTTCGATGGTTGTTATTTTAATTCCTAAATATGTTATTTCTTCTTTTTCCCAGGAAAATGGAAATTCTTGTTGTAGTAATTTTTCCTCTTTTATATTTATTCCTAGATTCAGTATTACAGTTTTTATAGGATTTATCTTTAAGTTCGAGAGTGCGCCATATTCTTTAAACTCTTTTATTAGGCAGGGTAGTGAGAGGAGCCTTGGTTTGGTCATATATAGGAGTATGTAGTCCGCATATGCTGCGACTTTATGCTCTTCTCCAAGTTTTATTCCCCCTATATCTACATTATTGCATATTTTCGTTAATAATGGTTCCAATGCGATTACATACAGGAGTGGTGAGAGCGGGCACCCCTGTCTTATACCATTAAACATCTCAAAGGCGGACGACATACTCCCATTGACCCTGACCCTGGCTGTAGGATGTTTATATAGGTTACTTATCCATTTGATAAATCTTGGTCCCAGCCCTATACTCCGAAGTGTTTCCATCATAAAACCCCAATCTACTCGATCAAATGCCTTTTCGGCATCGATCGATATTAAGATCATCAGGGGCCTGCACTCCTTCTCTTTTTTCATTAGTAGCAAGGTTCTTATGCTATTGTCCCTACCCTTCCTGGTACAAAACTGGCTTGATCAATGTTTATCAGCTCTGGCAAGAAGTTTTTTAATCTCGATGCGAGAACTTTTGCGTATAATTTTATATCAGCATTTAAAAACGCTATGGGTTATTAGTTAGAGCAAATAGCGCTGTCCTTCCCTGGTTTTGGTTATGACAGTGATATTTGCCAGGAGGGATTCCTTTCTTATTTCCTCGCTCTCACCAATTCTATTTAAATATTTACATAATTCTGGGATAAGTTGTTCTTTTGTAATATTTAATTGAAAAGCCATCTGGGCCTGGGTTTTTCCCCCCTGGTGTTTCCTTTAAAGCTTTATAGATTTCATGCTGGGTGATTGGTTCATCTAATAATTCTACGCTTTCTCCTGTTATTTTAGGTAGCTTAACTTCCGCTAGATATTCCTGTATTTTAAATCTTCTAATCTCTTCCTCTTTTTGTGTCTCCTTATTTCTAATTGCATATAATGCACTTTAATACGTTTTAAAGGCGTTAGCTATCTCCGATGTTTTATATTTCATTTCCCCTTTCTCGTTTTTAATCTTTTCAATATAGTTTGAGGTTTTTTTTTCCTTTGATATTTTTGCTAGGTATTTCCCAGGTTTATTCCCCCACATGTACCTTTCTTTCGCCACGTTCTTAAATACTTTTCTAGTTTCCTGCTCCATCATGTCATTTAGTTGGCATCTTTTTATAATAATTTTCTGATATGTATCTGTGTCTAGTTTTATGATTTTGCTCCAACTCCTGTAATTCCTTTATTGTGTTTTTCATATTTGATTCTTTTTCTTTTTTTTCCCAGCTCCAATGGAGATCAATTTCCCCCCCGGTGTAGGCCTTTTGGGCCTCCCAAATTGTTGCCTTTGACACATCTGGTGTGTCATTTATTTTAAAGTATAGTTCTATCTCCGTCTTTATTATTCTTCCCACTTCTTCGTCTTCAATAAGATCTTAATTTAGTCTCCAACACCCTTTTCTCCGGTCCATATGTCTAAATCTTATTTTTACTGTTACTGGAGCATCTTCAGAGACAGAGATTATTTAGATCGCTGCCTCGGTAACATGCTCAAATATTTCATGGTCTACTAGGATATAATCCAATCTTGGGTACGTGTCGTGCACCGTAGAATGAAATGTATAATCCTTTTTCCTTGGATATTTTATTCTCTATATATCGAGTAATTGATGACTATGCATTTTTTTTAAATCAATTTTAATTGTTTATTTTCTCGGATCGGTACTATGGAGATCATGGACCATTGAAAAATTAAAATCTCCTGCTAGGATTAGATGACCCTGTTTAAATTCTGTTAAAGCATTCAAAATCCCATTTAAGTATTTTTTTGGGCGTTTATTCGGACAATATACATTTGCTAGCGTATACCTTAATCCTTGGAGAGACCCATTTAGGAACAAAAAGCGACCCTCTGGATCAACCTTCCTTTCTTCCAGGATAAAGCTGATATTCCTTGCTATTCCAATGGCCACACCTTTTGCAGTCTTATTTGGGGAATCAGCATAGTACCAAATTGGGATAGCACGTGAATATAATTTAGTATTTGAGTCAAGCGATATATGCATCTCCTGTAGGAATATTGTATCTGCAAAGTACCTCTCCACCTCTTTAAGCACAGTGTGTCTTTTTTCAGGGGAGTTCAACCCTCTAATATTGTATGTGATAAACTTAAGGTCTGTCATACATTAGTTTGCTAAGGAATCTTATTTTCACAGGTAAATGAGGACAAACAGATCTTCTATCCCCCCATTCAACCCCTCCCTCCCAACCCTCCCCCCCCCCAATCACCCAATCACCCTCCCCCCTATCAGATGGTATCCTGACCCATTGGTCTGAAGCACTCTCCTGGGGACCTCCTTGTCCCTCTGCTCCCTTTGACCTGAGGTGGAGCTCTGTCTGGCGTTGTCGGGTCTCATCCCACCAGCTAACAGTGAGATGGCACCAGAGCCTGCCAGGAGTCCAGGTCCCTACCTCCCCGCTATTTATTTTTAGTTTTTTCATGCCACCCTCTAGGCCCGCCCCACCCTCCCGAAACCCCCCCGAAACCCCCCCGCCTCCCAAATCTATTGGGGGAAAAAAAAAAAGAATAAATTTCCCATTTGAGTTCAATGTTTACTATTGCAGCTGTTTATACTATATATTATACTATATTATTCCGGCCTCTTTTCTATGGAGTCTTTCGGTAGGGGGATGTCCAGTTTCCTGCAGAATTCCGTGGTATCCTCTGTAAATCTCAACCTATCTGTACGTCCATTTTTCCTGCCGATTAGACATGAAGAGAAACCCCAGTTATATTGGACATCATTTTCGTATAAAATTGCTAATAAAGGTTTTAGATGTTCTATTGGTGATTTCCCTGATGTCTCTTGGATTTTCCTGTGGGAGTTCTTTTGGCTTTTTTATCCTATGAGCTCTTTCGATTTTTATTGGATTTGTTATTTCTTTGTCCATCAGAGGGTTACAAATCTTTTTTATAATTTCTGTTAGATCTTCTTGATGAGAGGTCTCTGGTACACCTCGTATCCTTATATTATTTTTTCTTCTGTCTCTATTTTCTTGATCTTCTATTTTATATGCTTGTTCTTGTTGTACTTTTTTCAAGGATTTAATTTCTGCTTCTAACCTCCCCATATTGGTACTGTTACTTTCGGTTGCTTTTTCCACTTCTTCCACTCATTCTAGTATATGGCCGAGATTTCTATGGATTCTTTCCATTTCAATTTGCAGAGATTTTTCCAAGGCAGCGAACATGGATGCGATTTCGCTTTTAGTCGGAAAGGAGGGGTTATCTTGCTGCAGCTGATCACCTCTTGGGTCAGGTTTTATATCTGGTTCTTGTTCAATTCTAGATTTTGATAGTGTATCGCTCTCGTATGTTGTTCTATTTTGCAGTTTTTTCTTTTCCTTCTCCTTGTTCTCAATCTGGCTGCTTTTAGTAATTTGTTGTTTTTCCATCTGATGCTTCTCAGCATTTCCCACTTGTGTGACATACTTGTTCACTGGACCTGAGCTGGTGGTCAAGCTTAGGCGGGGCGATTTAGGAGTTGCACCCCCCCGGCTGCCTTTCCCCTCATTTTTCTCGGGGGGTTAATATTCTTCTCTAACCCCTTTGTTCTTATTAAAGTCCGTTACTCATGTACTCAGTTCATATATATATAATCTTCACCTAATTACGTTAGAGGGCTAGTGGAGAAATGGTGTGTTTCTCCTCTTCTCTTCTCTCCTTCTCAGTCCCCTCCAGTCCTTCTCCCGCTCTACCTCTCTCCCCCTCGCTTAATAGTTTAACGTAGGCAAGTAAAGTACAGTTTTTAGCCCATTAGGGATACTTATAGTCCAACCTCTGTAGTACAACTATTCTTAATTGGTGTAATGTTATTGTAATGTGATGTTTATGTTCAAAATAACAATTCTTGTGCACGTAGCTAGCACAGGATTATTTTATAGCTTAGTATATCTATAAACAATGCTATGCTGTACTCACCGCAACGCTGCTTTTCCCAGGCGTCTGTTTCTTCAACTTTGCTGCACCTTACAGCCTGTTAGATCCAGGTGAGTGTAGGAAGAGACGGGGGAGATTGGGGGGGGAGTGCAGACCGCTCACGGTCGCCATTTTCCTCTGCTGCTTAGTCCGGCCCCCGATCGTGGTCCCCTGGGGTAATCTCAGTAATCTCTGGTCACTGTGGGTTTATATCATCTCCAGGGAAAATCTCTCCACACCGTCCTACCCGCTCCGCTGTCCAGCAGGGCAGTTATACAGGGGGAGGGGGAGACGTCCTGGGGAAGATGTCTGTCGCTCTCCGTCTGCTCGCTCTCCTTTCTGTCTAACAGCT
This sequence comes from Lithobates clamitans, assembly GCA_037952925.1. Classification (NCBI taxonomy): domain Eukaryota; kingdom Metazoa; phylum Chordata; class Amphibia; order Anura; family Ranidae; genus Lithobates; species Lithobates clamitans. The sequence goes on along the minus strand of JBBGZY010000053.1, from coordinate 18,846,896 downwards.
CGGGCAATTTCAGGCAGTCATGGTCGGATCATAATCGGATCATTTAGCAGGAAATGAGACCCAGTTCTCCTCTGCACGCTCTAGCTGAGAGCATGCTCCATTACTAGGCTCCTCCCTCAGAGGTGTGGCCAAGTAACCTAATGCAGCAGATGAAAGACACATCATGCTTACTTCCCTTTGACATCGGAAGATGTCCAGCAGTGCCATCAGCACAGAAATGGTGGAAACCAGTGAGATCCAGGTACACCCATCTACTGTTCCTTGCAAGTTTGGGGCTGCATTTCTGCAAGTGGAGTTGGAGATTTGGTCAGGGTCAATGGTGTCCTCAATACTGAGAAATACAGGCAGATAATTATCCATCATGCCATACCGTTAGGGAGGCATGTGATTGGCCCCAAATTTAATCTGCAGCAGGCCAACGACCCAAAACATACAGCCAATGTCATTAAGAACTATCTTCAATGTAAAGAATAGCCTGGAAGTGATGGTTTCGCCCCCACAACCCCTGATCTCAACATTATTGAGTCTGTCTGGGATTACATGAAGAGACGGAAGGATTTGAGGCAGTCTACATCCACAGAAGATCTGTGGTTAGTTTTCCAAGATGTCTGGAACAACCTACCAGCCAAGTTCCTTCAAAAGGTGTAAATAGAAGAATTGTTGCTGTTTTGAAGGCAAAGGGTGGTAATGCCAAATATTGATTTGATGTGAATTTCTCTTCTGTTAATTTACTTTCCATTTTGTTAAATGGTAAAAATAAACATTAACACTTCTATTCCTCAAAGCTTTCTTAATTTACAGTATTTTTTCACACCTGCCTAAAACTTTTGCACAATGTAATATGTATTGTGACATTGGGGGATGTCTAGCTCAGTGGCAGATGCGTTTTCAGTGAGTTCCCAGCCAACAGGAACTTTAGTTTAAGGGCGTGGTAGCCCACTTTTACTGAAAGTAAACAAGAAGGAAAGTTCATACATTCATTTGGTTGCCCACACAGATGTTCTTCTCCCAAAAATAACAACAACTGAAAAATGCCAATCCACCTGGCTTCTAAGGCTCGCTCAGCCTTGGGCGCAGTACCTTGCTGCTCAGGCCTTCCACTTCAGGCTCTCATCTGTCTCCTTCAGACTGTTCCTTTGCCAACACCGTCCATATAGATAACAGCCCCTCACTGCTCTGATCCTCAGATTTGGGTCTCTGGCTTTCACTGTGCACACCTGCACTCTCTGGCTTCTCCAGTGCACACCTGCACTCTCTGGTCTGCTCGGGAGGGTGGAGCCCAAAACCCTGGTCCTGACTCTATCAGCCCCACACACACATGAACAATCAGTGTGCCGGTGAGTCTCAAAACCCGGACCCAGGACTAGGGATTTCATCCCACCGGATCTCTAAGAAATACCCAGGCTCCAGGTCTCAAAGTGGACTTTAGTAAATAATGAGGAAACTGAAAAGCCAGTTTCCTCCCAAACAAACAAACACACTGGAGCCCCTCAACCTGCCTGGTCGAAAATCCTGTATTCATACACTGGTGGGGTACCACACTACCACCACTATATATATATATATATATATATATATATATATATATATATATATATATATATGGAACTGTGAACTATTAGGGCACACTTTTGACTTGTCCATTTCATGGGGTACATTCTGGGGCACAGTAAAGCTTAGTAATCTTTACTATTAAGGTAATGCGCCACCTACAGGTGAATGGACACTGGCAGGAAAAAGACTGGAAGTCCTCTCTCAGGCATAACCCCTCCCCTTCCAGAAAGGCTTCAGTTTTGTAGCAAGTCATAATCCAAAAAACAAAGAGGGGAGGCATCTCTGTGTCCCGTCATATACTCCAAGAAATTGATTTTACAGGCAAATTCAAATTCAAATGTTCTTTATCGTACATCACAGGACACACAGCAGCTTAATGCTTACTATGGGGGACATCCCAAAGCACTTAAATGAGGTAAGGGAAACACCAAAGAAAACAAACCAGAAACAGGAAGAATCTCACACAGTGGCCTAGAAAACAAAGATTGTGTCCTCAGTGGCTCTAACATCTAGCTGGTAGAACCTTGTAAAAGTGTTAACCGAAGACCAGGTAGTGGTCATGCAAACTTATGCAACCAAACTTTGGTGATGAAAAGCCCAAGAAGCACCTACACTTCTGGTAGAATCAGCTTCCAATGGCAAAGAAAGAGGCCTTCCTTTCAGACCATAATTTACAGCAATAAGCTGACAATGCCAATGAGAAATAGTAGACTTAGAAGCTTGCGTGACCTTTCTTAGGGCCCTTGAAAAGCATGAAGAGGGAACCCAATTTCCTAACCGATGCAGTCTACTTCAGGTAAATTCGAACAGCCCAGACCACATGCAAAGTGTGGAGAGCCTTGTCACTGAGTGACTGAGGCCTAAGACAAAAGGTAGGAAAGACTATATTTTGATTGAAATGAAAAGCTGAGACAAGCTAAGGCAAAAAAGTTGGTTGCGGTGGAAGCACCACCTTGTCCTGGTGGAGCACCAGAAATATCTCTTTACATGAAAGGGCCTTCTGTTCTGAAAGCCTATAAACAGAGTTGATAGCTACCAGAAACACAACTTTCCTGGTCAAAGGGACCAAAGGAAGGTCTCAAAGAGGTTCAAATTGATGCATTTGGAGTAGCAAATTGAGATCCCACGGAGTCAAAGATTGCCTGACAAGAGGGACAATCTGCGTGATATCCTGTACAAAGGCACGTACCAAGAAATGAAGAAATTCACTCAGCAATACCCAATAAAGGAAGATTTCAGTAAGAAGTGGCATATACCCTTGGTTGATGCAGCAGTTTGTTATCTCAACAACAATCTTACTTGCCCAGTGGATGACATTCCAGTTTGCAAAAATGCTTTTGACAAACATCTGGAACCCTTGTTCAAAACATCTTTTGCCTTGGCAGGGGCTGCTCTGCAGCCGGTGATTGTGGCTATTGGATTGCAGTTTTCAGATCTTGGAAGCAAGTTCTGAAACTTTTGCACCTTTTCAAATTAGCTTACCTACTTTTAGATTAGCAGTAATGAAATGTGAAATGATATTTACTAAATAATATATTTCCTTTTCAATGTTATTGTACAAAGCCATGAGTTAGAATTTTTAACTCACAACTATTCCACTTTATTCTAAATATCTTCAGGTAATCTACTAAATCTGAACAGACTCTGCTTTGACTGTCATTACATTTTTTTCCAATAAAAGGCTATGACTTACCCTGTGTTTATGGCCCTCTCATTTTAATATGTATGTAGACAGTATGTTACTTACAGTATATGGTATTATATTTTGTGAAGATAAACAGTGGGATCTTAAGTAAATTACAATCATAATGTTTGTCTTGAACAGGATCAAATGTTATTTTAGTAATGGATGGCAACACCCCTCCCTGTTTACCCTGAAGGATTAGCATTGTATGTTCTCTAATTATAGGGTTCAGCATAATATAATAGGTGGAACTAAGAGGCAAAAAGAAGTTTCTCTACTCAAACAAAGTCATCCAGATGTCATGGTTTGGATTTTGTTTGTCTTTGTTTTGTGCATAAGGAAGTTAGCCTGTTTAATATTGAATTTCACAAGAGTGTTTTACAAAACTGTGTCTGTGTCTAGATTACTTTCAATTAACACATAAAATGCATATAATCTTATGGGAAGATTGTTGTTAAAAATGAAGGGTCTGGCAACAGGATATCTTTAAAAGATGTTTTCCACTTTCAGAGAGCAAGCGACTTTACAAGAGTATATAATATATGGCACTTCTCTGCTGCTTTACATGCTGACCCATGCTAATGAGAAAAACAAAAGTATTGCACATGAGACTATGATGTGGTTAACCAAAGGTTGCATAATTGTATTAAAAGTGAGGTTCTGGATTGAAAAAAAAAAAAAAAATTTAACTCACCCAGGTGGATGCAGCATTGATCCAATGTTACATCTATCCCCGCTGCCTTTACACCAAAAACTGAGCTGACTGCTCAGTTCTTGGCCTTCAGTAAGCAGAGAGCTGGTGCTCTCTGCTTTGCCCTTCCAGCGCTCCGTGGAGTGCTGGGATGTGACTGTGGAGGGGGTGGGCACTCGCTGAGAGGCTGAGCCAGCTGCTGGTCCAAGCATCTGGGTGGATCCTAGCATTAAAGTTGGGATCTCTCGAGATCAAACATAACCAAAGAAAATTCCCAGCTCAAATTACCGACCAGCATGCAACAAACCAAATTTTCTGTTAATCCTGTCAAACAGTATGCGTTAAAAAAAGGGGGTTTAGTTTGCACACATTTGCAAACACATGTGTAAGCTGCAGAGCCACTTCACAGCACCCTGGGATTATCTGCAGTCCTAACTCTAAATTTTTAGAACCTCCACAGTAGAAGCACATGTATTATAATGGATAGGCAGGGGGCAGGTGAGCCTGTAGGGAGCCCACCCCTCCTTAAAAGCACAGGGGCGCACTGGAAACCCAGCATATAGCACAATGGCAGCAAATGTGTCCAGTGCGTCCCCTCACCAGTATTCCAACAGTAGCCCCCTGTTGGCCAAATACAGGTCAAAGCTTACATGGGTATGAGTCAAGATTACAGAACAATTTTCACTCCTGTGATCTCAAAAGAGCTTTGGCCCTACTTCTCCTTTGAACTTCCAAATGTTGGGGCATTGACATATAGTGTTGCCATCTAAAACATGGCATTACCCATAAGTCCCCAATTTGAGAGGTTTATCTGTGTACAGAAAACTGAAAAGCCTTTGATAAGCCTGCCCCAAATTGTTATAACTGAAATGAACTTAACTTCAACAGTCTGCATTTGTTTTATCATGTTTGTAGTGTGTGAATCTCCAAACTTAGTATGAGTGTCACATGCTTATTTTACAATATGCATGCTCTTCACTCCAACATTTTGTAACCAGTCCGAGTGAAGAATGCACATGCTGCTAGCAGCCTCCTACCACTGCCCCATGCAGCAAAAGATAAACAAGCAAATCACTGCTCAGATGCAGTGCAGAGACTGACTCACTAAGGCTTCTTTAATCTCCAGACCATGCCACTAGAGCAGCCACCATAACAGAGATTCCACTTTCAGGTCACATGATCCTAGGGGCATTCCCTGCTGCAGACAGAGCGTATGGTGCAGAGTAGCTGTGTCACAGTGATGAACAGTGCACCCTGCTTAAGTAACTGTGAGACAGGCTGTGACACCAAGAAGGCAGCAGGAGGTGGTGCAAATGTAAATATACAGGACAAACTGCTTCCCATATGCAATTAAAATTGGACACAGATTGATAGCTTCAGATAAGGGATGATCTTGTGCTATACGGGGCAGGTGGTAACCCTAGCTGCAGGCTGGGTATATCCTGTAGCAGGCTAGATATGGCACATGTGCTGTAGTTTGGAGAAGCAGAACATAAGGAGAACACAACTTTGAGTGCTTGCACTTATTGGGTGGTGTCAGCTCAATTCAGGCTTTGGGCATATATACACAGTACTGATGTATGAACGTCAGATTTCTGGCATATATTCCCTGTGTAAGGACGAGCTGTATAGTAAATGCGCATATTTGTGCGGTTTTGTGGAGAGGCGTACATACACATTAAAAATTATTTTAGCTTTTCTTGGGTTGTAACGTACACACCTACATGTGCGTAGGATTTTTTGAATCTTTCTTTTACTATATGCAGCACAAGTTTATGTGCCTGCGTGTACAGCCCTATTAAAATAATGGTCTGCATTTAGATCAGTATATAAAAAAAAACGCCTAAATGTCTAAAAATGCGGCCTTTCTGTCACAAGTGCCAAGGAGTACTTAGTAGGTGTCAGCAGCATATTCTGTGTGCCACATTTTGATACCTGCCTTTATAGGTCTTTAATATCTTTGATGCCATTTACTGTGAACAATATAAAGTGAAGGAACAATGATGTAAAGGATAAGGATCTATTGTCATGCATTCATAGTGGAGCTGATTCATAAAATCTAGGAGAATGGACAGGTGGAGCTGTTGCTTCAAGCAATATATAAAATTTCTATGTATCACAATGAGAAGCCCTCCTGTCTTCATGGCAGCATGCTGAAAAAAAAAAAGGGAGGACTGGCCTTTACAATATGGGAAGGGGTGGGCAGGCCATAAGATCAGTGGAATTGATATTTCAGAACTGCAGAGTGTGTTGAAGAGTTAGTAATCCACAAAAACAGCCATTGGCCAGGAAACATTCTCATACTGATGAGACTCAAGTGACCAACACCACATTCATTCATGTCTGTTGAAATCTGGTTTATAAATGTTTTGCAGAAAAATCTTACCTCCTTCTATTGCTGGGATGGTGCAGAGTGACTCTGTAGAGACATCCAGTAAATCTCCTCCTTCGATGTACATGATGTGCTTCCTGGAGGCACCTCTAAGCTGGATGGAATGAGCTATGTGCTATGGACACATAAACGGTATATTTGAAACAAATTTTTATGTATATATAAATAATAGCAACAGTCTTCTAAAAATGGTGCTGGTTGGCTGTTGTGTTGATCCATTAGTGTTAATACATTCTAAGCCACTGATGCTGTACAAATATGCAGATCAGGAATTCTGCCTTCACTGACTTTCTCATTTGCATGCTTGTTCTGGGTCAGTGACTAAAAAAGTATTAAAGATATTGGACTGCAATGACAGCCAGGCAACTAGCATTTTAGAATGAGATATCAACAATGACAGCCCCTATATTATTTTATTACATGCTTCCAATAAAAGTACAGGGTATAATACGACACAATGACTTTGCAGTGTCATAATAGATACAGTAGGGCTAAACAGAGGTTTTTACATATGCTCTGGGTCAGTTTATTAAAAATACCACAGTATATACTCCATACTGTGCCTGCATTTTACATTTCATTCATAAAACACCACCTGTGGTGTGGATAATATGACAGCCCAGTTGCATATTAATGATTCTTTCTACTCCCAGCATTTGCTTTAAAGCCCCAAAGCAAGCAAGGTGGATAGCACATTTGTTAAACACGCTGTGATTTAAAAAAAATTGCCAGAAGTTTTTTTTTACCAGTGAAGCAGCGGTATGACCATGGTGAGGCCACACCAAAGCTTTACAAATTAGCTTGTGAAAAGAATTGGGTCTTCTGCAGGAATGTAATGCCGCGTACACACGATCGGAATTTCGGCCCGCAAAAGAAAGATGAGAGTTTTTCATCGGAAAATGCGACCGTGTGAAGGCTCCATCGTTTTTTTGCTGGCCAAATTCCAGCCAGCAAAAGATTGAGAGCATGCTCTCAATTTTTCGGTCGGGAAAAGTTCCTATCCGAAAATGCGATCATCTGTGGCAATTTCGACGCGCAAAATTTCTACACATGCTCGGAAACAATTCGATGCATGCTCAGAAGCATTGAACATCATTTTCTCGGAACGTCGTAGTGTTGTACATCACCGCGTTCTTGACGGTCGTAATTTCAGCGAACTTTTGCTGTGTGTATGCAAGGCAAACTTGAGCGGAATCCCGTCGGAAAAGCCATTATATCTTTTTCCGACGAGAATCATGATCATGTGTACGCGGCATCAGTACCATAAGGTGCCAAATCACAGTTTTCACTGACTGTGAGGACACTTATTGTAATGATATATCATTTACAGCATGTGCAAAGGGGAATACACCAAAATCAGAACATATAAAGCTCAGATTTAATTTTATTCAGACTCTTGTATCATAAAAATCAATGTGTTTTGGAAGTCTAAAGCCTGGTACACACCGAGTTTTTTTCCGTTCATCATAGCGGGTTGAGCGAAAAAAAAACTGTCAGCTTCGGCCGGAACCGTTGTACTAACGATCCGACTTTAGTACAGCGATCTCCCCCACTGAGCTGTTGTGTTCTGATAGGGGAACGCACCCCCGGGGATGCCCCCCGCCAGAACGCTCTGACTCTGGCTGCTGGTTTTGCTCGTCTGACAGAAGCCAGCCAAAAGGCCAACTTCTGTCTGACTGGCTGACATACACACAGGCTGAATGTCTGCCATTTTTTATTGAACCAGCCGATGTCACCAGGCATTCGGCCCATGTGTACAGGGTTTCAATGCTTTGTACGAATGCAAGTTAAATCCTAGTACACACTAATCAGGTTTTTTTTCTTTAACCCAGCGAGTTGAAGGAAAAAAAAAATGGAGAGCTTAGGAGGAGGTCCTGTACTAACAATCTGATGTTAGTACAGCGATCTCCTTGCTGAGCTATTGTGTTCTGCTGACCTTATTCAGTCATTCCCATTTGACAGAAGCTGGATGTTTGACTGGGTTCTGTTGGACTGGCTGCCATACACACAAAAGCTGAATGTCGGGCGGTTTCTATTGAACTGGCTGATACCGCCCGATATTCGGCCTGTGTGTACAGGGCTTAACCACTTCAACCCCGGAAGGATTTGCCCCCTTTCTGACCAGTCCATTTTTTGCGATACAGCACTATGTCGCTTTAACTGACAATTGCGCGGTCATGCGACCTTGTACCCAAACAAAATTTATGTCCTTTTTTCCCCACAAATCAAGCTTTCTTTTGGTGGTAGTTGACTATCTCTGCGTTTTTTTTTTTTGCGCTATAAACAAAAAAAGAGCGATAATTTTGAAAAAAAACACAATATTTTGTACTTTTTGCTATAAATATCCCAATTCAAAAAAAAAAACAAAACAAAATGTCTTCATCTTTTTAGGCCGATATGTATTCTTCTACATATTTTTTGGTAAAAAAAAAAAAAAACACAATAAGCGTATATTGATTGGTTTGCGCAAAAGTTATAGTGTCTACAAAATAGGGGATAGATTTATGGCATTTTTATTATTATTATTATTATTTTTTTACTAGTAATGGCGGTGATCTGTGATTTTAATGGGACTGCAACATTGTACGGACAGATCGGACACTTTTGACACTTTTTTGGGACTAGTGACATTTATACAGCGATCTGAGCTAATAATAGCCAGTGATTACTGTATAAATGTCACTGGCAAGGAAGCGGTTAACACTAGGGGGCGATCAAGGGGTTAACTGTGTTCCCTATGTGTGTTTCTAACTGTGGGGGGAGTGTGGCTCACTAGAGGAGGAGACAGATCGTTGTTCCTACTGAGTAGGAACACACAATCTGTCTCCTCTCCTCTGACAGAACCGGGATTTGTGTGTTTACACACACAGATCCCGGTTCTCGCTCTGTCACGATAGCGGGTGCCCGGCGGTCATAGCGCCGGCCAGACACGCGCATTGGCTCTGGGGACACACTGCAGGCGCACGCGCGCGCCTGCTACAGCCTCTTAAAGAGCCGACGTACAACTACAATGGCTCTCGCAGCAGTGCCAACCTGCCTCAGTGTACATGCGGCGGCTGGTCGAGAAGGGGTTAAAGTGTAAGATCAGGCAAAAACGAACTAACTCTAAACCTGCTCTTTGCCGCATTCTAAACCTAATCTATCTAACCCTTTAAAGCAAAAATCGCTGTACTTGCCTATCGTGCAGCCGATCCCGTTTCTAGTGGCGGAAGCTGTGTGTAGGAGAGGACCGATAACGGCTGTGAAATGGCAGGGAAGTGACATCACCCATAGACTTACTATGGGGCTTCTGTTGTCAGATGGCTCTCCTGCACCCACCTTCACATTGAAGCCGCCGTTGACAGCTGATGCTGGGACCAGACTGAATTGGCTGCAGAATAGGTAAGTACAGCGATTTTTGCTTTACAGGGTTAGATAGATTAGGTTTAGAATGTGGCAGAGAGCAGGTTTAGGGTTAGTTAGGTTTTGCCTGAACTTCCCCTTTAAGGCTTACTTAGCTGGTATCTGGAACAATCATACTAATCACCCCTCAGTCCAGTACACACTTTATTCAACATTACCAAGCCCGATGAGAAGGGGGGCCCTGGGAACCCCTGGGAAGCATTGTATTTTTATGGTACAAGAGTCGGAATAAATTAAATCATCACTTTCTATGTTCAGGTTTTGGCACTTTCTTCCTGGTACACCCAGTCCCTGTTTAAGCAAAGAGCTGACCTTCGGTCACCACTCCTAGGAGAGCTGCCCAAAGATAATCATTACCTTTACACTGCTTGAGACCTGACGGACAACACCTACTGCATTACATTATCCAATGCCTCACCCTTTCTTCTACGAGCTCACATTTAGGCATTAAAGAGGAACTGCAGTCTGCTCACATAATTTGTAATAAAAAACATCTTTGCCATCTGAAGCTTCCCTCCAACCACTCTGCATATTATTTTATATATACTGTGATTCTGTACTTGCCAAATATGCTGCAGAAATCTCCCTCCACTAAGTCTGGGTGCAACCATTTCAACTGTGGGCAGCTGAAGCTGCTGCCTGTTCACTTCCTGGATTCACACACACACACAGGCACACCTACAGCTCTGCAGCCCTGCAGCTCTTATTGGCCTTCTTATGACTCATCCCCCCTCCCTTCCTGGCAAACCCTCCCCAGAGTGAGAGAGAGAGCTGTGCATGATGTCATAAGCCTAGGGCTAATGACCAGACAAGACACAGTAAGTGGGCTGTATAAGGTATTTACTGGCAGAAAAAAATGCTTTACTATCCAAAGTTAAAACAACAAGGGCAGAAATGAAGTGTGTGGTCCCTCATGCTACCAAGTTAATAAGATAAAAAAGTGATAAATTAAACTGCTGCTAGACCTATAGTGGACACAGTGCACATAAATAAATGTAAATATAAATGATCAGCGTAGTTTATTAAAATGCTCCTATCTAAATACTCGTAATGACCACCTGCTGATTATACAGAAATAAAAATAAAAATGAATAAAAACATACCATAAAAAAAAATATATACTGTATATATTGCTCTGAGGCCAAATACGGGCAGACTCACACAAATGTCTTGATATCAGTAATACATAAAAGGTAAAAAAAGGTAAGGGACCGAAAAAACTTATAGCCATAGTTAAGAATGAACAAACCTAATCAACTTACGAAAAAACAAATATATATACACAAACAAATGTGCATATAAAAAGCACCAAGCAGTGCAGAGGGCAAATAAGCAATTTGCGTACCGGGAATGAGGTATTGAGGCATATCAATATAGATAGCTTAGGGATAAACAGTACACATATAAATAAAAGTTAATCATTACTCAAAAAACAATTAAGGTCGAATTTGACATTCAAGCCCTCAGGTGTAAGAGTACGTAGGGTATGGATCCATTTGGATTCCTTCTAATTTATGGATCTGACCTTGTGTGCCCCCCTCCATGGTTTATTATATTTTTCTATCCCCAAAACTGTAAATGTGTGGGGTCTTTGTTGTGAACCTGCGTGAAATGTCTTGATACGTTGTGTTTAGGGAAGCCCTTCATGATGTTTTGGACATGCTCCTTAATTCTAACTTTAAGGCTTCTTTTAGTCCTTCCCACATATTGCAGATTACAGCTACATTGAAGAACATATACAACACCCTCAGTATGGCAACTTATAAAATCTCTAATTGGGTAAGATTGTCCAGTACTGATGGCTTCAAAATCTGTTTGTTTCCGTTGTGGTTTCTTAAAGTGTCGACAAGCAAAATAATATTTGCAGGGAAAAAAACCTTTCACTGTAAAGAAGGTGTATCCCTAATTGGAGGTGGTTCTACAACATTTTTTGCGATAATGTCTCTAAGAGTTGGTGCTCTCTTAAAGACTATGTTGGGTTTCTCCTGAAGAATGTTGTTGAGGTGTCTATCGCTCTTCAGTATATGTCAGTGTTTTCTTTACCAGCTTTTCTTATTGCTTACGTTGGATGTTATAATACAAAATTAAGCAAGGAGCTTCCGAGTTGTGTTGGGATTTGTTTTTATCTTGTAGCATTGATGTCCTATCCCTTTTTGCTCACAAAGTCAAATTCTGTAAAAATCCATCCGTGTATCCTTTATCTTTAAACCTGTTTCCTATAAATGTTGCCTGAGTTATGAAGTCCTCTTCTTTTGTGCAATTCCTAATCCTTATGAGTTGACCTTTTGGGATATTATATAGCCACGGATTAAAATGGCAACTATTTATAGATAAATAGCTATTGGCATCTATGTTCTTGAAATGGGTTTTGGTAAATAATTTGTTACCTTCAAGTATGATGTCTAGGTCCAAAAAGTTGATGAGTTTCTCAATGATGTTCCACGTAAGTCTAATATTCTTGTCGTTATTTAATTTGGCTAAAAAATTCTCTAGTGTATCTTTACTCCCATTCCATATAATTATCAGATTGTCGATGTATCTTTTGTAGAAGGTTGATTCAACTGGAGGATTTTTATAAACTGTATTCTCCTGCCACTGTGCCATAAAGGCGTTGGCAACTCTGGGTGCAATTTTTGGCACTGGCTATACCAGTGGTTTGTTTATAGTATGCATGATCATACCAGAAGTAATTGTACTTCAGGCAAAACTCTATACATTTAATCAAATATTTTCTTTGTTTACAAATAAGTGTACTAAATTCTCTGTGATTCTACCATTTGGTAAAATCACAGGCTTGATGGTGTTGTACAATGGTATAAAGGGATGATACGTCAGCCGTTGCTAGTAGAGTTCTTCCTTCTAGTACTGGGATTGTTTCAAGCAGTTGCTCAAGTAAGCTTTTGTTTGTTGTACTGCCGGTTGTATGAAGTTATCTACATATTGTCCCATTCTAGATGTAAGTGAGTCTATCCCATTTACGATAGGTCTTCCTGATGGATTCACTTTATCTTTGTGAATCTTGGGGATAGTATTGATAACTGGAATTCTGCACGACACAAAAATGTATTTGGCTTCTTTTTTGTTTAAAATCTCCTATTTCGTTCCCAAATGGACAATTTTTTCAAGCTCCTTTTTATATTGAATGGCAGGATTTCCCAACAGTTTAGTATAGGTTGTCTCATCTTGTAATTGGCGATTTATTTCTTCCTGATACATAAATCGCCAATTACAACCTGAGATGACCTATACTAAACTGTTGGGAAATCCTACCATTCAATACAAGAGGAGCTTGAAAAAATTGTTAGACGTTAGAATTAAGGAGCATGTCCAAAACATCATGAAGGGCTTCCCTAAACACAATGTATCAAGACATTTCGCGCAGGTCCACAACAAAGACCCCACACATTTTTTACAGTTTTGGGGGATAGAAAAATATAATAAACCATGGAGGGGGGGCACTCAAGGTCAGATCCATAAGTCATAAGGAATCCAATTGGATCCATACCCTATGTACTCTTACACCTGAGGGCTTGAATGTCAAATTCGACCTTAATTTTTTTTTGCGTAATTATTAACTTTTATTTATATGTGTACTGTTTATTCCTAAGCTATCTGTATTGATATGCCTCGATACCTCATTCCCGGTACGCAAATTGCTTATTTGCCCTCTGCACTACTTGGTGCTTTTTATATGCACATTTGTTTGTGTATATACATTTGTTTTTTGTAATTTGATTAGGTTTGTTCATTCTTAATTATGGCTATACGTTTTTTCGGTCCCTTACCTTTTTTGGCCTTTTATGTATTACTGACATCAAGACATTCATGTGAGTCCACCTGTATTTGGCCACAGAGCCATATATAGATATATATATATATATATATTTTATGGTATGTTTTTATTCATTATTATTTTTATTTCTGTATAATCAGCAGGTGGTCATTACGAGAATTTAGATAGGAGTCACTTCTTTCTCTGCCCTTGCAAATAAGTACTTTTTCTTTTGAGCAACTGATTGGCACCTTTTTTCTTTTTGACTGCACTACCTGATGTGACCACAAGATGACAGTAGATAGCTATTTGGCATGGTTTGACCTGATTGGACAGTGTTCCCTATTTAAATCAACTTTAATTCAATGCCAAATTGTTCTGAAGAAGTACGCGGAGGCGTACGAAACGTTAACGCAGCCCCTGCAGGGCTTGTCAGCAGGCCTTCAACATGCTTCCCTTTCCAGCAATGTAAAAGGGTTTCCCTGTGATTTGCATACAGCACTATACTTCACAAGCTATTTCTGCATCAGCAATTGAATGCAAAGTTCCTGGTTCCTGGTCTTTTCCTAACCATGTGACCGGTCATGTGATCACATAGTCTGCAGTGTCTACTTTTGAGGAGAATGGTGTGCTGTGACTACACACTGAATGTTGCTCTGAACTGACTGTGAGCCGCTCCATGCCAAACAGCAAGAGAGCAGAGTCTGAGGACATCTCCAGCAATTGAAAGTGGTGAGAGCCCAGAAGGGTAGTTTCTCTTTCCCTCCTTATCTGCTTATCAATAGTCTTTGCATCTGTTTGCCATTCACCCTCCTGCATGGTTTGACACACTTGAAACGGATGAACTGTGAAAATATCATTCTGGTCTAGATTGGAAAAGAGACTAAGCCCTTTCTTTGGACTGGTCTGCCCTTTGCTCCTTATATGCTGCATTGAGGAAATAGTGTTTGTGCACTGGACATACCTAGTAACAGGAACGCTGATCTTTCTATTTCCAAAACAACTGGTGTATACACACATTTAGTGCACTGAGGTTGGAAGCTGCTTGTGGAGGATCTCTTTCTAACAGGGGGTTAAAAAACCCCACCTAATTCAGCTATGTAAGGTCTTGTCTATGTGGATATATGTAGTTTCTTTTCAGTACTGCTCAATCTGATGCACAGTCAATACTAGACCACATAAGACTCGATATTGCATCAGTAGCTTACCCCAAGTAATGTTTGGTGCTATACTTTTTTCTTTGGATTCTAATGGAGACTGCATGCGTTTTTGGCCTGCAGGCACGCTCTGCAGTTTTATGGTTCAATAAGTTTTTATTGATGTTTTTTACGAGAATATAAAGAATATTAACATTGACAAAAAGGAAGACAGAATACAAAAGTGTAAACAGTGTCAGTTACCTGACTTATAGTCTCCTACTAAACAATTATATATTTTTTTAATTAAATATTAAGATAGTGCAAACATTTTCCAGGTATCAGAGTTATTATAGATGAAGTGTGACTTCAAACCCATACGACAGGTGTATGTTAACATTTAGGTATTAACTACTCTATGCTGGGATGCCCCTTTGGGAGCCTGCTGCACCCCTAAACATAGGTAGCCTAGAGTGATCAACGTGTGCATAGGTTATATCAAGAAGGTTAGTATCAGAAACTTTGGATCTCCATTTCCACGGGAGGTCCTATATTCATATTGCATCTAAAAGGATTATATCGGAGATCTAGAGAAGGGAAGAGGTAGGAAAGTTAGATTAGAAAAAGGCAGAATGGGTATAGAATAGAAAGGAGATAGAGAGGGGAGGGGGGTGGGGGGGTAAGGAGAGATGTGGAGACAGCGAGCTTGGTCTACATATATGTATATATATGGGGTCTTCACTATAAATAATGAGTATAGTGAGTAAGGGTTGTTCAATCTCTATGAGGGGTTCTTAGCAGAGAGTCTTTGTTTGAGTTTGTCTGAGGTAGAGTAACTCCTCCAGATACTCCAGACAAAAGAGAATTTGGCGTATTTGTCTAGGGCTTGGGCCTGCATTTCCTCCATTAGCATGTAATTGTTTACCTCTCCGACCCATTCTATTAAGGAGGGGGGCGTAGTAGTTTTCCAGTGTCTGGGTATGAGTTGTCTACCAGCACTAACGAAAAATTTCAGAAGGCCGTTTTTTTGCGATTTGACTGTCCCTGGGAGGATGGAAAGGAGGGCTATAGAGGGTGATGGTAATAGTGGCTTGTTATATACTTCCGAGTAGATTTGAAAAATTTGAGTCCAGAATTGGAGAATAACATCACATTCCCACCAGATATGTATATAAGTACCTTCCATCGTGTTACATCTCCAGCATCTGTCTGAGTTAGATGGGAACATGATCCTGAGAGTAGTTGGGACCCGATACCATCTCGACATCAATTTGTAGTTTTTCTCTTGTGTATAACTTGATACGGAGGTTTTGTTCGTAAAGAGGAAGGCTTTCCCCCATTCCGCCTCTGTTATATCTTTCCCGACCTCCGCTGACCATTTGGCAGTGTAGTTAGGTAGAGTGTCGTGGGTATGGTCTATGTTCGATTTGTATATCAATGATAAAGTGTGTCGTGGAGTTTCGGGGAGGGTGCATAGTTGTTCAAATCCAGTCAAGGGTCTATGTGTTTGTCTGGATTCATGTAGGGTCTTACAATAGGAGTTTAGGTGTCCGCGGGTGAGCCATGTTATCTTAGAGTAGACGTCTGTGGGGGTGGATAGGAAGGTGCCTAGGGTGCAGTCGACAAATTGGCGGGCAGTGGGCCATAAATCTCTATTGTATACGTCTAAAGAGTGGGTTGAGTGTCCTTCAGGAAGGTTTGGGTTATCAAACAGAGGTGTAAGGGGGCTGGGTTCCGAGGATAGTGAGAGTGTGTCTCTTTTGCGGTACCAAATTGTCAGTGCATCTCTAGTAAGGGGGGATAATGTCGTGAAGGATTTATATATCTTTCCATAACCCCAAAGAAGCGCTCGTAGGTCATATGTAGACAAGTCCTGTTCTACCATCGTGGCTGCTTTGGTCATAGGGCGAGGGAACCACTCAAGGATACGGGATAGGACTGCGGACGTATGATACATTTCAAAGTCCGGTAGGCCCAAACCCCCTTTGGTGATAGGAGAGCATAATAGCTTGTGTTTCAATCTTGGGTGGTTGCCTTTCCAGATGAATTTGATAGCCATAGAGCGGAGGGCGCGGAAGTACGTGGAGGGAAGAGCGATGGGTAGGGCTTGGAATAGGTATAATAATTTGGGGAGTATGTCCATTTTTAATGTGTTGATACGTCCTATCCAGGATAAGGTTAAGTTTGTCCGTTCTTCGGTCAACTTTCTCAGCTTTTGGAGTAAAGGGCTAAAGTTCAGGGAATATATGTCGGAGAATTGTTGGGGTATAGCTGTGCCTAAATAAGAGATGGAGTTTGGTCGCCATTGGAACGAGAAGTTGGATTTGAGGGAAGCGAGGGTAACTTGTGATAGTGAAAGGTTCAGGGCTTCCGTTTTAGAGATGTTTAGCTTGTAATTACTAAGACTACCAAATCTGTCTATCTCGGCCAATATGGAGGGTATGCTGATGTGAGGTTGTGTGACGTAGAGAAGGAGATCGTCGGCATATAAGGAGAGTTTACAGTGAGACGATGGGGTTTGTATCCCCTGTATATTAGGGTTAGATCTTATGGCCTGTGCTAGGTGTTCAATTACTAGGGCGAACAGGAGGGGGGAGAGAGGACAGCCTTGTCTGGTGCCGTTAGATATCATAAATTTTTCTGACTGGATACCATTCACTAGTACTGTGGCGGAGGGAGCGGAATAAAGGGACATGATTCGCGTCAGCATTTTCGGGCCAAGACCCAGTTGGGAAAGGGTAGCTCGGAGGAAAGACCAGCTGACCCTATCAAAGGCCTTCTCTGCGTCACAGGAGAGGAGGCAAGCCGGTATATGATGACGGTGAGCATATGTGATCAGATGTATGGTCTTGGTGGTGTTGTCCCTGGCTTCACGGCCAGGAACGAAGCCCACCTGGTCTCTGTGTATAATTTGTGGTAGCAGAGGGGAGAGGCGATTTGCAAGGATCTTAGCATACAGTTTTAGGTCAACATTTAGGAGGGATATTGGTCTATAGTTGGGGCAAATGGAGGGGTCTTTTCCGGGTTTAGGGATTACAACTATCTGGGCCTGGAGTATGGATGGGGACAGGGCTATGTTTTCATCAATGGCGTTAAATGCCTTTGCTAGTAGTGGGGATAGTTGCGTCGCAAACGTTTTGTAGAAGTGGGGAGAGAATCCGTCTGGACCTGGACTCTTGCCGTTCTTAAGATTTTTAATAGCGAATAGAAATTCTTCTTCGGAGAGGGAGGTCTCGAGGTCCTCCGATTCCGAAAGAGGAAGAGATGGGAGTGCTGTCTCTTGGATGTAGGAGGACAAGTCCTGTGGGGCAGGTGTAGAGCGTGGATTCTGGGGGGTGAGATTATAGAGAGCGGAATAATATGTGCGAAATTCCTCGGCAATAGCTGAGTTCTGTATGAGTTTACCTTTAAGGGGGGAGTTTATTAGCGGTATAGGTCGCCTGGCTTGGCGAGGTTGGAGGGTGTGCGCTAGGTGTCTGCCACATTTATTGGCTTGTGAGTAGTGATTGAACCTTCCCTTGTCTCGGGCGACCAGAGACCTCTCCGCAAAAATATGCAGGAGGTCCCTCCTCGCGTTGGTGAGTTCTAGGAGAGATGAGCTAGTTAGGTCCGTTTTGTGCGATTCTTCTAGTTTGGCAATGGTGGCGAGAAGTCGTGTTATATCCGCAATGCGGGCATGTTTCAGTCGGGCTCCATGTTGGATTAATTTGCCCCTGAGTACGCATTTAAGCGCCTCCCATTTAGTGAACGGGTTAGTGGTGTCTTGGGCATGATCTGCAATAAAGTGTCTGATGGTCTGTAGAATGTCCTGCGAACATACGGAATCGAACAATAGATTATCGTTAAGTCTCCAGGAGGAGCTCCGTTTGCATGTTGGAATATGTCCTAGGCTCAAATGAATGGGGGCGTGGTCTGACCAAAGGGTAAGACCGATAGAGGCTGAGGGTGTGTAATCTAATAAAGATTGGGAAACGAAGAGGTAGTCCAGTCTACTGTAGGAGTTATGTGCGGGAGAAAAAAATGTGTAGTCTTTAGTGGTAGGATGCAACATCCTCCAGGTGTCTATTAAGGAAAGGTCAGATAGAAGTGCTCTAATGTTGGTCAGGGAGGTCGGGGAGATCGAGGACTTACCAGTGGATGAATCAAGACGAGGTATCAGGGCGGCGTTGAGGTCCCCTCCCAGGATCATGTTAACCGTGCAGAATCTTTTCAAACGGGAGATCACTGATGAAAGGAATTGTTGTTGATTCTGGTTGGGAGAATATATGTTAATGACAGTATAAATGGTATTCAGATAAGACAATTTAAGAAAAATATATCTTCCCAAGGGGTCAATATATGTGTCAAGGACATCTGGAGTGAAGGAGGCGTGAAATGCTATAGAGACCCCTTTAGATTTTGCGGAGGGATTGGTACTATGGAACCAAACAGGAAATTGTTTATGAAGAAATTGTGGACATTTATCTGTTCTAAAGTGAGTTTCCTGTAGGAGGAGGATTTGGGTTTTTATTTTATGAAAATGGTATAATATTTGTCGTCTCTTCTCCGGGACGTTGAGACCTCTGCAATTAAGCGAGGAGATCTTTAGGGAGGGTTGTGCTGCCATGTAAGAATAAATTTACTGTGTGTATAATAATAAAGACCATGGAAGCTCGCTGTCTCCAAAGAATGGGAGGTGGGGGAGAAAGAGGGAGAGGGGAGACCTCTAGTGGCGAAACTGGAGAAGAAAATTGGGTTTAGCAGTAAGAAAAAAAGTACAGAAGAGAGAGGAGAAGAACGAGGCCGCAAAAGCCTCACTAGTAGTGTTGTAAACAACATTTCAGCTAATACCGCTGTGGGCGCTGAAGGGCCTAAGTGGGGGGAACAGCGGGTTATGCACAGAGGAGCCCGCACACGCCGAGCAACATTTATCAAAGATGCAGTACATAAGAACTATAAACTTAGCTTCTCAGAACTCTGTGCTGCTACGTATATACTGAATGGGTACACATCTTAGCTAGGCAAGGCCTATCTCACTGAGTATCTCAACTTATAAGCAGCCCAGAGGGCTTCCATATCCATCTACAAAATGCTAACAGTTTTAATAAGGGATGTATGGGGGGAGGGAGAGGAGAGGGATGAGAGGGGGGGAGAGGAGGGGGATGGTGTGGGGTGGGGGGGAGGATGGGGGGGGGGGGAGCAGGGGGGGGATGAGGGGGGGAAGGTGAGGCTGAGGGTGGTTAAGGACTGGGGAGGTATGTGGCCTGTTGTCACAGGCAATCTCCCCTCACAGGGAGCAAGGGGGATGGAACATTAACATAAAACCTATGTTTTAAGGAAAAAGAAAATGGGTTAGTGATAAAGTGTTCCAACAGTAACTGCAAACAGGGACGTCTGCACCGGTCTGGGACCTGTGAGAAATCTAAGGAAATAAGTCAAACATCATAAAACTGAGTTCAGCCGTCTGTCGCGGTGGGGAAGTCCGGTTTGGATCTCTTGTTCTTCTTCGTGCGTCTCTGCCATCCTGCTGCAGCTTGGAAGCCAGGGGTGGCTGCGTGAAGTGGCCAATCTGGGATGGAGATCTGTGGCAGTTCAAAAGTCCCGAGAAACCTGGGGAGATCTCCCAGCGTGCGAAAAATCGCAGATTTCCCTTCGTGAGATGCAAACAGATTAAAGGGGAAACCCCAGCGGTACTTGATTTGTTTCGCTTGCAGGGCTCCGGTCAGGGGTTTTAGGGCGCGTTGCATGTCCAGAGTCAGTTTAGATATGTCAGGGAGCAGGGACACAGCGGTGCCATTGAAGTGTACTGCATTCTGAGAGCGTGCAGCCTGCATAATGGCGTCTTTAACTGCATAAAAGTGAACTCTGCAGATCACATCTCTGGGGTGTTCTAGGTTCTGACTCTTGGGGCCAAGGGCTCTGTGGATTCGATCAAGTTCCAGAGGGGCGTCTTTGTCTTTCTGGAGTAGCTCGTTGAACATGGTAATTACTGCAGGGGCTAAGTCCTTAGTTTCAACCGATTCGGGTAGGCCGCGTATGCGTATGTTGTTACGTCTGGCCCTATTTTCCTGGTCATCTTGATGGTACATCAGTTGTTGGATCTGGAGGGTATGTTCATGTAGGATAGCGTCATGCGCATGCAGGGTGGATGTATTTTCTTCTATATTGTGTTCCACTTCCTCAATTCTATTGGTGAAATCTCTGCGCAGTTCGGACATTTCTTGTCTGTATGAACGTTCCATTCGTTGCACACAGGCCTCAAAATCATGTTTGGTGGGGAGAGCTTTGATGTATGCCTCCATGTCCCAGCCATAGGATCTGTGGGATTCAGGGGAATGTCGTGTGGAGCGGACCGAGCCTGTCTCTGAGTCAGGGGGGGACCTGGTACGCTGCCTGGTCTTCATATGGGGTGTGGAGCGCTGCGACAGTGCTCCCTGTGAGGCCGCATGTGTGCCTGGGGTCCGGGCCGGCGCCATCTTGGACGGGGGGGGGGTCGGAGCGATTATGGCCCAAATGGGTGAAAAAACGGTCGATATCACCTGCAAGATGTCGATCGGAGGAACGCTGGATGTCTCCCCCACCTCTCCTCCCCATATCAGGCCTGGATGGGTGTGCTGGGAAGCGCTGAGAGCCTCTGTGTGTGCGGCGTGTGCGGGAGCTCCGGGAACAAGCGTCCTACTTCCTCATGTGCTAAGCCACGCCCCTCTGCAGTTTTATTCATCAATGTTGCAGCATGGTTTTTAATTTTGGTTTAGTGTAGTGAGACGGACTGTGTTATTTAGATACATTGTTTATCTTACATATATTTGGAATTTTTTGTATATGTAAATACCCCCACCCCCCCCTCCCTTAATAAAGCCTTTTTGCATTTTTGTACCATAAGCCGTTGTTGACCATTCCCCTTTTTTGCTTTCTGGGGACTCCCTTGTCTCCTCTTCCTGTTGTTGATATAGTGCCATTGCTCTTAGGACAGGTATCCCGTCACATATTGACGAATCGGCTGGTACTCTATTTGCGGTTAGCAACTTTGGTGAGTGTGGATTCAAGGACCTTTTACCCCCCCCCATTTTTTGCACTACTATAGGGTCGCCTGATTACCTTTCTTCGCCTTTTTTATACAATATGGGCTATATATACTACTCTGCTCTTTTTATCAAACCAAGAAAATGGCCGCTATGTAATTGGAGGCATTGTCTTCAAGAAAATGGCCACCAATCAACTTCCTGTTACCGCATATAAATATGATCATCCGAGCTCCAATCCGGTATCTCTGATGAAGTCACGTGATGTGACGTAATGCGTAGGGCGTGGCCGGAAGTAAAGGGCAGACCGGAAGTGACATAAGAGGCATCTGTTATGCCGTTGTTGCACTTTAAATGCGTTATCTATGTAAGAGTCCATTTGGCTTTTTATTAAATCTTTGGTTGTTTAAACAATTCACACTATAGGAGGCATTTATTTTATTCTCACATGGTAACCGGAACCTTGAGTGACACATCAAGACCTGGTATTCGGGAGCCTGGAAGTTGAAGCCCACCATCACCATAGATACCTATAAGGCTGATTCACCATTTCACAGAGGTGTGAGTTCTGTGAGCCCTAAGCAATTGTGTGAAGTCACGGGAACACTGTTTGTTTGCACGAAAATTTAATTAGAAGGATTGTCTTATAGATATTTAGAAGAACTCTTTGGACTGCAGTTTAACCATTCTGCACTGTTTATTTTGTGACATCCAGCACGTCACTGTTTGATATTTTCATTTTTTCATAATTATGTGTATTCATTTTAAGAAATTGCGCTGATCATTTATATTAACAAGGGCAGAAAATTTAATAGATGGAAAGTTGACAAAAAGACTGAAGAGCCGCTTTAAGCACTGCATCAGGTGATGGGGGAGGGGTGTTTACTCCTTATATTTAAGAGGTGGCTGGCTATAGACATAGACCACAGTTGCAGGAAAGAAATTTTCTTGATTCCCCCTTCAACACAGATGGTGTTGACAGGGGAATCCCACCCTCAGAGCCATAGTGTTCTCCCGGCGGGGGATGTGTGTGGAGTAAGCCATCCCTGCTGGGAGAACATAGTGATTATTGCTAGCAGCTGTAACATGTAAAATCTGGCAGGCTGTTTGTACCCAAGTTGATAGATCGATCAACTTGGGTACTTTTAACCTGCTAATACATGGTTTGAATCTCAGCCAGTTCCTGCTGAACCGGGCGAGATTTGAATCGACTATGGCCAGCTTTAGGGAACTCCTCCACAGTGGTAAGAATAATTACTGCAAAAAAATAGGTACTTTGTAGTGACTACTATGTGAGCGCAACTCCAGCATTTCGACACGCCCCCCCCAACATGCTCCCTTCTCGCATTCTGCCCAGTCCCATATATTAAAGTGACTATGTTAGCACAGGGAGACTTATAAAGGCTTATAAATGCCTGTAAAAAACAAGGCTACAGTGAGGGAAAAAAAGTATTTGATCCTCTGCTGATTTTGTACATTTGCCCACTGACAAAGAAATGATCAGTCTATAATTTTATTGGTAGGTTTATTTTAACAGTGAGAGACAGAATAACAACAAAAATATCCAAAAAAATGCAATTTAAAAAAAGGTATTAACTGATTTGCATTTTAATGAGTAAAATAAGCATTTGACTTTGCAAAACATGACTTAGTACTTGGTGACAAAACCAATCACAGAGGTCAGACATTTCTTGTAGTTGCCCACCAGGTTTGCACACATATCAGGAGAGATTTTGTCCAACTCCTCTTTGCAAATCCTCTCGAAGTCATTAAGGTTTTAAGGCTGACGTTTGGTAACTCGAACCTTCAGCTCCCTCCACATATATTTTCTATGCGATTAAGGTCTGGAGACTGGCTAGGCCACTCCAGGACCTTAAAGCAGAGTTCTGCTTAAAAAAAATAAAATAAAAGTCAGTAGCTACAAATACTGCAGCTGCTGACTTTTAATAATTGGACACTTACCTGTTCCAGGGTCCAGCGATGCGGGGGAACGAAGCCCCGCTCGTCTCCCCCACCGCTCGGCGGCACCGGCATTGTAACTGTGGGTGCCTGGCTGTGGCTTCACAGCCGGGCACCCACTGCGCATGCACGAGCCGCGCCCTGCGACTGGCCGCACAATCATCTGGGACCTGTCAAGTGTCCCAGATGATTGCCTAGAGGGAGGGGGGAAAGCTGTTCTTCCTTCCTGCACCAAGGGAAGTGGCATCAGGAGCCCAGGCGCCGAAGGAGGCAGATTACGAGGGATCCCCTAGCAACAGGCTCCAAATGTTTTTTTTTTTTTTTTTTTCATGCACATAAATGATTTATTTTTATTTTTTTTGGGTGGAACTCCACTTTTAATGTACTTCTTCTTGAGCCATGCCTTTGTTGCCTTGTTGTGTTTTGGGTCATTGCCATGCTGGAATACCCATCCACGACCAATTTTCAATGCCCTGGCTGTGGGAAGGAGGATCTCACCTAAGATTTGACGGTACATGGCCTCGTCTATCATCCATTTGATGCAGTGAAGTTGTCCTGTCCCCTTAGAAGAAAAACACCCCAAAGCATAATGTTTCCACCTCCATGTTTGACGGTGGGTCATAGGCAGCATTCGTCCTCCTCCAAATACGGCGAGTTGAGTTAATGCCAAAGAGCTCGATTTTGGTCTCATCTGAACACAACACTTTCACTCAGTTCTCCTCTGAATCATTCAGATGTTCATTAGCAAACTTCAGATGGGCCTGTACATGTGCTTTCTTGAACAGGGGGCCTTGCGGGTGGTTCAGGATTTCAGTCCTTCATGGCGTAGTGTGTTACCAGTTGTTTTCTTGGTGACTATGGTCCCAGCTGCATTGAGATCATGGACAAGATTCTCCTGTGTAGTTCTGGGCTGATTCTTCACCGTTCTCATGATCATTGAAACGCCACGAAATGAGATCTTGCATGGAGCCCCAGACTGAGGGAGATTAACAGGTATATGTTGTGTTTCTTCCATTTGCGAATAATCGCACTAACCGTTGCCTCCCTCTCACCAAGCTGCTTGGTGACGGCCTTGTAGCCCATTCCAGCCTTGTGTAGGTCTACATTCTTGCCCCTGACATCCTCGGACAGCTCTTTGGTCTTGGCCACGGTGGAGAGATCTGATTGACTGATTTTGTGGACAGGTGTCTTTTATACAGGTAACAAGCTGAGATTAGGAGCATTCCCTTTAAGAGAGTGCTCCTAATCTCAGCTCATTACCTGTATAGAAGACACCTGGGAGCAAGAAATCTTGCTGATTGATAGGGGATCAATTACTGATTTCACTCATTAAAATGCAAATCAATTTATAACTTTTTTGAAATGCATTTTTCTGGATATTTTTGTTGTTATTCTGTCTCTCACTTTTAAAATAAACCTACTTTTAGAATTATAGACTGATCATTTCTTTGTCAGTGGGCAAATGTACAAAATCAGCAGGGAATCAAATACTTTTACCCTTCACTGTATATACTTACCATATCAGGGATCAATTTGTTGAAACATCGCCTCTTCACTGCTCGCTGACCACGGCAGGTATTCAGCCGGCCAAATGTGTTGAATACCTGTTTCCCCCATCACATTCAATGGTTCCTCCCACCAGCATGTACATTCTGTAGTGACATACAAGGCAGAGGGAGAACTGCAAGGTGCAGTTTGGGGAGCAGGTATTCCGTACACCTGGAAGTTTGGAACACCTGCAGCAGCTGGTAAGAATGAAAGGAGCAGTGTTTGAAAAAATAGACCGCAAGAAAGGGTCACTTTCGCTAATTTTCACTTTGTGTGCTAATAGGGTCACTTAAAAAAGTTTCCAGCATACATTCCTTAAACCCAGATTTCCTCCAGACTGGCAGGGACTATTTCTTCTCCTGTCTGCGAGGTGGTCCCCATTACTGGACATGTAACATTCTTTTGTGAGATCAGAGGGTGAGTTGTTTGCAGCCTGGGCCCACAGCAAGTGGTTTTATAAGCCAGAAGAGGTGTGGTGATCAGTGACAGAGGAGGAGCATATGGCACACAGCACTGGAGCATGTGAGGTGAGCAGTGCTTAACAAACTACCCCACCCCTCCTCCTCCTACTGGAGGGAGGGGAGGGTGCAAATGTTTCATTAGAAAGAGTTAGGCTTTAAGTAGCATCTTACTTTAATATATTGTTTTTCACAGGGTCACTTGAATACAGTGGTGGCTGGTGCTCCATCAGTCAGAAGGGGAGGCAGACGGACCTGACCAAGGAACCCCCACCCCCGTCGCTCCAGCCGGCACCGCTCACCTTAACGACACCTCCCTCCCCCAGACTCACTTAACCCTTCAGGGAGAGATCAGTCTGACAGTCTGATGATGGGGGGGGGGGGGGGGGGTCTGCTGTCCGTTCACACGTGGACTCACCTCTCCTCTGTGGTAGTCTGCTGGCAGGGATCCTCTGCCTCCGGCCACATCCGATCACATTGTCCCCCTGGAGCGGCACTCATACGAATGCACTGATAGAGAGGAGTAGGCAGCGGGGCTGAGAGCCATGTGTTCCCGAAGAGCGCCGACTGCATCACGGCGGCCGTGTGTCTCCTCCCTCCTTCTCCTCCCAGGCCAATGGGATCGCTTCTCCTTTCGGCCAATCAGGAAACAGGTCTCAGGACCCGCTTCCTAGTTGGCCAGAAGGAGAATCAGTGTGTAAAAAGGGAATATTCATTCCCTATTGTCACACAACTGGTTGGTATCAGGGTGCAGTGCTTAAAAAAAAAAAATCCCATTGGAATCCATGCGTCCGGCACCCTGTATGTAGATTAGGGGGCGGACACATGGATAGGGGGACGGTGCCCCTGCGCTTCTAATTGAGCGCCCGCCATTGCTTGAATATACAACCTGTAAAAAAACACTGCATATAGGTAATTTTCTGGTGGTCCATTTCTTAAAAAAAACTGTTGCATTGCTTATCATCCGCTGCGAGTATTTACACACAGCTTGCTGGTTCGTACTTTTACTACAGGATCCAGCAGGAGAAACCACAGCAGGCTGCAGGGAAAACAGGTATTCAACTCCTCCGACTGGTCAAATAATTGTAGAGGAGGGTGAGCATGGATGCAGCGGCTTTTCAAAGAACAGGCAGCCAGAAAGGTAAGTTTATGGAGCCTTCTTTTTGCAGGTATGTTTTACATACAAGCGACCCTGTTCTGGCAGGCTCACTTATACGGACACACTGGCTAGGGAAGCAAGGTCAGAAATAAACCATTTAAAAGAAAGTTCTAACTATATAGTTGGTTTACCAGCAACTGGGTCAGGAGCAGGCAAATGTAGCATTTATGTATCATTTTCACGTGGGTACAATAACGGGAGCAGCTCTAGATAATATATGACAAGCTAAGTAAGAAAACTAGGACATCTCTGATATGCTGTATCTAGTTGCAACAGAGTATATATGGTGTACAAATCTGCAATTTGTTACTGTTATGTATGCAATCTTTCTAAGAACTGAATTGGCCTAGATCTATTTCTACCAAAACATCTATCAGTTGTACTTTAATCCTTACCTTACCGAAGAGCTCCACCATGAGGATGTCAGAGAAATGCACACTCTCATGGTCTGGAGAGAAAGTAACTGTGATCTCTTCAGTTTTGTTAGGCTGGATGGTGCCCTCTACAGGCGACACACTGAAAACACTTTGTCCATTGTAGTTCTGAGGTCCTTTGAGAGTTTGGGGAAAGTAATTGTTAGCACACTAACAGTAAATGAGTACTAGTTTTAAAAACAATCTGAATTTGGTATATAATACAGTCAAGAAAAATATTTAAAAAGAAAAGAATAATGACGGCTATACTTAATTGTTTACAATTTCATTCCTAGATGCTTGTTATTCTGCAATTTTTGGGGGCCCCCTTTAGATCTCTAAGCATGGTAAGACATGACACTTTGTGCAGTACATAGCAGTGCTATTTAGCATTGCACTTCAATGCACAAATACAGTACACAGCAAAAAGAATGCACTGCAATGCACCACAACCCACATGTTGTGCATTATGGCAAACAGCAATAAAAAATGCTGCAGGCCTGGTTTTTCATCTGTTGTCATGTATTGGCACTGCATTCAAAATGAAAGGGCTGCATTAAGCCAACAAACCAAATACTGCAGGATAATGCACATGTGGTCAATAAAGGCCTGAAAGGGCTCTTAAAGGGAAATGTAATATTTGGTGACAGTCTTATAAAGTGTAGGCTGCAGCAGCACAAGAAAAGAATACCTGCACTAAAAACTAAAACCTTTTTTGTATTTTACTCCACCCTGAAAATACCAGCATCAAGGGAAATTTGGAATCATAAATATTTAAAAAGATGGTACGGCCTCATGCAATGTAGATTTAAAGTATAACTAAAGGCAAAACTTTTTTTTTTTTTTGGAGTTTTGGAGTGGAGAGGGATTCGAATTCCTCTCAGTTGTTATTGCTGTCTGTATCCCCATTATGGAGATTCACCCTCTCTATTTTGGGTTTTCCTCAGAAACTAGGGGAAATTTTCCAATGGGGGCACTAGTTCTGGTGACCTGGGGGTCCCCAAGGGATTCCCCTAATTTTCAGGGATTTCCACTCACTTTCTGTTTGGCTAAAGGACTGGAAGTAAAAATAAATCTCCCCAATGTAACACAGATAGCAAAAAATACTGACAGGAGTTAAAACCCTGACCCTCCCTCCGCATTTTTAAAAAAAAAAAGTTTTGCCCACAGTACTTTCTCGTACTTTAAACTAAAAGTACAAGAAAGTATTAGCCCAGAAATAAAATCTGGAACTGATACACAGACAAACAATAAAAGCTTCCTCTGACACATAAAAAGCATTTTTATTGTCTGTTGCAGTTGAAGATTTCCCCAGACTTCCTGTCTGGTGAAACCCGCTGTTACCAGGACAGGAAGTGAAGGGAAAACAGAGTCCTAGATTGCAGTAAACACCCAATGGGATCTAATTCTTTACCATTCTATCCAGAGCTGGACATACACTTTAGCCTCTTGCACACAGATGTAATAATTTACTGATGTTTATTCTCAGGCGCTTGTTGACAGAAAGATCCTATAAAAAATGTTCCCAAAAGACCTTGCAGAAAACATATACATGTATGTGTAGCAGGTTTCCCATGGCCCCCTCAATTCCTGCCAGCCACCGCCAGACATTACACAGGCTCTCCACAGAGGGAGAGAGAGCCTGTCAGTCCCTGAGGGGGATTTCCCCTCCCTCTCCTCCTCACTGACTCTATCAATGTGAGCGGCGCTCGCACAGGCATCCGCCCGCTCTCTGCTCCCTCCCCTGTGTTCCTATTGGCAGGAGGAGAAGAAGCTAATTAGAGGGAGCCAAATAATAGGGGCCAATCAGAAAGACTTTAACAGCAGCATGAGCAGCTGCAAAGGATCCTGGGACATGTAGTCCTCATCTAAAACAGCCCCATAGCCTTGTATGAGGGCAGGAACTACAAGAGCCAGAATACTCAGGGGAAAAAGAACCAATGACTCCATCTTGTTTTCCTGAGGGAATTCAGATACTAAGAGGCTGGAGAAGAGACTGGACCCAAGGGAGAAGTGTTGCCGCCCGGGTCAGTTCCCCAGCTCATTTACAAGTTCCACGGCTGGTCAGGGACATCCGGTCAAAGAGAGAGGGATCCCAGGTGCATATCCAGGCACACCGGCACCAACGTCGTGAAGCGTTCCAGTGTGAGGTGACCAGTCAAGTCACCAGAAGAGCCTGCCTGCTCCAGGATGTTCTTATTAACAACGTCTAATAGACAGCAAATGCATAATAATAGTGAAAACAGCTGGATTCTCCTGTGCAAATCATAAATATGTTTACCGACAAAGCTGGGTGTGGATTTGTCTGAATGAATAAAACTTGGAAGTTTCTGAAGATCCTCATATCGAGTTACAGACAGACTCCCCTGTTTAATGGAATACTTTGCTTGAATTGTTGATGTGTTATGTAACTGTAAAAAAAGACAAAACTGTCAATAAATAGGACATCAGTAACTTAAACAAAATGAAGAAATCTTCATGTTTAATGATCATGGTGAAGCTTTGTTGAAGTGGTAATACCTCCACAAACAAAAATTTAATACATTGCAGTTTACCAATCCTTAAACACTTGACCTCCAGAAGATTTTACCCCATTTATGACCAGACCATTTTGTTTCTATTCAGCACTGCGCTACAGTTAACTGGTAATTGTGCGGTCATGGAACACTGTACGTAAATGACATTTTTATCATTTTTCACACAAATAGAGCTTTCTTTTGATGGTGTTTGAGCACCACTGTTTTTTTTTTTTTATTCTGGAAAAAAAATATTTTCTACTTTGTTATAAAACATATCAAATAAAAAAAAAATCTAATTTCCTCATAAATTTAGGCCAAAATTCTGCTACGTCTTTGGTAAAAAATAATCCCAATATGTGTATGTTAATTGATTTGTGCAAAAGTTATGATGTCTACAAACAATGGTATTTACAGTGCTTTGAAAAAGTATTCTAACCCTTTGAATTTTTTTCCATTTTTTCCATGTTACAGCCAAAATGTAAATGTATGTTTTTGGGATCTTACGTGATAGACCAACACAAAGTGACACATAATTGCAAAGTGGAAGGAAAATTCTAAATGGTTTTGAATTTTTTTTTAGAAATAAATATCTGAAAAGTGTGGCGCGCATTTGTATTCAGCCCCCTTTACTCTGATACTCATAACTAAAATTTAGTTGAACCAATTGCCTTCAGAAGTCATCTAATTAGTAAATACAGTCCACCTATGGGTAATTTAATCTCAGTATAAATGCAGCTGTTCTGTGAAGCCCTCAGAGGTTTGTTAGAGAACCTTAGTGAACAAATAGCTTCATGAAGGCCAAGGAACACCCCAGACAGGTCAGGGATAAAGTTGTGGAGGAATTTAAAGCAGGGTTGGTTATAAAAAAATATCCCAAGCTTTGAACATCTCACGAGCACTGTTCAATCCATCATCCGAACATGGAAAGAGTATATATACCTATTAAGCTAATCCTGTCCCCAAGTCATGGCTCCCTTTGTTTACAGTTGTTAGGTAACCTCTGAACATTGGAATCCTGCACATGCACGGCGATCAAGCAGAAGTGCGCCACTATTGATGTGGCGCCTGGCGTAATATCACAGCGACGTTGTGTGCAGTGACATCATTGCGACTCACGCACCTCTCTGTTAGGTTTAAAAGCCAGCGATAGATGCAATGGCGTCACTGTCACTGTCTAGACGGCGGAGACGGGCGTGCATCTTCCCGTCCATGGGCGGCAATTGGGATGACACTCCCTACAACCATTTTTGGCTATACATTCTGTGTGAAGGTATGTGTTGGCTCTCTGAGCCGTTTTCCCTATACACCTTGCATTATCTATATTAAGCGCTTATCTATTGGAGGGGAAACCATACACTCCCCTCTTGATATGAACTTACTGAGATAGATATATGTTCACTATGATGTACTTCTTTCTTTATTTTTGTATAGACGTACTCCCAAGCCGTAAATAAATTAACTAGATGAGGGATGCTCATGCACATGTCTTCAGCTGGGGCCATTTTCTTCTCTACCCTGCTCCATTTGAACTAGGATTATATGGAGGTAGGAGGGGGATACTTTTTGGCATGTGCCTTGTATTTTTTACGTATTCATGTCTGTTAAAAAGGAGCTATCGGACATGAAGTTAGTGATGTCCAATGGTAAAAATAAACACTGCCTATATCCTTTCAATAGATCGTACACTAAGGGAATTTACTCATTGATGTGCCCTCCCTCTTTGGTGCTACTTGGAGGCCTTGCTTGGATGAGTGGGGACCCGCCCTGTTTAATTGTGTCTAACTGACACAGTTACTGCCTGTCTATGAATTCTAATTTGCCGCTGGTCTAACAGGGATTATCTATGATGACCGTTATGGGTATGTTCTCTAGTCAATTACTATGCTGTATGCCCATTATTTGTAAATGACTGTGAAAACTGTGTACTATTTACTAATTGATGTATTTGAACTTTATTGTACAGTGTGATCCCCTCCCAACAAGTGCCCATGAAGAAGGGACGTATTGTGCCTTGAAATGCATCGGGCTGTCTGGACCTCACATGGGATTCTATCACCGTAGTCATCAGTGTTTTTATCGGTTTGAAAACTGTATATTTATATATTTGTATACGATTCTTTAATAAATCTTCTTTTTTATGATATTGTATATTGTTGCCTTTAAAGTCCCAACTCTCTTTGGGGTTACTACCTTTTTCTACCTACCGTATAAGGGATGTTGGCAACTTAAACTGGTGTAGTTGGGTGTTCTCTCTTTTTATGTCTATACAGAACAACATACTAACACATATGATGTTATTGCGGTGATCTCCCCACTGAGCTATTGTGTTCCGACAGGGGGACTGCCCCCCACCAGAAGACACTGATCAGCGCTCGCAGCCATTGGCTGTCAGCACTGATCGGATGCTGGATTTCTTTTCTTGGTTTGTGCGAAAGTTATAGCGTCTAAAAACAATGGTATATATACACTGGAATTTACAGCTATGATGCTATACTGGTAATGGTGGTGATCAGTGACTTATAGTGGGACTTTAATAGTGTGATGGGCAATCTGGCACTAGCTGATGCTGGCTGGGAAGCACACACACTGACTGATATCAATAGTGACACTAATACAGTAGTTAGTGCTAATATTGAACACTGCCACTGTACTAATGACAAATCAAAGGGTTAACTGTGTGCCTAACAATGTGTAATCTGCACTGCTTTTACTTTACTATCTGGCTGTTTTTTCTCCCAGCTTTTCAGGGAGAAGAAACAGTCAGATCGTTGTTCCATGTACACAGAGTTCTGTGGTTTTGTAAACACCGAGCTCTGTATGTGATTGGACACAGCCAATCAGCTGACTTCAGCCAAAATGATTGGCTGAAATCAGCATGCGTGCCGCTGAACATGGAAAAAACAGCTGGCGTACAGGTATGTGATTGTGCCTGCACCTGCCGGCCACTCACAGTATACTTATTGTGAGTGATTGGCAGATGGTTAAACGTGTTGGCTGCATTTGTTTTCTTTTTTTATACTTTGTTTTCTTTTATTTTTACCTAGTGAACTGACCAATAACACACTTCCTGTCGTTGGGTGTCCTTACTTCACTGGAGAAGCAATAGAGACATCTTTAGGGCGGCGATCTCTCCACTATGCTATTGTGTTCTGACAGGGGGACACTACTGCCCCCCCCCAAAAGAAGAAATTGCTCAATGCTCACAGCCATTGGATTTCCAGCATGCTTATTCAACAGAAGCCAGTCGTGAGAAGCTCAACTGGCTGTTTTTGGCTTGTGTGCACCCAGCATTAGACTAGAAGATGGACTTGACTAACAAATTAAGGCCAAACTCCAGCTAACACTTTAAGCAGTTACAGCAACAGTTATTTTTCCTATTGGCATTTAAAGGTTTTACATCAATAAATAAAAGCTGACCACTATAAGCACCCCCATCAGTGGTAAATGGCTTGTCCCAACCCCCTAAAACTGCTACTTTTGCTGCACAGCTTGGTCTGCTAAAGGAGATTGAAAATAAACAGATTTACTGGCTGGATCAACAGGTGACAATGAAAGAAAAAAAAGAAAAGTAAGAAAACATATGCAGTCACCAGGTACAAGAATTGATAAGCTGTAATACTGTATATTAACCACTTCAGCCCCGGAAGGTTTTACCCCCTTCCTGACCAGAGCACTTTTTACAATTCGGCACTGCGTCGCTTTAACTGCTAATTGCGCGGTCATGCAATGCTGTACCCAAACGAAATTTGCGTCCTTTTCTTCCCACAAATAGAGCTTTCTTTTGATGGTATTTGATCACCTCTGCCATTTTTATTTTTTGCGCTATACACGGAAAAAGACCGAAAATTTTGAAAAAAAATGATATTTTCTACTTTTTGTTCTAAAAAAAATCCAATAAACTCAATTTTAGTCATACATTTAGGCCAAAATGTATTCGGCCACATGTCTTTGGTAAAAAAAATGTCAATAAGTGTATATTTATTGGTTTGCGCAAAAGTTATAGCGTCTACAAACTAGGGTACATTTTCTGGAATTTACACAGCCTTTAATTTATGACTGCCTATGTCGTTTCTTGAGGTGCTAAAATGGCAGGGCAGTACAAAACCCCCACAAATGACCCCATTTTGGAAAGTAGACACCCCAAGGAATTTGCTGAGAGGCATGTTGAGCCCATTGAGTATTTATTTTTTTTGTCCCAAGTGATTGAATAATGACAAAAAAAAAAAAAAAAAAAAAAAATTACAAAAAGTTGTCACTAAATGATATATTGCTCACACAGGCCATGGGCATATGTGGAATTGCACCCCAAAATACATTTAGCTGCTTCTCCTGAGTACGGGGATACCACATGTGTGGGACTTTTTGGGAGCCTAGCCGCGTACGGGGCCCCGAAAACCAAGCAACGCCTTCAGGATTTCTAAGGGCGTACATTTTTGATTTTACTCCTCACTACCTATCACAGTTTTGAAGGCCATAAAATGCCCAGATGACATAAAACCCCCCCAAATGACCCCATTTTGGAAAGTAGACACCCCAAGCTATTTGCTTTGAGGCATGTTGAGTCCATGGAATGTTTTATATTTTGACACAAGTTGCGGGAAAGTGACAAATTTTTTTTTTTTTTTTTTTTTTTTGCACAAAGTTGACACTAAATGATATATTGCTCACACAGGCCATGGGCATATGTGGAATTGCACCCCAAAATACATTTAGCTGCTTCTCCTGAGTACGGGGATACCACATGTGTGGGACTTTTTGGGAGCCTATCCGCGTACGGGACCCCGAAAACCAAGCACCGCCTTCAGGATTTCTAAGGGCGTACATTTTTGATTTTACTCCTCACTGCCTATCACAGTTTCGGAGGCCATGGAATGCCCAGGTGGCACAAACCCCCCCCAAATGACCCCATTTTGGAAAGTAGACACCCCAAGCTATTTGCTGAGAGGCATGGTGAGTATTTTGCAGCTCTCATTTGTTTTTGAAAATAAAGAAAGACGAGAAAAAAAATTTTTTTTTTTCTTTTTTCAATTTTCAAAACTTTGTGACAAAAAGTGAGGTCTGCAAAATACTCACTATACCTCTCATCAAATAGCTTGGGGTGTCTACTTTCCAAAATGGGGTCATTTGGGGGGGTTTTGTGCCACCTGGGCATTCCATGGCCTCCGAAACTGTGATAGGCAGTGAAGAGTGAAATCAAAAATTTACGGCCTTAGAAAGCCTGAAGGCGGTGCTTGGTTTTCGGGGTCCCGTACGCGGCTAGGCTCCCAAAAAGTCCCACACATGTGGTATCCCCGTACTCAGGAGAAGCAACAGAATGTATTTTGGGGTGTAATTTCACATATTCCCATGGCATGTTTGAGCAATATATCATTTAGTGACAACTTTGCGCAAAAAAAAATAAAAAAAATAAAAAATTGTCTCTTTCCCGCAACTTGTGTCACAATATAAATTATTCCATGGACTCGACATGCCTCTCAGCAAATAGCTTGGGGTGTCTACTTTCCAAAATGGGGTCATTTGGGGGGGTTTTGAACTGTCCTGGCATTTTATGCACAACATCTAGAAGCTTATGTCACACATCACCCACTCTTCTAAGCACTTGAAGACATAGCCCTTTCTGACACTTATTGTTTACATAAAAAAATAATTTTTTTTTGCAAGAAAATTACTTTGAACCCCCAAACATTATATATTTTTTTTAAAGCAAATGCCCTACAGATTAAAATGGTGGGTGTTTCATTTTTTTTTTTCACACAGTATTTGCGCAGCGATTTTTCAAACGCATTTTTTGGGGAAAAAACACACTTTTTTACATTTTAATGCACTAAAACACACTATATTGCCCAAATGTTTGATGAAATAAAAAAGATGATCTTAGGCCGAGTACATGGATACCAAACATGACATGCTTTAAAATTGCGCACAAACGTGCAGTGGCGACAAACTAAATACATTTTTAAAAGCCTTTAAAAGCCTTTACAGGTTACCACTTTAGATTTACAGAGGAGGTCTACTGCTAAACTTACTGCCCTCGATCTGACCTTCGCGGCGATACCTCACATGCATGGTGCAATTGCTGTTTACATTTGACGCCAGACCAACGCTTGCGTTCACCTTAGCGCGAGAGCAGGGGGGACAGGGGTGCTTTTTTTTTTTTTTTTTTTTTTTCTCTTTATTATTATTGTTTTTTTATCTTATTTTTAAACTGTTCCTTTCATTTTTTTTTTTTTTAAATCATTTTTATTGTTATCTCAGGGAATGTAAATATCCCCTATGATAGCAATAGGTAGTGACAGGTACTCTTTTTTGCAAAAATTGGGGTCTATTAGACCCTAGATTTCTCCTCTGCCCTCAAAGCATCTGATCACACCAAGATCGGTGTGATAAAATGCTTTCCCAATTTCCCAATGGCGCTGTTTACATCCGGCGAAATCTACGTCATAAAATGCTCGTAGCTTCCGGTTTCTTAGGTCATAGAGATGTTTGGAGCCACTCTGGTCTCTGATCAGCTCTATGGTCAGCTGGCTGAATCACCGGCTGCATTTTCAGGTTCCCTGTTGAGACAGGAGAGCCAGAGAAAAACACGGAAGATGTTGGGGGGGGGGGGGCATTCCCTCCCACTGCTTGTAAAAGCAGTCTAGAGGCTAATTAGCCACTAGGATTGCTTTTACATGAAAGCCGACCGCTGGCTGAAAAGAATGATACCAAGATGATACCTAAACCTGCAGGCATCATTCTGGTATAACCACTCAAAGTCGTGAATGGCATACCTGAAGACAAAAAAATGGTAACAATAAAGCACAGTAAACGGTAAAGTATAAATAATTACATACCTGAAAAGCAAACGTGATAAAACATAATAACAATAAAACATTGCAGAATAGAATACAGTAAAAAAGAGCAGAACAATAGAGAGAGAATAGAGAGAGAGAGAACAATAAAACGACAACTATTTTTATTTTATATTTTTGTTTGTGTTTTTTTTTTTTTTTTACACTTTTTTTTGTAACTAACTTTTATAACTGTAACCGGTTCCAGGTTCGGGTCTCTCAAAATGCGATGGCATCTCGGGAGACCCTGTGAAAGTGTGCCTAGTCTGTGCAATGCTGTACCCTACGCTAATACTCAACTAGTGCATGCTAGCGTTCAAAACATTCACCAATGCAAAGACCAGGATTATCAGGACAGGAGGGGAGGGACAATAATAGGGGGTGTCACGCCTATATCCGCGCTTGCTGCAGACACGACATCTTTTTTGGGGGGGTTCGTTGGGTAGGGGTACTCGGGAGGACATAAAAATGCCTCTCATGCAGCCGACTGCATTTGGTTGGGGATGTGAATGGGGGAAGTACGGGCGCTGCAGAAGCGGTGGGTTCCCAATTAGGATTGGCGAATGCAGCAGGAAGGGCATTATGGGCACGACAAGCCTGTGTTTGTCTTCTTGGTGGCAGTGGGACACTACTTGTGCTTGCCACCTCACCAGCTTGAACTGCACTTATGGGACTCGCCACGTCACCAAGTGTTACTGCAGTGCTGGTTTGGCTACGTCCGGGGTGTACTAGGCCACTGGCGCTTGCCAGTTCACCAAAACGCTACAAAAAAAACTGTTAGCGATCGCAGGGATCAGGCCTGACTCTGCGAACGCTGCAGTTATGCGTTTAGAGTTTTGTAAGTGACAGTGATCGATCGATACTGCACTTGGGTGGGCTGGGCCGGGCCGGGCGGAGGGGCAAAACGCAGGTGCTAGCAGGTATCTGGGCTGATCCCGCTAACACTGCGTTTTTGGGAACCCTAAACTGCTGGTGACGCTAGTATAGATCTGATCGGATCAGATATTGATGCGATCAGATACTATACCACTAAGGGAGGTGTACGGTGCGTGCGTGGGTGTTAGCGGTACTGGCGCTAATCTGACGCTGCCTGGGGCTGGTGCTTGCCAGTTCACCAAAACGCTACCAAAAAAACTGTTAGCGATCGCAGGGATCAGGCCTGACTCTGCGAACGCTGCAGTTATGCGTTTAGTGTTTTGTAAGTGACAGTGATCGATCGATACTGCACTTGGGTGGGCTGGGCTGGGCGGAGGGGCAAAACGCAGGTGCTAGCAGGTATCTGGGCTGATCCCGCTAACACTGCGTTTTTGGGAACCCTAAACTGCTGGGGACGCTAGTATAGATCTGATCGGATCAGATATTGATGCGTTCAGATACTATACCACTAAGGGAGGTGTACGGTGCGTGCGTGGGTGTTAGCGGTACTGGCGCTAACCTGACGCTGCCTGGGGCTGGTGCTTGCCAGTTCACCAAAACGCTACCAAAAAAACTGTTAGCGATCGCAGGGATCAGGCCTGACTCTGCGAACGCTGCAGTTATGCGTTTAGTGTTTTGTAAGTGACAGTGATCGATCGATACTGCACTTGGGTGGGCTGGGCTGGGCGGAGGGGCAAAACGCAGGTGCTAGCGGGTATCTGGGCTGATCCCGCTAACACTGCGTTTTCGGGAACCCTAAACTGCTGGGGACGCTAGTATAGATTTGATCGGATCAGATATTGATCCGATCAGATACTATACCACTAAGGGAGGTGTATGCTGCGTGCGTGGGTGTTCGCGGTACTGGCGCTAATCTGACGCTGCCTGGGGCGACGCATATCACCGCCGGGCGATCGGGGGGCTAAACCTTTATTCGGTAATAAACGGTGGGTGCCCTGACACTATAAAAAATAAACGAACTAACCAGCGTCACCCGTAACGGTTATACGGTGATCAGCGGTGAAAGGGTTAACTAGGGGGCAATCAAGGGGTTAAAACATTTATTAGATAGTATATGGGGGTCCCTGTCGCTATAAAACACTGACGGCGAACCTAAATATTTACGTCCCTAACTAGCGGAACCAGTGACACTAATACAGCGATCAGAAAAATGATCGCTTAGCGACACTGGTGAGGGGGGGTGATCAAGGGGTTAAAACTTTATTAGGGGGGGTTAGGGGGGTATCCTAGACCTAAAGGGGGGTAATACTCACTGCCCTAACACTAACTGTCACAAAC
Organism: Lithobates clamitans; assembly: GCA_037952925.1. Classification (NCBI taxonomy): domain Eukaryota; kingdom Metazoa; phylum Chordata; class Amphibia; order Anura; family Ranidae; genus Lithobates; species Lithobates clamitans. The sequence goes on along the minus strand of JBBGZY010000053.1, from coordinate 18,808,164 downwards.
TGACACAGCAGTAATCAGAAAAAAAAAAAAAAAAAAAATACTGCTAATGTCAGTTTGTGACAGGGGGGGGGGGGGTGATTGGGGGGGGATCGGGGGGCGATCGGGGGGGGATCGGGGGTGTAAAGTATGCCTGGCATGTTCTACTGTGTGTGTGAGTGTTGTGTGCACTTACATGTCATCTCCCCTCGGCGCTGGAACGGAAACTGCCAGACCGAGGAGAGATGACATCACATCCTCTGCCTGTGTGAAACGACACACAGGCAGAGGAGGATTTCCATTGGCTGGGAGCGATCGCGAGGGGGGGGCCACGATCGGATGGTCTCCCCCTCGCCTCCCGACGCTCCCAGTCAGATGCCGACCGCCGATGGCACCGGGGGGGGGTCCGATCGGACCCCCCGCCCGCGGGAGGCAGATCACGTACAGGTACGTGATTTTGCCTGCCCGTGCCGCTCTGCCGCAGTATATCTGCGTTAGGCGGTCGGCAAGTGGTTAAAGCAGGAGTCCGGCGACCGATATTTTTTTTTTTTTAGGTCATTGAGACACTTTGCTAATCCCAAAATAACACTTACAGTTTGGGTGTAATATTTCCGCCTCTGTCTGTTTTCGTACTGAAGAATAACTTAAAAAATGTGGGCTTGTGGGCATGTGAAGCCCACAAGCATTGATTTCCGGGATGTGGTGAATGCTGTTCATTCACAGCTTGTTCACGTGCATGATCATTGTTTCCGCACTGAATCTTGGGAAGCCTGACACTAAGCTCCCAGGAGACAGTGCGGCGCTGGGGAAAGGCAATAAACACGCCTACTCCCATGGGAGGAGAGACAGGAATTGCCACAATAAAGTACAATATAAAGGTAATTACAGCGATAAAAAAAATTTTCATGCGGCATTTGAACATCTATGCAATTAACTGAAGGGGGTAAGATTAAGTTAAAAATTTGAGTGGAACCCCGCTTTAAAATGTTGTTTTTGGTTTAATACCACACTCCAGCTTCACATGGGAAGTGGATGCTTTAGGACAGGCGTCCCAAACTGGTGGCCCTCTAGCTATTGCGAAACTACAAGTCCCATGAGGCACTGCAAGGCTGACAGTTACAAGCATGACTCCCACAGGCAGAGGCATGATGGGACTTGTAGTTTTGCAACAGCTGGAGGGTCACCAGTTTGAGACCCCTGCTTTAGGATAAAGCCATGTATAAATGGAACTTTACGCTGGAATAATCAATTAACATCCATGAACTTATAAAAAATACAATACAATTGACTAGAGTATTTACTGTATATATGAAGGAAAGGAGAAATATCTATATGGCTTTGAGAAAATGTGGATGTTTTTAGCATGGTTTATTATGTGTAATAAAGGATGTTTTTTTATTTAAAACGCTGGCTGGTAGTGAATAATAAAAACATGTAACGTTAAGGCATGAACTGCATATTTTCCTTTTTTATTGTGTGTTTGATTGTTTGTGTGTTGTTGCTTTAATTTTTTTTTTCAAAAATTAATGAGGCTAATGAAGGGCCATTGTTTGGCACAAGAACAGTAACAGGACAGGAGCATCTGTAACCAGCAAGATCCAGATAAACTTTACACTCACCCCTATTTAATATTCTCTAACAGGACCTTCAAGTAAATATGCTGTTCGGTGGTATGGGCTTTGAAATAGCACAGCCCATACCACCGAACAGCATATTTAGTTGATGGTCCTGTTACAAGATGTCTGCACTTGGATAATGCATCATAACATCAATATTTTGCATCTTTTACTTCAAAATACAGGAAGAAGCAGTTTACCTTAAATGATGCTACGGTGCTGTCTTTAGCTAGTACATAGCCCAAGTTTAATACTCCATCCACTGAGCATGTCAGAGAAGGTGCCAGTCCTTGCCCTTTAATACCTAATGACAGAGTTGCTTGCTGAGTGCGAACCTCCAGATTTTCAAAGAACTACAACAACAAATGTCACAAACATGTTCAAGGTTGTCCTGTACACATAGTAAAAAGCTGTGGTTTTGAAAGCCTATTATGTCTAAGGCTGTTACACTTGAACCCATAGGCTTGTAAACCAAAGCTGGCCATTTCGCTGGAAGCTTTCAACTTTAATAATTTGCTATTCCCAGTTTCAATCATTTTCAGGTTTCACGTGACCAAATGATCAAAACTGGTTTAGAAACTGATGGAAGGTACTCTTTAGCTGGTGGTTTTGGTTGATTTCAGCTGCAGTTTCAACCATTTGGTTACGTGAAGCTGGAGATTTAATAAAGCTGTGAGTGAAAGCTGATAAAAAGCACACACAATGAAAATAAAATTGCCAAATGTATGGCTATGAAAATATAAAGGAAAAACGAGCGCACAGGCTCATGGTGCAATAACGTTTGTTTAATGGAAATGAAGTGGATAAAATCAATGCACTTACAAACATAGGATGAATACACATGTCAAAATTCTTGCAGTAGGGAACCCTGGATAGGTACCCATCCAAGCGCCGTGGTGGCTAGATCGTCCAGAGGTTGGATGGATGTGTGCAAGATCTCCGCAAGCAGCTGCCAACAGGCTGCACGCGAACTGCTCACTGTTTCCGAAGGCCGGCCAGCCAAGGCAGATCTAGAGCCGGCTCCAACACCACATGACACAGGGAAAGACCATGTTAATCAGACTGACAGAGGACGCTGTGTGATTTCCAGCACAACGCATTTTAGAGGGCGTGGCCTCCTTCCTCAGGTCCACCCTGTGTTGTCCAAGGAGCTCTTTTATAGCTACGGGCCGGTGCCCAGGACTTTAACCCCTTACTTCCCAGCCATTAAGCATCTACTGGAAACATACTGGTAGTGATACTACACAGGCAATTTCAAAAAAATTCATTAATACTTAAACCCTTTTGCATTACAATCCACTTATATGCATATGCCGATTGATACTAAACCAAAATTCATAAATGATAATATTATTTACAATTTATAATAATGTGTTCATGAATTTCATTATATCCCCTAGTGTGTTTTAGAGGATATAATATATAGTAGTATAGCTTTAAAAAGTTCTTAGATAAAATTGAAAAAAAAAAAGTTAAAAAATGATTAATTAAAATGCAGCCTAATGTATACTGTAAATAACTCCATATGAATTATAAAATCATAAATGATGGTACATGAGCCAGCAATATGACTTTCTGGGCTACTCAATATTGTAATTAATATGTATATTTGATTATAAGAAATAAAAAAATAAAAATAAAATGCCAAAATTAAAATATAAAAGGTGCAATGTGCAAATTGTATGTAAGGCAACGAATTAAATTTTAGCCATATCAACTCTAGCTTTTGAATGTATATAGCCCACAGGTGTACATATGTACCTGCCTAAGCACACTAATGTATATGGTTACTATGGAATAGTGCACAATTGCACTATCTCTATGCATAATGTCAAAAACAATCCACCTACAGCACAATAAAGCAGACTGTGGTGATATCAACATCAGAGAAGTGGGGGGGGGGGTTGATAACAAGGATGTAATGTTATGGTTAAATGATAGTACTGACCTCTATCTCCTCATTGAGCCCCCCCGGACTAAATATCCAAAAAGTTTCTCTGTGACATAATTGGGAGAACCTCTCTCAGGTAACTGCATGGAAATGGCTTCAATGCCAAACAGCTCCAAACCACTGGTATTCTCCTTGTGGTGGATGCTAAAATGGCATGGCACACTATGATCGGTGACACCCTTCTTGATGAACCTCCTATGTTCATTGAACCTTGTCTGTATCGTCCGAATGGTGCGACCCACATAGTATAAGCCACAAGGGCACCTCAATCCATACACTACATATTGGGTGCCACATGTAATGAATGAATATATTTTAGTTTTTGTAATTGCATTCTTTAAATTCTTTCTGGACATGTCTTATAATTTTTTTTAACATTTGAAAGTACCTCGGATATTAAACATAGAGGGAATATTATCTATTTAGATTGTGGCCCTTTGATGTTACTTGGTGCTATATGGTTCTTGAGGTTTCTTGCCCTTCTGAATACAGTATTGGGTCTGGGGGGCTCTAAATTCTTTGAGTCCTGGGGGACTCAATGAGGAATTGGAGGTCAGTACTATAATTTTACCATAGCATTACATCCTTGTTATCAAAACCCCCCCTTCCTTTTTCCCCTCCTCCCGTCTTCCTTCCCCTTTCCCCCCCTTCCCCTCTTTTCTGATGTTGAAGTCACTGCAGTCTGCTTCATTGTGCTGTAGGTGGATTGTTTTTGACATTATGCATAAAGTTAGTGCAATTGTGCACTATTCCATAGTAACCATATACATTAGTGTGCTTAGGCAGGTACATATGCACACGAGGGTAACCTGTGGGCTATATAGATTCAAAAGCTAGAGTTGATGTGGCTACAATTCATTTTGTTGCCTCACATATAATGTGCAAATTGCACCTTTATATTCGACTTTTGGCATCTTATTTTAATTTTTTATAACCAAATATACAAATAAATACAATATTGAGTAGCCCAGAAAGTCATATTGCTGGTTCATGTACCACCATTTACGATTTTATAATTAATTCATATGGATTTATTTACAGTATATGTTAGGCTCTGTTTTAATTAATACATTTTTTAATGTTTTCAATTTTATCTAAAAAATTTTGAAGCTATACCACTATATATTATATCCTCCAAAAAAAAACTAGGGGATATAATGAAATTTATGAACGCATTATTACAAATTGTAAAGAATATTCTCATTAATTTACGAATTTTGGATTAGTATCAATCTACATATGCATATAAGTAGTTTGTAATGTAAAGTGGTTTACCGTATATACTCGAGTATAAGTCAAATTTTTCAGCACATTTTTTTGTGCTGAAAGTGCCCCCCTCGACTTATACTCGAGTCAAGCACTTTTCTGCAGCAAAAAAATTTCATTTTCCGAACCGAATTTGGGGCCCCGTATCTCAGGGCCACTTGGTGCTAGGAACCCCAAATTTAGTGTGCAAACCCAGTGGAACTGGTACCATGACATATCCAAAGCTGAAGTTCCTAGCACTAAGTGGCCCCGAGATACAGGGCCCCAAAATCGGTTCGAAACATGTCATTCTCTGCTGCAGAAAAGTGCTTGACATTTTCTGAACCAACTTTGGGGCCCCATATCTCAGGGCCACTTGGTGCTAGGTACACCAAATTTGGTGTGCAAACCCAGTGGATCTGGTACCATAACATATCCAAAGCTTGGGTTCCTAGCCTGAGATACGGTGCCCCAAAACCCGTTCAGAAAATGTCATTCTCTCCTGCAGAAAAGTGCTAGACATTTTCTGAACTGATATTTGGGGCCCTGTATCTCGGGGCCACTTGGTGCTAGAAACCCCAGCTTTGGAAATTTTATGGTGCTAGTTCCACTGGGTTTGCACACCAAATTTGGGGTTCCTACCACTAAGTGGCCCCGAGATACGGGGCCCCAAATTCGGTCAACTGTGTCCATCTGCAGCAATGTCATTTCGGGACCCTTTGGGTTCAGAGACCCCAAATTTTGGCTGCAGCTAGGGGGGCATCTAGGAACCCTTAACTACCGAGTTTGAAGTTCAGGGGACCTATGGCTGCAAATGGGCACAGTGAGGCATGCAAATGGGCATTGTTGACCCTCTTTTCCACTTACAGTAGCTATGCATTTCTCACCTTCGTCTTATACTCGGGTCAATACGTTTTTCCCATTTTTTTGTGGTAAATTAGGGCCTCGACTTATACTCGGAACGACTTATACTTGAGTATATACGGTAAGTATTGATGAATCCATACCACACCCTTATCCGAGCATGCAGCCTGGCAGGTCAGGAAAGGGAGGGAACGAGCGAGTGCCTCCCCTCCTAAACCATTCCAGGCCACATGTCCTCAACATAGGGGGGGGGGGTGGGTGCTTTGGGGCAGGGGGGGCTTTGCACCTCCGCATTTCAAAGCACCTTGCCCCATGTTGATGGGGAGAAGGGCATCTTCCGATAACCCTGGCCGGTGGTTGTCGGGGTCGGCGGGTGGGGGGCTTATCAGAATCTGGAAGCTCCCTTTAACAAGGGGGCCCCCAGATCCCACCCCCCCCCCATGTGAATGGGTATTGGTACATCGCACTCCTACCCATTCACCCCAAAAAACAGTGAAATGTAAAAAAAACTAGAACTCTAGAACTGTTTTTTTTAAAAATCCTATATTAAAAAATAGCTCTAAGCTGTCTTCTCCCTGTGCCATCTTCTCCCAGTGCCATCTTCTCCCCGAGTCGTCTTCTCCCGAAGCCGCCTTCTCCCAAAGCCGCTGTCTTCTTCCTCGCTGCCGGTTACCAGCTAAAAACAAAAAGCCGCTCTTCTGCTGAGGCTGTCTTCCTCCATTGTGTTGTCCCCGCTGTCTGACATCTCCTATATAGCCATGGGGCGTGGCCATCTGACGACACCACCCGGAGAGCCCACCCCTTGTGACAGCATCCTGATGGCCACAACCCATGGTTATTTATGAGATGTCAGACAGCGAGGGGACAACACAAAGGAGGAAGACAACCTCTGGAAAAGAGCAACTTTTTTGTTGTTAGCGGGTAACCGGCGGCGAGTAAGAAGACATCGGTACAGGTGAAGATGGCTGGGGGAGAAGACGGCTCGGGGAGAAGACAGTACCAGGAGAAGACAGCTTGGGGGGAAGACAGCACCGGGAAACAACAGCTCAGAGCTATTTTTTTAATAAAAGACTTGTCAAAAACCGGCTCTGTTTTTTTTTTAACATTTCTCTGCTTTTTGGGGTGAATGGGTAGGGGTACGATGTACCCGATACCCATTCACATGGGGGGGAGTGGGATCCCGCAGCCCCCGACAACCACCGGCCAGGGTTGTCGGGAAGAGGCCCAAGTCCCCATCCTCATTGGAAGATTTCCCATCTATTTTTTTTTTGGGGACAACCCAAAATTTGGGTAATTTCTTTTACTTTCACTTTCAATGATAATGATAAACAGGAAAAAAAGAGATAATGAATCTCCCTAATGGGGCACAGACAGCAATAAAAACTGAGGAGTTATAATCCCCCCCCCCCCCCTCCACTCCATCCAAAACTCCTTTCGTTATACTTTAAACCTAATTGGCTATTTAAGGTTAATGTACCATACACTTCACTGTTAGGGCAAACCTTTTGGATACATTAATGTGTCAGTCCAAAATAATAATAATGCCAGACTGCGGCACCCTGTTGGTTCCTGCAAATACCTTTTGAAATTCCCTAACTCCTCTGTGCCCAGATAGCCCAAATGCTGAGTTCACACCATGCAAGAGCCTTCACTTCTGCATGAGAAGGTCTACCTACCCTACCTGCTGTTTTTTGGTCCAGTGCCAGAGCCTTATTGGCCAGTAAAGGCTTTGGACTTGTTAAACTGCAGGTCTGAGGGGGTTAATTCTGTGACAAGAAAGGGCTAGAAGTCACAGGGCATACAGGATTGAACTAGAGGCTTATTAAAAGTATCTTGTAGTTACCACAATCTGCCAGCACCTATTTACCTGACCAGTTCACTTTAAGCAGGCCTGTGAGGCCCAAAGAAACATAACAAAATTAATACCCAGCCCTTAAAACTGTTTGCCATGCAAATATGGGAACGTGCATATTGTTACTACACAAAGGAGTTTAACCAAAGTCTGTTTTTTTATGTAAAAAGTATTTTAGTTTGCTACTTGGCCTTTGGAAATAATTATGCCACCTGCTTAGGTATGTATATTTAACATATAACCATTCACAAATGCAACTATTTACTGTCAGAGTACTTACGGTTTTACTCTCCTCAGGTTCAAAGGCAATAAACAGATGGCAACTTGCTCCAGGCTCCACAGTACCAACTGGATTGAGCAACGAAAAAGAACCACACGGGTTCAAAATTGAGAAACAGGGCTACAATACTATGTCAAGGTTCATAATGGAGAAAAGTAGTAAAACATCCACATTATACACATGCAGACAATGTAATTTTCTCTAAAAAGAATGACAATGCTGACCTATCCTTTTTAGGAAAGATAGTTGTGGAGCTCTCAGGCTGATGTATTGGCTTCAATGCCGAGCCACAACCTGTAACAAGCATACAGGTAAGTTATTTTGACATTTTTCTGACACTCATTTACATCATGGTCATTTTATGTCTGTGACGCAAAGTACTGAAAATGATTATAAATGCTCTTTTTTTTTTTAAGATAACAAACAGGTTTATACTTACCTACTCTGTGCAATGGAATTACGCAGAGTGGCCCCAAACCTCCTCTTCTCGTGTCTCCTGCCGGTGCTCCTAGCTCCTCCACTTTGCCGAATGCCCCCATAAAAAAAAAAATGCTTTCTATGGGGGCACTCAAGCAGACTCACTTCCAAGCCTCGCCATCAGCATCTATTGACACAGACAGTGAGACTCGGCCCCTAACTCCCTCGTCCCTGGCTTTGATGGCTCCTGCTCCCTCCCCCACCAATGGCTCTCTCTGCCCTCAGCCAAGCCAGTGAAACCAGGAAAAGAAGGGAGAGAAGATCTGCAAGGGGGCACAGCGCTGGATCAATGATCGATCAATAAGAGCTAAGGTAAGTATAAGGGGGGTGAGGAGGGATACCAATACCTAAACATTTTTTAACATAATGCAAGGAATGCATTAAGGTAAAAATGTTTATGCTTGATACCGCTTGAAGCCAGGCATGCCTAGGCAGCAATCATTTTAAGAAGGAGGGATTGAGTGGGATTGCGCTATTGAGTGGAACTATATTCTTCTAAGGATTTATGTGAGTCTGGTACAAGTTTTTGTATTTTTTATTGTTCTTTGGAGTTTTCTTTTATAGACTCATTAAATATGCGCACCAGATGTTTAAAACTATTATAGAAACCTTTTTTCACAAAGGACTTTAATTTTTGCCTGGAGATATTGTTGGTATGGGTATCGCTCACTGATGGGGCTTTTTTCTATATTATATCTTCTAATCCTAAAGACTATTTTACTCAATATAGGGTTAATAAGAATCAGCCCCCTACTGTGAGCGATTGAAGGGTTCTAGTTCTAAATTTGGTACTATTATATCATGTCAGCTTCAATGTAAGTCTTGGTATCTTGGAATATTAGGGGTTTTAGCAACCCAGTGAAGAGGCAATCAGTGTTTACTATATTAAAACATATTGCCTGCTGGAAATCTATTTAAATACATACACTCTAAATTACTTGAAGGGTGCACAATTTATCAGGCAATATCACTATACCTATAATACATATTCTAGAGGTATATCCATATTGATAGCAAATGATGTTGATTTTACCTTTGGTCAGGTACAAACAGACACTAGAGGTCGCTATATCTTACTATATTGCACAATGTATAGAAAATCATATGTGTTAGCCAATGTATATATACCACCCCCATATTCACCAGAGGTACCGCTTCAATACCGGGCCAATTCTGTCACTTTGCTCCTACATGTAAAAATCATAATTTTTTTGCTAGAAAATTACATAGAACCCCCAAACGTTATATATGTTTTTTTAGCAAAGACCCTAGAGAATACAATGGCGGTTGTTACAACTTTTTATCTCACACAGTATTTGCGCAGGAATTTTCGAACGCGTTTTTTTGGGGAAAAAAACTGTTTTGTGTTTAAAAAAAAAAAAAACAGTAAAGTTAGCCCAATGTTTTTGCATTTTGTGAAAGATGAAGTTACGCCGAGTAAATAGATACCTAACATGTCACGCTTAAAAATTGCACACGCTCGTGGAATGGCGCCAATGTTCGGGACTTAAAAAGCCCCATAGGCGACGCTTGAAATTTTTTTGCTGGTTACATGTTTTGAGTTACAGAGGAGGTCTAGGGCCAAAATTATTGCTCTCGCTCCAACGTTCGCGGCGATACCTCACATGTATGGTTTGAACACCGTTTTCATATGTGGGCGGGACTTACGTATGCGTTCGCTTCTGCGTGCGAGCACACGGGGACAGCGGCGCTTTAAAATTTTTTTTTTTTTATTGTTAATTATATTTTATTTTTTTTATTTTGACACTTTTTTGAAAAAAAAAAAAAATTGATCACTTTTATTCCTATTACAAGGAATGTAAACATCCCTTGTAATAGCAATATGACATGTCAGGTGCTCTTAATAGTGAGATATGGGGTCAATAAGACCCCATATCTCACCACTAGGCTGGGAAGCCTGAAATAAAAAAATAAATAAAACGGTCGCCGCTTCCCAGCCGAAGCGGCGCCGTTTTTTTGAATGGAGAGGCCGGGCGTGACGTCATGACATCGCGCCCGGCCTCCGACGATCATCATCTGGTCCGCCGGAAATCTCTATGATCTACATCCAGCGCCGGCGGATCCACTCTCCGCCTCACCGATCGTAACGGTGAGTCGGAGCAAGCACCAGAGGGCGGCGGGAGGGGGGGGACGTCCCCTCTCGCCTCCCATAGGAACGATCAAGCGGTGGAATGGCCGCTATGATCATTTCTATGGTGTAGAGATTCGCCGGCTGAAACCGGCAATATCTGAATGATGTCTGTAACTACAGGCATCATTCAGATATACCCGCCCAAAGCCCAGGACGTCATATGACGCCCTTGGTATTGAAGTGGTTAAAGCATAACTTCAGCAATTTTTTCAAATTTCCATCTATTAAATCTTCTGTTCTTGTTTTAACTTTGGATAGTAAAACATTTTTTTTCTGCCAGTAAATACCTTATACAACCCACTTCCTGTTTCTTATCTGGCTTTTGCCAGGAAGAGAGTGGGGATGAGTCATAGGAGGGCCAATAAGAGCTGGAGAGCTGGAGGTGTGCCTCTGTGTGTCTGTGTAAATCCAGGAAGTGAACAGGCAGCAGCTTCAGCTGCCCACAGTTAAAATGGATGCAGCCAGACTCAGTGGAGGGAGATTTCTGCAGCATATTTGGCAAGTACAGAATCACAGTATCTATAAAATAATATGCAAAGTGGTTGGAGGGAAGCTTTAGAATGGCAAAGATGTTTTTATTACAAATTATGTGAGCAGACTGCAGTTCCTCTTTAACCACTTGCCGACCAGCCGTCGCAGTTGACGACATTGATGGCGGTGAGGAGGATGGTCTATGTGGACAGCTTTACCCCGGATGCTTGCATACTTAGATGTGCCTCTTTTAATCATCAACCATGTGAGTTGCTAAATGTTTTACCTTCATTAAATGTAACCATATTGCTACACTTAGAGGTGCCTCTCTTCTCTTTTATACTCAGTTGTGACGTGACGCTGCTTGTATATCAAGTCAAAATTTGTAAAAAAAAAAATTTTGCTTGTCTTGCAAAACGCTCTCAAACCAAGTTACTCTCAAACCAAGGTTTTACTGTATTGTATGTTTTAAGTTTTGTTGTAAATTGGAAAAAACTAATAAAAATTATAGAGAAAGTTTTTTTGATCATGGATCTATCAACTTAGTTTTGGCACCACATCCCTGAAATTGGTAAATAAACAGGAGGGATATAAGGGATTTTTAGGTGCAGAAAAAACTGCAAAAATATCAAACATAATATTTAAAAGTTTTTTTATTTTGAAAACCAAAATAAAAAATTGTTAAAAGGTATAGCAATTAGCAAGTACAATGTAACACAATGTTATCAAGACAGCACTGTAAGATGGATTTCCCAACATGTTTCGCCCATATGTCGGTCTTCTTCAGGGGATGCTGTCCAGTTTTGAGGTACAAGCCTTCTATATCTCCTATAGTAGATCCAAACACTGCCACAATTTTCAGATGGTTGTCTGCGTCAAGGGGACCATTTGCGACAGGTGGCCACAGGGGGCATAAGAGGACCGGAAAAACAAGTGCAGGAGCCTAGGGATATGGATACGCGGTCAATCAACACCAGTCTTGGATACAAATACTTGGGGCTAAAGACAGCGTTCTCAATCCCTTGGAACTAAGTCCACTGCAGAACTTGTTCTTTGGTTTTCAAAATAAAAAACTTTTAAATATTATATTTGATATTTTTGCAATTTATTCTGCACCTAAAAAAATACCTTATATCCCTCATGTTTATTTACTAATAAAAACTATCTGATTAAAAAAAAAAAGAAGGAGGGCTGCAATGGTAGCCACTGCAGTTCTCACTTGACAGGTATACCTTAAAACGGTAACATAGATGCAGCTCCCTTTGTAAAATGACCACTAACACCAATAAAATACATACCTGATTGCAGGACCAAGCTCAGTTTATTTACCGGTGGCCTGCTGCTTCCCCAAAATTTCCAAGTATAAGCCACAGGTAAGGGAGGAAGAATCTCTGTGATTCAGATGCACTGCCTCTGCTTGAGCATTGAGCAAGCAATCAGTGCCTCTCCCTCACAGAAATGCTACTCCTGATCACAAGATAGACCTGGATGCATCATGCTGGTACATGGAGATCTGATCATGTCAACATGTAAGTGCTTGAGGAGTGTTAGTTACAAAGGGGTTGGGAAGGGGACCAGTATTGCCAGTTTAGATCTGCTAATCAGATGAACTTATAAACAGATAACCACTAGGGGGAGCATTTACATATTTGTATTTATTTAGATTGTAAAATATAGAAAGTGTAAAAATGTGAGTCATATCAGAGCTTATATTCAGAAAAAAGTTACTGGTATAACGTAAGTAAACCTGTCACAAACCTATACAAATCAAACTGAGAATATGATGAAAAACTGCATAAATAGAGGTTACCTTCAGTAAGAAATATACATCAAAACAATCTGCAGATTGAAGAAGGTAAAATTATATGCATGTTTGTAAATTCTAAAGCTGGCAGCACAGAACTACATATAATTTGGAGTGTAAAACAATAAACAGATATGTATTTAAAGAGAACCTGTCACTTTGCCCAGCAGAACTGCCAGTTTTTCTCAACCTTTTTTTCAGTCGAGGCACCCTTTAAAATTATAGACAATCTCAAGGCACCCTTCAAAATTATGGACAGTCTCAAGGCACCCTTCAAAATTATGGACAGTCTCAAGGCACCCTTCAAAATTATGGACAGTCTCGAGGCACCCCATGCTAAAATGTAAAAAATGATTTTAATAGCGTTATATAATGCAACAACATCCACACATAGGACACTCAACGTTAGAGGTGATTTATACTTCCAATGCAAATACACTTTTGCACACTGCTACTGCCAATGTTTCTCTTCCCCCTCAATTTCTCTCCATCGGTCAGCTAATGTCACCTCAGTGCTGAGGGAGAGGAGCACAGGAGGGTCAAACAAGGATGCTGTGGAGGCAACAGACATCCTCCTAATCAACTGATGACGTCATTGGTTGTTAGGATGCCAGTGTCTAGAAAGTCTTAACCACTTGCCGACCGCCTCACGCCTATATACGTGAGCAGAGCGGCACGGGCAGGCAAAATCACGTACCTGAAACGTGATTGCCTTCCCGCGGGTGGGGGGTCCGATCGGACCCCCCCCGGTGCCAGCTGCAGTCGGCATTTGGTTGGGAGCGATGACAGACGAGGGGGAGGCCATCCGATCGTGGCCCCCCCCTCGCGATCGCTCCCAGCCAATGAGAAACATCCCCTGCCTCTGTATAGTACACAGAGGCAGAAGATGTGATGTCATCTCTCCTCGGTCTGGCAGTTTCCGTTCCAGCGCCGAGGAGAGATGACATGTAAGTGCACCAACACAAACACACACACACAGTAGAACATGCCAGGCATACATTACACCCCCGATCCCCCCCCGATCCCCCCCCAATCACCCCCCCCCCCCGTCACAAACTGACACCAAGCAGGTTTTTTTTTTTTTTTCCTGATTACTGCATAGTGTCAGTTTGTGACAGTTAGCAGTGGTGGGACAGTTAGTATTACCCCCTGTAGGTCTAGGGTACCCCCCTTACCCCCCCTAATAAAGTTTTAACCCCTTGATCACCCCCCCTCACCAGTGTCGCTAAGCGATCATTTTTCTGATCGCTGTATTAGTGTCGCTGGTGACGGTAGTTAGGGACGTAAATATTTAGGTTCGCCGTCAGTGTTTTATAGCGACAGGGACCCCCATATACTATCTAATAAATGTTTTAACCCCTTGATGGCCCCTAGTTAACCCTTTCACCACTGATCACCGTATAACCGTTACGGGTGGTGCTGGTTAGTTCGTTTATTTTTTATAGTGTCAGGGCACCCGCCGTTTATTACCGAATAAAGGTTTAGCCCCCTGTAGGTCTAGGGTACCCCCCTTACCCCCCTAATAAAGTTTTAACCCCTTGATCACCCCCTGTCGCCAGTGTCGCTAAGCGATCATTTTTCTGATCGCTGTATTAGTGTCGCTGGTGACGCTAGTTAGGGACGTAAATATTTAGGTTCGCCGTCAGTGTTTTATAGCGACAGGGACCCCCATATACTATCTAATAAATGTTTTAACCCCTTGATGGCCCCCTAGTTAACCCTTTCACCACTGATCACCGTATAACCGTTACGGGTGACGCTGGTTAGTTCGTTTATTTTTTATAGTGTCAGGGCACCCGCCGTTTATTACCGAAAAAAGGTTTAGCCCCCTGATCGCCCGGCGGTGATATGCGTCGCCCTAGGCAGCGTCAGATTAGCGCCAGTACCGCGAACACCCACGCACGCACCGTACACGCACCGTACACCTCCCTTAGTGGTATAGTATCTGAACGCATCAATATCTGATCCGATCAGATCTATACTAGCGTCCCCAGCAGTTTAGGGTTCCCAAAAACGCAGTGTTAGCGGGATCAGCCCAGATACCTGCTAGCACCTGCGTTTTGCCCCTCCGCCGGGCCCAGCCCAGTCCAGCCCACCCAAGTGCAGTATCGATCGATCACTGACACTTTTCTTTGTAGCGTTTTGGTGAACTGGCAAGCACCAGCGGCGTAGTACACCCCGGTCGTAGTCAAACCAGCACTGCAGTAACACTTGGTGAATGTTTTGAACGCTACCATGCACTAGTTGAGTATTAGCGTAGCGTACAGCATTGCACAGACTAGGGCACACTTTCACAGGGTCTCCCAAGATGCAATCGCATTTTGAGAGACTCGAACCTGGAACCGGTTACAGTTATAAAAGTTACAGTTACAAAAAAAAAGTGTAAAAAAAAAAAAAACACAAACAAAAATAAAAAAAACTAGTTGTCGTTTTATTGTTCTCTCTCTCTCTCTATTCTCTCTCTATTGTTCTGCTCTTTTTTACTGTATTCTATTCTGCAATGTTTTATTGTTATTATGTTTTATCATGTTTGCTTTTCAGGTATGTAATTATTTATACTTTACCGTTTACTGTGCTTTATTGTTAACCATTTTTTTGTCTTCAGGTACGCCATTCACGACTTTGAGTGGTTATACCAGAATGATGCCTGCAGGTTTAGGTATCATCTTGGTATCATTCTTTTCAGCCAGCGGTCGGCTTTCATGTAAAAGCAATCCTAGCGGCTAATTAGCCTCTAGATTGCTTTTACAAGCAGTGGGAGGGAATGCCCACCCAATGCCCCCCCCCCCACCGTCTTCCGTGTTTTTCTCTGGCTCTCCTGTCTCAACAGGGAACCTGAGAATGCAGCCGGTGATTCAGCCAGCTGACCATAGAGCTGATCAGAGACCAGAGTGGCTCCAAACATCTCTATGGCCTAAGAAACCGGAAGCTACGAGCATTTTATGACTTAGATTTCGCCGGATGTAAATAGCGCCATTGGGAAATTGGGGAAGCATTTTATCACACCGATCTTGGTGTGGTCAGATGCTTTGAGGGCAGAGGAGAGATCTAGGGTCTAATAGACCCCAATTTTTTCAAAAAAGAGTACCTGTCACTACCTATTGCTATCATAGGGGATATTTACATTCCCTGAGATAACAATAAAAATGATTTAAAAAAAAAATAAAATGAAAGGAACAGTTTAAAAATAAGATAAAAAAGCAAAAAAAAATAAATAAAAAAAATAAATAAAAAAAAAGCACCCCTGTCGCCCCCTGCTCTCGCGCTAAGGCGAACGCAAGCGGCGGTCTGGCGTCAAACGTAAACAGCAATTGCACCATGCATGTGAGGTATCACCGCGAAGGTCAGATCGAGGGCAGTAATTTTAGCAGTAGACCTCCTCTGTAAATCTAAAGTGGTAACCTGTAAAGGCTTTTAAAGGCTTTTAAAAATGTAGTAATTTTGTTGCCACTGCACGTTTGTGCGCAATTTTAAAGCATGTCATGTTTGGTATCCATGTACTCGGCCTAAGATCATCTTTTTTATTTCATCAAACATTTGGGCAATATAGTGTGTTTTAGTGCATTAAAATTTAAAAAAGTGTGTTTTTTCCCCAAAAAATGCGTTTGAAAATCGCTGCGCAAATACTGTGTGAAAAAAAAAAAATGAAACACCCACCATTTTAATCTGTAGGGCAATTGCTTTAAAATAATATATAATGTTTGGGGGTTCAAAGTAATTTTCTTGCAAAAAAAAATAATTTTTTCATGTAATCAAAAAGTGTCAGAAAGGGCTTTGTCTTCAAGTGGTTAGAAGAGTGGGTGATGTGTGACATAAGCTTCTAAATGTTGTGCATAAAATGCCAGGACAGTTCAAACCCCCCCCCCAAATGACCCCATTTTGGAAAGTAGACACCCCAAGCTATTTGCTGAGAGGCATGTCGAGTCCATGGAATATTTTATATTGTGACACAAGTTGCGGGAAAGAGACAATTTTTTATTTTTTTTTTTATTTTTTTGCACAAAGTTGTCACTAAATGTTATATTGCTCAAACATGCCATGGAAATATGTGAAATTACACCCCAAAATACATTCTGTTGCTTCTCCTGAGTACGGGGATACCACATGTGTGGGACTTTTTGGGAGCCTAGCCGCGCACGGGACCCCGAAAACCAAGCACCGCCTTCAGGCTTTCTAAGGCCGTAAATTTTTGATTTCACTCCTCACTACCTATCACAGTTTCGGAGGCCATGGAATGCCCAGGTGGCACAAACCCCCCCCAAATTACCCCATTTTGGAAAGTAGACACCCCAAGCTATTTGCTGAGAGGTATAGTGAGTATTTCGCAGACCTCACTTTTTGTCACAAAGTTTTGAAAATTGAAAAAAGAAAAAAAAATTTTTTTTTCTGGTCTTTCTTCATTTTCAAAAACAAATGATAGCTGCAAAATACTCACCATGCCTCTCAGCAAATAGCTTGGGGTGTCTACTTTCCAAAATGGGGTCATTTGGGGGGGGTTTGTGCCATCTTGGCATTTTATGGCCTTCAAAACTGTGATAGGTAGTGAGGAGTAAAATCAAAAATGTATGCCCTTAGAAATCCTGAAGGTGGTGCTGGGTTTTCGGGGCCCCGTACGCGGCTAGGCTCCCAAAAAGTCCCAAGCAATATATCATTTAGTGACAACTTTTTGTAATTTTTTTTTTTTTCTTTTTTTTGTCATTATTCAATCACTTGGGACAAAAAAAATAAATATTCAATGGGCTCAACATGCCTCTCAGCAATTTCCTTGGGGTGTCTACTTTCCAAAATGGGGTCATTTGGGGGGGTTTTGTACTGCCCTGCCATTTTAGCACCTCAAGAAATGACATAGGCAGTCATAAACTAAAAGCTGTGTAAATTCCAGAAAATGTACCCTAGTTTGTAGACGCTATAACTTTTGCGCAAACCAATAAATATACGCTTATTGACATTTTTTTTACCAAAGACATGTGGCCGAATACATTTTGGCCTAAATGTATGACTAAAATTTAGTTTATTGGATTTTTTTTATAACAAAAAGTAGAAAATATCATTTTTTTCAGTCTTTTTCCGTTTATAGCGCAAACAATAAAAACGGCAGAGGTGATCAAATATCATCAAAAGAAAGCTCTATTTGTGGGAAGAAAAGGACGCAAATTTCGTTTGGGTAGAGCATTGCATGACCGCGCAATTAGCAGTTAAAGCGATGCAGTGCCGAATTGTAAAAAGTGCTCTGGTCAGGAAGGGGGTAAATCCTTCCGGGGCTGAAGTGGTTAATGGTGCATA
Source organism: Lithobates clamitans (assembly GCA_037952925.1). Taxonomy (NCBI): domain Eukaryota; kingdom Metazoa; phylum Chordata; class Amphibia; order Anura; family Ranidae; genus Lithobates; species Lithobates clamitans. Next base: position 18,790,193 of record JBBGZY010000053.1, on the reverse strand, counting down.
ATGAAAACCTGTGGCTTTGTTTAAATCAAAGGCAGGCTTCATCCACCTGCTGGCTTGTATACAATTTTTGATACAATTTTAGGCATTTTGCCAAGGCACCTCTGAAGAAACCTCAAGGCACCCTGGTTGAAAAAGGTTGCTCCAGGCAAACAACTAAATACATTGCTCTGAAAGGACAAGGTGACAGGTTATGTGTAAAGCCCACCCTCTGATCACATTATATTTACCTCTTCAGCACTCTACTGCTGTTGCAACCCCCCCCCCCCCCCTATGCTTTTGGGTAGTGGGGACTACCCAATAGGCCTGAGCTATGTCATATGACGGAGGGGGTGACATTGTTGCTCCCTCTCAGCTCCAACATTGGGTTTTTGGTGGCAACTGCAATATGGGAGAAAGTTTATAATGTAGGGTGGTCAGGTTGTGGGCTTTACACAGAACTGTTACTTTGCCCTGATTGGACAAAGTAAAAAGGTTTATTTAAAGTGGTATTAAACTCAAAAACAAAACTGTAATATATTGCAGCTTGCTAGACCGTGATGACTGCATTCGTTTTCTATTTTTAGGCTTTATTTTCCTTTATTTACCACTGGTGATCAGACCAGTAATACATTTCCTGTGTGTCTCCACTCCACTGGTGAAGCAACAGACACCTTTGGACAGCAGCACTGTCACTCTGGGTAGGGGTAGTTTTAGATGCACTAGTTGATTTGGGCTTGACTAGCCAATTAAAACTGAACTCCAGCCAACATTTTTTTAGCAGTTACAGCAACAGAATTTTTTTCCTTTTGGGATAAAGGTTTTATATAAATGAAAAAAAACCTGACCACTGTAAGCTTGGTCTGTTAAAGGAATTTGAAAAATAACAGATTTACTGGCTGGATCTACGTTTGACCTGACGTTTTGCTTTACCACTACCTAACAGTATATCATGTGTCCACAGAGCATATGACAAAAAACTTACAATGCGTTACAGCTGTATATATATATATATATATATATATATATATATATATATATATATATATATATATATATATATATATATATATATATATATATATATATATTCTAAAAACTTTTATACAGGTCCACATTAACATTTACTCTAATTCAATACACTTATAGGTGAGTATTCATAATTAACAATTTTAAGTATAATGCCTTCTGTTATTTGCTTTCCATAAATGCATTATGGGAATGACAAGGGCAAACTTAATTAGGAAATTGTTTTCGACATTACTTATAAATAGCAACAGATGCTATTTTTAGCAATGCAGGATACAGTGCTAATAACAAGGGCTAAAATGAATTCATCCAAACACTTTGAATTAAACCTATTGTAACAAGACTTGAAGGATACTTCCAAGGACTCGGCTGAAATGTTCTGCAATGAAACTGTCTTCACTATTTTTTGACCTGAAATAAGCACATGTACATATAGGCTTGAATATCAAATTTGCTGGTAAAAAAACATGCATATACTGTATACCATTGAATAAATGGGTAAATAGACCACTAAGAGCAAAGGAACGTCATTAATGACATTGAGGTGAATTTAATTTTGTTTATTAATTAATTTTGTCATTCATTTATATGTAAATACATATAGGGAGAGTTGTGACTACTTCATTCTTCCATTCTTCTTGAAACAGGAAGAGAGTATTGCACATTTACATCAGATATACTGATGTAAATATCCAGTGTATACCTTCAGCTTGTTCAGTTAAGCGGTTCAGCAGGAACAGGCCAAGACTGAAACCATTAGTGAACAGGCTGAATGTACCAACATGATCAATCGATCAACTTGGGTTCAACCAGCCTGCTGGATTTGCTTGAGATTATCCCAGGCGGCTACTAGCTGCTAGTGATACTCACTGTCTTCTCCTGGCTGGGGTGGCTTCCCCTGCCCGCTCCCACTCAAACCTCCCCCGGGAGAAGACAATGGCTCAGTAGGAGGGTCTGACTGTGTTGGTGGGGGAATCATGCATATCTGCATCTGTGGCCAGCCTTAGTTCTACTTTATCAAATAACTGCCTATGTAGATAAGGGGTGTCTGTAAATAAAAACAAACTGCACTGCTTTGACTACAGTTAAAAAATTACCTTGATATAGGTGTAGTCCATTTACATACCTCATAACAACAATGTTGGCAGGACCATAGGTGTACACAGCCTATTGTATTTGGGTGTGCACCCCAAAGCTTAAACACACACACGCGCGCGTGTGTTTGTATATATATATACACACACAGTATTTCACAAAAGTGAGTACACCCCTCACATTTTTGAAAATATTTTATTATATCTTTTCATGTGACAACACTGAAGAAATGAGACTTTGCTACAATGTAAAGTAGTGAGTGTACAGCTCGTATAACAGTGTAAATTTGTTGTCCCCTCAAAATAACTCAACACACAAGTATTAATGTCTAAACTGTTGGCAACAAAAGTGAGTACTCCCCCTCCTACATGAAAATGTCCAAATTGAGCCCAATTAGCCATTTTCCCTCCCCAGTGACATGTGACTTGTTAGTGTTACAAGGTGTGAAAGGGGAGCAGGTGTGTTAAATTTGGTGTTATCGCTCTCACTCTCTCATACTGGTCACACTGGAAGTTCAACATGGCACTTCATGGCAAAGAACACTCTGAGGATCTGAAAAAAAGAATTGTTGCTCTACATAAAGATGGTCTAGGCTATAAGAAGATTGCCAAGACCCTGAAACTGAGCTGCAGCACAATGGCCAAGACCATACAGCAGTTTAACAGGACAGGTTCCACTCAGAACAGGCCTCGCCATGTTCGACCAAAGACGTTGAGTGCACATGCTCAGCATCATATCTAGATGTTGTTTTTGGGAAATAGACGTATGAGTGCTGCCAGCATTGCTGCAGAGTTTGAGGGGGTGGGGGGTCAGCCCTGTCTGCATGGCTGTCATCCCAGAAGGAAGTCTCTTCTAATCGCTTCAGCCCCGGAAGATTTTAACCCCTTCCTGACCAGAGCACTTTTTGTGATTCGGCACTGTGTCGCTTTAACTGACAATTGCGCGGTCGTGCGACGTTGCACCCAAACAAAATTGACATTGTTTTTTTTCCCACAAATAGAGCTTTCTTTTGGTGGTATTTGATCGCCTCTGTGGTTTTTAGTTTTTGCACTATAGACAAAAAAAGAGCAACAATTTTGAAAAAAACACAATACTTTTTACTTTTTGCTATAATAATTATCCCCCAAAATTTATAAAAAAAACATTTTTCTCCCTCAGTTTAGGCCGATGTATTCTTCTACATAATTTTGTTTAAAAAAAAATCGCAATAAGTGTATATTGATTGGTTTGCGCAAAAGTTATAGCGTCTAACAAATAGGGGATAGTTTTATGTTTTTTTTATTATAATTTTTTTTTTTACTAGTAATGGCGGCGATCTGCGATTTTTATCGGGACTGCGACATTATGGCGGACACGTCGGACAATTTTGACACATTTTTGGGACCATTGGCTTTTTTACAGCAATCAATACTATAAAATTGCATTGATTACTGTAAAAATGTCACTGGCAGTGAAGGGGTTAACCACTAGGGGGCAATGAAGGGGTTAAGTGTGTCCTCATGTGTGTTCTAACTGAAGGGGGGATGGGACTGTGCAGGGGAGATGACAGATCGCTGTTCATAGTCTGTATGAACAGATGATCTGTCTGTTCTTCCCTCAGAGAACCGGAAACTGTGTGCGGGAGCGGGAGCCCTGCAGTGATCGCAACCGCCGGGCACTCGCATTGGCACTGTGGGCAAGTAGGGGGCGTGCACGTGCCCCCTAGTGGCCGTCTATGTTACCAACGTAAAGTGACAGCGATTCACACAGCCGAGCCATGTTGCCGCAGTACAAGAGCGGCGGCTGGTCGGCAAGTGGAAAAAGATGATGCACAAGAAAGCCTGCAAAAAGTTTGCTGAAGACAAGCAGACTAAGGACATCGATTACTGGAACCATGTTCTGTGGTCTGATGAGACCAAGATAAACTTATTTGGTTTAGATGGTGTCAAGCGTGTGTGGTGGCAACCAGGTGAGGAGTACAAAGACAAGTGTGTCTTGCCTACAGTCAAGCATGATGGTGGGAGTGTCATGGTCTGGGGCTGCATGAGTGCTATCGGCACTGGGGAGCTACAGCTCATTGAGGGGACCATGAATGCCAACATGTACTGTAACATACTGAAGCAGAACATGATCCCCTCCCTTCAGAGACTGGGCCGCAGGGCAGTATTCCAACATGATAACGACCCCAAACACACCTCCAAAACGACCACTGCTTTGCTAAAGAAGCTGAGAGTAAAGGTGATGGACTGGCCAAGCATGTCTCCAGACCTAAACCCTGTTGAGCATCTGTGGGGCATCCTAAACAAAAGGTGGAGGAGTGCAAGGTCTCTAAGATCCACCAGCTCCGTGATGTCGTCATGGAGGAGTGGAAGAGGACAGTGGTACCCTGTGAAGTTCTGGTGAACTCCATGCCCAAGTGGGTTAAGGCAGTGATGGAAAATAATGGTGGTCACACAAAATATTGACACTTTGGGCCCAATCTGGACATTTTCACTTAGGGGTGTACTCACTTTTGTTGCCAGCGGTTTAGACATTAATGGCTCTGTGTCGAGTTATTTTGAGGGGACAGCAAATTTACACTGTTATACAATGTGAGGGGTGTACTCACTTTTGTGAGATACTGTGTATATATATATAAATATATATATATATATACACACTGTATAGACTGTACACAGACAGACACACACACACTTTACAAATAAATGTAAAACAAACATTTTAAAATGTATTAAAACATGGATGGTGTCAGGAAAGCAGTGGGCATGTCAGTAGGGCAGAGATTGGTGTCAGCAGGACAGTGGATGGTGTAAGTCAGTAGGGCAGTGGACTTTGCAGTTGTGCAGTGGGCAGTGTCATTGTTTTTTTATTTGTATTTAATTTTTGTATTACTTTTTACAATTTTATTTTTTAAATTATCTTTTACAATACTATTTTTTATTTACTGGGAGGGGAGCCCACGCTGTAGGGGGAATTTGCACAACATGGGGTAATTAAGGTGTGCACACACCCTGTGCGCACGCCTATGGGTAGGACGTTGCTAACAGACACCCAGCTATTATTATAATCAAGTGTACTGATTCATGGAAATAAATCCACTTTTAGTTCAGTATAGATTTACGATTACTGCTATAAGTGATCTCTGGCGCTACCTACTGGCATTTTATAAAAGTCTTAGGGACTTAAACAGTTGCCGTGGCGGCTGGTGCTCCGTTTTTTGGGCGGGGTGGCCTCCCACCACCATCCCCCCACGGTCGGTTGGTAGGTCAGTCGGTCGCACTCCCCAGCAGTCGGTAGGTAGGTCGGTCGCACAAACCATGCTCTGCGCTCCGAGCCCACCCTTTTTTGAAGCCAATTAGAGCCTCTGGCTCTAATCATGTGGTTCTAAAAAAAAAAAAAAAAACCCATTGGAATCTATGTGTCCAGCATCCTACATGTAGATTAGGGGCCAGACGCATGGATTAGGGGGGCGGCGCCCCTGCGTCCCGTTTGGACGGGCCGCCACTGATCGGTTGGATCCACCTGTCATAATGCTCTAAGATCTGTGTTTCCAAATCTGTTAATGTTCTCAGTCAGTCACATTCAACTACTGAAGATTTGTTCTGTAATGCTAAAGATATTTAGTGTTTGTTACCCCAACACTTCATATTCCTGATCTGTGCCTGCTGTACCATGTTCTTGTATTAGAAAGTATCCCGTTCTCTTTGTAGTGCTTCCTTTATGTGAAATCCCTGGTGTTCCTGCCAGTCCCTCTGCTTTCCTATTAAAAACTGACCACACTAAGCAGGAGAACACGCTGTGGTCAGTTCTCTAGCTATGCATGGCGCAACTCGTGACAGATAAGAAGAGTAAATAATAAAAGCTGATAACTTTAGCAAAGTATATATAAAACGAGTGCGCCCTATTAATTGGAGTTCATTAATGTCCATAAAATAATAGAAGACCAAGTGAAGCAAATTCCAGACCACACAGGGTTAATGGGACATCCTCCCACACACACTTGCTGCAGCTGCAGGGTGGAGACGTCACAGGCTGTGGGAGGGTGTGGACGTGGCAATGAGTTTTAAAGCTGCCCAGCTTCTTTCTCATTAGAACTGTTCTATGTTACCAATCATTAAAACTGAGGAAGCTATTTAGACGAGTAGTGTATCGTCATCAACATTACCAAACAAGTCCTAAACAACGCTATCCCATAGTATCAATTCACATCCCAATAATGGTCCATGATATTTCACACAAGGGTGCAGATCCCTATCAGGGCACTGTTTCCTCCCACATACACATATAACACAAACTTGAAGGGCCATGTACCATTCCTCTGCAACCTCTAAATAAACTATGTTGAAGCAAGCAGAAAGGACACACCATATACTGGTATCCTCTAATGCATTTTGAAATACAAAAATCCAGTACAATACTACAATATGAACTCCATACATATAGATTTAAGGAATATTTAGAGCAGGACATATCTGCAGGAATATGGTGAAATAATGAAGGATTGGTTCATTATTAATGAATTTTATAAAAATGATGTAAATTGTAACCTTCTTCCTTCCTTCCTTCCCTCCTTTCTTCCTTCACTTTTCCACATCAAATTACCTTTCATATATATTCAATCCATAAATTTAATTCTCGGCAAATTTTATTATTATTTCTCAGTGTCTCCCTATCAGCCCTCTATGACCTTGCCAAATTGACCCCCTGGGATCCGGTCATTTGGGACCAAGTCAGGGGCTTTGCCAGGTGGCTCATGGGGATTATTAGCGCATGGGGTAAGTATCTATTTCGTGCAACTGGGTTCATATTCTATTCAATACTTTGTATACATAAATTTTTCTGTATATTTTGTATATTTTGTGAACTGTCGTTATAACTCTGCTTTTTCATATATTTAGTGGTCTCAACAAAACTAACTCCTTGCACATCCCCTGAGGAAGCTTGAGTAGCGAAACATGTTGGGCTAGTGTCCAATATCTTTTTGCTGTGATTCAATACTCCTCTCTATGTGATGTAGACCACCAAATGCTTGTAACTTCATACTGTCGAGTCACAGTATGCCTTGTTTTTTTTCTTTCATCTTTAAAATATATTGTGATAATAAATATTATATTTTATTCAGAAGAAGTCAATTGTATATTTCTACACCTGACACCGTAAAAATCCCTTTTATTCCCTCCTTTTTTTGATTTAGTCTAAATAAACTATGTTGAAGCAAGCAGAAAGGACACACCATATACTGGTATCCTCTAATGCATTTTGAAATACAAAATTCCAGTATAATACTACAATATGAACTCCATACATATAGATTTAAGGAATATTTAGAACAGGACATATCTGCATAAATATGGTGAAATAATGAAGGCTTGGTTCATTATTAATGAATTTTATAAAAATGGTGTAAATTGTAACCTATAGAAGATTATCGGAGTGGTTTATGGAAATGTCCTAAAAAGTTTAGTCATTTGTTCTTCCCCGACTTTGGAATTAAACCCAGTAGGGAGAAAAATGCATCACAGGAAGCAAGCAAGTAGAGTGTCTTCTCTGCTTGCATCAGTGTGAGGATTTGAGGAGTTGCAAAGAAGTAATGTGAGGTTTCTGACATAGTTGGACAAGCCCCATTGAATATGACTAACCACTAATAGCTTTACCTTTGTTTCTAGTGCCTTCAACCACCCAAGACCATTAGGAGTCATAAACCCTGTTTTTTACTTGAAAAATCTTACCACCTGAGATCTAGTCAGGGGCGTACCTAGAGCATTTGGCACACCCCCCCTTCACTGATCATGTGACAGCATACAGGCAATATGACTGGCTGCTAGACCCGAGCACCGTCACATGGTCCATCATACCTGGAAGAACCGGGTATTGTCACCAGCAGTGACAGAGGTGGAGGTGGTGCAGTGAGTAAAGGTAGCTTAGAAGAAGACACAGTTATTCTGTCCCGCACCCGGTATTCTCTACACCCCCATCTTCAGTAATCCACCCCATCCTCTATATTCCCCCATAACACCCTCAGTATTCTCACACTTACCATGCAGTGTCAGGCTCTGTGGTCATTCACCCGGCCAGTCCTCCCCCCTGCTCCAGCACAGTACACGCCGCTCCTCCTGTTAGTCTGTTTCTTTTAGTTCGGATCACCCGCAAAGCCGGCTCTCCCCACCCCCTTCCACATATTTCAGTATAAACATATCTGCAATACGTCACCTAAACACTATTGCACGGCTGAAGGGGTTTTTTTGCTTTCCACATAGCTTTACTGAGATAATTGTGGTGGAGCAGGGTGACAGGACTCGGATTGTCTGTGATGTGATGCTGGTTTTGTCCGCTAAGTTAGACACCCCCAGTCAGGGCAGCCATCAGAAATTTTGGGGCCCCTAACACAGCTTTAGGCCTGGGCCCCCCAGGCCTGACCACCAACATTCCAGAGGCCCGCCCACTGGCCGTCCTACCAAATCCCCATACCTGTACGCACTCAGCCTCCCCTCACACCTGTACATACTAAGCCCCCTTTATACCTGTACAACCTCAGCCCCTTCATCACACCTGTACGCACTCAGCTCCCCTCACACCTGTACGCACTAAGCCCCCTTCATACGTGTACACACTCAGCCCCTTCGTCACACCTCTATTCACTCAGCCCCCCTCACAAGTGTATGCACTAAGCCCCCCTCATACCTGTATGCATGCAGCCTCTTTCTTACACCTGTTCGCACTCAGCCCCCTCAAAACTGTACGCACTCAGCCCCCTCATACCTGTACGCACTCAGCCCACCCACACACCTGTCCGCACTCAGCCCCCTCATACCTGTACACACTCAGCCCACCCACACACCTGTAGACACTCAGCCCCCCTCACACCTGTAGATACTCAGCCCCCCCTCACATCTGTAGACATTCAGCCCCCCCTTACACCTGTACACACTCAGCCCCCCTCACACCTGTAGATACTCAGCCCCCCTCACACCTGTATACACATTCACCCCCCCTTACACCTGTACATACTCAGCCCCCTCCTGACACCTGTAGATACTCAGCCCACCCTCACACCTGTAGACATTCAGCCCCCTCACACCTGTACACACTCAGCTCCCTCCTCACACCTGTACACACTCAGCTCCCCCCTCCACTCTCATCTGAATATATGTCAGGCACTCACACACACATATCTGTAAACACACACACAGCTCTGGCCCCACTCCTGTACACAAACAGCCTCCTCCATTCACTTGTACTCACAGCCCCTCACTTGTAAAGGTGGTCTTCCTAGTCCCAGGTCTTGTTTCCACATGACTGTGGAAAAACAAGAGGAGCTGCAGTCCACAATGCAGTACAGGCAGCACACATGAGGAGTGCACATACAGGAAGCAGCCAGAGGTGGCAGTAAAGAGCTTGTGTCAACTCAATGACATAGAGCAGCAGAAGCTGCCGAACGGCACGCATAAAGAGAGCCAGCACAGCCACAGAGCATCCCCTGCACCCGCCCTCCCTTGTCCTATCCAAATAAAGACATACAATGTACCATGCAGTATACAGTATTTGTGAATTATAATAATAAAGTGACATTTACAGTTTTTGTGCTGTTCTAGGAGGTGTAAAATATGATGTTTTGTGGAAAAGTAAGACAGAATTACAGGAGATAGTATATTACAAACAATGACATAGAAAAAATATCAGTCCTGCTCAATGCATAATCTTTTCTACTAAAGCTAAGGCAAGCTACCATAAAATGTAATTGAGCTGTTCGGAGTTATGCTTGTAGCTCTTAATTTGGAAATCCATTAAACATGGTAATCTATGGCAGAAACACTGCATATCAAATAAATACATCATCCCCTCCTTTCTCCTCTTGATACAGAAGGAGAGACACAGCCATAGTGCAATTTATATACATTTACAGTGTCTGGCTTGTTAGGAGCTTACTTGCTAAAAAGAGCCAGTAGCTATCAATAAAATGTTGATAGTAATGTTAAATGAAGCTATTCTGGTCATTTTATAATGAAGTGGAGGGAAGTGCATGGCCATTAACTGGGATCTGCCTCATTCAAGTGATTGAGTACCTATTGCAGCAGCTCCAAAATTGATGAGATGGCGTCCATTTTCAGAAGTGACAATCAGAGGAGGTGCAATGGCAGGGCAGTGCAGCTCGAGGTACAGGGTGTTATATGGGCTGTGGAAAGACATTTAAAGGTATTGTTAAAGGGGTTATGCATCCAAAATATAAAAACACAAAATATAGATTGTTGAGGGGGTGATGTTTTCATGGTTAACAGAGTTTGCCACACCTCTTAATCCTACAAAGTATATAACTTTCTAGCCTTGGTGCAGACAATGCCACATAAATACACTGAAATTCTATAAGAGATACCTTTTTTTTGTTTTCATGGTGATTGCCCAGTTGAAGTCTCCATCAGAAGATCATGTAAAAGGGTAACAATGCCAGAGAATAGCACATTACAGCCATAAACAGAACCCACTCCAAATCTCATGAAATTAACAGTTGGAGGCAGCAGTGCCTTAGATCTCACATTGCAGATATACACATATACAATCATTAGGGTTTTGGTGCAGGAGTGCATAGGCAGCCCCCCCACCCCCTCACACGCCAGGAACTGCTCTGCAGTTAAGAATAAGAGGAACTCAATGTGCCTTTGTTGCCCAGTTTAGGTATGTAGCTGCAGCTGTCAACCAATATTAATCATTTTATGTTTAGTCAAAGCAGATATGTATAAAGTGACAAACACTAGAGGCCACATTCATGAGTCACGTTCATACCTGAAGTTAAGGTTTTCATCGTCTTTCAGTTTACTAATGTCACAACTAGCAATGCAGCAAGGTATAACATATTTGTCAAATGTGCCCATAAACCTTCTGTAGATGGACAGTCTGGCAGCTGTGTATTCATTAGATCTGCAAATATCAACAGCAAAAAAAAAAAGTCAGGAGGCATATATTAACCTTATTTGCAATTCTGCATCAACCGTTTTAAGGGGTAAAATGATCACCCAGTATGTTGTGAAATATCAACAATTTAAGTCTATCTAAAGCAGGGGTAGGCAACCTTTTGAGCACAGTGTGCCGTAAAATATTTACAAAGAAATTGAGAGTGCCCATTTTACCCACCACTGTACCTCCCTGCACATCTGCTCCACGCCGTACCCCCATGTGCTTCTGTCTCACCACTGAACCATCTTCTGATCTGTTCTAACACTGAACTTATCTGCTCATCTGCCCCACCACTGTAACCCCCTTTCTCATCTTCCCCACCACTGTACCTCCCTGTACATCTGCCCCACCTCTGTACCCCCTGCTCTTCTGCCCAACCACTGTAACCCCTGCTCATCTGTCCTACCAATGCACCTCCTTTCACATCTGCCCCACCGCTGTACCCCCTGCTCTTCCGTCTCACCGCTGAACCTCCTTCTCATCTGCCCCAACACTGAACCCCCCCCCCGCTCATCTTACCTACCACTGTAACCCCCTTCTCATCTGGCCCAATACTGAACCCTACCTCTGCTTTTCTGTCCCACCGCTGAACCCCCTTCTCATCCCTCCCACTACTGTATCTCCTGCACATCTGCCCCACCACTGTACCCCCTTGCTCTCCTGTACCACCACTGTACCTCCCTGCACATCTGCTCCACTGACCTATCCCCATGCTCTTCTGTCTCACTACTGAATCACCTTCTCACCCGTCCTACCTCTGTCCCCCCCGGTCATCTGTCCCACTAATACAGATCCTTTCACATCTGCCCCACTGCTCTACCCCCCCTCTGCTTTTCTGTCTCACCACTGAACCCCCTTCTCATCTGGCCCAACACTGAATCCCCCTGCTCATCTGCCCCATCACTGTACCCCCCTGCTCATCTGCCCCATCACTGTACCCCCCTGCTCTTCTGTCCCACTGCTGAATCCCCTTCTCATCTCTTCCACCACTGTACCTCCCTGCACATCTTCCCCACCACTGTACGCTCCTGCTCCTCTGTCCCACCTCTGAACCCCTCCTGCTCATTTTCCCCACCGCTGTACCCTCATGCTCATCTGCTCCACCTCTGTACCCTCTTCTCATCTATGATATATGTGATATGCAAAGTGGTGAAAAGGAGCAGAGATGAGACACATCTACCTGTTCTGGCACACTCATCCTGCTGATCCACCTCTCACATCCAGCTCATGTGCTTGTATGTGATGTCACATACAAGCATCTGGAATGGATGTGCAATGATGAGCTCAGGTCAGGGGTATTTTCTGAAAGCAGGGGGCCTGTGTGCAGGATCATAAGTTGGGCCCCGCAGCTGAGAAAAAGTGATTGGGTGTGATTTTCATGGCCCTGAATACTGGCTGTGGCTTAAAGGGACACATAGTGCAGGGGTTCAGTAGTAAGTGATGCAAAGGTTCAGGAAATATTTCAACAAAGAAACAACAGAAACAACAGTAATTCCACAAACTGTCACCTGATTGGGGTTTTCTAAATCACAGTGAAATCCCTTCTTCCTGAGATTGGTAGTGGCAACCAAGTGAGTCATCATCTTCCAGATGATGGGCGGGGCTAGCAGGACTGTGATTTGGCTTTAGCAGTGGCCAATGACAGTCCCCCTCCTTCTGGAAACAGGGACCACCCCCCTCCCCTTAGTAGAACTGCACCTAATCTCTTCCCCATCACAAAAACTGACGATTGTTAGAGAACCAAGCAAAGTTTCCCATCTTTTACAATGTGTGGGGGCACAGTGCCTTCCCCCAGTGCAGGTGTGGTGTGGGGAATTCTGAAATTGTAATGCGTTAGGTCTCACTGACACTTCCCTGTGCTGCTCTGCTGATGGGGAGGGAGTTGAGTGCTGGAAAAGAGGCTTTGAGTGACGCTTGTGGCACAAGTGCCGGGGGTTGCCTACCCCTGATCTAAAGCTAGGCCTTTGTTTTGGTTTTGAATGGAGTAGGAAATGGTTAAAACATTTGTTTTATTATCTGTATCTTCAAGATCTCTGTACCAGAGACACAGCAGAAAGTTAGAGGAAATCTCTCCAAACTGATGGGAAATCCCTTTGTAGTTCACCAAAAACAGGGTCCCGTTTGAGGGATTTCCCTTCACGTCATGTAACAGTAACAACTGTAAAATTTTGGATTGCCTTTTGATTTCTGCTAATGGTCGCCTTTAGTGCTTTGAGACAAAAATGTGGTTGATAAGGAAGAACATAGAGTCGGAATGGGAATAAAATATAAAACCCTTTTCTACAGTATGCTGAATTCTCCAAATATCTGAAAGACAAAAATTAAAAGCCCAATGAGCTAAGTTTGATGATGTATGGGAAGAAAATGTGAGACGGGAGATCTATCCAAGGTAAAATTCATTAGGTCATTGAAGCTCCACCAACTAATATTGGTTCATTTATGAAGGTAATACATTTTTTTAGACCCATCCAAAAAACTGACTTGCTTTTATTAGGACCATAAATGTAAAAGACATACAATAGAGGGATAGGATAGTGAAAATGTTATATTGGCACATACAAGGTCAGTGCAAAACATAGAAAATGCTCTCCTTTGCTGAGGCATTGTATATGAGAAATCCAAAACAGAATCTGACTATCTTCAAGTTTTATAGGTTCTGCTTTTTGAATTTTTGTAGAAAGTTAAGCTTTTTCATTGTAGACCAAAAATTTAGCAACTACACCTTAAATCTTTAAGTCGTTTCTAGGAGGGAAAATCCAATGCCAAACCTGGAGATTCTCTTTAGGAAAGACAACAAGTTTTTGCAGAGTAACTGGCATCAGTGTTATTAATGAAAAAACCTAATACTCTCAGGAATGCCAATATTTTATAAATCGTTGCATCTAGATCTGTTTTCGAGATCCTCTAGTTTGGATTCTAGTTCAGTCGATGAGCCAAGTATTATCGGTTCTCAAACTTGACAGATGTTCCTGATTTGCTGGTACATGAGAACTGTCAAACTGTCCTGGCATTCCTTTTTTTGGGGGGGGGGTCAAAGGGGTATTGACAGAGGCCATTGACCAATTAACCGTCTGAGGGGTGTCACCACGTTCATGACCACGTCCCAGGTACAGTTTGTGATAAGTATTCATAGCTCTGAATATCTACTGTTTACAGACTGCCAACGTCCATATTATGGTCCAGCGTGGAATTCGCTTTGAAATAATATATAAATATGACAGGACTCAGAAGTCTACTTTACCTAGGAGGAATAAGGGGTGCCAGTGGTTCCCTTTATGGTCTGACATAGGGGTGGTCTGACAAATTAGCTGAGGAAAGTAAATATGCCCATATTCTGGCTGTGCAAATGTTATTTTGTTACTATGATGCCAAGAAACAGCAGAAACAGGAACTGAGTGACAAGCTGCAGGCCATCACCCAAAAGCAGGAGTATTTGCATAGGGAGAATGAGGAGCTCAAGGAGTATGAGTGGATCAGAAATGAGCTCCAACTGTTATTGCATCAAACCAAGGAGGCCAAGCGAATCTGCAAGGCCCTGATAAGCAAAGCCCACAGTCTAGAGGCTGCGGGCATCTAATGTATGGGGACTGGCAGCTGGAGAAGTCCCAGGTGGCCACTGATGCTTTAAAGAGCAAGGAAATACTATTTACCCCTACAGGTGACCCAGAATCATGCAGATATCAGTACAGACATCCTGGAGATGAGCAATGAGGATGGCAACCCCATGAACTTTACAAGAAAGAACAGGCTAGCCCATCAGGAATCCTCTTCCTCCGCCACCCAGACAGATAGTCTGGACCTCTTAGCCTCTAACTGCCTCCCAAAAAAGGTGAAGTTTGTACTTTACACCCATCCCCACTACCCACACACAGCCCAAGCTGGGCAGCAGCTTTGGCTTCATAACACACTTCTCTCTGGACTCAAGAAAGATGAAAAAAAAAAGTTGGAAAAAAAAAAGTTTAAAGAAGCAGCAGCAGCAAAAAAAAAAATACAATATTTTATAGCTCTCAAGTATTAGATGGTTAGTGTAGGCATTGAATAGAATATAAAGACTGCTGTGTGCTTACTCTTCTTTTATATCTTCTATCTTGGGTATCTCTGGAATAAGAGTGTCTGCTGCTTTGAGGGATTTCTGAACTTGCTTAGGAGATACCAGCTGCTTTCGTTTGTCCTTCTTTGAAGATACATTTCTCTTTTCTTTTTTGCTCTGCAACAGTGACACATTCATTTGAATATATGTCAGAATATCTCACATTCGTATAAAAACTGAAAAAAAAACTTCAGCTATCATAGATATATAGCTTAGATAGAGATACACTATATACTGTATATAAAATCACTGTTCTTAATATTCTCATTATTCCCCAGCTTTAAGGCTGTATTATCATGATGTTTAATTGTCTAGTTAATTCTCTGTTCTGAATTTCAAGGGAAAAAAAAATGTTCATAATATATATGAAGATTCCAGTCTCAAAAAAAAAAAGTAAAGTCACCTAAGGGCACCTACCTGTCCAGGGATCCAGCAGTCGGCTTCGGTGCAGGCACCGAGCATCTTAAGTAAGGGTAACCGGAAATGAAGCCTTCCAGCTTCATAGCCAGTTTCCTACTGCGTATGTGCGGGTTGCGCTACACTTTCTGAATTGTGACCTGTGTGTGTCCCAGAAAGCTACGGGGGGGAGGAGGGGCCTGACATCGTCTTTTTCCAGGTAGATATGAAAAATCATTTTTACCACTTGCAGCCTTCAGCTCTAGTCAAAAGCACTAGCTTTCTGTAAGCTCATAACAGCTGAAGTCTGTAATGACCTGAATAGCAGGAGAGATAATATTACAAAGACTGCTAAAAGGCTAAACGGAGGGATACACTTACTTCCTCTATCCAAGCAGAGGAGGGACTGTTTGATTTAAAGTGGAACTTTACCCATAACAACTTGATAAAAAATAATGGTATGCTACCAAAATAGTGTGTGCTGTAAATTGCCTCCAGCATTGCTCCTGTTTGTTCTTGCTGGAGGCCATTTTGCTGAAGCCCAAAGCCCCAGCTGTAAATCATGAAGCAGAACTAAACCCATCAATTAACAGTTTCAAAAAACAGTTTGATTTGATTGTGTCCTCACCCAAACTGTCAAACCATCAAATGGCTGGTGTCATAACTGATCATAGGTGCAGAACCATGGCAGTTGCAGTTCAAACAGAAGCAGCTTCTGTGGCTGTAAAGGATTGGAAGGTTTGATTCCGTTTACAGGCTGTCAGCATATCAGCCTCTACAAACTCAGCAGTGCCTAAAAATGTAGAGCACCTGAGCATGTATAGAGCAGATATAGAGCAGGGTGAGACAGTGTATTACTGGAATTTAAAAAGTATAGGCACTTATTTTTAATGTTTTACATAGCTATGCCTGCAAAAGGGGGCCAGTCTGAAGAGATCTAGCAGGACTTTATTTTCTGACTGAAGTTCCACTTTAAGCACAGTATACATGGACAGTTTCTTATCATTCAACCAGTCAGTTGAACAAAAAAACAAAAAAAAATCAGAATTACCCCGCTGTGCTTTTGTATTCTGAGAGTGGGAATTCCCCCCTTCTCCAGAATACACTTATCATACACAATAATCAACTCTCTCTCAGGTATACACACTATATGAGTATCCTACCTTATTATATGTCATGGGGATATAGGAAATGGCTTAGTTACCTCTCCTCCCTGAGCCTATTAATAGAAAATAAGAGAGCAGCAGGTTGATGAGGTCTTTGCGGTCTCCCCTCCTGCAATATTTGTGAATTATGCCTTATGTATATGACTGAGCAAAGAATAGGTCTAGTGCTACCAATGATACACCTCCATCCCTAAATAAATCATAACAAAAACAGATATTTGCCCTGGGACTTTGTAGAGGTGAACACTGTGAGGCCAACATATGTAAAAAAGTAACTTTATTAAGTATATAAAGGTAATCATACATAGTTTACATCAATAGATAAAAACAGTTGGCAATAGGTAGGATACATAATATGATGTGATCACATCTGTTGCAAAGATCCATGTAATTTGATACACATCTAAATCTTGACGCGTTTCGTGAGTCAATGCTCGCTTCTTCAGGAGTAAGTACATTAGCAGTGTATCAATAGGCAATACCATGGTGCAGCAGGCTGGTTTCTGAAACAATGGCAGCAGCACGAGCATAGCACAGGGGGTGAGGGAGTGGATCAAGCAGGGCCCCTCCGGGTGTCAACTGGAGGATGGATGGAATGAGGATAAAAAATGGTTGTCCCCTGGGGTTTCTCAATGTCCATAATCATGGAAAACAGTATAAGGGAATGACCTCCAAATGTGCAGTGAAGGAGGCAGAGAAAGTTGCCATTGTTTGGGAAAATAGCCTGCTACACCTTGGTATTGCCTATTGATACACTGCTCATGTACTTACTCCTGAAGAAGCGAGCATTGACTTGTGAAACGTGTCAAGTTTTAGATGTTGTGTATCAAATTACATGGATCTTTGCAACAGATTTGTTCACATCATATTATGTAGCCTACCTATTACCAATTGTATTTATTTATTGATGTAAACTATGTACGACAACCTTTATATACTTAATAAAGTTACTTTTTTTTACATATGTTGGTCGCACAGTGTTCACCTCTACAAAGTCCCAGGGCAAATATCTGTTTTTGTTATGTATATGACAGTCTAAACTTTTCAAAGGCAATCATTTTTTTTCATGAAGGTCAGACTATTGCACTTTTGCGTTGAACATGTTAGAAGTGTGCCCAGTCATGTGCGCTTTGAGAACTAGGGGCCACCTCCCTGACTTCTATAATAAACCACACCCCAGAGTTAAATCCTGCTAACTGTGATCAAATTATCAGCTAAATAAAATGAAGCTCTGATTAGATTTTGGGCTGGGCTGTAGTTCCAGAAGCAAGGGTTATCTGGAAGTAAGGAAATAACTGCTCCAATGCCCAAGGCAATCAAATAAACTTGTGTTTTCACTCTTTAACCTCCACAGGGAAAAAGCAAGAGATCAGATCAGTTGCTATGGTCATGAGCAGTAGTCTCCAAACTGCTGCCCAAGGGCTGAATGTAACCCTTTGCTTGCCATTATCCGGCCCTTGGGGCACTATTTCTGCCATTCATAAAAATCACTACTCCTTCCATTGACACCAACGATGGGGCACTATTCCTCCCACCGATATGAATCACTATTTTCTTAAATTTGCACTAATGATTTGGGCCCTTTCTCCCACAGACACCAGCAACGGGGCTCTATTCCTCCCATTGATACCAACAATGGGGCACTATTCCTTCCATGAATAACAATGATGGGACATCGGTTATATCCACTGACATCAGGCCATTTTCTACTCCCACTGGGCAAAATCCGACCCACCTAAAGTCTCAAGGACAGTAAACTGGCCCTTTGTTTGGAAAGATTGGAGACCCCTGGTCATGAGCACCAACAGCCTCACTGAGTATATAGGATTTGCCATACCTGGTCTTCATTCTCCACTGCCGTTTGGGCTTCTTTATGAAGAAGTGCTCTGGTTTCCACTGCCCGATGCAGCATACTTATTGCTTCCTCCCTGATCTCCTTATCATAAAGGGTTGGTTTAAAAGAAACTTGGATTAGGCACCTCTGAAAGAGAAACAATAAGAACTGGCTTGTATGTCTAATGCCTCAAAAAAAAATTGAGCATGTAAGGAAGAGTCATCTCCAAATAATCATTCTCTGCGCAGTCTAATGCCCCGTACACACGGTCGGATTTTCCGATGGAAAATGTCCGATCGGAGCGTGTTGTCGGAAATTCCGACCGTGTGTGGGCTCCATCGGACATTTTCCATCGGATTTTCCGACACACAAAGTTGGAGAGCAGGAGATAAAATTTTCCGACAACAAAATCCGTTGTCGGAAATTCCGATCGTGTGTACACAAATCCGACGAACAAAGTGCCACGCATGCTCAGAATAAATAAAGAGATGAAAGCTATTGGCCACTGCCCCGTTTATAGTCCCGACGTACGTGTTTTACGTCACAGCGTTTAGAACGATCGGATTTTCCGACAACTTTGTGCGACCGTGTGTAGACAAAACAAGTTTGAGCCAACATCCGTCGGAAAAAATCCTAGGATTTTGTTGTCGGAATGTCCGAACAAAGTCCGACCGTGTGTACGGGGCATTAGAATAAGCAAAATAAGTATGCCAGATCCAGAACACAATGTTACACAGAAAATGAAAGAAAGGTCCAGGTCAGAGAGAAACACTAGTAATTCTGGCAAAGACAGTTCTACATAACTTTGAACCTTGATCCACAGTATATCCTACTTAAATTCATCACAAAATTAAATTTCACTCTTTGGCTCATTTGATTAATAAATCTATTGGGCTTTAAATTCTGAACACGTACTTGCACAGGGAAACTGCACATGCCCATGCGTCTACAGATAAAAGGCAAATCCACCCAAAAATGTTTTCTGTGTTTTGAATAGTTGACATGGAGTTGGTGATTGATTAATCAGTGCTCGCCTAAACGTGAAATATCATGAATGTCATTAGTCACACTTAAGAAAATCTATCATATGTGATGCAATATCTGTGAAATACTATTATAAGTTAAACTGTATGTAAAATGTTTGATTTCCCTTCACTTTCTATACAGAAGAAAATATTTACCAGGACCAATATAGAATGTAAATTTCACCATTCGGGACACAGTCTGTAAAGAAAACATGAAAGTGGATATTCCTCACTCTATCCAAACCAAATTTTAATATAACCTCACCTTGCCTGGAAAAACAGAGCCAACCGACGGTGATATAGTGACAGCTGAATCATCAGGTACCATAAATTGAAATGATGTAGGTCCAACAGGTGCAATCTCTCCTTTGCCAATCCTTGGTACAGGATGAGTGAATTCATTGCAGCTAATGTGGGAATTGATGACATACAAAGTGGCAATTGAGACATCATTTAAGGCTGTCCCCGGAAATTGGACCAAGGAATGAGACAGTTCCAGAGGCGGATGGACCCCAATGGCTTTACAGGAGACCTTAAATTGTCTGAGTGAACAGAAGTCAATAAATGAAAAAACAATGGTGCATGTGAATAATAATGTCCACAAACATTAAAAAGAAACAGTCCTGATTGGGTTTAAGAGTTTAAATGTTTTTTTTTCAATAGAAGAGAGACAACAATATTGAAGCGGGGTTCACCCACACCGCCAAAAAAAAAAAATATTAAAAGCCAGCAGCTACAAATACTGCAGCTGCTGACTTTTAATACATGGCCACTTACCTGTCCCAGGTTCCCAGCAGACAGCGCGGTCGGGACGGGAAGAGGCATAGACTCCCATGGGAGTCTATGCCGGAAGTGGGTGCAAATACCTGTCTTAGACAGGTATCTGCACCCCCCTCCCCCCTGAAAGGTGCCAAATGTGACACCGGAGGGGGGGAGGGTTCCGAAAAGCGGAAGTTCCATTTTTGTGTGGAACTCCGCTTTAAGAACAGAGTGTGGGTCACAAAGCAGTGGCGGAAGGTGTTTTTTTTTGGCGGGGGGGGGAGCAAATAAAAAACCAGCACCCCCCTCTCGGGCCGCAAGTGACATATAACCAGCACCCCTCCCCCGAGCGACCAACGGCACTTAACCAGCAATCCCACCAAACCCTCCCCCTCCGCCCACTCGCTGTCTGCCTGGGACTTACCCCATCTTGGTGGCGGGTGACGGGCTGCGGGTCAGGCAGCAGATGACAGCGGCGAGCTGTGGGTCAAGCAGCAGGTGACGAGCAGCAAGCTGTGGTTCAAGCAGCGGCACCTGTGTCCTCTCTTAGATCACAGTGGCTTCCGCCGCGCGTCTCTTCTCTTCTCCTCAAATAGGATCGCCTGTCCTTTCAGCCAATCAGGTGACGGGTCTCGGAACCGGCTTCCTAATTGGCCGGGAGGAGGATTAGTGAGACAATAACGAATATTATTTAGTTATTGTAACACCCTTTTTTAAAGCCTATTAGAGCCTCTGGCTCTAACTACATGCTTCAAAAACGCACCCCCCCGCATTGGAATCCATGCATCCGGAGTCCCTGTATGTAGATAAGGGGACTGGACACATGGATAGGGGGGCGCGGCGCCCGTTCGCCCCTAATGCATGGGCTGCCACTGTCACATAGCAAATCAATAATTGTGTCTTCAATAAGACTAAGTGTATAGTTGTAACCTTAGGGACATAATCATTTTGAGACAGAGATTTAAACTTGTAGAAGAATAGAGCAGGCAAAGAGTGACTTATGGAACATCAATTTAGATATACATTTTACCATTGTTATCTTCTATTGAAAAGATAGAAACAAAGTGCATTTCCATATTATGAAGTGATGCACTTTTTTTATTTGAAATATCCTATAATATTTTGGGATGAGGGTTGATTTATTAGAAAACATTAGATTCTGTTCACTTTGTAAGGGAAGTTACATTTTGCAAACAAACGTTTTCCCAGAGCTTAGTTAATGAGCTAAAGCACTGCTGACATCCATCATCCAATCGTGCAAGCAAAAATGCTACTTTTTATTTTCCTTACATATGATTGGTTATACTTTGCTAAATACATTTCACCACATTCACCAAGCTCTGGGGAAATTCCCTTGCAAATTGAATAGCCTATTTGCTTTGAGTAAATCAACCTCAATGGGTCCGATTCATGAATACTAGAGATAAGGAAATTAGATGGTTTTATTGCTAAAGCAACCAGTCAAAATTTTTAAGGGTCCTTTCACACTGGGGCGGTTTGCAGGTGCTATTGCGCTAATAATAGCGCCTGCAAACCGACCCGAAAGTGCCGCTGCTTTGATTCCAGTGTGAAAGCCCCGAGGGCTTTCACAGTGGAGCGGTGCTCTAGCAGGACAGGGAAAAAAGTCCTGCTAGCAGCATCTCTGTAGAGGCGCTTTGCCGGCGGTATAGCCGTGCTGTCCCATTGCTTTTAATGGGCAGGAGCAGGGAAGGAGCGGTGTACACTCCGCTCCTTCACCGCTCCTGCCCATTGAAATCAATGGGACAGCGTGGCTATACCGCCGGCAAAGCGCCTCTATGGAGGTGCTTTGCGGTGGTTTTTAACCCTTTCTCGGCCGCTAGTGGGGCGGTTTTACTGACGGTAAAGTGCCGCTTAGAATGGCGGCGTTTTACCACCGACGCCGCCCCCGCCCCAGTGTGAAAGGGCCCTTAGGCTGGGCTCACAGTGTTGCGAATTGGATGTGGGTTCCCCCACATCCAATTGGCAACAGAAGGAGATTTTGACTTGCTCTCCATGGAGCCGGTGCACAAATCTGCGCTGTGGCTCCGGTTCAAATTTGCACAGGGGTCCAGTGTGTCTTTTGGTTTGTTTCAGGTCAGAATTCAGCCAAAAATATGAGCTAGAATCGGACCTGAAATAGTGAACAGGGATGCACAGGACCCCTCCTGGGAGCCGCATGCGAAGATAGTGTGAACCCAGCCTAATTTTTTTTCCAAAAAATGAAAGGCAAAGCATAACTGGTCACTAAGGGCAACAGCTCCAGGCTAGTGCTATTTTATTTTTGGTCATAAATCAATCAACCTCCTTGTTGCAATTTAGTTCACTCTACTTTCTGACACCATGAGGGAAACTAAAGTAAAACTAAAGTAAATAAAGATCAAGCTCATGGGTAAGATCAGAACTTTTATTGTCTATTCTACAATTAATGGTCAGGAAAACAATCCTTTCTCACCTATTGATAGCCGATTTGCATGTCAAGTCAAAGCTGTATTCTTCAGCTTTTGGGGCTCCGAATATGATATCCAGTGTTATTGTCTCCAAGGGAAGCAGAGTTCCAAAACCATCATTGGGTTGAATGTCTACGTACTGTAATTCAAAAGGCAAATTGCTAGTTAGACATGAGAGCTATATATTTAGTCACAAACAAGGCATACATTTCTGCACCTAACTTAAAGAGGTTGTAAACCTCCAAAAAAAAATCCCCCCCCAAAAAAAGTCCTGCAAGGCAAAGGCATAATGAGCTAGTATGCATTGCATACTAGCTCATTATGAAATACTCACCTTAGAACGATGCCCTGAAACGGCACCCGCACATTGCTGACAGGGCTGACATCTTTCCTGGAGTTACTTCCGGGTTCACAGGCTCTGGTGCTGTGATTGGCCAGAGCCAATCATGCGGGCAGGAGCCGCTGGTCACGGCACAAGTCCTGAAGAAACGGCACGAGCGGGCCGGTTTCTTCAGTGCACATGCACCGAGGATGTTGGCGGCAGCGTATATAGTAAATATCTCCTAAACTATGCAAGTTTAGGAGATATTTACAGTACCTACAGGTAAGCCTATAGGCTATACCTATAGGCTTACCTGTAGGTACAATTAAAGAGGAAGACTTTACTTCCTCTTTAAAGTAGATCTAAAACCAATCACTAAAATCTGGATGATAATGAGAGAAAGTCCTTGGAGCTGCTAGACATTACTGAACATTAGTTTTTTGCATTCTTTTTCTTATTTTTTTGATAAGTGCCTTACTGTTAATGTGTTTTACTAAGTATCTAGTGGAGATCTGCTATTTATGATATTGGATATCTTTATTCTAGTGTATGTCATCATTAAGGGCATTTTGTTCTGTTAGGCTGCTTACACGCTGCATCCGCGGTAAAGCATCGCTCGTTTAAGCGGCGCTTTTCGGCCAGTAGTGGGGTGCTTTTAACCCCCGCTAGCTCCTAAAGAAAGGGTTAAAACTTCTGAAGTGCTTTTTAGGTACTTCGGATGCGCTGCCTATTCATTCCAATGGGCAGGGGCAGTGTACACCGCCCCAAAGATGCTGCTTGCAGGAAGTTTTTTTCCGTCCCGCAAGCGCACCGCCGCAGAGTGATAATAATGTGGAATATACCTGCAAACAGGCCAAGCTGGATAACTTGGAGCGCTATGTATTTTTGTATTGTGTGCATTATAATTAATCATGCATTAACGCTAATGTTTCCGTTCCTCCTTCATATTCCTCAGAAGTCCTTCAAGATTTTTTGCAATTTTTGATGGATAAATCAGATATTCCTATTGTGGTTGTGGGGGATTTTCACAATTATTTAAATCCTGCACTTGATAAGTACAATGTGGTTGACCACCCTACTGTTACCTCCCCCACTCTCTTTGAATGTTTTTTCAAGAAATAGGCCTAATTGACATTTGGCAGTTGAGGAACCTGGAGGATAAATTTTTTTTATGTTTCCTCAGATGCATATGTCTTTGACGAGAATTGACAGCATTGGGTAACTTTAATTCTACCTTTGATTGCTAATGTGGCCTATTCTGCTAAGGGTCTGTCAGATAATTAAAATGAAACTGTAAATAACACTGCGCTGACCCAATAAACAATGGTGAAGCTGCTACACAAAAATATGGCCAATATTCAAAACGTAGTGTAATATAAATGTAGCGCTAAAACAAACAATCAAAATATAAACAAAATGATATAGTGGTCAGTGGATACAACCCACTGAAACATAAAAGGCAAAATGGATGTGTGAAGTTCAGTAATTCATGTGTATTGTAAACTAAAACATGAATGTGAATAAGTGAAAAAGTCCCATAATAGAGAGTGAATTATAAATCCAAAGTGAATGGAAAATCTTCAGGTCTGTGACTCATCAGCATGAAAATCTCGAGTTGGAAATAGATGGAATACTCTTAACAGAACAGGTGGATTCAGATGCCAGCGACACCAAATCAAACAGGCTTAAGGATCCAAAGAGGAAGTTGTCATTAAGGGAGCCTCGGATCTCAAGGGACATCCCCTCTCCGCTCCACCAGTCAACTGGGGCATCAGTTGAAGTCCAATTGGACGAAACGCATTGGGCGAGCTACACTCTTCCCTACACTTTATTTTAATCCACGTGATCACGCTTTTAATTGTTTTGTTTATTGGTGTGACCTAATAAATATACCTTTTTGATCCGCACTATTGGCGCATTTCAGTTTTTTTGCCTCTCCATATCCCTGGGATCTCCTATGAGATTTGGATACTTCCATCTTTCCTTCATGGTTCCTCTGGATTGGCGGTCATCATCCTGACTGGTGGAGCGGAGAGGGGATGTCCCTTGAGATCCAGGGCTCCCTTAATAACAACTTCCTCTTTGGATCTCTAAGCCTGTTTGATTCGGTGTCGCTGGCATCCAAATCCACATGTTCTGGTAAGAGTATTCCATCTATTTCCAACTTGAGATTTTCATGCTGATGAATCACAGACCTGAAGATTTTCCATTCACTTTGGATTTATAATTCACTCTCTATTATGGGACTTTTTCACTTATTCACATTCATGTTTAATTTTACAATACACATGTATTACTGAACTTCACACATCCATTTTGCCTTTTATGTTTCAGTGGGTTGTATCCACTGACCACTATATAATTTTGTTTATATTTTGATTGTTTGTTTTAGCGCTACATTTATATTACACTCTGTCAGATAATTGCTCGTCAGTCCTTACTTTACTTTTACAGTCTCCATTCCCGAAGGGATATTGCAAAATTAACCCTTGTTGGTTAACTATCTTAAACCCTCCCAAATAGTATTTCTCAAGCTCTACGGGATTTTTAAATTATTAATAAGCCCTCTGCACAAATATATGTAGTGTAGGACTCATTGTAAAATGACGAACAGACAGGAATCCTATTGTTCTGGGACATCTTCCCAAGAACAGGCAATGCTCCGGCACGTTCTGTCACCCATGACTTATCAGTGTACTGGCCCGCTGCCAGTAACATGCGATCGCTGTGATCAATCACAGCAGAACACATGACAGTTGTAAACATCTAATGGCTTCCTTTCATGCAATTCATTGTATACAATTGTGGTGCTATCTGTGACTGGTCGAAGTGATCACATGATACAGGCAGGGCCAATCATAGCCCATTTGTACCATGTGATTAGCTGTGACCAATCACAGCTAATCACAACAATACACAGTGTCTACACACTGTCATTCAATAAAAATATGTGCTTATATCAGTGCAATTCACTGCTATAAGCAATCATAGTATGTAAAAAAAAATCCTGATCAACTACCCAGCTGACTATGGTAACACTGTATTGCTTTGGTCACAGTATGTAAAAAAAGAAAAGAAAAAAGAAAAGATATTTTAAAAAATTTAATTTTTTACATACTCTTAACAAGTCATTGTCCCTGGTCACTGGCACACACGTTATGTTAAGTTCAGTGTTGTCACATAAAAAGATATAATTAAATATTTTTTAAAAATGTGACGGGTGTACTCACTTTTGTGAAATACTGTATATACCATAGTTTGTGGACTCTGTAACTTTTCTACATACTAAATAAACACTGATTTGGATTATTTTCACCAAAGAACTATAGCAGAATACATTTTGGTATAAATTTATGAAGAAAGATTATTTGCAAATCACAAATGAAGAAAAATGTGTTTTTTTTTTCAAAATGTTTGCCTTTTTTACTTTATTTAGCAAAGAATAAAAAACCCAGTAGTGATTAAATACCACCAAAAGAAAGCTCTATTTGTGTGAAAAAAATGATAACATTTCAAATGGGTACAATGTTGCATGACCGTGCAATTGTCATTCAAAGTGAGACAGCAGGAATTACAAAAAAAAAAAAATTGTTTTAGCTGGATCTACTCTCTCTCCTCCTTTTTTCCTCCTATAACATGCAGGCTCCCCTTTTTATAGCAACTCAGGACAAATAAAGGAGAAGGGGCTCACATAGCATAAAACCATTTAAAACTTTATTAAAAACCATTAAAAAAGAACTCACTTTTCCAGGTGCTATACAGCACTGTTTAACCACTTCCCGCCCACCCTATAGCGGATTGATGTCCGGGAAGTGGTTCCGTTATCCTGACTGGACGTCATATGAAGTCCAGCAGGATAACATGCATCGCGGCGATCGGTGGAGCGGTGTGTCAGCCTTACACACCGCTACACCGATCTTGGTAAAGAGCCTCCGGCGGAGGCTCTTTACCACGTGATCAGCCGTGTCCAATCACGGCTCATCACGCTGTCAATAGGAAAAGCCGTTTATCAGCTTTTCCTCACTCGCGTCTGACAGACGCGAGTAGAGGAGAGCCAATCGGCGGTTCTCCTGACAGGGGGGGTCTGCGCTGATTGTTTATCAGCGCAGCCCCCCCTCAGATCACCACACTGGACCACCAGGGATCGCCACTAGGACCACCAGGGAAGGGGCAACATGTGGATGGCCAGGTATGTACCCCATGGCCATCCACATGTGCCCAATGTGCCCAATCTGTGCCAATCAGTGCCCACAAATGGGCACTGATTGGCACCATTATGTTTTAGTTATGTCCAGCAATGCCACCAATAAATTTTATCAGTGCCACCAATCAGTGCCATCAGTGCCACCTGTCATTGCCCATCGGTGCCACCTGTCAGTGCTCATCTGTGCCCATCAGTGACCACCTATCAGTGCCCATCAGTGGCACCTATCAGTGCCACCCATAAGTACCCATCAGTGCCACCCATATGTACCAATCAATGGCACGTACGAGTGCCCATCAGTGCCGCCTATGAGTGCCCATCGGTGCCACCTATGAGTGCCCATCAGTGCCGCATACCAGTGCCACCTATCAGTGCCCATCAGTGCCGCCTATCAGTGCCCATCATCAGTGCCCATCAGTGCCACCTCATCAGTGCCCATCAGTGCCGCTGTATCAGTGCCCGTCAGTGCAGCCATATCAGTGCCCTTTATTGAAGAAGAAAACATACTTATTTACAAAAAAATTTAACAGAAACAAAGAAAAACTTGTTTTTTTTTAATTTTCGGTCTTTTTTTATTTGTTGCGCAAAAAATAAAAACCGCAGAGGTGATCAAATACCACCAAAAGAAATCTTTATTTGTGGGAACAAAATTATAAAAAATTTGTTTGGGTACAGTGTTGTATGACCGCGCAATTGTCATTCAAATTGCGACAGCCCTGAATACTGAAAATTGGTCTGGAAGGTGTCTAAGTGCCTGGTATTGAAGTGGTTAACAAATGCCTTATTGGACATGGCTACCTCCATACATCAGGAGTAGAGTCACCAATATTATCCTGTTAGAAGTGAGACATCACAGAC
The DNA here is from genome assembly GCA_037952925.1 of Lithobates clamitans. Taxonomy (NCBI): domain Eukaryota; kingdom Metazoa; phylum Chordata; class Amphibia; order Anura; family Ranidae; genus Lithobates; species Lithobates clamitans. The sequence continues at coordinate 18,762,064 of JBBGZY010000053.1, read as the reverse complement.
TAATGCCATTCAACATGTTTTGTCAAAAAATGACTTCCTCGGGAATGCCATCTCTGCTGTCATCTGGACAACCTTACATACAAAAAAAGCTTCCTCCTCTGTCACAAGTAACCCTTTTGTCTCTCAACATAATTTATTACCTCCAATGCAAAAAAAAAACAAAACTTAAAATCATTTGAAATGTACTTTCTTTGCATAATTATTACACCTTGCACTGTAAAGTTTTTTTTTTAATATCCCTACTTGATGTAGATAAAATTGCAAGAATACTAAACATCTAAATCTTACAAATATCACAATTTATAAACAGCTCCACTAAAAACCATTATTTACATAGTGATAATTTACATTTGGCCAAAATGATTTCGCAACTATATCTGAAAATATTTCAAATACACAATATTACGCCACCAAAAACTGATTGATCACATAGTATTTATTTGCACTAGACTAATCAATATTAAACTCAAATTAAAGATACTCCTCCTACCACTCTTTTTTACTTTGTGCCCTCCTACCTCCTCCACACCCTCTCTAGAGTCTATTGATCTTCCCCACTTTGCTCATTGTGGTGGTCTTATCGATGGGGTGGGGGGGGGGTTGAGGGAGGGCTTCTATATGGGGGTTGGCGGTCCCAGTTGCTGGACTATAGAACCTGTTCCCTGGTGGTTTATCCCAGGTCTCCTTGGTGAAAAAATGTGTTTCTCTTTGAGTTCCTCCATTTTCTCTTTGGTCTCTTAATCAGTGAAATCTGTAATATGTAGGTACTCTGTAGTTTTCATATTTTTTAAAGGGTGAATTCCTTTTACAGAGTCACACATTCCCCTGATGGAGGCTACAAGTGTCTGTGCTGACACACATTGGCATGGCCAACTGATGTCAATATCTGTAAGCCAGTCCTAAACAATGATGTGCAGCTGATACCGGAGCAAGTGCATGTAAAAAGAAAGTGAGTGAAAGAGGATTGAGGTGATTAGCAGCACTGAGATGTAAAATTTAGAAAGGTGAAAACAGGATGACTACAACTCTACCAGTGGAGTTGACTACAACAGGATGACTATAATTCTACTGCCACACTCTATAAGGTGCAGAAGTCTAACACAGCCAAAGAACAGTAGAAGCTTCTGAAATACTATGTATTACTGGACTGGTATTAAAATTAAAACTCAAGTTTTATTAGATAAACCATAAAAGCAAAAAGCAACAGCAAGACAGTAATAGTTTCTGTGATTTAGACACAACGGTCCTTAGTCATAGTAATGTGTCTGAAATGTGCAAGTTATTACTGTCTTCTGATTGATTTGATATATTATGTAATACAGAAATGCCCTGTACACACGGTCGGACATTGATCGGACATTCCGACAACAAAATCCATGGATTTTTTCCGACGGATGTTGGCTCAAACTTGTCTTGCATACACACGGTCACACAAAGTTGTCGGAAAATCCCATCGTTCTGAACGCGGTAACGTAAAACACGTACGTCGGGACTATAAACGGGGCAGTAGCCAATAGCTTTCGTCTCAATTTATTCTGAGCATGCATGGCACTTTGTGCGTCGGATTTGTGTACACATGATCGTAATTTACAAGAACGGATTTTGTTGCCGGAAAATTTTATAGCAAGCTCTCAAACTTTGTGTGTCGGAAATTCCTATGGAAAATGTGTGACGGAGCCTACACACAGTCAGAATTTCCGGCAACAAGGTCCTATCACACATTTTCTATCGGAAAATAATATCGTGTGTACAGGGCAAAAGAGTTTTGATCTCATTTGTTCCAATCAAAATGTTCAGTACATTTCACAAGTTCCTCCCTGGGTGCAACAAATGCAAAAATCTGGCCAGGTATGGTTACCATAGCCTTAATGTAATCAGCTTCTGTGGCTGACTGATGGATGTTTTGGATGGACACTTGTCAGTGTATATCCAATTAGATGAGAGATGGATCACCTGAGTCTAAACACTTGAGTTTAAACACTTCCATACCGGGCCTATTCTGGCACTCCTCTCCTACATGTAAAAATCTTAATTTTTTTGCTAGAAAATTGGGCTAGAATTGTTGCTCTTGCTCTAAGGCACGCAGCGATACCTCACATGTGTGATTTAAACGCGTTTACATATATGGGCGCAACTTACATATGTGTTCGCTTCTGTGCGTGAGCACACGGGCGCTTTAAATTTATTTATTTTTTTATTATTTATTTTACCTTTATTTTTTAATTTTTACACTTTCTCTTTAGTTTTTTTTATCACTTTTATTCTTATCACAAGGAATGTAAACATCCCTTGTAATAGGAATAGTGCGTGACAGGTCCTCTTTATGGAGAGCTTATAGACCCCACATCTCTCCTCCAGGCTGGAAAGACCGAGATCAAAAGAAAAAAATGAACTGTCTCAGCATTTCCAGCCGCGTCCCCGGCTTCGTTTACATCTGCCGGCCCGGACGTGATGTCATAGCTTCGCGCCCGGCCTCTGAGGGTCATAGAGATGACTGATCTGTTCACCAGAAATCTCTATGATCAACTTCCAGCTGCAACCGATTCGTTCTCCGGCTCCCCAATCATATGGGTGAGCCCGGAGAAGCACCGTAGGGTAGAGGTCCCCTCCTGCCGCCTGTAAGAACGATCTAGCGGCTGAACTGCCTTTATGATTGTTCTTATGGTGCACAGAATTGCCGGCGGAAAAAGACGATATTTGAATGATGCCTGTAACTGCAGGCATCATTGAGATATCCCCACTCAAATTCAAACACGTCATATCAGGTCCTTGGGCTGGAAGTGGTTAAAAAAGTGTTGTTTGCAGTACAACCCTACAACTAGGTTCCTACTGATATCCATTATAGTGAAAAGATCTCAAAAATGGTTCCTAATGAATGTCTCATATTTTGGCATTACATTTTATAGTACTCATCAAAAAAGCTGAAATTTGATGGACAGTAGAAGGGCTCCTTTCACACTGGCTGTCTGATCAGATCAGCCTGTCAGTTTCCCGGCGGATCTGAATGAAAGCTCAATGTTAGTCTATGGGCAGGCAGATATAAACCGATGTGCGTCTGTTTACCTCCAAGTCCAATCAGGTCAGAAAAAAATAGAAAATATCTATGTCCTTTTCCATTTTTGTGGACATAAATGTGACAAATCGGAGGTAGTCAGACCTACAAGTAAGCACATCCATTTACATCTTCTGGACACTATAGGGAGGGGAGATAGTAGCAATATAGTTAAATAGTTAGTCTGGCTGAAAGAAGACACAAGTCAATCTAGTACAACCAATAAAAAGGGAAAAAATTAAATAAAAATGACAATCCTATATACACAATACTATTTCCATAGTTGATCCAGAGGAAGGCAAAAAACCCCAGCAAGGCATGATACAATTTGCTCCAGCAGGGGAAAAAACTCCTTCCTGATCCCCCAAGAGGCAAATCAGATATTCCTTGGATCAACGTTACCTATAATTGTTAATGTCCAGTTATATTATGTATATTTAGGCAAGAATCCAGGCCTTTTTTAAAGCAATCTACTGAGCTGGACAGTACCAGCTCTTGAGGGAGTATATTCCACATTTTTACAGCACTTTCTGTGAATAAACGTTTCAGTATTGGGAGATGAAATCTCTTTTCCTCCACACGTAGAGTGCCCCCTTGTCCTCTGTGATGACCTTAAAGCAAATAACTCAATACCAAGATTACTATTTGGAGCACTTATGTATTTATACATGTTGATCACATCTTCCCCTTAATCTCCTCTTCCCAAGAGAGAATAAATTCAATTCTTTAATCTTTCCTCATAGCTGAGCTCCTCCAGGCCTCTGCCCGCCCACCTGCCCATAGACCTAACAAAGTTCTGAGAGGCCAAAACTAATTTGACATATGTGAAAAGTGACATCTGTACTGTTTGGCTCTGATTTAGAAGGGGACTTGTCAATGGATTCCCTGCTGATTGGAATGGACATGGCCTGTGTGAAAGAGCCCTAAGTGGCTGTTTGAAGACACATCATCTTGAACAGTCACCACCTGGAAACTACCCTGAGAAAGGCCATACAGTCCTCACTAGACTGCGTGTATATAGACAGGTAGTTACTAAGAGGCTGCAGGAGAGCAGCAACATTGAGATGCAATAAAGGATGAAAATAAAGGTGAAAACAATGATTTAATAAAAAAATTACAATTGTTAGATCAACTAAAGATGATTTGTCTCTTCTGTTAATATTAAATGTTTTACTTTATGTATGGTTTAAAATACCTTTATAGAGAAAGAATGTACATTTTTAAAGAGCCATAATGTCCAATCCAGCTGAACATGGGTGTCTCAGGCAATAATGCCTGACCAGGCATTTGGGTTAGTGTTTTCCCCCGCCAGTCATTATTTTGCCCCCAAGTAGACCAGTGCACAGGTGTTCCATAGGCCAAACATGTGACTTGATCAACAATGACATGCTGAGGAGTGATTTCACACAGATCTTCTTTTGTTCTTTTGTGTACGTGTAGCATAAAGCAGCAAGTAATTATTTTTATAAAATGAGATTGGCTTATGTTATTTGTCAATTTAAAGGTTTGGGCAGAGTCCAACTCCAGTTTTAAGAAAGTATACATACCTTTTCCCCAAAGATCTTCTGGCCAGTTTCATTACGTCATAGATTCTTCCTTCCCGATTTGTTGATGGTGGGTGGTCCTTACTTCTGCACATAATGACGTCTGAGTTATCATTCAGTGCAGCAGTATCACGATGCCAGGTGAGCGAAATGCACTCCCACATGGCGCCCAATGACCACCTGGGGTAATAGGAAGTTGGTTGAATGATGCTAGCAGTCATTCATCCAAGAAAAGGAGGAATATCTGGTGGAGAAGCAGACCTTCTGTGGAAGGGGGGGAATTAAATTGATTATTGCACAAAAGGCTACATTTTTCCTTTTTGTACATTTAATACTGCTGGGTTAATTCAGGGTTCATTAGGATGTGGATCTATGGCTTGCAGACACTAATGGGTAAAGTGAGCCATATGTGCATATCGTGTAGGCAGGTGATGTGTAATATTCATCCTAAAGCTATGTAAACGTAAATAACTAGGCCTTCAACTAAACTCTCCCTCCTTTTCAACTGCATTTTAAAGTGGGAGGTTTTGTAATTACTAAACTATTGTTTGGATGAGAAATCCCAATACACTTTAACGTTTTCAGCAAGAGATTTCAGTGCCCCACAGTTCTCCAGATTCATTAAAATGTTAACTTCATTATAATATGAATAAAATACAAAAATGCCATGTTATAAGGTGTTTTTTGTGGAAAAAAAATTGAAGGAAAGCTTTAGCAACAGCTACTACTGAAATCCATTAGCAGCAGACCAATGACACATTTGAAGTGATTTTGGTCAAATTTAAAAAGAGAACTATGCTAAATAATTCTAAATTGAACATTAAAACATACTAACGTAAGATCTGTAATTCACAAACATTTTTGTTGCTTCTATTAAAGTTAGTTTTCTGAGAGTCCTGGGCATAATAACAACAGCAGTGCCCACTCATTTTTAGACAGTCCAATTGAAAGCCCATATATGACTGCCAACCACTCAGCATCAAGAGATGTAGATTACAGCAGCCATTGTGACTACTGTTCACAGGCATTATGAAGGAGTTCTCTCCTTGGTACTGACCTGGTGAGGGGTGACACATTTGTACACACAGACAAGGTCCGAAGATAAATGCTGCAATCATATACTTTAAATATATAGTAGAGGTTTTGGACTTAATTTTTTTATATATTTAACAGGGCACTTGCATCAACATATGTATGTTGTGGCCTGTCCTAGATACCTTTGTTTTAAATGCCTACCTCTGGGATTCCCACAAAACCAAACTCCTGGGGCAGGATTGACTTGTTTGTTAGTTGAATGGATGTTTGAACTGATTCAAAGATAGTACAGTAACCAAAATCCACCTCAGTGGGGTTGATTTCCAGGTCTGATGTGGTCACAATAGCATGAACAGTAAAGATAACAGGTCGGGTCTGAAAAGAAAAAAAATTTAAAGAAAACATTAATACATTTTAGCTGCGTTCGCTTCATTCTTTTTCTTTAATGCAAATCTGGCAGGTACTAAAAAAACACAAAAAAAACTGTTTAAATGAATACTGCTGCTAAAGTACAGGCACTCTGTGGTCCACATGATAGAGCTTAAATCATTAAGTTTCTCTTCTGCTATAGAAGGTTCCAAAACTGGCACTGGACTGTTAAATGGCGGGATAAGGGCTTAGTGCAGCAAGTTTTTAGCTAGGGCCCCTGCAGAGGTACCAAATAGAAAGACAGAAAAAGGCTAGGACACCACAGCAGCTACCATCCCAAAAGATATATTTATTGCTAAAAAAAAAATCAAAAGTTAAGTAAAGATAACAAAATAAAAATAATATTGATGCCCTCTAAGCCCAATCCGACACCCCCCCTGCAACCACGCCCACAGATCCACCCACCCGCAACTACCCCATACCCCCCCCCCCCACACACACACACACACACTCGTCAAGCCCCCCCTACCCTTCAACCCCCCAAAGGGGGCCCCAGTGAAACCCAATAGGAGATACACAAAGACAGTGGATGTTTCAAATAGGGAAATATGGCTAAATAGCCAAATACACCACCCTGAGGAAGATCCGGTGGTGGGACGAAACATATTGACGTAGGGCCCGGCCCCCCTCTTTCCCACCTGTGCTCCACAAGGCCGTGGGGATGCATGCTAGATGGACATTCATAGGGCCACAGAGGACTGGCTACAGGATTCATCAGTAACTATGCTGAATGCACCATGGTGGATATAGCCGGCCTTTGAGCCAGAAGATCAGCCACGTAGATGACAGCGCTATCTTGCTCTATGAGACTGCATGTGAGTTATACCGGTAGGACAGACAGATTCATGTGAGGAAAAGCTGCCCCCCCCTTCGGGTTTCCATACATCGGCAGTGGTCTTAGACACCTGCACCTCCACAGTGGCCCCTCCCTTTGGCTACTTCAGTCATGTTTTAAAGGGGTGTGGATGGAGTGTTCAACTCCTGGCTGGTTAATCTAGGATGTGATTAACCCCCCCCCCCATGTACATATGGACTTACATCAGTCCTGGTGCTTTGATGTTGCCTAGGATTTTGAATCTCACAGTTTCATGCTTGCTAGGGACATAGGACTGTCCACACACCACTAGCATACTTGCAAGCACCTGCTATGTCTGCACTCATGTATTACGTGAGGAATCTTCATCACCCTAGTCACTGGCCGTGCACTGCAAGCACCTGTCATCCTTACACACATACCAATCATTGAGGAGTCACCAGTGCATTCAGTTTTTTGTTCATACCTGTAGATCATCGAATTGCCTTGTATACATATGTTACTTTGCATGTATGCATAGGACCGTGGATTATATGGACTGGTTAGCAAACTTTTGGATAGCACCCACATATGAGAGAGAATTTCCTTACTCCTATGTAATTGTCTAAAGGACCTTCATATTTGAGCTTATTTCCATCTGCAGAAGGTTGGTCAACTACTGGGGATTCACTGTTAGCTACAATATCTCAAAGACCTGCTGGTGGATACCCCTTTTTGTTGGGACATTGGCTGGGTCTCCCCAGCAGATAATGGGCCATCTGCTACTCCTGGTCTCAGGCCTCAGGTGCTAGGTACTCTTATACCTCTTATACCTCTGTGGGTCTGCCTTGGTCAGTGGATGTTTCAAGAGGAGAGCCTTTGAGTGATCACACTCATCCTATGTGGTGTTTTTGGCTATTTAGCCATAACTCCCTTCTTCGTCCACTGATTTTGCATGTCTCCTATCAGGTTGCACTTGGGCCCCTTTTGGGAGGGGGGTGAAGAGCGGGGGTGGGGGGACCTTCACGAGTGTGTGTGTGTGTGTGGGGGGGGGGGGAGGGGGGTACAGGGTAGTTGCAGGTGGGTGGATCTGTGGACGGGTCACAAGGGGGTGTCGGATTGGACTTAGAGGGCACCAGTACTATTTTTCTTTGATATGTAAGTTTTGCTATGACTTTTTATCAATATCTTTTTCTGTCTGGTGACTCCCATCCCATCCATTTTTTTTATACTGTGGATAGCACCGCCATGTACTCTTACTAGTGGGATTCCCAAGATCGACCTTTTTTTCTTTTTGTATGTTCCTGCAGAGGTAGACAGGGGCTCCTTGAGCTATGGCTGATTGACCTCTAACCTCTAACCTAATTGTGTCTGCATAATTCCAAGACCAACACCACTTGGCAACATGGCAATCATCTTTTTACCTGTCTAAGGGTGGCATTCCAATCACCATTGTTAGGGGAACATTCTTCCCACTGAACATCAAAGTAAGGAACATTCTTCCCTCTGACCCCAATTATTTAATTTTAGCCAGGGTTCCCCCAAGATGCGGAAATTATGTCAAGGGTTCTTCTGGGGTAAAAATAAAGGCTGGCTTAGCACTTTACTGGCGTTCACTAGAGGGCAGATGACTTAAAAAGACACAAATAACCTACTTCTGAGGGGCACAATATGCTCAGTCAGAATGTTGGGCAGCAGCTGCCATGATTCCTATTATCGGCCTTATGCCCTTTATATCCCCTTACAGCAGCAATCAGACAGGGAGAGGGAGGATCTATGACCTCATCAATCGTTTAAAGCTCTATCACTGTCCAAACACAGAGTGGGAGAAGAATTGATTATTGAAAGTGACAGTAAACTCACATTTTATATAAAATAAAATAAATGCAATGTGTCTAAATGTAACCAGATTGTACCTTTTTATCTCCCTTTCTTTTATTCCATCGTTCAAATACAAGCTTTTTCTCTGTTGTTTTCAGACTACCTGTTCTAAGGTGGCTACGTTGGCTTTCCATGTCTCTTGTGTCTGTGAACGTAGCCACCCTTTCCTGCTCACCCCTGAGATGCACTACATAAAGTGCCTGCAGACACATTCACCTCTATGGGAATTCTAGTACATACAGCGGAGCATGAGACCAAAAATAACAGCACTGTTCACTCTACACTAGTAGCTGTGACATGCAACAGTGGAGGATAGAGAGCATGCACAGGAGAAAAAAGAAACCAGAGGCTAGGTTCACACTGCTATGATCCCACTTTGATCAGACTTCCAGTATGAATATGTACTGCAACTTGGATGCTACTCAAGTGGTTTGCAAATTCTTGGGTCCAAAATTGTGCTAGAATCGCCCCAAACTAGTACAGGAACCTTTTCCAAAATTGCACTGAGCCAAATTGCATTGGTGTGAACAGGCACCATTGAAAACAACGTGATTTCCATTGTGATGAGATTCTATGTAACACAACTGGCATCTGAAATTGCACTAGTGTGAACACAGCCTGAAAACAATGCTAAGAGACTTTTTAAACAAACGATAAAAAAAAAAAAAAAAAAAAAAAACAGAGCCATGGTAGACTTGCATTTTTAGAACAACTAAAAAAAATTGAGTTTAGTGTCACTTTAAAGTGCCAGTAAGCCTATTGCTATATAATGCTATTTAGGCCAGGGCAAAGCAATAGGTTTGCTTTAAACCCCTATGATCGGCATACACTGGTTTTTACCAGTGACAAGAGATTTTTTCAACATTGACAAAAAAATGGCTATGCATGCTTCAGCCAGCTTTTCTTGAGAGCATTTCTTGCAAAGTGATAACAGAATTTTTACTCGTTTTATGCATTTAATTATTCTATCAACTCTCCAACTCTCGAGTACTTAGCTCTCAGCAAGCGTGTCATTTGTTAATAGACCTGCCTAGTTTCTCTAAAAAAAACTGCCATACGATTCCCAACTTTTGGTATTAGAATGCGATGTTTAAAACAAATCAGACAGGTTTAGGCTACTTGATGCAGTGATAATGATAATGGGCTCTATGAGTAACTTAAAAAAGCCTATTAAGAAGATAATCCCATTTTTAATCAACTCTCTGAGAACTGAAGTGTGAAACACCAACAGTATTAAAAAGTTTTAATAGTATTCAATATACGTAGATGACTGGTCAGACTGCTGTATATAACTGACTCATGAAAACTGTAAAAAGAACACAGGTGCAAAAGTTTGAGTTGTCCTAAATAGTGTTTTTTCTTTATTATTTCCAATAAATGAAAGATGACATGTGACTGGTTTTTGAAACATCACCTCCACTTTTGCCCCAATCTGTTTCCTTTACTGCAGTTTTGATAAACTTATCCTACAGTATTCTATTCAGCTATCATAAGTATAAACCCCAAACCAAGCAGGGTGTTGATGTCAGCACCATTCTCTGCATCATTCCATGTCAGTTCAGGACCAGTGATGTACAGTGTTGCAAACCTCCTGCAGCATTTTTTTTACTGACAAAACTTGGAACATTTACTGATGGAGCACATTTTTTACTGGCAGCCTGAAAAAATGACAAAACTCCTATTAAAAACTAAGATAATCGCTATTTAAACAGTATAAACACAATATGGAAACACTTACAATACCCATAACAAGTACTTTGCTCAAAATGCTCATATAATTGTATGGCACTACTTATAAACAATAAAAATAAAACAGTCCGTAAATAGAATAGAAGATAATTGGTCCCTTAAGGTTCTTCCAATCACCGTGCTTCAAAGGGAAAATCTGCCTTAATTATTATTATACAGAATTTATATAGTGCCAACAGTTTACGCAGCACTTTACAACATAAAAGGAAGACAATACAGTTGCAATACAATAAAATACAAGGGGATTAAGAGGGCCCTGCTCAGAAGAGCTTACAATCTAATAGGGTGGGGCAGGTAGAACAAAAGGTTGTGACTGTGGGGAATGAGCTGATGTAAGTGGTAAGAGATTATTTGGAGGTGTGATAGGCTTCCCTGAAGAGATGAGTTTTCAGGGACTGCCTTAAGGCAGTGAGAGTAGCAGATAGCCAGACAGGTTGAGGTAGAGAGTTCCAGAGGTTCATTCAAACGTGATCCACTACAGTGAGGACAAAAATTCACACTCACCAACCACAAATGGCCATGAAAGGCCTCACTTGCTTTTCATGTACACTCCAGAGATGTCTCCTCTCATCACTTTCCCAAGACTAGTTGACTAACGGATATTGCATACATCAAAGGTCTCCAAGAATTTCTACCACTCCATACAAAATGAGTTGATTCCAAAGAGATAGATAGGGTAATATAGTGTAGTAGTTTTATTAAAGTGGTTGCAAAAGCAGAAGGTTTTTCTATCTTAATGCATTCTATGCATAAGGATAAAAAGTCTTCTGTGTGCAGCAGCCCTTCTCAGCCCCATCAATACTTACCGGAAGCCCCATCTCGATCCAGCGATGTTGCGCAAGAGACTTGGCTGTCCGGGACTCTCCCTCCTGCCATTGGCTTGCGCTGCTGTCATTCAAAGTCAGTGAGCCAATAGAGGAGAGAGAGAGGGCCATGGCTCTGTGTCTAAATGGACACACGGAACTGCGGCTTGGCTCGGGTACCCCCATAGTAAGCTACTTGCTGTGGGGGCACTGAACAGGAGGGAGGGGCCAGGGGCGCTGAAAAGGGACCTGAGATAAGGAGGATTTGGGCTGCTCTGTGCAAATCCACTGCAACAGAGCAGGTAAGTACAACATGTTTGTTATTAAAAAAAAAAACAAGACTTTAGTATCTCTTTAAAATGTACTAAAAATATTGCTAAGCATTGCACTTACATTTGTAGATGCTTTAGGTAAACATCAACACACACAGCCTTTTGAATGGTGTACCGCTGCTCAGTCGAGCTGTTGCGCGTTCCACGGGACGGAAATTATGCGAATCCCCCAACAGATGTGACGTCAAGCGTGCCAATATTTTTAGTACTATTTAATAAAAAATATTACACTATATTACCCTATCTATCTCTTTGGAATCGATTCACCAAAATTTTTTAGACACCTCGTATGTGTACTGTCTTATTAGACTTTTATAATTCCTACACCTCTCCCAGACAGTACAGCCAGTTACACTGCATTCTGTGTTACAGTTAAGGCTTATAGTGGCGTGCCCTTCCTTCGCCCAGCATGCTGATTAGACCATGTCAACCACACTAATATGTCAACAACTCTGCTCTCTCCTCCTACCAGCACAAATTCTTACAACATAGCCTAATTGACTCCTAGTGCTGCACTTCCCTCTCCCAGATTGTTGCTGTATAGGCTATGACATAGGATGATATATACAGCATCATTTATGCTAGTTGTATATAGAACTTAAATTTAATTACAAAATACACACCTAAGTTTAGTGTTTTTTATATCTGCCGGGAGAAAAGCTTTAAAAGAGCTGATCATAATGGTCTGCATATCATAATTAAATACATAGAATTAAAGAGCAACTGCAATCTGACACAATTTGTAATAAAAACATCTTTGCTATTCTGAAGCTTCCCTCCAACTACTTTGCATATTATTTTATATATACTGCGATTCTGTGCTTGCCAAATATGCTGCAGAAATCTCCCTCCACTGAGTCTGGCTGCAATCATTTTAACTGTGGGCAGCTGAAGCTTCTGCCTGTTCACTTCCTGGATTTACACAGACACACACCTCCAGCTCTGTAGCTCTTATTGGCCCTCTTATGATTCATCCCCCCCCCTTGCTTCCTGGCAAACTCTCGCGAGAATGAGAGAGAGAGCTGTGCATGATGTCATAAGCCTAGGCTTTTTACCAGACAAGAAACAGGAAGTGGGCTGTATAAGGTATTTACTGGCAGAAAAAAATGTTTTACTATCCGAAGTTAAAACAACAAGGGCAGAAGATTTAATAGATGGAAAGATGAAAAAATGACTGAAGTTCCGCTTTAAATGTTTGAATTAATTCATTTCACACTCCTATATTTAATTTTTTTTAGTTTGGACAAACTATTAAAATTTGAAATGAACAAAACTGCTGCTATGACTTTTTCAAGCACCCCTGGCGGTGTTAAAGTCACTGCCACCTTTACTGCACAGCTTGGCGGGATGTAAATGTGTAAAATTGTTCATATAAAATAAGCCTACGAAATTCACACATTCAAATTTCCTTTGTATTTCCTTTGTATTTTAATGATCTCTGGCCACACAAAAAGTTAATTCAGAAATTGCGCATCATTTGCTCAACAAATCGGCGAAAGCAAATCTGTCGCGAGTGGCAAGATCACTTTGCAAGGGATAATTTACACGTGCTATGCCCCCTGAAGAGCAGATCTACAGTGGGTCGCTTTTCAGAGGGAGTTAGACAGGCAGTGAGGAAGCATTATGTTACCTTTTCACTGCCTGTTTTAACCTCTAAAAGCCCGCCCCACTGCTCTGCAGTGCTACTTACTTGAAAGGGTTGCCTTTACGTTGCGATAAAAACACAGCTCAATGGCATGATTTTACCACCTCCCAGCCAGAAACATAAACTAAGCCTTATGCATGTAGTGCCTCAGGCACTAAAGAAATCCCATTTACTTATTACTTTTGTTCAACCATCTGAACAATTAGCAGTTGTGGCTTTTATTTAAATCTTCCACACTAAAGCCGGCCATAGACGGTTTGAGGGACCAGCCAGGATTCAAACCATGTAGGGGCAGGCTGAATGTACCAACGTTGATCGATTGATCTACTTGGGTACAACCAGCCTGCTCGATTGTACATGTGATTATTGCTAGGGGCTGCTATAACGTATTTCGCCGGGAGAACACAATGGCTCCGTGGGAGGGAAATTGAGCAATTTTCTTTAGGTTGCAGGAAAGAAAATTGCTCCTTCTATGGCCGGCTTTAGGGTTTGTTCACACACCCAACTACCAACCTAAACCTGTGGCTACTCAGTACTGTTTACAGCAGGAAAAAAAAATTACACAGCATGTTGCATTCAGAGGGCGTTACTGCAATCAAACAAGACCAATGCAAGTTGCCATTGAGCTCACAATCACTGCAATGCATAAGACTGCAGAGCAGTAATGTAGCATTTACAGGGTTAAATTAGGTAGTATGGAGGCAACATACGGCCTCCTCACCGCCAGTCAAATTCAGAGAGTACTGCACATGTGAATGAGCCCTTAGGGCAGTGATAGTGAACCTTGGCACCCCACATGTTTTGGAACTAATTTCCCTTGATGTTCAACTACACTACAGAGTGTATGAGCATCATGGGGAATGTAGTTCCAAAAATTCTGGGGTGCCAAGGTTTGCCATCACTGCCTTAAGGGTATATACAGGCCCGGACTGGGACAAAAAATAGGCCCAGGCATTTTAACCTGAGCAGCCAACTTTTCCAGGGACTGGGGGGAGGGGGGGGTTAGAGAGATGTCGGTAGACATTCGCGGGGGTGGCTGGTGTCGGTCCTCCACACTGTAATGTGCAGGGACACTGTGATATAAAGGGGATTACACTGTAAAGAGGCACTGTAATGATTACAGTGCCCCTTTACAGTGCAGTCCCCTTTATATTACAGTGTCCCTGTCCTATTGTGGCCATAGAATGCTATTACTGTCTGTCTCCTATTGTGTCCACACTACCCAGTGACACTGACCCGCTCTCTCTGGTGGTCCTGGACAGCATGGCGCTCTCTTTCTGGTGGTGCGATACAGTGTGGCTCTCTCTCTGGCGGTGTGGTACAGCGTGGATCTCTCTAGTGGTGCGGGTACAGCGTGACGCTCTGGTGGTGTGGGTACAGAGTGGCGCTCTGGTGGTGCGGGTATAACGTGGCTCTCATTGCACTCTCTGGTGGTGCGGTACAGCATGGCTCTCATGGCTCTCTCTGGTGGTGCGGGTACAGCGTGGCGCTCATGGCTCTCTGGTGGTGCGGGTACAGCGTGGCTCTCATGGTTCTCTCTGGTGGTGCGGGTACAGCGTGGCGCTCATGGCTCTCTGGTGGTGCGGGTACAGCATGGCTCTCATGGCTCTCTCTGGTGGTGCGGGTACAGCGTGATTCTCATGGCTCTCTCTGGTGGTGCGGGTACACCATGGCGCTTGGTGGTGCGGGTACAGCGTGGCTCTCATGGCTCTCTGGTGGTGTGGGTACAACATGGCTCTCATGGCTCTCTCTGGTGGTGCGGGTACAGCATGATTTTCATGGCTCTCTCTGGTGGTGCTGGTACACTGTGGCGCTTGGTGGTGCGGGTACAGCGTGGCTCTCATGGCTCTCCCTGGTGGTGCAGGTACAGCGTGGCGCTCATGGCTCTCTGGTGGTGCGGGTACAGCATGGCTCTCATGTCTCTCTCTGGTGGTGGGGGTACAGCGTGATTCTCATGGCTCTCTCTGGTGGTGCGTGTACACCGTGGCGCTTGGTGGTGCGGGTACAGTGTGACTCTCATGGCTCTCTGGTGGTGCGGGTACAGCATGGCTCTCATGGCTCTCTCTGGTGGTGCGGGTACAGCGTGATTCTCATGGCTCTCTCTGGTGGTGCGGGTACACCGTGGCGCTTGGTGCTGCGGGTACAGCATGGCTCTCATGGCTCTCTGGTGATGTGGGTACAGCGTGGCGCTCATGTGATGCGGGTATAGCGTGGCCCTCATAGCTCTCTGGTGGTGTGGGTACAGCGTGGCTCTCTGGTGGTGCGGGTACAGCGTGGCTCTCTGGTGGTGCGGGTACAGCGTGGCTCTCTGGTGGTGCGGGTACAGCGTGGCTCTCTGGTGGTGCGGGTACAGCGTGGTGTTCTCTTTCTGGTGGTGTGGGTACAGTGTGGCTCTGGTGGTGCTGGGGCTATTAGTTCCCCCAGCACAGTCCTCTTTCTTTTTCCATGTCTCCTGTAGTACCTGCTTATTTCCGAGTTTTCTCTTTTCCCCCCAGCAGATTGTATGCTGGGGACTGTAGCCGTCAGCCTGCTGAGATCAATTGGGCCTCCTATCTCCGGGACTACTTTTTCCATGATGCCCCACTAGTTTTTTTCTGATTGGCCCTCTGCTGTGGCCAATTGGGAGGGAAGAAGAACAAGCAGGAAGCTTTCTTCTCTCCCGTGCTGCAGACAAGCCCGACATGAGAGAGGGGGAGGTGGAGGACATCCTGACAGAGGCCTGCAGCCCCCCCACCCCTTCCTTACCCCACTTTGCGGAGGGACACCTATGGCTGGAGGAGGAGGAGCAGTCCGTAGGTGCCAAGAGCCGAACTGTCAGTGCAGCTCTGAGGCTGAGCTGTGTGTGAGAGACACACAGCTCAGCCCATGCAGCCGCTAGTTCTGCCGGAGAAGGCACAGGCACGGCCGCATAGCGGTAGGTGAGCGGCGGCCGTGGCCTGTGTTAACACTGTCCAGGCCGCGGTCGCCGCTTACCTCCCTCTGTGCAACCTGATCATCAAAAGGCCATGGAACGGGTCAGTCCGGGCCTGAGTATATATTTATAAAGCAGTGAATGGTCTGTTTCACACGGGCTTCAGCTTGTATTAGAGCAGTGTGAAGCTTTGACAAAGCATTTGCAGAGCTTTCAGCAAGGTTTGTTGAAGCTTTTAAAGTACCATTCAACACCGATTTGTAAATGATGAACACAGATTGTTAAAAGTCTGCTGAAGCCTGCTAGCAGCTTGTTTAAAGTGACAATCAGCACTTCCATTAGGATTTGTGTATAACATTTCCAGGAGCTGAAGGGTGCTTTAAAAGCTTACAGAAAGCTGTGCAATGCTTGCCGAAAGTTTCACAAAAGCTTGCTGTTCACACTGCCCTTATACAAGCTGATGCTCATGTAAAACAGGCCAATCTGATATTCACCAAATATTCACTGCAGGTGAACCTTTCTTTTTTTTAATGACAGTGATTCATTTACCACCAGCGAATGTTTGCTGAAAGTCACACTGACTTTTTAAATTTTGACGTCAAATGCCTCCAACACTTTACTAAGCCTGGATACTGTAAATGGTTATTCAACATGACTGCTCCCCATATGGATTTAGCGCATTATATTAGGGCACTAAAACACTTGTCAGAACCATGTTACTTTGTCTTTTACTGGTGACAGATTCCTTAACAAAATATGTTTCATACACCAATTTTTTAGGTGTATCCAAACCCAAGAATACCATTGCACCATATTGCAGTTTACCCATCCCTAAAAGTGGTTGCTGCGTTTGTTTTATTTTTTTCAATCTTTTCTCCTTTATTTATCGAATGATCCTGCCAGGAACACATTTCCTGTTCCGGACTGATAACACCTTATCACCTCACTATAACAACGGAAGAGCAGTGTTGTTACAGTGTTGAACAGGACTACAGCATACTTCCCCCGCCTCTATAACAGAAAGAGGGGGGCTCTGTAGTCTCCAGAGAGACCAAAGAACTGTGGTACCTGATAACAGATAGCACAGGCAGAGAGCACATAAAGTTCACAAGAGCACGTCGGCTCACAAGGTTTCTGGAAAGATCAACGCTGTCTACAACACAATCCTTAAATTGTATTATACCGTCCATTTGCCTTCAATAGTCTGTTGATACTCACAAAGTGAAATAATATTATCTTTATAGTCAGAACTGAATTTGCCTGTGCTGATCAATTATTTTTATTACCCACTGGAAAAATTATATTTTACAGGGCAAAATCGTGGTACTACAACAGTAAAAGAAGCCAGGGAGTTTTTCTCTATAGAAAGTACCAGTAAAATCCTTTACAGCAGTGTTCCTCAACCTTTTACGGTGAAGTACACAAGTGTGTTTGTGACATAAATTAACACAATGACACCCACACATACAATCTCAAATTGACACATTGACACCCAGGCATGTACTGGCCATTGGGACTACTGGGAGTTTGCTGGTGGGCCGATGTCTCAGTGGGCCAGTTTCAGTGACAGCCAGGGGCGTCGCTAGGGGGCAGCTTTTGGGGCTATAGCCCTGAATCTGGGGCCCATAGCCTCGAGTCCCAGGGGTCCCCAACCAGAGGGCTGAACCCCACTACCGGGCCGTGGCCTCTCTGCAGCCATGCAGTGGGCAGCACGGGAGAGCCAGAGAGCAGGCAGGCAGCACAGGATAGCGGGTAGTCAGCATGGGAGAGCCGGGTGGGCGAGAGAGCATCATCATCTCTCAACGCCCGCCCTGCATCACCACTGTTGCGCCCTCACTGTACAGCCACGGGCAGCATCTCTCACTGCCCGCCCTCTCTCTGGTGACCCTGATGAAAGGAGTGGCTCTCTGAGGACTCTGAGGTAAGGAGGGACTCTCTGGGACCCTGGATGTAAGTGGGGGGAGCTCTCTGGGGACCCTGATGTAAGTGGGGGGCTCTCTGGGGACCCTGATGTAAGGGGGGCTCTCTGGGGACCCTGATGTAAGGGGGAGGTTCTCTGGGGACCCTGATGTAAGGGGGTCTCTCTAGGGCACTCTGATGTAAGTGGGAGGCTGTTTTTGCGCAATTGCATATAGTTTATATATTGTTTTTGTGCGTGTTTGCAAAAAAAATATATAAATATAAATAAATAAAAAGTTAACCATTAAGATCACATCCTGGCTTACAGCCTCTGAATGACATTATGCCGGGCGGGGCCTAGGAAGCTCCTGTTGGGCCGAGCGGAGAGGGAAGTGACTGTGTTGAATGAATGCAGGAGCGCACTCTTACCACTGCATCTCTGCAAGAAGAGAGGGTCAACAATGCCGATCTGCAGCCTCACTGTGCCCATCTGCATACCTCACTGTGCCATCTGCATGCCTCACTGTGCCATCTCCCTGCCTCACTGTGTCATCTCCTTGCCTCACTGTGCCATCTGCATGCCTCACTGTGCCATCTGCATGCCTCACTGTGCTCATCTGCATGCCTCACTGTGCTCATCCGCATGCCTCACTGTGCCAACTCTCTGCCTCACTGTGTCCATCTGCAGCCTCATGTACCTGATCTCCAGAACACTGGAGCTGTGACATGCAGGCTAGTCGGCGGCCGTCCAGTGTAACAAAGCCCCGCCTTCTCCTCGTCCTCGTCCTTGTCCTTGGCGGAACACTGATTCAGTTTCCCAGCAGTGAGTCAGTGTTCCGACTATCACGGATAAGGACGAGGAGAAGGCGGAGCTTTGTTACACTGAACGGCCGCCGACTAGACTGCATGTCACAGCACCGGGAGATCAGGTGCATGAGGCTGCAGATAGAAACAGTGAGGCAGGAAGCCAAGGGGGGCGTTTTTAGCCCAAAAAAATGTGCTGAAAAACCCGGCTTATACTCGAGTATATACGGTATACCAGAAGCTTACATATTTCTGTTGGAAGCAACACTGAAGATAAAACTAATTACAACATATAGAAAGTATGATACTTCAGGTCTACTGTCTGATCACAAATATCTAGAAATGTCTTGATATTTTTCATTACTCACAGAAAAGCCTTACTGGCTTGTCTATTAGGAGATAAATACCCAAGAAGGATTAATCCTACCCACAGGCTGATTCAATTCATTTCAGTGACTGCTAGAATCCATACAGAGACATAATGGAGAACCTCTTCTTTGTCGACAGAAGCAGTAAAACCTAGAATTATCATGACTTTGTTAATTGAGAGGACTAATGAGATCGGGAAGGGTTCCAGATTTTACTGTAACAAAATATAGCAATGGATTTTCTGAGTTAATTATCTGGATATTAGCTATTATGTTACTGTAAATTGGTGATTCGAATCATGCAATACTTATGACTGTGAATCACAAATCAAATATCTTTAAAATATCTCTAAAATCTAAAGGAGCAGCTACATGCTGAAGCAAGTGAAGCTGTGAAAAATGTCACTGCTCAGAAACATGTAGGTGACCCCGAAATCCAGTAACTTATCATTCTTTATAAGCTTCGAAACAGGTTTATTCCTTAAATTATATGATTTGATGTGGTTATTTCATATGGTTACCCTACCAATCACTTCTGTTTGGCATTTCTTTTTTCTTAAAGCCCAATTTTTTAAAAAGAGAAATTAAAAAAAAAAAAAGACAAGCATGTGTTCAAATATAAAGAGCACTTTTTGCCACAATACTCAGCTTCTCGCCAACTATGCCCCTCATAGACTTACTGCTCTGAAGTCCATTGCAGCTCATCTTCCATGCTAAATGATGTTCATCATCACCCAACCCATTTCCCTACATGAGCAAAATGCTGTCCAAAAGTAAGGACTTTGCCAAACTAGAGGAAGGGGGACCTGTGAAATTACATAATCAGTTTGAAGTATGCACAGTATGAGCTTTATTTCCTTAATAGATGGGAGGATGTGCTTCAGGGAAGGGGCACACAAAAGCTAGAGTTAGTTTCTAATTTGCCCCTCTCCCTTGTTAAATGGTGTTCATCATCATCCAACCAACTTCCTGTAAGCCCAGGCAGTAATAGACAAACAACCAGGGAGTAAGTCATTAAGCTGGCCTGAGCTTACAGTCCTTCCAAGCAGAACAGTGCTCACACATCATTACATGAGCAAAATGCTGTCCAAATGTAAGGACCGTGATGAACTAGAAGAAGGGGGGCATGTGACACCAATATGTAGGCCTTAGGATTTCAAGTATGTCTGAGGTTTTTTTCCTTAATAGATGGGAGGATGTGCTTCAAGGAAGGGGCACACAAAAGCTGGAGTTAGTTTTTATTTTGGTCCCTGTGTTTGGAATTTTGCTTTTACTTTGTTATGCCGTTTATTATATTATAAAATAAATAAAATTACTTGAAGCAACAAAAGTGTTCCATAAAGAAAGTTAAACCAGGACTCAAGCTAAAACTTTTTGTTTAGTTTTGGATAAAGAAGTATCCTCTGTCAGGTTTTGGGCTTTACAATGCTGACAATGTGGTCCTTGGGACAGAAAGTGAGCAGAAATCCCCAACAGGGACATAGGCAGCAAAAAGGTAGCCAATATAGGTTCTAGACTTCCCTCACTCTGGTAAAAGCCTATTATTAACACTGTTGTGTCCCTGTTGGAAGAATAGCATAGAACTCCCCAGTAGAGTTGAGCTCAGGCCTGGCCCGCAGCTCATTAGGGTAAATAAAGGCTGCAAATTTGAAGAACGACCAAGCACACATACATTAGTGGATACAGTGTAAGAGGTCTCACCTTGGATGTAGCCCCATCCTCAAAGATACAGCAATGAAGTTGCGACTCACTTAAGGCAGTTGAAGACCTTCAGTGTGTGTCTGCACCAAATCCAACAAATGGGAACTGTTCAATTCAATTTAAATCTAGCAAAGTACAAATGCACATGGGTAGAGCTGTTTATTGCCCTATTTGAAGTGAGGGGAAATGCTACCAATGGCCAACGCAAAATCTGACAGATGTTGAGAAATCTACTCACCCTTTAAAGAACAGAGCATATACAGTAGAACCTGGCAATAACAAGTGTGCTCTTGTACAAAAACCCTTATTTTTATTTAAAATTCATTATTGAGCTGACCTGATCAACCACTGATATTGTCACAGGAACCTCCAATACTCCAGTCTCTTTATCAAAATATTCACCGGCATCTTCAAAAAGAGAGTGTCTGAAAAACAAATTAATTATATGTCACCAACAAGTGTACAAACTTAAGAATCCTATATAGCTGCTAACTGACTAGATTTTACATGCTTGCCGTACTAACCTATCTAAGCGATCTATCTTTGCCATCATACTAAAATGTATGACAAGGAATGCACTTTCATAAGACATGCTGTGTCCAAAGAAACACAATGCAACACAAACAGGTCAAACACAGCCTCTGAAATGCCATGTGCACTACTCAATTGAAGTCAATTGCATTTTGCTGACCTGTCTTTGGCATGTGTTCCAAATGCTTGTCAAATGCAGAAAAACAACTCCCAACAACACAAGCTGTCAAAATACTCCCATATAAGAATTTTATCTTGATTTTTAGCTGTTTGCATTTAATTCAGCTTTATGAAAAGTCAACTCATATAGATTTGCTGATTTGCCATACAAAGCATTTTGTAATTTAACATTATTAAAAATGATCTTTCCATTTAAATCTGTGGCAAAATGTAATAATCTAAAAACAACCAAAAAATTACAATTGGCTACTCTGTAACCCAAATAACACATTTCTGCGGGCTTCATGTACATTGTTTTTGTGTATCATGTCCCTAGCAATATTTCCGGCTTGTGTGATGGGTTCACTGCCTTTCATGCATGCTCAGAGCCAGAAGTAAAGTTTTAGGCATCCCCAGCCTAGTAGTTAGACACATTTTACACTGGGGCCGCAGTCGCGTTTGCGGTAAAGCGATGCTCGTTTTAGCACTGTTTAAGCCGCTAGCGGGGCACTTTTAACCATTTTGCACTGCTTTGAAAGCGCTTTTCAGGCACTGCCCATTAATTCCAATGGGCAGGGCCTTTTGGGAGCGCTAAATACAGCGCTCTCAACCTGCCCCAAAGATGCTGCTTGCAGGGCTTTTCCTAACTTCCTGCAAGCGCACCGCCCAAGTGTGGAATGTAACTGGAATGAATGGGAGGCTGTTTTCAAGCACCTAGCAGAGGCTATTTCCAGTGCTAAAGCGCCTGAAAACCGCCCCAAACATTTTTATTTTGGTCCCTGTGTTTGGAATTTTGCTTTTACTTTATAATGCTCTTTATTATATTATAAAATAAATACAATTAAACCAGAACTCAACCAAAAAATTTTGTTTAGTTTTGGATAAAGAAGTATCCTCTGTCAGAGCTTTCCAAAGCTGTCAATGTGGTTTGGTTTCAACAGAACCCCTCATTTTCCACTTCTTGATTAGAGTTTGAACACTGCTGATTGGCATTCTCAATTCCTTGGATATTTTTTTATAGCCCTTTTCTGTCTTATACAGTTCAACTACCTTTTCCTGCAGATCCTTTGACAATTCTTTTGTTTTCCCCATGACTCAGAATCCAGAAACGTCAGTGCAGCACTGGATGAAAGAGGCAAGGGTCTGTCAGGAGTCCAGAAACTCATTGACCTTTTATACACACACACTAATTACAAGCAAACAGATCACAGGTGAGGATGGCTACCTTTACTAGCCATTCAAACCCCTTTGTGTCAAACTGTTTGCATGTTATCAGGCCAAAATCACCAGGGTATGTAAACTTTTGATCAGGGTAATTTGGGTAGTTTCTGTTTTCATTATGATTTAAAAAGAGTAAACACAGTCGATTGATAATAAATGGCTTCAGCCAAACACCATAAGTGAAAAAAAAGTTTTTGTGTTATCATTCATATTCTCTGAAAAATGGCCAAGAAATCATGAATTCTGCCAGGGTATGTAAATGATATATACAGTGGGGACGGAAAGTATTCAGACCCCCTTAAATTCACTCTTTGTTATATTGCAGCCATTTGCTAAAATCATTTAAGTTCATTTTTTCCTCATTAATGTACACACAGCACCCCATATTGACAGAAAAACACAGAATTGTTGACATTTTTGCAGATTTATTAAAAAAGAAAAACTAAAATATCACATGGTCCTAAGTGTTTAGACCCTTTGCTCAGTATTTAGTAGAAGCACCCTTTTGATTTAATACAGCCATGAGTCTTTTTGGGAAAGATGCAACAAGTTTTTCACACCTGGATTTGGGGATCCTCTGCCATTCCTCCTTGCAGATCCTCTCCAGTTCTGTCAGGTTGGATAGATAACATTGGTGGACAGCCATTTTTAGGTCTCTCCAGAGATGCTCAATTTGGTTTAAGTCAGGGTTCTGGCTGGGCCATTCAAGAACAGTCACGGAGTTGTTGTGAAGTCACTCCTTCGTTATTTTAGCTGTGTGCTTAGGGTCATTGTCTTGTTGGAAGGTAAACCTTCAGCCCAGTCTGAGGTCCTGAGCACTCTGGAGAAGGTTTTCGTCCAGGATATCCCTGTACTTGGCTGCATTCATCTTTCCTTCGATTGAAACCAGTCGTCCTGTCCCTGCAGCTGAAAAACACCCCCACAGCATGATGCTGCCACCACCATGCTTCACTGTTGAGACTGTATTGGACAGGTGATGAGCAGTGCCTGATTTTCTCCACACATACCGCTTAGAATTAAAGCCAAAAAGTTCTATCTTGGTCTCATCAGACCAGAGAATCTTATTTCACACCATCTTGGAGTCCTTCAGGTGTTTTTTTGCAAACTCCATGTGGGCTTTCAAGTCTCTTGCACTGAGGAGAGGCTTCCGTCAGGCCATTCTGCCATGAAGCCCCGACTGGTTGAGGGCTGCAGTGATGGTTGACTTGCTACAACTTTCTCCCATCTCCTGACTGCATCTCTGGAGCTCAGCCACAGTGATCTTTGGGTTCTTCTTTATCTCTCTCACCAAGGCTTTTCTCCCCCGATAGCTCGGTTTGGCCAGACGGCCAGCTCTAGGAAGGGTTCTGGTCGTCCTAAACGTCTTCCATTTAAGGATTATGGAGGCCACTGTGCTCTTAGGAACCTTAAGTGCAGCAAAATATTTTTTGTAACCTTGGCCAGATCTGTGCCTTGCCACAATTCTGTCTCTGAGCACTTCAGGCAGTTACTTTGACCTCATGATTCTCATTTGCTCTGACATGCACTGTGAGCTGTAAGGTCTTATATAGACAGGTGTGTGGCTTTCCTAATTAAGTCCAATCAGTATAATCAAACACAGCTGGACTCAAATTAAGATGTAGAACCATCTCAAGAATGATCAGAAGAAATGGACAGCACCTGAGTTAAATATATAAGTGTCACAGCAAAGGGTCTGAATACTTAGGACCATGTGATATTTAAGTTTTTCTTTTTTAATAAATCTGTAAAAATGTCAATAATTCTGTGTTTTTCTGTCAATATGGGGTGACAAAGAGTGGAAAATTTAAGGGGGTCTGAATACTTTCTGTCCCCACGGTATATTTCAATTATTTATTTAGCTTTTTGTCTGGATTTTAATTCTGAAAAAATGACAGTGGGAATTTGCTGATAGCAACACCCACTTTCATATCCATTACAGACATTTCATTAGGGTAGAAGTAAAGCTCAAACTATTTTTTTACATTTTGGATAGAGTGGAGAAGGATCAGAACACCTGTCAGGTTTTTATTGCTTGTAACAAATCCATCCAACATCTAACCGTTACTTCTACATATTGGGAGCACACTGCTAACAGTGATACTGTATAAAAACACAAAAAAGCCAGCACTCAGTCAGTAGATCCAACAATTTTAATGAGGTTATACTGAAATAATGACAGCAAAATGTGCACTAATAGTCATAATACATCACCAATCTTTTGGAGCCATTATCAAGGTGACAAGGTGACAGACAGCATCTTGATTGCTGCCTATAACCCCACTGCGAAGACTCCAGGTGACCATTATCAAAAGGAGTAAAAGTGATAGAAAATTTTGAGTTGCCTTGGTAACAAACTAGAAATTTCCCTAACTTTGGAGGGATTTTCTCTCACCTTCTGTAGTGGCTACAGGACAGGAAATCAAGAGAAATCTTCCCAATGGGACACAGATAGCAACCCCCCTCCCAAAAAACTGAACAAAAAATGGAGGGGTTATAACCCTCCCCTCCCCTACCTCTATCCAAAATAATAAAGAAAAAGGTTTTGGCTTTATTTCCACTTTAAATATTCCACCCATTTGTCTTTGCATTGTGCTGCACTAAGAAAAATCCCAGTGCTAAGTGATAAATTCCTCTTGCTAAACTTGATACACACATACGGTATGTGTTTAGATTCACAGAACATGAAACTAAAACCAGTCATTTTGGCTTCAGTTGTTATGCCACCTGCTAATGCTGATGTACAAATTCAACCTGCATCCAAAGTTAATTAAACACACATACGCCAGCCCAACATTTACAAGCTGTTCCCCTTCTTGGGGGCTGCACTTCAAACTCGACAGCAATCTCTCTGTCCATATGTCACCTTGATCCAACAATCGTTCTTTTTGACCTCAAGCATATCTATTATTAGGACCTCCACAGGGTTTACATGAAAAGAGCAATTACCCCGACGTCATGAGATAAATAAAAATCAGTAGGAATATACTTGTAATGGAAATTTGTAAGTTCTGTATATAATTGTATTCTATTTTGTATGTATTGCACACTGCCCTCACTGTGCACACAGCACTAATAATGTTTTCAGTACATGTTTACATTCTTTCGAGTCCTGATTAGAATTAGCCTGCCTATGTAACGCCCCTTGTTACCATAAACGTACAATTGTAATATTAATGTGATACCTACGTAATCATGTGTATAAAAACCTTCAATTGCGTCATAATAAAGCAGAACAGTTATTTGGAAAGATGCTGAGCATATCTTTTGTGTCTGTTTCCTACTGCAGTAGTTATTATTAATTTAGAACCACTAATCAATATGAGGATAGGAGTTGCCCATCATCAATTTAACCGAGTCAGCATGGCGAGCTTTGCCTAGGAGGGGTTTCCAGGTGACCCTGAGTATCCGAAACGAGGAGCTTGAGACAATCCGGGAATTTCTGATAATCAGCCGGCTGAGGTAAGCCTTTTGCTTTCATTTGAGTTATCAGACTTCCTTGATCGGTAAGGCATTTTCGGGACAAAGGGTACCCATTTTACTCCCCTTAATTGAACTGTATTGATTGGTGGTTATATGTTATGCTGTCCCTGTCTATTGTCCATCGGAGTGTTATGGATAAGAAAGGGAAGAATAGTGCTGTTCACAGGTATATGTAGTACATCTGCTAGATAAAGTAGTTTAAAGGCAAGAGGGCATAGGCACATGTAGAGAAGACTGGTCAGTCATTATGGGCATTAAATTAAGGTAATGAACGGTAAGAGACCCTTAAAAATGCCCAGCGCAAGAGGAGCGCTATATATGCACCAGAGGTGCGGTTCTGCCTATACTGAGCCCCTAGATAATTGGTTAAAGTGGACAGTGATCCACAATGGTTAACTGGGTTACCACCAAGGTCCACAGGGACTAAGTATCATGCAGAGTAAACAGCTAGAGAAACAGCTATCTATGTGAGTAGGATGGATCAAGAGTGACAATAACACTAGACAGAAAGGGACATTTTCATGTTAAGTTGTGGGATGAATTTGGGGTCAGACACTACAACTAGTAAAGTCAGAAACAGAGAAATGAAAATTAAAACAGAATACTTTATATGTTGTCAGAGAGGGAAGATGGGATGAGCACTGTGGCTGCCCGTCTGATCATAGAAGCTAGATATAAAGGATATCTGAACAAAAAAAAAGAAAGTGAGAGAATGATATGCATGTGTAGTGTACAAATGGGATAATGTAAGCGGTTTTAGAGAGATATTCCTGTATGTGTGAATGTTGGGAGCTTTAGTTCTATCCCCTGTGTGTGTCATATATGCAGATGTGACCCCCTCCTTTATGCTCTCATGAAAGAATGTGGCTGAGATGAGAGGTCTGTGATAAGCTGGAAGGACACCATGCAAATTCCAATTTTTTAGACAAAACATTTATGTGCCTGGTAAAAAAATGTGCCGGGTTAACGAATCTAATGATAAACAATGTGATCACAATTATTTTGAATCTGTTTTCCAAACATGGTAAAATGAAGGTTACATGTGTACTACACAAATTGAATATCCTTTGATAGGGGAAACAGTGCATTTAAAAAAGGGAAATTAAGTAAAGTGAAGTAATAATGAGTATTAATTTCTAATATGAGTTTAACAATTTTATTAATAATATAGATATATTGAAACTGGTTTAGACAACATTTGGTTGGAAATGAAATCCAGGTTATTGGGGAAATTTGTAAAAATTGGATTAGTTTAGATTAAGATAACAATTTTGTAATTTTACATTTATACAAAAAGCCCTTATTGAGGGAAAAAAAAAGATTAAGATGAGGTTGTTATTTGGAATACAGCTACCATAATATTTAACAAAGGCAAGATGGATGGGATACATAAGAAGTTTTTCTACAAAAATGAAATTTTAAGGTTCTTGATAATAACTACATGTGCAGTCCATGATGTGAGAGTTATAATAAATAAAATTTAAATATAACAAACCCATCACATCAAGTCCACACACCCTGTTAGGATAGATGCCACCTGCAGCCAGTTGTTTTATAGTTTTTAATGCTTTCTGGTCCATCATACAGATTGTTGGTCCTTTTGTTTTTATTTGTTTTTATTTTTGAAATCCAAAGCAGAATGTGTGGATTGTGAAATGATGTGCCCCTTTTCCTTGTAAGTACAGTGGTATAAGCAGAAGAATATTTTGGATGTATGGACATCTCTCCATGACCACAGGGTATTGTTATAATATTGCCAGGAAAAAGTTGCTTTTTGAAACATGAAACTGGAGTTCTTACACAAACAGCGTGATAGAAAACAAGCCATTGTAATATATTTATGCAAGCTGGGACCAGTAATGAAGGGTTCACCCCGACATATTAGAGCTGTAGCTTTATGCAAAGGTGCTATTAGACAAAGTTAGATATTGTTTTGGTCAAACATTTAATTTTTAATGGTCCAACATTATGCGCAGCAAATATACAGCTAACTAAATGTTTGTCTAATGAAAGGTTTAAAATATGAGTTTGTTTATGTACAAATCTAACAATGAAAAATGCGTACATTTGAATCCAGCCACCTTATTGCCTCTATTGGAGGAGGCTGGAGACAAAGGAAGACACATGTGTTAAATTGATGACGTAGGAATCAGCTGCTGTGAACCCAGTGCAGGACACACTCCCTGAAGACCCAGATATTACATTTTTTGTAGATTTGAGTATGCAGTTTATCACCCAGAAGGATACTCTGTATTCAAAGTCATTGGACCCTTTTTCCCCAGCTCAAGAAGCAAAGCTCCATGTTTTAGCAAAGCCTGTGAGCTATAAAAAGAATGTATATTTATATAGATAGTTGAGATATAGAGAGCTTTTGGTTCCATTTGAAGGGCCAGAAGTTTGTTTTTACTTTGGCAGGTAAACCAATCAAGCATGCTAAGTTAATTTGATTGGCTGTTTTCAGCCTTCCAGGTTCTTGCTGAGGTAGCCATATTAACTTTCACACATGGAAGCAGACCCGGTGACTAAGGATGCTGCATTTACAGCCCCGGACACTTGATGGGTCTGTGCAACTCACAGATTCCACCCTAGTTCTGGCCCAGTATAGCTGGGATTAATAATTCAACTTTAAGGACCCCAGAACGAGAAGAACAAGTGGTCCACAGGGGGCAACTTCTAATGAAACAGGACTTTGGAAAAGGTGATCATTTATGTCTGCCAGCCACTCTTTTCCCTCCAGCTTTACACATGGACCATGTCATTAGTCACGAGCAGTTATGGCTGCCTTAGTAAATGAGCAAGGGATAGAGCCAGGGTTCTCCACAGTTGTTTTTATAACATACCACTTCTTGTTTTACCTGTTACCAAAAGCTGAACATCCCTTCCAGAGATTACAAAAAAAGGTATATATCCAGATGCCCAAGTCAGGATCCTATGAGTATGCATTTTGTCTGTATGGACATGTTTTTTGGATGTCCAGTGGCAAATGCTACTGCAAAGGCCACAGTAAAAAGTGTTATCAGAAGTAGTTTGTAAATATAGAGTGCAGAAAGCACAGAGAGTAAGAGAGGAAATAATTTTTATAGGAGAGTCCTTACTAGAAGTTTTGAGGTTTTATTTTTACACTCCCTACTGTCTACAATGTAGCGGAAAAAGTAGAGTAAGTAACTAGAAAACGTTTGCCTGAATGTTTTCTTATATTTTATCAAGCCCCTAAGGGGAATGTCGGACTCTCTCCCTATGGGATTTTGTTTGGGAGTGTGTTACTCACTTGCTTATATTTTGTCTGAGCAACTGAAGTCCTCCATTCGGATCTCACAGATAATGTTGCTGATCTTTTAAGGTTTTTGACAAACTCATTTATGTGTTTTCTCCCCAATTCCAGATCCTAATGCCGCGTACACACGGTCGGACTTTTCGTCTACAAAAGTCCAACGGACGCTGACGGACTAAAGCTGGCTGGTAATCCGATCGTGTGTGGGCTGCTTCGGACTTTCAACGTACTTTTTTAGCCTCAAATCCGACGTACTTTAGATTTGAAACATGCTTCAAATCTTTACGTCGTAACTACGACGGACCCCGAAGTCCGCTCGTCTGTATGCTAGTCCTACGGACAAAAAAACGACGCATGCTCATAAGCAAAAACTAAACGGAAGCACTCGGTCTAGTAAAACTAGTGTTCGTATTGTAGGTAGCACATTCATCACGCTGCAAAATCTGTGATCGTTGAATGCAGCGCATTTTATTTCTTCTTTACGAATGCTCTAAAGAACGAAGGTGTTTTGCTGTTCATAATCAGAGTTCTCCCAAACTGATTTCTGAATTCTTTTTCTCTTTGATCTCATGAATGATATAGTATGCTTTTTATAAACAATGTTTCCATACTAATAATACTTTTTCCCTTTTTTTTTTTTTTTTTTTTAGGTTTGTAAAGTTACCACAAAGAACCCATTATTCTTTTTTTTTTTTTTTCTAGTGATTATTTTTTAATTTTTAGATAAAGTTAACCCAAAGCACCGTTTTTGTTTATGTATATATTTTTTTTTCAAGACTTACCACTTGAACATTCTTAACATTAGTAATGTATTTTTGGTGTGTTTTTTTAAAACTCAATGAGATTGTTGTCCCTTGTTAATTTAACATTGTGTGTAAAATCAATGATTTAAAAGAAAACACATAAAAGTCTTTTGCTAAACTCAAAAAAGATCCATTTATTCATGGTCAAAATAAAATAAAGAGGAAGTCAACGCTGGAAAAAGTCGGTGTACAAGAAAATTGGGATCTTGAGGAGTCCATATAAGAGGGAGCACAATCTGGTCCAAGAATCCCAGAGATCAACAGCACCAGCAGATGATCTAGATGTCCCCAGACTGTGGTACTACAACAGCCTGCGTCTTCTGTCAGACCAGACTGAACCCAGGTCATCACTTTCTTCTCTTCCCTGCAGCCTTTCCTCCACGCTGCCCTGCAGCCTTCCCTGCAGCCTTCCCTGCAGCCTTCCCTGTAGCCTTCCCTGTAGCCTTCTTTTGAGGCTGTGGCTCTGGTGTTTCAGTTGTGGCAGGAGGAGGAGGAGGAGGAGGAGGAGGAGGAGGAGGAGGGGGGGGGGCTGCCTCATGTAGTTGGGTGTTTTTGGTTAGCGTGCCCTGCAGCCCCTTATGGATTGTTTCCCCAAATAGGCGCTCACAAATGAGGCGCTGCTCCCAATCCATCTGAAGAAGCCTGCTGGCTAAGTAGCAGCCATAGGCTTCTTCCGCTTCGGGGGGGCTTGTTAAAAAACGGGTGGCCTGTTGCATGAGGCGCAGGGACGCGTCCTGTGTGACCATCCCCTTCCTGGCCCTTTTTTTGGGAAGGTGGAGGGGAGGCACTTGGGATTGGGTGAGGCTCCTACTGGGCCCAGCCACCTCACTTGGCCCAGCCACCTCACTTGGCCCAGCCACCTCACTTGGCCCAGCCACCTCACTTGGCCCAGCCACCTCACTGGGAGCAGCCACCTCCTGCCTGACACTGGGCCCAGCCTCCTCCAGGATGATGGTGAATCCGGCCTCCTCCAGGCTGTCCATGGGCCCGGTCTCCTCCTGCCTGCCACTTTCCCCACATTCCTCCTGGATGGACTCATCCTGTGTATAAAAAAAGGACAATAGTTTTAGTTTCTTTTTTTGGGTTCATCAATGACACACAGTTTGCTTCTCATGACTAGCAAATTCAATGTGAATACATCTCTTTAATAAAAGAGTCTAATCAGACACCCTAATTATTTCAAGCAGGTGCCAAACATATTTAGTCACTACTATCATTTGATATGTATACACAATTTGGAGTGCTAAATTATTTGAGACAATTATAACATCCAGTTAACATCATTAATATTAGTACAGTAAATCTTTGTTAAAATAATTTACCTGACTCCAGATGGTCATATCCGGTTCATCCAGGATGGAAGACCCAGCTTGCTCCTCATCAGCCTCTGCTGGGGTGGAGGGAAGGGTGGAGGGAAGGGTGGAGGGAAGGGTTGAAAGTGATGCCCTGGCTTCATTCTGGTCATCAAGAAAACGGAGTTGTTTGTAGTACCACAGCCTGGGTACATAAACATCATCTGCTGATGCTCCTGATCTCCTTGATTCCTGGATCTTCCTATGCTCCCTTTTATACATGTTCCTCAAGACCCCAATTTTCTTGTACACTGTCTCCATTGTTGCTCCAGGGATGGACTCCTGGACAAAGGACAGAAGT